>CM060934.1:829435206-830060206 GCA_030765085.1 Allium cepa
CTGTGCCTGTATAAAATTTTCTACCCTATGGTCAAGTGATACGGATGTTTATCATTTCAATCCGCAATTTAAAAATAAAAATGCGGTTGTATATCATTTCAAACCGCGATCCCGAATGAATGAAATGCATAGCAACTTGCAATTAATAAAATTAATCATCCATTCATCCATCAAATCATACATCCATTTATCACAGTCATCATCTAATTTCAAACAATCATCAATACATAACAGGTGATAAATAATGGTATCAATTATCAATTTATACTTAAAATAAATTTAATAACTGTTAATTGGCGGTTTATATGCAAAAATAAACGTAAATTTAGCTGGCAGTTAATATGAAATAAAAATTTAACATAACTACGACTGGCAGTTAATATGCAATTAAATAAATTCTAACTGTCAAATTTATGCAATAAATAAAATTAATTAACAGTTATATTAAATGAATGCGGTTTATCAGAGATAATGAATAAAACATGCCAAACAGTCATAAATAAATTTCTACTCATATCTAAAATTAATTTAACAAATACAAGAAATTTTAGAAATTGTGAGTGGGTTAAAACACTCACCTTTTGAATTTAAATCGAATTTAAATCCGATTTAAACCCAAAAATTCGACGGTCTCCAAATCTGTCCAAACCAGTGTCAAAAAATCTGGAATTTAATTACGATCCTAACAAAAAAAATCGCGTATGAAACGGAGTTCGTATGTGGAAGTTAAATGTATTAACGCGTTTGAAAAATCAAAATTAAATTAAATTCAAACAAAATAAACCTACCTATTACCACCTGCCACGTCAACGTTTCCTGCGCACCCCTAGTGACAAATCTCACCAAACCCATATTCCAATTTCGCAAATAGATGAAGAAATCAAAAAGCCCCAATTCAACCTTTTGGGTTTCGAATTTTACACGTTTGACCGTGATTTCTGGTTGACTCAAGCGACTATTGCAAAAACAGAGGCTGCGCTTGGATCCGTAGATGAAAACTACAACATAATTTTTGAAATTTTCTGAGAACTTTGAATTTTATTTGATTTTTGAATAGAATTGGATCTGAAATTTGCATTCATTTAGGAAGAGAAAAAATTGAAGAAAATGAACGCACAAATAAAAGAGAATAGATGGAGGCTAGGGTTTATATAGATAGGTTAGAATTAGAGTAGATGGATCTGATAAACAAACGCGCTAAACGATAATTTAAATTAACGTAATAATTACAAATCACCATACTATGAAGACATTTACATTATTTTCCATTTATTACTTTATTTAACACAACCCTTAATTTACATCTATTGCAATGTTTTCAAATTTAATTGAATGAACTAATTATATCGCTCCTAATAATTGTTGTAAGACTCTAAATCCCACATTTGTAAGTATATATTATTTCCACTCAAATATTATAGATATATACAGAGTATAGGTTTCCATTAAATCATTATTTATTATATATATTCAAATTAACTAAATTCACTATTGAAGTCCGTTTATATTTATTACCAAATATCCATTTACCTTTCCCAATAAATTTGAATCCCATTCATTTAATATAACAAATCAAATTTCCATTCACACCTTATTATCAACCCACAATTTATTGCAATTCATTATCTTAGATAGATTTTATACAATTAATATCAACTTTACATTAAATTTCTATCCAATGAATACTTATTCATTAATCAATTCAATATTTACTTTTCTTTCCCTCTATTTGATACTTAACCTAGTATACATTTAATGGGTAAACATAACATTGAATTATAATGCATTTCTCATGCATGCTTCATTTCATATAAATTCCTCTTTATTAACCAAGTCACATTAACAAAACAAAATAATTTAATTTTTTTTATTTCAATCGATTACCAGTCTAGACTTAATATATTAAATAAACGGTTAACCTAAAACGATTGTTACCCCTTTAGCATTCAAATTCACTTACGACTATTATTAACACAATATTGCCATTTGATTTATATATATATTTAAATAAATTATATGAATGGGTAAAACTTAAAAAATTACCTTACCTGCAAATTTACTCACAAACATCCTAAATTACCAACTTGCAATTTATTTTTAATTACTATATTTGCATTGATTATATCAAGTTGAGATTTAATACGTATTATTTCCTCAAATAAATAAATATTTGGATTTAAATTCCTAAAACCATAAATTATGTCCTATCATAAATCTATGCTTTTATTATTTTACGTTCACACTCCCGTTACTCTATAATAAATCACCAAGTAACGATATCCTAAACCAACATTAATTTATATATCAATCCTTATAACTCAATAAATTTGTCAAATATGAATAACCTTAACAATACTTACACATATTATCTTACTTACAATAATGTAATATTAAACGTTGAATTTCATTTATTTTTCAATACTTCAATTTAATTAATAAATACTGCTCCTATACTTAAATCTATATTAACAAATCGTTAGATTTGGATCGATAGAAATCGGTTTACCAAAGCTTACGTACACATTATGTAAATAAACAACTATATAAATTTGCCACCTATTAGCTCTAAATTTTATTCTTAAGTTTGTTACCTATCAATTTAGATTATACTTCCATCTATAATGCAAATCCAAATCTCCTCTAACTGCATAAATTAGGGCAATTTATTGCAATTGATTTCCCATTAAACTTCATAAATTAACAAATTGAAACCTAAATAAAAACGTTTATTTATTTAAAAATCTTGTTATTTAATTGAATTGACCATTCACGGATATAATTTACATTGTTCTCCAATTATTACTTAAATACATCACACAACGTTAAATCTATATTCAATACAATTTGTTACCAAAATTAATTTAACGAAAACAATTACGCCCTTAAAATTTCTCTTCATTCATTAATTGCTAATTGTTATTCAATTAAACCAATTCATTTGGGTTCCCTGTTATGCATCAATTATAAACCCATCATCTTAAAGGTGATGTCTACATTTTATACTATAAATTTACCCTTTTATATTCCAATATCAATGAATGCTCACATACAAATTTAGATCTTAACTCCAATTAATTATTCCATTTAATCCATTGATTTATTAACTTTAATTACTGCAATTCATTGTCTTACATAAATTTGAATCTATTTCCAAATTTTCACTATTCCAATTAATTGAAATATAAAATTAAATCTATAAAATTTTAATTACCCTTGATCCATCAAATTTCAACATTCTCTTTCATGTAAACAAATAAGATTTCTGTTTCTTCCTAAATTTAAATTAGAAATCCTATAATTTAATTCATTTTAAACATCGAATTTACACCGGTCGTTACACTCTCCCCTACTCAAAATTTTTCGTCCCCGAAAAGGAAAAGAAGGGAGAAGGAAGAATTTAATAATAGTACATCTTATTCAAATATTAACTTATAAACAATAATTTACAACATTTGTTACCTTAAATAAAATATACCATTTTAAAATCATTATGTTTGTAAAAAAAATTTCTAAGTCCAAAATTTACGGAAATTTTTTGGTAGAGTCTCCTTTGTACGGGAAGGCTCAGGAGAAAATATAATATCAAAATATAACAATTATATTACATATATTATCCAAAATATTATATTCCAACTCCCGAAATATATATAAATAGCGCTATAAGCTGTAATCTGAAACGTACCTATTTGTCGGGCATTTTACGCTTAAGTTATGGAACCAAAAGCAGTAGCAATCGCTTCCACAACCTGCATTTCACTTATAAAGGTCCAAAGGGTTAATAATTTATATAAAGTGAAATTAAGTGGTTTCAAACACTAACAACCAATCAGTACAACAACCATCAAAACAGCATACACAACAAATCCAAAACAACCATTCAACAAACAACAAATAGTTGTTCGGATTCAAAACTTGAAATTGTACGGAATGGAAATAACTATCAAGTGCATCATTTACTCAACAGTCTTAGATGGAACAAAATATATTAGTTATTCATCCAACAATTTCAAATTCCCTTACCCAACCAACCATAAATCAAATAATAGAATTCAAACCAACAAACCAAATTAACTTATTATAAATTTATTTCATACTTTAGCTGTAACATTCCCGTTTTTGAATCGAATTTAAATTGGGAATTTAATTATTTTTTGGAAATAAAATAATATTGGTTTAAAAAAAGTAATATTATGAAATTGATTTAATAAATAATTCTACAAATGCTTTATAAACTAAGAAATGCACATGTGAATGGTTTATTTGTTGAGTGTACAAGTTATGATAATCCAATTCTACTTTAAAAAGTTGTAAAAACAAAAATAAATTGAAAAGTCTCAAACAAATAAAATAAGTAATAAATTATATATGGATAAAATTCCAATTTGTTTTGAGTTTAAACTATTGAAATAAAGAATGTTTATAAAAGCCATTTTAATTTAAAATCTTATATATGTGTATATTACATATATGAGTAAAATAGGATACACATGGAAATTTAATTTAATTTTTTTTAGGTAGGTATGAATATACAAAGGGACATGGAAGTCTATATTTCAAGTTTATAATTGGAATTGAAATTTAAAATGAATGTTTTTAAAAATAAATGGCATTTAAAAAAAAATTCAATGAGATATAACGTATATAATGTAAATTTTGGCTAAGAACAATTCTTTTAGCATTGTATATACATATACACACAAATGAGCAAGGATTACATTTAATTATAAAGTATGTAATATAAAAATAAAAGTTTATAAAATTTTCTGGTCTTGTAAAAGATCACAAATGTAAATAAACATTCACATGGAAGATAGGGTAGAATGATTAACAAAATCTAGAGATTTTGATATCTTTTAACAAATGGCATTAAACATCATTTCCTTAATAAAATAATTAAATAAAAAATTGTAGAAAATCTTCACTTCCCCATATGAAATCATGATATATCGGCCAAATCTCTGAAAAGAAAAGAAAAACAGTAAAAAGGATATTTGAGTATCACAAGTTCAAACTCCCAAGAAAAAAAAAATGATAAAAACCTGTAAGCAAACCAGAAGATCTGAGAAATCTTCCTTAACATCAAGCTATAGATTATTCTCAGGTAAATTTTATACCTTATAGTTTAATAAATTTATGCTTTTAAGATCAAGTTTTTAACATAAAACAAACTCAGAAAAAAACTTGCAGATTTATGTAAACAGAGCTGCAGTTCTTTTTTAGCCAGAGGAAGTGCAGTTTTTCTCTGAAGATAAATAAAGGCAAGCAGACTTTCTTTTTAAGATTTGAACTTAATATTGATCAGTATTAAAACAAAAATTTAAACAACTTTATTAACAAAGTTGCAGGAGAATCAAGTTCAAGGCAAATTTGTTTTCTGTTTCTAGTTGCAGAAAGAAAAAAAAAAAAAAAGCCCCTGTTATACAACAAGAAATTCAAAGTTCTGAAGCAACTCAACCATTTCAAGATCAAAGTTCAAACTCATTAAAATAAAGCTTCAGATCAATAAATCAAAAACATAAAGATAAGATCTTCAAAACCTGGTTCTCTATCTTCAGGTTTCCAGGTAAGTTTTAACTTTATAGTTAATGAATTTGTAACTTTAAAGTGAAAAGAAAAAAATTAGTTAAGTTGTAATAAACTGCAGGTTTATTTTATGAAAAGAAAATCAAAAGGCAATGCAAACATGCAAGTTTAAAAAGCATCAGTAGAAAAATATAGGGTCTGGGCTCTGTTTTCATCAAACTTCTGGTGAGCAACACACTCGAACCCATTTATACGTTTTTATATTTGAGATGAATGCTTGAATGGATTTTCTTCTCTGATAGATGGAATGATGGAATGTAAATTTGTATGTACATATATGTAATGCCTGTCTGGAGATAAGTAGAATTTTCCTCTGAATACATTCCAGTTTTAAAAACCTGTTAGAAAATTTTAAATTTCCTCAACCCAAGCAAATTTTAGGTTTGATTGCTGAATGAAAATATTGATGTGAGTACAACTTCATCTTTAAGAATCAATCCAAGTGAAAATATAGAGTAAGTGGTTTAAAATAAAATTTTACAGGGAATAATCATATTAAGTCAGGAAATCAATTGTCATAATTACACGTTTTAACTTTATAATCTAGTTCGATCTTGAAAATGTTGATTTTTGAAACTGATATCATAATTTGTAAGTCAGTATTTCAATTGGTACTTGAAGTTGAACTGGATTTAGTTTCTCGTCGAATTCCGATGATCAGTGGAAAGTTGGGACTCGTGATCAGGCCTAGAGGAGGATGGTGGGATGGGTCACTTGAAACAAATAGTACAAAAAAATTCTGATGACCGGAGTTGCCTGGCGTGGGCAAATTAGGGTTCAAGGTGTTACTTTGGGAGATGTCGGAATTGGGGAAATTGCGTCAACGTGGTAGGCCGTACTGGATCGCAAGGTGGGGAATTGGAGCGTGGTGATGTGGCGGGGCTAGGGACGGAGTTGCGAGGTCTCCGGTGACCTAAGGCGATGGGTTGAAGGGAGTTTCTGATGAACTGTTTTGTTCAAGGCCAAGTCGAGTAGCTCGATCATTGTTTTTGACTCGAATCGTTGGTGTGGGTAATTGATGGAGTTGAGATGGTCGTAGGTGATGTGCCGGAAGGTGTGGCGATGTTCGGCGTTGCTTCAGGTGGTGGTGCATATGCACGGTGATATCTGGGTATCAGTATTTTTGGGGTGTGGTTTGTTCGAGGAAGAAGATAAAGTATTCTCGGGGATGGCTCGAAGAATTGCAGTAATGGCTCGAAGCAGTTGAAAAGGTGAGTTACACGAAATTGGTCTCGGAGGGAATTCAGTAATAACTCGGGTCGTTCTGGCACAAAACTCGAAGTGGGTGATGATTTTACTCGAAGTAATATTAAGGTCTCGGGCATATCACTTTGTTTCAGGTTTTTAAACAAAACAGAAACCTGTTTCTGTTTTTAAAATTAAAAGCAAAGTTTGAATATAAACTGGAATTTAAATTAGGGTTTAAACCTGAATTGAATCTAAATTCAATAGTTTGAATCATGGTTTTTGAAATAACTTAAATTTTGAAATTTTAAATTTAGTTTTAAAAAACTTTTTAAGTATAAAAGTATATTGGTTTTAAATTTAAACTAGAAGTTTAAATTGTAAAATATAAGCTTTAAAATAAGTTTGAACCTGAGATTTAAAAATCTAAAATTTGATTTGAATTTCAGTTTTAAATAAAATAAGTTTTTGAATTTAATTTGTTTTAACTATTTTAGAAATGGTTAAATAATTTGAATTTTATAATAAAGATGAAAAATGTAAGTAAAGCTTTAAAGTTTTAATTTTAATTCTGGAATAAAAGATTCAATCTGTATTTCAGTTTTGAAATTAAGGAAATTTTTGAATTTGAATTTATTTTTAAATAACTTAGAATGTTTAAAGTGCAGGTTTAAACTTATTTGAACTTTATATTCTTTTAGACTTATTTTATAAAATGGTTATTCTTTTGACATATGAGATAAGAGGTTTTGAATTGTCTTAAAAACCTTGTTTAAGTTAAATTTGTATCTTAAATTTAAAATGAGTTTAAATGGAACTTAAAGTAAATTTAAAAACAAATTGATTTTAAATGCTTAATCAAGTAAGAAATGTTATCTTAAAGATAAAGCATTTGGGTTCATTAAATTATTAAGTTGGATAATTAATTATTTAATAAATTAATAATATGAATGATTAATTAAATAATTAAGAGTTTTTAAATTAATTAATTAATGATTGAGATTAATTAATTTAGGTTAATTAATCTGTAATTAAGAATTATTAATTAGATTTTAATCAATGATTAAAGATTAATTAATCAAGTAGTTAAGGATTAAGTAAGTGATAATTAACACTTGATTAATTAGATAATTAGAGATTAATTAATAGATAATTAAGGATTTATTAATTAAAGTAATTAATTAGAGGTTGATTAATAAAAGTAATTAAGGTTTAATTAATGACAATTAAGGGTTAATTAATTAAGGTAATTAATTAAAGAAATGATTAATGAAAGTGGTTAAGACTTAATCAAATGTAATTAATGATAATAAATCATTGATTTAAGATCACTAATGAAGGTAATTATGTGAGTAATAAATCTATAACCACACGATTTATTCACCCTAAACAAAGGTGTTTGATTGTTGTTGAATGCTATGTGATGGATTGATATATTTGATAGGTGATGTGATTCTATGTGATGCTTTGTGCCGAGCTATTATATCTGTGATGTATATATTGATATGCAAACCCTTGACCTGTAGAATGACATTTTAATTTCGATGCGACAGGGAGTCGGATTCCTGTTGGTTATCCGAAACCCACATCGAATGATAGTGATGAATCTTTGTGATTGATAATTTACTTTATCTATGAATCTATGAATATAGATAAGCGTTATGGGTTATACCGCTTATCGATATGGTTGAATCTGTGATGATGATGTTGTGCACTATTGTGTTGAACCCTGGACCACACTTATACACACACAAATATGGATTGCACGTGGAAATGGGTTAAGTCACAGATTTGAAATTGTTTTAAAATTTGATTTTTGAATCCAAATTAGTTTTGGAATTGGAATTGAAGCTTTTGAAAATGAGTTTTCAAAAATAAAAGTTATTTTAAATAACCTGATTGAATCATGGAATTTAAATGAATTGATATAAATTTGAATTCAATATTTGAAATTGAATTCTATAATTTGAGAACTAGGGTTTAAAAAGTTATTCAACTTACAAATGGGTTATATGGGTTTTAAACCATTTTAAAGGTGACGTTTTGGAATTTAAATTCAACTCAAGATTTCAACTTGTATAAATTAGATTTGCTTTCCCATAAGAAATGGACTTCCAAGTTGTGTTAAAAGGATTTTCAAGTCTAAAAGGAAAATTGTTTTCCAAGTTATAGATAAATCTTTGGAAATGGGTTTGAAAGCTATAAATCTTTAATTTTAAAGATTTAATTTAGTTAATCCAATTTGAACGGGAATTGTTTTGAAATCTATGGATAGATCTTTGTGAAATTTGGTGAAACTTTGTGAAATTAATCTTTTTATTTAAAGATTTAAAATGGTAATTTGTTTAACCATTTGAAAGAAAAACTTTGGATTTTTAGGTTGTGACTCAACTGAAATCCCATATCCATATGTTTTAAACTATTGCGCTCATTATTCGGTTTAGCCGGGAGAGGACCTTGTGTCATATAGCCCATTC
Organism: Allium cepa; assembly: GCA_030765085.1. NCBI lineage: Eukaryota > Viridiplantae > Streptophyta > Magnoliopsida > Asparagales > Amaryllidaceae > Allium > Allium cepa. Next base: position 829,444,452 of record CM060934.1, read on the forward strand.
CGAATAGTGATACGACGTTATGGATTGCAATTGAAGACCGGTGGTGAAGACCGGGTATTTGTGAGAACGATAGGATAACCTATCGATTGTCTCTGCACCGAGTAGCTACGGTATAGAGATTCCCTTAGTGATGGGAAGTCCGATCGGGATTGTGGATACCCGGATTTGCAAAGGCTTCTTCGGAAGTTCCTTCGGTTCTGTTCGAACCCGGAACAGACTTGTATGGTTGTATGTCCGACATTACACTTTGAGATGTTAACTGATCTCTATCAAATACATTTCTGCTTGGTGGCGGAGAATTTATTCTCTTAGCTTAACACCCTTCTCTGAGACGTACGAGCTCAGAGGTTATGTAGTTGATATTTATCAGTGATATATTCCCAATTTGGTAATGTGGCATGCTGAGTGCTGCTGTGTGATGATCATTGGTTGATCATTTGTGATATGATCATTTGTTTGGTCATTTATCTTTGTGATCATTGCTTTGGTCATCTGTTGACCCAAAGCATGACTTTGTACCAAAGCGTAGCTTTGTGGACGAGACTGCATCAGGACCTCACACCCCAGAAATGGTCGAAACAGGAAAGATGCGGCAAGGTTATGAGGGTCGCGCCCTTTAGGGTGTGTCATTCCCTTCTGGTAAAGGGTGGTATCATGGTATGGAGCCCAGATACTTACTCATGTGGATACTGCAGATCTATTACTTTGTGATACTTTGTGGTTGTTGTTGCGAGCGCTCGGATAAAGGTCCCAAAGGACCGGGGGATGGCATATTCGTGTAGTAGTTACCAAGTTACAAAGGTAACCCGGCCTTGTGTTGGCAGAGATCTAACCGTAACGTTAGGTTCTCGGGACGTCCTGCCAGAGGCGATCCCATTGACAGTAGGAAGTTCCTTAGCCTGACCATTTGTTGGAAATCCATTCATCCAATACGTGCCTTGTACGGTTTTAGTTGTAGAACCTGCCATTTACTTATGGTGGTCACCACTGTTTAGATGGTAGCTATAGTAGGCATAGTTCGGAATGTCTATGCTGGCTAGGATTTATATTATACTTTCGAAATGATTTTCCACACTTTGCACTTATTATAATAATATCAAGGAATTTTCTCGTATCAAGCATGTTTGACTATCATAAGGAGAAATCTCCTCCAATTCTGCGTTTGCATTGTGTGTGTGGTGGGAGGCCTTATGGTAGTTTCATTTTCTAAAAAGCATTGCGGTTTTTTTTAAATTTAAATTCTTTTGTTTGTTTTAAAAGACCAAATGTTTTTGTTTGCTCATACCAGTCCCATGGCTGACCTGGAGTTTATTGTTCCTTTCCTAAACTCTGGGTGCCCACTATTTTTCCACACGGGCAGTCTAGAGTTGGGTTTTCCAGATAGTCAGGTTTAGTAGATTATCTGGAGCTAGTTCAGTCTTTGGATCTGAACTGCACTTGCTTATCCTTGTGCATCGTGATTTGGGAGTTCAAGCTATTGCTGGATTGGTGTTTTGGAGATGGAGATTACCGATACTGGAGTTCTTCCTTGAAGACTATTTTGGAGATTTTGTTCCGCTGTGGTGTTATCTTTTCTTTCCGCTGCTATTATCTTGTATCATTACTCTGATATATGTTGATATCTATTGTACCATTCTGTTGTACCATTCATGTTGTACCAGTGATTGTATCAACGTTGTATATTGATATATGCTATTCGTATCTTCCGTTGTGTAGTACTTAATGTGTTATAAGCTCCGGCACGACTCGAATTTCGACGTTTGAATCTGCGGCATTCAAGTACAGTGGAGTACGGATGTCGATTTTCGAACGTTGGAATTTGGATCGTGACATTTTGGTATCAGAGCTGAAGGTTAAAACTTTAGCTCAGAAGTATAACACATTAAGTAACTCATTAAAGATAGGGTGAAGTAAACCCTAGAATGAGTATATCCTTAAGATATCCGTTCGTATGCCTCAGTAAATTCTCTTACTATCCACTGATAGTAAGTATGAGTGCGAGAAGAGGACGAGATAGGGGACATGGGAGTACCACTACAAATGGTCGATACCCTGCAACAGTGGAAATATCTTTTCTCTATCAATCTCCTTTGATTCGATTCACAAATTCTTTTGATTGCTTCGTGACAGCTCCAGAAAGAAGTTTCGGTGCGATGGTGACCCTACGAATCGTTGTAGAAAATTCTTACCCCGTATCTTTGTCGGTTTCTTATCAGCTTTTCGTTCTAAACTTTAATGAATTTGAAATTGAAAATTTTAAATAAATTGGAAATTTTAAATTGAATAAATTGGTTAACTAATATGAAGCTAAATTTGGAATATATCAATAAAACGATATCGATTAAAACTAAATTCGAAATTCTATTGTAATTTCTTGTGTATATCAAAGTCCGAAGTGGGACATGTTGGTAAATACTTTGGAGTATTCCAACCTGAATTTGGAATCCATATCTAGTGTTTGAGAAATTGTAAAGGATTGAATCTGTCTATCTATCTATTCTCTGGGATCCGATATATTCTACGAACGATTAGTTGTCCCTTCGAACTAATCAATGCCCTTGCATATTTGTAGACCAGTGGACCCAAATATCTTGTGTAATAATTGTATGAGTTCGTTCTCATATTATTGATATTCTGATTTGATAAACCGAATGCAGAATAAATATCTCGATTCTGATCTGATCAATCATTTCTTTATCTATTATCTTTTCTTTCTCGTCTTCCTTGCAATTTCGAGGACGAAATTCTTTTAAGGGGGGAAATCTGTAACATTCCCGTTTTTGAATCGAATTTAAATTGGGAATTTAATTAATTTTTGGAAATAAAATAATATTGGTTTAAAAAAAAGTAATATTATGAAATTGATTTAATAAATAATTCTACAAATGCTTTATAAACTAAGAAATGCACATGTGAATGGTTTATTTGTTGAGTGTACAAGTTATGATAATCCAATTCTCTTTTAAAAAGTTGTAAAAACAAAATAAATTGAAAAGCCTCAAACAAATAAAATAAGTAATAAATTATATATGGATAAAATTCCAATTTGTTTTGAGTTTAAACTATTGAAATAAAGAATATTTATAAAAGCCATTTTAATTTAAAATCTTATATATGTGTATATTACATATATGAGTAAAATATGATACACATGGAAATTTAATTTAATTTTTTTTAGGTAAGTATGAATATACAAAGGGACATGGAAGTCTATATTTCAAGTTTACAATTGGAATTGAAATTTAAAATGAATGTTTTTAAAAATAAATGGCATTTAAAAAAAAATTCAATGAGATATAATGTATATAATGTAAATTTTGGCTAAGAACAATTCTTTTAGCATTGTATATACATATACACACAAATGAGCAAGGATTACATTTAATTATAAAGTATGTAATATAAAAATAAAAGTTTATAAAATTTTCTTGTCTTGTAAAAGATCACAAATGTAAATAAACATTCACATGGAAGATAGGGTAGAATGATTAACAAAATCTAGAGATTTTGATATCTTTTAACAAATGGCATTAAACATCATTTCCTTAATAAAATAATTAAATAAAAAATTGTAGAAAATCTTCACTTCCCCATATGAAATCATGATATATCGGCCAAATCTCTGAAAAGAAAAGAAAAACAGTAAAAAGGATATTTGAGTATCACAAGTTCAAACTCCCAAGAAACAAAAATGATAAAAACCCGTAAGCAAACCAAAAGATCTGAGAAATCTTCCTTAACATCAAGCTATAGATTATTCTCAGGTAAATTTTATACCTTATAGTTTAATAAATTTATGCTTTTAAGATCAAGTTTTTAACATAAAACAAACTGAGAAAAAAACATGCAGATTTATGTAACACAGAGCTGCAATTCTTTTTTAGCCAGAGGAAGTGCAGTTTTTCTCTGAAGATAAATAAAGGCAAGCAGATTTTCTTTTTAAGATTTGAACTTAATATTGATCAGTATTAAAACAAAAATTTAAACAACTTTATTAACAAAGTTGCAGGAGAATCAAGTTCAAGGCAAATTTGTTTTCTGTTTCTAGTTGCAGAAAGAAAAATAAAAAAAAGCCCCTGTTGCACAACAAGAAATTCAAAGTTCTGAAGCAACTCAACCATTTCAAGATCAAAGTTCAAACTCATTAAAATAAAGCTTCAGATCAATAAATCAAAAACAAAAAGATAAGATCTTCAAAACCTGGTTCTCTGTCTTCAGGTTTCCAGGTAAGTTTTAACTTTGTAGTTAATGAATTTGTAACTTTAAAGTGAAAAGAAAAAAATTAGTTAAGTTGTAATAAACTGCAGGTTTATTTTATGAAAAGAAAATCAGAAGGCAATGCAAACATGCAAGTTTAAAAAGCATCAGTAGAAAAATATAGGGTATGGGCTCTGTTTTCATCAAACTTCAGGTGAGCAACACACTCGAACCCATTTATACGTTTTAATATTTGAGATGAATGCTTGAATGGATTTTCTTCTCTGATAGATGGTATGATGGAATGTAAATTTGTATGTACATATATGTAATGCCTGTCTGGAGATAAGTAGAATTTTCCTCTGAATACATTCCAGTTTTAAAAACCTGTTAGAAAATTTTAAATTTCCTCAACCCTAGCAAATTTTAGGTTTGATTACTGAATGAAAAATATTGATGTGAGTAAAATTTCATTTTTAAGAATCAATCCAAGTGAAAATATAGAGTAAGTGGTTTAAAATAAAATTTTACAGGGAATAATCATATTAAGTCAGGAAATCAATTGTCATAATTACACGTTTTAACTTTATAATCTAGTTCGAGCTTGAAAATGTTGATTTTTGAAACTGATATCATAATTTGTAAGTCAGTATTTCAATTGGTACTTGAAGTTGAACTGGATTTGGTTTCTCGTCGAATTCCGATGATCAGTGGAAAGTTGGGACTAGTGATCAGGCCTAGAGGAGGATGGTGGGATGGGTCACTTGAAACAAATAGTACAAAAAATTCTGATGACCGGAGTTGCCTGGCGTGGGCAAATTAGGGTTCAAGGTGTTACTTTGGGAGATGTCGGAATTGGGGAAACTGCGTCAACGTGGGTAGGCCGTACTGGATCGCAAGGTGGGGAATTGGAGCGTGGTGATGTGGCGGGGCTAGGGACGGAGTTGCGAGGTCTCTGGTGACCTGAGGCGATGGGTTGAAGGGAGTTTCTGATGAACTGTTTTGTTCAAGGCCAAGTCGAGTAGCTCGATCATTGTTTTTGACTCGAATCGTTGATGTGGGTAATTGATGGAGTTGAGATGGTCGTAGGTGATGTGCCGGAAGGTGTGGCGATGTTCGGCGTTGCTTCAGGTGGTGGTGCATATGCACGGTGATATCTGGGTATCAGTATTTTTCGGGTGTGGTTTGTTCGAGGAAGAAGATAAAGTATTCTCGGGGATGGCTCGAAGAATTGCAGTAACGGCTCGAAGCAGTTGAAAAGGTGAGTTACATGAAATTGGTCTCGGAGGGAATTCAGTAATAACTCGGGTTGTTCTGGCACAAAACTCGAAGTGGGTGATGATTTTACTCGAAGTAATATTAAGGTCTCGGGCATATCACTTTGTTTCAAGTTTTTAAACAAAATAGAAACCTGTTTCTGTTTTTAAAATTAAAAGCAAAGTTTGAATATAAACTGGAATTTAAATTAGGGTTTAAACCTGAATTGAATCTAAATTCAATAGTTTGAATCATGGTTTTTGAAATAACTTAAATTTTGAAATTTTAAATTTAGTTTTAAAAAACTTTTTAAGTATAAAAGTATATTGGTTTTAAATTTAAACTAGAAGTTTAAATTGTAAAATATAAGCTTTAAAATAAGTTTGAATCTGAGATTTAAAAATCTAAAATTTGATTTGAATTTCAGTTTTAAATAAAATAAGTTTTTGAATTTAATTTGTTTTAACTATTTTAGAAATGGTTAAATAATTTGAATTTTAAAATAAAGATGAAAAATGTAAGTAAAGCTTTAAAGTTTTAATTTTAAATCTGGAATAAAAGATTCAATCTGTATTTCAGTTTTGACATTATGGAAATTTTTGAATTTGAATTTATTTTTAAATAACTTAGAATGTTTAAAGTGCAGGTTTAAACTTATTTGAACTTTATATTCTTTTAGACTTATTTTATAAAATGGTTATTCTTTTGACATATGAGATAAGAGGTTTTGAATTGTCTTAAAAACCATGTTTAAGTTAAATTTGTATCTTGAATTTAAAATGAGTTTAAAAGGAACTTAAAGTAAATTTAAAAACAAATTGATTTTAAATGCTTAATCAAGTAAGAAATGTTATCTTAAAGATAAGGCATTCGGGTTCATTAAATTATTAAGTTGGATAATTAATTATTTAATAAATTAATAATATGGATGATTAATTAAATAATTAAGAGTTTTTAAATTAATTAATTAATGATTGAGATTAATTAATTTAGGTTAATTAATCTGTAATTAAGAATTATTAATTAGATTTTAATCGATGATTAAAGATTAATTAATCAAGTAGTTAAGGATTAAGTAAGTGATAGTTAACACTTGATTAATTAGATAATTAGAGATTAATTAATAGATAATTAAGGATTTATTAATTAAAGTAATTAATTAGAGGTTGATTAATAAAAGTAATTAAGGTTTAATTAATGACAATTAAGGGTTAATTAATTAAGGTAATTAATTAAAGAAATGATTAGTGAAAGTGGTTAAGACTTAATTAAATGTAATTAATGATAATAAATCATTGATTTAAGATCACTAATGAAGGTAATTATGTGAGTAATAAATCTATAACCACACGATTTATTCACCTTAATCAAAGGTGTTTGATTGTTGTTGAATGCTATGTGATGGATTGATATATTTGATAGGTGATGTGATTCTATGTGATGCTTTGTGCCGAGCTATTATATCTGTGATGTATATATTGATATGCAAACCCTTGACCTGTAGAACGACATTTTAATTTCGATGCGACAGGGAGTCGGATTCCTGTTGGTTATCCGAAACCCACATCGAATAATAATGATGAATCTTTGTGATTGATAATTTACTTTATCTATGAATCTATGAATATAGATAAGCGTTATGGGTTATACCGCTTATCGATATGGTTGAATCTGTGATGATGATGTTGTGCACTATTGTGTTGAACCCTGGATCACACTTATACACACACAAATATGGATTGCACGTGGAAATGGGTTAAGTCACAGATTTGAAATTGTTTTAAAATTTGATTTTTGAATCCAAATTAGTTTTGGAATTGGAATTGAAGCTTTTGAAAATGAGTTTTCAAAAATAAAAGTTATTTTAAATAACCTGGTTGAATCTTGGAATTTAAATGAATTGATATAAATTTGAATTCAATATTTGAAATTGAATTCTATAATTTGAGAACTAGGGTTTAAAAAGTTATTCAACTTACAAATGGATTATATGTGTTTTAAACCATTTTAAAGGTGACGTTTTGGAATTTAAATTCAACTCAAGATTTCAACTTGTATAAATTAGATTTGCTTTCCCATAAGAAATGGACTTCCAAGTTGCGTTAAAAGGATTTTCAAGTCTAAAAGGAAAATTGTTTTCCAAGTTATAGATAAATCTTTGGAAATGGGTTTGAAAGCTATAAATCTTTAATTTTAAAGATTTAATTTAGTTAATCCAAATTGAACGGGAATTGTTTTGAAATCTATGGATAGATCTTTGTGAAATTTGGTGAAATTTTGTGAAATTAATCTTTTTATTTAAAGATTTAAAATGGTAATTTGTTTAACCATTTGAAAGAAAAACTTTGGATTTTCAGGTTGTGACTTAACTGAAATCCCATATCCATATGTTTTAAACTATTGCGCTCATTATTCGGTTTAGCCGGGAGAGGACCTTGTGTCATATAGCCCATTCCGAATAGTGATACGACGTTATGGATTGCAATTGAAGACCGGTGGTGAAGACCGGGTATTTGTGAGAACGATAGGATAACCTATCGATTGTCTCTGCACCGAGTAGCTACGGTATAGAGATTCCCTTAGTGATGGGAAGTCCGATCGGGATTGTGGATACCCGGATTTGCAAAGGCTTCTTCGGAAGTTCCTTCGGTTCTGTTCGAACCCGGAACAGACTTGTATGGTTGTATGTCCGACATTACACTTTGAGATGTTAACTGATCTCTATCAAATACATTTCTGCTTGGTGGCGGAGAATTTATTCTCTTAGCTTAACACCCTTCTCTGAGACGTACGAGCTCAGAGGTTATGTAGTTGATATTTATCAGTGATATATTCCCAATTTGGTAATGTGGCATGCTGAGTGCTGCTGTGTGATGATCATTGGTTGATCATTTGTGATATGATCATTTGTTTGGTCATTTATCTTTGTGATCATTGCTTTGGTCATCTGTTGACCCAAAGCATGACTTTGTACCAAAGCGTAGCTTTGTGGACGAGACTGCATCAGGACCTCACACCCCAGAAATGGTCGAAACAGGAAAGATGCGGCAAGGTTATGAGGGTCGCGCCCTTTAGGGTGTGTCATTCCCTTCTGGTAAAGGGTGGTATCATGGTATGGAGCCCAGATACTTACTCATGTGGATACTGCAGATCTATTACTTTGTGATACTTTGTGGTTGTTGTTGCGAGCGCTCGGATAAAGGTCCCAAAGGACCGGGGGATGGCATATTCGTGTAGTAGTTACCAAGTTACAAAGGTAACCCGGCCTTGTGTTGGCAGAGATCTAACCGTAACGTTAGGTTCTCGGGACGTCCTGCCAGAGGCGATCCCATTGACAGTAGGAAGTTCCTTAGCCTGACCATTTGTTGGAAATCCATTCATCCAATACGTGCCTTGTACGGTTTTAGTTGTAGAACCTGCCATTTACTTATGGTGGTCACCACTGTTTAGATGGTAGCTATAGTAGGCATAGTTCGGAATGTCTATGCTGGCTAGGATTTATATTATACTTTCGAAATGATTTTCCACACTTTGCACTTATTATAATAATATCAAGGAATTTTCTCGTATCAAGAATATTTGACTATCATAAGGAGAAATCTCCTCCAATTCTGCGTTTGCATTGTGTGTGTGGCGGGAGGCCTTATGGTAGTTTCATTTTCTAAAAAGCATTGCGGTTTTTTTAAATTTAAATTCTTTTGTTTGTTTTAAAAGACCAAATGTTTTTGTTTTCTCATACCAGTCCCATGACTGACCTGGAGTTTATTGTTCCTTTCCTAAACTCTGGGTGCCCACTATTTTTCCACACGGGCATTCTAGAGTTGGGTTTTCCAGATAGTCAGGTTTAGTAGATTATCTGGAGCTAGTTCAGTCTTTGGATCTGAACTGCACTTGCTTATCCTTGTGCATCGTGATTTGGGAGTTCAAGCTATTGCTGGATTGGTGTTTTGGAGATGGAGATTACCGATATTGGAGTTCTTCCTTGAAGACTATTTTGGAGATTTTGTTCCGCTGTGGTGTTATCTTTTCTTTCTGCTGCTATTATCTTGTATCATTACTCTGATATATGTTGATATCTATTGTACCATTCTGTTGTACCATTCATGTTGTACCAGTGATTGTATCAACGTTGTATATTGATATATGCTATTCGTTTCTTCCGCTATGTTGTACTTAATGTGTTATAAGCTCCGGCACGACTCGAATTTCGACGTTTGAATTTGCGGCATTCAAGTACAGTGGAGTACGGATGTCGATTTTCGAACGTTGGAATTTGGATCGTGACATTTTGGTATCAGAGCTGAAGGTTAAAACTTTAGCTCAGAAGTATAACACATTAAGTAACTCATTAGAGATAGGGTGAAGTAAACCCTAGAATGAGTATATCCTTAAGATATTCGTTCGTATGCCTCAGTAAATTCTCTTACTATCCACTGATAGTAAGTATGAGTGCGAGAAGAGGACGAGATATGGGACATGGGAGTACCACTACAAATGGTCGATACCCTGCAACAGTGGAAATATCTTTTCTCTATCAATCTCCTTTGATTCGATTCACAAATTCTTTTGATTGCTTCGTGACAGCTCCAGAAAGAAGTTTCGGTGCGATGGTGACCCTACGAATTGTTGTAAAAAATTCTTACCCCATATCTTCGTCGGTTTCTTATCAGCTTTTCGTTCTAAACTTTAATGAATTTGAAATTTGAAATTGAAAATTTTAAATTAATGGGAAATTTTAAATTGGATAAATTGGTTAACTAATATGAAGCTAAATTTGGAATATATTAATAAAACGATATCGATTAAAACTAAATTCGAAATTCTATTGTAATTTCTTATGTATATCAAAGTCCGAAGTGGGACATGTTGGTAAATACTTTGGAGTATTCCAACCAGAATTTGGAATCCATATCTAGTGTTTGAGAAATTGTAAAGGATTGAATCTGTCTATCTATCTATTCCCTGGGATCCGATATATTCTACGAACGATTAGTTGTCCCTTCGAACTAATCAATGCCCTTGCATATTCGTGGACCGGTGGACCCAAATATCTTGTGTAATAATTGTATGAGTTCGTTCTCATATTATTGATATTCTGATTTGATAAACCGAATGCAGAATAAATATCTCGATTCTGATCTGATCAATCATTTCTTTATCTATTATCTTTTCTTTCTCGTCTTCCTTGCAATTTCGAGGACGAAATTCTTTTAAAGGGGGAAATCTGTAACATTCCCGTTTTTGAATCGAATTTAAATTGGGTATTTAATTAATTTTTGGAAATAAAATAATATTGGTTTAAAAAAAAAGTAATATTATGAAATTGATTTAATAAATAATTCTACAAATGCTTTATAAACTAAGAAATGCACATGTGAATGGTTTATTTGTTGAGTGTACAAGTTATGATAATCCAATTCTCTTTTAAAAAGTTGTAAAAAAAAATAAATTGAAAAGTCTCAAACAAATAAAATAAGTAATAAATTATATATGGGTAAAATTCCAATTTGTTTTGAGTTTAAACTATTGAAATAAAGAATGTTTATAAAAGCCATTTTAATTTAAAATCTTATATATGTGTATATTACATATATGAGTAAAATAGGATACAGATGGAAATTTAATTTAATTTTTTTTAGGTAAGTATGAATATACAAAGGGACATGGAAGTCTATATTTCAAGTTTACAATTGGAATTGAAATTTAAAATGAATGTCTTTAAAAATAAATGGCATTTAAAAAAAAAATTAAAAGAGATATAAGGTATATAATATAAATTTTGGCTAAGAACAATTCTTTTAGCATTGTATATACATATACACACAAATGAGCAAGGATTACATTTAATTATAAAGTATGTAATATAAAAATAAAAGTTTATAAAATTTTCTTGTCTTGTAAAAGATCACAAATGTAAATAAACATTCACATGGAAGATAGGGTAGAATGATTAACAAAATCTAGAGATTTTGATATCTTTTAACAAATGGCATTAAACATCATTTCCTTAATAAAATAATTAAATAAAAAATTGTAGAAAATCTTCACTTCCCCATATGAAATCATGATATATCGGCCAAATCTCTGAAAAGAAAAGAAAAACAGTAAAAAGGATATTTGAGTATCACAAGTTCAAACTCCCAAGAAAAAAAATGATAAAAACCTGTAAGCAAACCAGAAGATCTGAGAAGTCTTCCTTAACATCAAGCTATAGATTATTCTCAGGTAAATTTTATACCTTATAGTTTAATAAATTTATGCTTTTAAGATCAAGTTTTTAACATAAAACAAACTCAGAAAAAAAACTTGCAGATTTATGTAACACAGAGCTGCAGTTCTTTTTTAGCCAGAGGAAGTGCAGTTTTTCTCTGAAGATAAATAAAGGCAAGCAGATTTTCTTTTTAAGATTTGAACTTAATATTGATCAGTATTAAAACAAAAATTTAAACAACTTTATTAACAAAGTTGCAGGAGAATCAAGTTCAAGGCAAATTTGTTTTTTGTTTCTAGTTGCAGAAAGAAAAAAAAAAAGCCCATGTTATACAACAAGAAATTCAAAGTTCTGAAGCAACTCAACCATTTCAAGATCAAAGTTCAAACTCATTAAAATAAAGCTTCAGATCAATAAATCAAAAACAGAAAGATAAGATCTTCAAAACCTGGTTCTCTGTCTTCAGGTTTCCAGGTAAGTTTTAACTTTATAGCTAATGAATTTGTAACTTTAAAGTGAAAAGAAAAAAATTAGTTAAGTTGTAATAAACTGCAGGTTTATTTTATGAAAAGAAAATCAGAAGGCAATGCAAACATGCAATTTTAAAACGCATGAGTAGAAAAATATAGGGTCTGGGCTCTGTTTTCATCAAACTTCAGGTGAGCAACACACTCGAACCCATTTATACGTTTTAATATTTGAGATGAATGCTTGAATGGATTTTCTTCTCTGATAGATGGTATGATGGAATGTAAATTTGTATGTACATATATGTAATGCCTGTCTGGAGATAAGTAGAATTTTCCTCTGAATACATTCCAGTTTTAAAAACCTGTTAGAAAATTTTAAATTTCCTCAACCCAAGCAAATTTTAGGTTTGATTGCTGAATGAAAAATATTGATGTGAGTACAACTTCATTTTTAAGAATCAATCCAAGTGAAAATATAGAGTAAGTGGTTTAAAATAAAATTTTACAGGGAATAATCATATAAAGTCAGGAAATCAATTGTCATAATTACACGTTTTAACTTTATAATCTAGTTCGAGCTTGAAAATGTTGATTTTTGAAACTGATATCATAATTTGTAAGTCAGTATTTCAATTGGTACTTGAAGTTGAACTGGATTTGGTTTCTCGTCGAATTCTGATGATCAGTGGAAAGTTGGGACTCGTGATCAGGCCTAGAGGAGGATGGTGGGATGGGTCACTTGAAACAAATAGTACAAAAAAATTCTGATGACCGGAGTTTCCTGGCGTGGGCAAATTAGGGTTCAAGGTGTTACTTTGGGAGATGTCGGAATTGGGGAAACTGCGTCAACGTGGGTAGGCCGTACTGGATCGCAAGGTGGGGAATTGGAGCGTGGTGATGTGGTAGGGCTAGGGACGGAGTTGCGAGGTCTCCGGTGACCTGAGGCGATGGGTTGAAGGGAGTTTCTGATGAACTATTTTGTTCAAGGCTAAGCCGAGTAGCTCGATCATTGTTTTTCACTCGAATCGTTGATGTGGGTAATTGATGGAGTTGAGATGGTCGTAGGTGATGTGCCGGAAGGTGTGGGGATGTTCGGCGTTGCTTCAGGTGGTGGTGCATATGCATGGTGATATTTGGGTATCAGTATTTTTGGGGTGTGGTTTGTTCGAGGAAGAAGATAAAGTATTCTCGGGGATGGCTCGAAGAATTGCAGTAACGGCTCGAAGCAGTTGAAAAGGTGAGTTACACGAAATTGGTCTGGAGGGAATTCAGTAATAACTCGGGTCATTCTGGCACAAAAATCGAAGTGGGTGATGATTTTACTCGAAGTAATATTAAGGTCTCGGGCATATCACTTTGTTTCAGGTTTTTAAACAAAACAGAAACCTGTTTCTGTTTTTAAAATTAAAAGCAAAGTTTGAATATAAACTGGAATTTAAATTAGGGTTTAAACCTGAATTGAATCTAAATTCAATAGTTTGAATCATGGTTTTTGAAATAACTTAAATTTTGAAATTTTAAATTTAGTTTTAAAAAACTTTTAAGTATAAAAGTATATTGGTTTTAAATTTAAACTAGAAGTTTAAATTGTAAAATATAAGCTTTAAAATAAGTTTGAATCTGAGATTTAAAAATCTAAAATTTGATTTGAATTTCAGTTTTTAAATAAAATAAGTTTTTGAATTTAATTTGTTTTAACTATTTTAGAAATGGTTAAGTAATTTGAATTTTAAAATAAAGATGAAAAATGTAAGTAAAGCTTTAAAGTTTTAATTTTAAATCTGGAATAAAAGATTCAATCTGTATTTCAGTTTTGAAATTAAGGAAATTTTTGAATTTGAATTTATTTTTAAATAACTTAGAATGTTTAAAGTGCAGGTTTAAACTTATTTGAACTTTATATTCTTTTAGACTTATTTTATAAAATGGTTATTCTTTTGACATATGAGATAAGAGGTTTTGAATTGTCTTAAAACCTTGTTTAAGTTAAATTTGTATCTTAAATTTAAAATGAGTTTAAATGGAACTTAAAGTAAATTTAAAAACAAATTGATTTTAAATGCTTAATCAAGTAAGAAATGTTATCTTAAAGATAAAGCATTTGGGTTCATTAAATTATTAAGTTGGATAATTAATTATTTAATAAATTAATAATATGGATGATTAATTAAATAATTAAGAGTTTTTAAATTAATTAATTAATGATTGAGATTAATTAATTTAGGTTAATTAATCTATAATTAAGAATTATTAATTAGATTTTAATCAATGATTTAAGATTAATTAATCAAGTAGTTAAGGATTAAGTAAGTGATAGTTAACACTTGATTAATTAGATAATTAGAGATTAATTAATAGATAATTAAGGATTTATTAATTAAAGTAATTAATTAGAGGTTGATTAATAAAAGTAATTAAGGTTTAATTAATGACAATTAAGGGTTAATTAATTAAGATAATTAATTAAAGAAATGATTAATGAAAGTGGTTAAGACTTAATCAAATGTAATTAATGATAATAAATCATTGATTTAAGATCACTAATGAAGGTAATTATGTGAGTAATAAATCTATAACCACACGATTTATTCACCTTAATCAAAGGTGTTTGATTGTTGTTGAATGCTATGTGATGGATTGATATATTTGATAGGTGATGTGATTCTATGTGATGCTTTGTGTCGAGCTATTATATCTGTGATGTATATATTGATATGCAAACCCTTGACCTGTAGAACGACATTTTAATTTCGATGCGACAGGGAGTCGGATTCCTGTTGGTTATCCGAAACCCACATCGAATGATAATAATGAATCTTTGTGATTGATAATTTACTTTATCTATGAATCTGTGAATATAGATAAGCGTTATGGGTTATACCGCTTATCGATATGGTTGAATCTATGATGATGATGTTGTGCACTATTGTGTTGAACCCTGGACCACACTTATACACACACAAATATGGATTGCACGTGGAAATGGGTTAAGTCACAGATTTGAAATTGTTTTAAAATTTGATTTTTGAATCCAAATTAGTTTTGGAATTGGAATTGAAGCTTTTGAAAATGAGTTTTCAAAAATAAAAGTTATTTTAAATAACCTGATTGAATCTTGGAATTTAAATGAATTGATATAAATTTGAATTCAATATTTGAAATTGAATTCTATAATTTGAGAACTAGGGTTTAAAAAGTTATTCAACTTACAATGGGTTATATGGGTTTTAAACCATTTTAAAGGTGACGTTTTGGAATTTAAATTCAACTCAAGATTTCAACTTGTATAAATTAGATTTGCTTTCCCATAAGAAATGGACTTCCAAGTTGCGTTAAAAGGATTTTCAAGTCTAAAAGGAAAATTGTTTTCCAAGTTATAGATAAATCTTTGGAAATGGGTTTGAAAGCTATAAATCTTTAATTTTAAAGATTTAATTTAGTTAATCCAAATTGAACGGGAATTGTTTTGAAATCTATGGATAGATCTTTGTGAAATTTGGTGAAACTTTGTGAAATTAATCTTTTTATTTAAAGATTTAAAATGGTAATTTGTTTAACCATTTGAAAGAAAAACTTTGGATTTTAAGGTTGTGACTTAACTGAAATCCCATATCCATATGTTTTAAACTATTGCGCTCATTATTCGGTTTAGCCGGGAGAGGACCTTGTGTCATATAGCCCATTCCGAATAGTGATACGACGTTATGGATTGCAATTGAAGACCGGTGGTGAAGACCGGGTATTTGTGAGAACGATAGGATAACCTATCGATTGTCTCTGCACCGAGTAGCTACGGTATAGAGATTCCCTTAGTGATGGGAAGTCCGATCGGGATTGTGGATACCCGGATTTGCAAGGGCTTCTTCGGAAGTGCCTTCGGTTCTGTTCGAACCCGAAACAGACTTGTATGGTTGTATGTCCGACATTACACTTTGAGATGTTAACTGATCTCTATCAAATACATTTCTGCTTGGTGGCGGAGAATTTATTCTCTTAGCTTAACACCCTTCTCTGAGACGTACGAGCTCAGAGGTTATGTAGTTGATATTTATCAGTGATATATTCCCAATTTGGTAATGTGGCATGCTGAGTGCTGCTGATGATCATTGGTTGATCATTTGTGATATGATCATTTGTTTGGTCATTTATCTTTGTGATCATTGCTTTGGTCATCTGTTGACCTAAAGCATGACTTTGTACCAAAGCGTAGCTTTGTGGACGAGACTGCATCAGGACCTCACACCCCAGAAATGGTCGAAACAGGAAAGATGCGACAAGGTTATGAGGGTCGCTCCCTTTAAGGTGTGTCATTGCCTTTTGGTAAAGGGTGGTATCATGGTATGGAGCCCAGATACTTACTCATGTGGATACTGCATATCTATTACTTTGTGATACTTTGTGGTTGTTGTTGCGAGCGCTCGGATAAAGGTCCCAAAGGACCGGGGGATGGCATATTCGTGTAGTAGTTACCTAGTTACAGAGGTAACCCGGCCTTGTGTTGGCAGAGATCTAACCGTAACGTTAGGTTCTCGGGACGTCCCGCCAGAGGCGATCCCATTGACAGTAGGAAGTTCCTTAGCCTGACTATTTGTTGGAAATCCATTCATCCAATACGTGCCTTGTACGGTTTTAGTTGTAGAACCTGCCATTTACTTATGGTGGTCACCACTGTTTAGATGGTAGCTATAGTAGGCATAGTTCGGAATGTCTATGCTGGCTAGGATTTATATTATACTTTCGAAATGATTTTCCACACTTTGCACTTATTATAATAATATCAAGGAATTTTCTAGTATCAAGCATATTTGACTATCATAAGGAGAAATCTCCTCCAATTCTGCGTTTGCATTGTGTGTGTGGCGAGAGGCCTTATGGTAGTTTCATTTTCTAAAAAGCATTGCGGTTTTTTTTAAATTTAAATTCTTTTGTTTGTTTTAAAAGACCAAATGTTTTTGTTTGCTCATACCAGTCCCATGACTGACCTGGAGTTTATTGTTCCTTTCCTAAACTCTGGGTGCCCACTTTTTTTCCACACGGGCAGTCTAGAGTTGGGTTTTCCAGATAGTCAGGTTTAGTAGATTATCTGGAGCTAGTTCAGTCTTTGGATCTGAACTGCACTTGCTTATCCTTGTGCATCGTGATTTGGGAGTTCAAGCTATTGTTGGATTGGTGTTTTGGAGATGGAGATTACCGATACTGGAGTTCTTCCTTGAAGACTATTTTGGAGATTTTGTTCCGCTGTGGTGTTATCTTTTCTTTCCGCTGCTATTATCTTGTATCATTACTCTGATATATGTTGATATCTATTGTACCATTCTGTTGTACCATTCATGTTGTACCAGTGATTGTATCAACGTTGTATATTGATATATGCTATTCGTTTCTTCCGCTGTGTTGTACTTAATGTGTTATAAGCTCCGGCACGACTCGAATTTCGACGTTTGAATCTGCGGCATTCAAGTACAGTGGAGTACGGATGTCGATTTTCGAACGTTGGAATTTGGATCGTGACATTAGCTGTTTAGTTTCCTTTCTTTCATTACGTCATTTATTTTCATTTATTTCTTTCTATTTTGTTTAGAAATTAACTTCAACCCTTTTTCTTAAGTTTACAATTTCCCTTTATTATTACACTCATTTATTTTCACTTACTAATTACTATTATTCATTCATTTATTATTGCATGACCTCTTTTATTTACACTTTAATTACTTAAGTTTAAAATCATCTATTTGTCATACTTACCTTTATTATATTTTACTTGGTAAAATTTCAATTATAACTTAAGTTTATAACATTAAATTCTCATTTAACAGCAATTTCATTGAATACTTTTACTACTTGTATAATATTCTATTACAATCTCTTATTAAACATTTCAACTTTTAATATTTGGTAAGTTATATATATATATGTTATTTAAGGATGTAATTGAAAGTTATGCAAATTTTTTCACAATTCTTTTAATTACTTAATGGTTCAATAATTATATCTTTGTTTTATAAGTTACATATTTCAAATTACCTTCAATTCCTTTTATTCTATTGTTTTTAATTATAGTAACATTTTAATTACACTTAAATTTATAACCTTATAACATCAATTCTTATAAATAAAGAATTTCATTAATTCATTTACTAAGGTTTACAATCATTTATATACATTACTAATCTCCCTATTATTAAATTTTTACTTTAATTAAAGGTTCCAATTATTTATTACTAACCTTTCATTTCACTACAATAATTGAAACAATTTATTAACAGAAATTTAAGAATTTAGATACCGGGTTAAATTTCAAATTATTTTAAAATAACAGATAAATATATTCTTACACTTATATCTCAATTTATATTTAAAACAATTCAAAATATATATAAATATTTTTTTCAAAAAAAGAATCGGTAGTAAAACTACTACAGTGGCCTTTCCCCCTCGAAACTCGAAAATGAATGTCGATGATGCGTGCACTCATCACTGAAATTATTTTCCAACGATAGAGAGGAAAGTACGAAACTTATTTTCTCCAAAATCTCCTTTAAACAAATCTTCCGAATTATATTTAAATATTTATATAAGAAAATACTTATAAAAAATATTATTATATTCCAAAATTTATTCGAAAGAAATTTCAAAACCCCGGATCTTAAGTCCTAAATTTCCAAATTTCATTGATTTTATTTTTCAATCTTATTTCTATTATTAATTATACACTTTATTACCTAACAACCAATCTATTACAGCCAAATATAGATATTATTTTGAAAAATTATTTTATAGAAAATATAATAGGTAAAATTATTTCATTCACCAATATTAAAACAAATATTATGTCGGTCTGTCCTATTAAGTGTTTAGAAATCCCTATTGATGTCATAGCGTCCCATGCACCAACCAGAATTTATAAATACGAAACGGAACAGATTAACACAATATAAAAACCTTTTTATAATACTAACAAATACGCTCTCTCATATATATACACTCAGCGACTCCCATAGGGTATTACTACCCTATTAGTAAAGAGTCAAACCCCACAAAGCTAAGGTTTATCGCAAAACCAAAGCTCTGATACCAGATGTAACGTCCCGCCTTTTCGCACGATTTATACAGACATACATGCCGATTCAATCCATACGGAAGGGCGGATTGTTATGGGGTAAATAAGAAAAACAAGAAAGAAATAAAAGAAAACAGAATCTCGCAGCGGAAGGAAAAAATATAATAATAAAATATACAGTTTATAAATCTGTTTACAAAACATTCATATAATACATATCAGAGTTACACATACCAACAACAATGCAGCGGAACAGTGTGTAGTGCACTAGTATAAAAAATAATAATATACATCTTCGTCTTCGTCCTCCAGAGCTAAATCTTCAAATCCTGAAACGCTCGGACTGACCCGAGCGAATTGAAAAGACAAAACACTCGAGTCAGAACTAAAAGATCTTATGTAAGTTAAATTAACAGAAATAAATATGAGTGCAGTAACTCAAGAGATGCTCGGGATTTACATCTCCTAAGGATCCGTTAAACTATTTACTATATAGTATATTGCGCTATTATAATAGTGTCTATTTGTAAAATAAACTTACTTTTAAATAGTGTTAAGGCTTTACATTTTCCACCTTAACACAGTTATATATTCCCATAGTCTATACAGTACCGTAATCTCCCCCGTACTGGGCGTCGTCAGAGGGCACTCCATAGGTATGGTACAAAACCAAAATCGTATAAGGCGCGCTAGGGTAGGTGACACGGCACAACTAGGCAATGCCGGGGTAGATATACCAATAACGCTTCCGGGCCGATGGAAACGCGCAGCGCACAGCTGCCGCCCACCTCGGACAAACTCCCCACATCAAAGAAATAAAAAGTGAAGGTGGCCACCGAATACAATCCAAAGTCATAGTATAGTATCGAAGGGAAGCGTCCGATCAGAGGTGCTACCTCATTAACCCGTCGATCGCTCCTGTTTTAGCCACCTTATGCCAACTCACGGGAGTTGGGTCCACGTACTTACCTTACAGGAAACGCCGCCACCAACCTACTTCATTCTGCAATCTCCACCGCGTACACGGTTAGTCAAAGTGGTTTTCGGTATCGACAGAGAGTATGTCCATATCCGATCCCGGTCTCTTTGCCAACCAATCGTTATTATAACACCGCGGTCATTTAAAAAAATAATTATTCTTTTAAAACCAAAATAAAATATCCATTTAAAACCCATATAAATACGATATCATTTATTCTTAAAACCCCAAATCAATACGATATCATTTTATTTTCCAATATATATTCTTTTCAAAACCATAGGGTTTTCCAAAATAAAATATTTAGAAATCAAAACTCTTGAACATAATATTTCCAAATTATACTACCTTGACAATCATAACTTTGAAACAAGTTTCCATCTCTTAAGTGGTTAAATATCAAACTACTTTTATAAAACAAATAGCTTCTTTAGATTTCACAAATCAAATTCACATATCGATTTAAACTTCCAAATACCATTTCAATTCTTATGTTCCAAAGCTTTCATTATTTCACCATTTCAAAAAAACAAACTCATTTAAAAATCCCATATATATTAAATTCAATTACTTATTATTTAGACTTGAAATCTTTACTTAATGAATTCAATATAATTTAAGAAAACCTTTAACTTCACATAACTGGAAAAAATCTTTCAATTTATTTTATATTCATTTAAATAAACCTGATATTCATTCATTTAAATCATTCTACACAAAAATCAAGTTATAAAATCATATCCTTTAAAAATTCTAAGTTTTTATTAAATTTCCAATTTAACTTAATATTCATCTTCAAATCTTATTCTCTTTTAAGTCATTTAAAACTCCAGAAATTTAATTTTAAATAAATTCTTAATCATATTGATCTCGAAAATCAACTAAATTTTATACTTCAAATCAAATTCATACAAAGCTTAAAAAACCCGAAAATTACTATATATATATAAATAACCAAATCAATATCTCATAAACCATATATATAGCTTTACAACACCATGAAAATCATTTCAAAAATAATTATATATATATATATATATATATATATATATATATATATATATATATACCGCGGTGCCTGTATAAAATTTTCTACCCTATGGTCAAGTGATACAGATGTTTATCATTTCAATCCGCAATTTAAAAATAAAAATGCAGTTGTATATCATTTCAAACCGCAATCCTGAATGAATGAAATGCATAGCAACTTGCAATTAATAAAATTAATCATCCATTCATCCATCAAATCATACATCCATTTGTCACAGTCATCATCTAATTTCAAACAATCATCAATACATAACAGGTGATAAATAATGGTATCAATTATCAGTTTATACTCAAAATAAATTTAATAACTGTTAATTGGCAGTTTATATGCAAAAATGAACGTAAATTTAGCTGGCGGTTAATATGAAATAAAAATTTAACATAACTTCGACTGGCAGTTAATATGCAATTAAATAAATTCTAACTGTCAAATTTATGCAATAAATAAAATTAATTAACAGTTATATTAAATGAATGCGATTTATCAGAGATAATGAATAAAACATGCCAAACAGTCATAAATAAATTTCTACTCATATCTAAAATTAATTTAACAAACACAAGAAATTTTAGAAATTGTGAGTGGGTTAAAACACTCACCTTTTGAATTTAAATCGAATTTAAACCCAAAAATTCGACGGTCTCCAAATCTGTCCAAACCAGTGTCAAAAAATCTGGAATTTAATTACGATCCTAACAAAAAAAATCGCGTATGAAACGGAGTTCGTATGTGGAAGTTAAATGTATTAACGCGTTTGAAAAATCAAAATTAAATTAAATTCAAACAAAATAAACCTACTTATTACCACCTGCCACGTCAACGTTTCCTGCGCACCCCTAGTGACAAATCTCACCAAACCCATGTTCCAATTTCGCAAATAGATGAAGAAATCAAAAGGCCCCAATTCAACCTTTTGGGTTTCGAATTTTACACATTTGACCGTGATTTCTGGTTGAATCAAGCGACTATTGCAAAAATAGAGGCTGCGCTTAGATCCGTAGATGAAAACTACAACATAATTTTTGAAATTTTCTGAGAACTTTGAATTTTATTTGATTTTTGAATAGAATTGGATCTGAAATTTGCATCCATTTAGGAAGAGAAAGAATTGAAGAAAATGAACGCACAAATAAAAGAGAATAGATGGAGGCTAGGGTTTATATAGATAGGTTAGAATTAGAGTAGATGGATCTGATAAACAAACGCGCTAAACGATAATTTAAATTAACGTAAAAATTACAAATCACCATACTATGAAGACATTTACATTATTTCCCATTTATTACTTTATTTAACACAACCCTTAATTTACATCTATTGCAATGTTTTCAAATTTAATTGAATGAACTAATTATATCACTCCTAATAATTGTTGTAAGACTCTAAATCCCACATTTGTAAGTATATATTATTTCCACTCAATTATTATAGATATATACAGAGTATAGGTTTCCATTAAATCATTATTTATTATATATATTCAAATTAACTAAATTCACTATTGAAGTCCGTTTATATTTATTACCAAATATCCATTTACCTTTCCCAATAAATTTGAATCCCATTCATTTAATATAACAAATCAAATTTCCATTCAGACCTTATTATCAACCCACAATTTATTGCAATTCATTATCTTAGATAGATTTTATACAATTAATATCAACTTTACATTAAATTTCTATCCAATGAATATTCATTAATCAATTCAATATTTACTTTTCTTTCCCTCTATTTGATACTTAACCTAGTATACATTTAATGGGTAAACATAACATTGAATTATAATGCATTTCTCATGCATGCTTCATTTCATATAAATTCCTCTTTATTAACCAAGTCACATTAACAAAACAAAATAATTTAATTTTTTTATTTCAATCGATTACCAGTCTAGACTTAATATATTAAATAAACGGTTAACCTAAAACGATTGTTACCCCTTTAGCATTCAAATTCACTTACGACTATTATTAACACAATGTTGCCATTTGATTTATATATATTTAAATAAATTACATGAATGGGTAAAACATAAAAAATTATCTTACCTGCAAATTTACTCACAAACATCCTAAATTACCAACTTGCAATTTATTTTTAATTACTATATTTGCATTGATTATATCAAGTTGAGATTTAATACGTATTATTTCCTCAAATAAATAAATCTTTGGATTTAAATTCCTAAAACCATAAATTATGTCCTACCATAAATCTATGCTTTTATTATTTTACGTTCACACTCCCGTTACTCTATAATAAATCACCAAGTAACGATATCCTAAACCAACATTAATTTATATATCAATCCTTATAACTCAATAAATTTGTCCAATATGAATAACCTTAACAATACTTACACATATTATCTTACTTACAATAATGTAATATTAAACGTTGAATTTCATTTATTTTTCAATACTTCAATTTAATTAATAAATACTGCTCCTATACTTAAATCTATATTAACAAATCCTTAGATTTGGATCGATAGAAATCAGTTTACCAAAGCTTACGTACACATTACGTAAATAAACAACTAAATAAATTTGCCACCTATTAGCTCTAAATTTTATTCTTAAGTTTGTTACCTATCAATTTAGATTATACTTCCATCTATAATGCAAATCCAAATCTCCTCTAACTGCATAAAATAGGGCAATTTATTGCAATTGATTTCCCATTAAACTTCATAAATTAACAAATTGAAACCTAAATAAAAACGTTTATTTATTTAAAAATCTTGTTGTTTAATTGAATTGACCATTCACGGATATAATTTACATTGTTCTCCAATTATTACTTAAATACATCACACAACGTTAAATCTATATTCAATACAATTTGTTACCAAAATTAATTTAACGAAAACAATTACGCCCTTAAAATTTCTCTTCATTCATTAATTGCTAATTGTTATTCAATTAAACCAATTCATTTGATTTCCCTATTATGCATCAATTATAAACCCATCATCTTAAAGGTGATGTCTACATTTTATACTATAAATTTACCCTTTTATATTCCAATATCAATGAATGCTCACATACAAATTTAGATCTTAACTCCAATTAATTATTCCATTTAATCCATTGATTTATTAACTTTATTTACTGCAATTCATTGTCTTACATAAATTTGAATCTATTTCCAAATTTTCACTATTCCATTTAATTGAAATATAAAATTAAATTTGTAAAATTTTAATTACCCTTGATCCATCAAATTTCAACATTCTCTTTCATATAAACAAATAAGATTTCTGTTTCTTCCTAAATTTAAATTAGAAATCCTATAATTTAATTCATTTTAAACATCGAATTTACACCGGTCGTTACATGACCCATCTTTTTGGATGGTTCAAATCAATAATAAATTACACATGTCAGATACAAACCATTCAAAAGGGAGGATTATTAATGGGGTAAATAAGAAAAAAAACAAAACCCTGAATCTCGCAGTGGAATGACAAATATAATAATCAAATAAACAGTTCATGAAGCCGTTTTACAAATAATACTTAATTACACTTTTACAATTCAAATCAGAGTTATACATACATCAGAAATAAATAAATAATGCAGTGGAACATAGAATGTAGTGAGATAATAAAAAGCAATAATATACCGAATCTTCATCTTCGTCCTCCAGAAAATAGTCTTCAATACACTAAAAAACTCAGACTGACCCGAGCATAATAAAAAAACAAAACATTCCAGTCATAACTAAAAGATCTTATGTAAATCAAATCCAAATAAATAAAATAGAAATATTAGTGCAATGGTTTCATAGATGTTACGAGATTTTCATCTCCTATCAAGTGTACAACGTGAATATAATTATTTAAAAGGTTTTAAATGATTCGAAATATCAATTTCAACCATCTAATTAAAACAAATCCAAAGTTCGAATTAACTTAAACCCTTCAAATAATTAAATTCCAAATAAAATCAAAATTCAAGAAATTATATGGGTATATGTCATTTCAACCTGTATCAAAAATCAACATTTCCAAATCAGTGAAAACAGCTCGGGTTTATCATTTCAACCCATAATGATTTATAAGATCGTTCGGGTATATATCATTTCAACCCATAGGGATAACTGAGATATAAATATAAATAACATCCAATCATCCAAAACGTCAACCAATAACATTTATCCAATCAGCCAAATATCAACAATTTAACATACAACACAATCATCATTGAAATCAACCAGTAACAACCAGCAATTTACTGATTATATTAACAGGTATTTAACATGCAATTTAAATTTTAATATTAAATTAAATGGAAACTGAATTCAATAAAAGTCAGATTTAACTTGAATGACAATTTAAAATATACTAAACAACAACCAATCAATTTCTAATCACATTATAAATTCAATTTAACTAACAGAAGAAAATCTAGTAGTTGTGAGTGTTTCTCATCTTTCGTGGCTACGAAGGTGATGATAAAAATGGAGCAATATGAAGATTCCTAGTAGAGATCCAAATGCAAAGAAAATCCAACAAAGCTTAGAAATGAACATAAATCAATAAACAAGTTTCAACTACTTCCAACTTCCAAACAACCAAAGATCCAAATTACGGACAAACTTGAAACTAGGTCATATTTAAGAAAATATTCGGACCAGAATACTACTGAACCTGTAATAGTGACTAACTAGAAAGTTGTTACAAATTCTTTTCTCTCCACTTTTGAAAAAAGAATCACTCAAAACTCTTCAATCTTGAGGAAGTTATGGTCAAAACAAATAGAGGTGTTTTCTTAGTTGAAAAACTAAGTTCAAAAGTACTTCGAAAAGATTTTATTTTTAAGCATAGCATTAAGAAATTTGAAGAACTATTCTAAAATAAAGTTGAAGCCACTAGAAAAATAAATGATTTGAAAAAAATAATCACATAATTTTATTCATTCCTGAAGGATATACGATTGATACAATATGGGGTATTTTCGGCCAAAACTGGACTCGAGAAAGGACTTGAAAAATAGAGTTTTTGATATAGAAATATTCGAAATGGGAAGAAGGATTCAACAACAAAGTTGTTCCCATTGAAAACATACACAGTTTTAAAAAAATTTATTTGATTTGGAGTAGTTTAGTGGTATATGGAAGCCATGGAAATAAAGGAAAGAAAGAGGGAAAAAAGGAAGGGAAAAGAAGAAAGAAGAGCAGAGGGTAGGTGAGGCTTTGGCCATGGGTTACTGCAGTGGGTTGTGGGTAGTGATAGAGGTGGGTGGCTAGAGAGAGGCGGCTAGGGTTTTGAAGGAGAAATGATGGAATTTGATGATTTAAGAGTTTTGGGGTTTCGGAGTTTTCTGTAGATTTGAGAAAGAAGAAGAAGTAAATTACGCAGAAAGTTTTTAAATGTGGAATTTTTATACATACTTGGTTTTAGCCGGATAGGAAATAGAATGTCAATGGGTGGGAAAAGATAGGATACAAAGTTTCTCAGGGTTTCTAGGGTCTCTTGGTTTATTAAGGAGCTCTTTAGTCTAAGACTTGGCTAGAAAAAAGAACATAAATATACACTGCAATTGAAAGAAATAAGCTGTAGGTTATTTAATAATTAGGAAATGAAGGTGCAGAGACAAAAATAAATGTCACGTTTTATTTTGAAAGCTTCAGGCAATAATAATGCATAAAGAAATATATGTAGGAATAGAAAAGTTTGCAAACCTAAAAGTCTAGGCTCAGGTATTAAACAGAAGGAGAAATGAACAGATTAAGTATTAATAATATGATAACTATTTTAAAATGTACATACAATAATTAATAAGAAAAGAAATAAAGGGATCATGTACATCGCACAACCTTTTTAAAATTCAATTGGTGAAACGTAACCAAATTAACTTCATTAACTCAAATAATATTCACATTTGTACGCATATAATTTTTTCATCTATGCATAATAAATAAAATTACTTGCCTTAAAAATGAAAACGTTCAATTTGGTTTTCCCAAAATGAACTTTTATTTCCATTAAAACATCCTTTTTGTTTAACATAAAGGTGCGTTTCTTTTATTAAATATATTAATTGCAATCAACGTTTTCTTGCATTCTAATTGAAATATTTCAATAACATCAATTGCAATTACTTATAAAGTTAAATTTCAAAACAGACAACCAGAATGGACGAAAATAGAATAATTGTTTCCTTTAGTCATTAAACACCTTTATAAATTTGTCGTTTATATAGCGGCGTAATAAATAACTTACTTAAATAAATTATTTTTTTACTCTTATAATCCATCTGTACACTAAAACACAATTCAAATATACATATGTTTCTTCCTTTAAATCAATCATTCTTTTCTTTATTTTAGCGAAATTAAACATACATTCACAAATGAAACATTCATTTTATTTGATATAAATATTCTTTTCATTAAATCAACTTTCCTTATATTTTCACAAAACATAAGCTACATTTAATTACACCTACTAATTTACAATTTGGTGTACTCTCTACCATTAATTGAAATTATTCAATTACACTAATTTCAATTGTTTACAAAGGTGAATTTCAAATGGACAAAATAAATGTAACGAGAAATAGAACAATTATTTCCTATTTAATAGTAATTTAAACATATTTATACACTATTGGATACAAACAGGAATTATACATTCTTACCAAATAATAGTTTCTCGTCTCTGCAATCAATCTTTAAGCTACCAAACACTTCAAACAAATAAATATACAATTTCTTATTTAATAAAGAAACATTTATTATTCTTTATTAACATTAATTATTCCAATCAATTGGAAATTTACATTCAGATAATTGTTAATTTCACCCAAACCAATGTTATTAAACTACACAATAGCATTTGTTATCATCCTTACATTATTGCAAACATGTTTCATCGATAGAATTTTTTTTTATTCCTAACAATTTTAATCAAAAATCTTATTTAATTTAATATTTTTAAAAGTTTAAAAATACGGGTCGTTACCCTAGCTCGAGTCAAGATATCTCGCCCTTAATTAGCTGAAGAAAGAAAACTAGGATATTTCTGCTTGACGAATTCTCTACTTTTCCAAGTGCAATCATTGGGATTTGTAGACCATTGAATCTTTAAAAGCGGAACCTCTTTGTTTCGAAGGCGTTTAACCTCCAAAGCTAGCACACAGATAGGGTTTTTTAAGATAGTTAAATCGGATGAGATCTCGAGCTCTCCTAAAATAGGAAGGTCTAAAGGTGAATCTGAATTGCGAAGATACTTCCGAAGCTGGGATACATGAAATATTTTGTGAATACCCAAAAACTGAGCTGGAATTGATATACAAAAAGCAAGTGGGACAATGCACTTAGTAATTGGGAATGGTCCTATATATTTAAGAACCAACTTTTCGGTTCAACTGAAGTGCAGTACCCCCTTAAAAGGAA
Organism: Allium cepa; assembly: GCA_030765085.1. Taxonomy (NCBI): domain Eukaryota; kingdom Viridiplantae; phylum Streptophyta; class Magnoliopsida; order Asparagales; family Amaryllidaceae; genus Allium; species Allium cepa. The sequence goes on from CM060934.1 coordinate 829,473,084, forward strand.
AAAACACGAATGATACGAGATCATTGGCAGAGAACTCTAAGTGCTTCCTACGATTATCCATGTATGATTTCTGTTTGCTCCGAGCCTTTTTCATTCTCTATTTGACGAGATCTACAGTCCCAGAAGTTCACGAATAGAGTCAGGGCCTAAAAATCAACTTCTCCCCCGACTCCAACCAACAAGATGGTGAAAAACATAATCTCCGACGAAAGGCCTTAAAGAGAGTCATATCATAACAAGATCGAAGTCTACCGCCGAAGGTGACTTCAATAAAAAGATTCAATTTCCCATGCGCCTACAATAATCAAGAACAAAGGCACGATGAAGACCTTCTACGGTTCCATGCCAATTAAACTAGAATTAGGTTCCGAGCTCAAGAATTGTGAAAGATTAGCTAATGCCAGCAAATATTATATTCCATTGAGACTCGAAAAGAAAAAGATCGAACTCGATCTTGGTTATTACTAGAACGACACCAAAAGAAGGGCACAAATTTGAAACTAAATCTTGAATTACATGAACCTATTAGTACAATAGGTTGTAAAGATCATAAATAACCACTACATGAAAAAGGCAACGGGATAGGACCATGCCGCATAGCTCAGGCAATCAGAACAAAAGATTTGATTGGGTTTTGATTCTATTACAACAGACAAACAACAACTCTTAATAGAAACTTCAAGGCTCGAACACCAGCCTTAAGCTGAATTACATATAAGAATTTAGAGCGATTCTCAAGTAATACCATGCATGAATTCAAGTTTAAGACATAAGAATATCTTGGAGAGAAGATAAGAATAAGCTTATCGAGACACTCTCGAAGGGCTAACTTGAAAGTTTTACGAGATAAGTCAGATTGCCTGTCACAAATCAATGCCTCTATCTACTAGAAAGAATCATAACAAATATAGAAATAGATAGAGATATTAACCTCTACCACCCGAGGCTACTACAACTAGTTGTAAGATTAAGTTGAAATGAAACGTTAAGCACTATGATATTGATCGATCAGATCGTCAATTTAAGGCTAAAGGAATTGGCAAGGGACCTATTAATCATGCAATGCTCAGTGCATAACTAAAGAAAGTTGCTAATTCTCCAATTCTATAATAGCTATAGCAGAAATGAAATTGATACAAAAATTGGTCACATTAGGGTTGCAAACTCAAAACAAGATTGAGCATATTAGAGAACAATATACAATTTGGAACTCAAGACATTCCCTGCTTAACTGGGGCTCAATAGGGGATTAAGATACTTTGAAAATTTTAAATCGATATTCCAAAGGATTAAAGATAAGAATTAATTTAAATCAGGTTGTAGGTGATGGAGAATTCTTTTAAATCATAGGACAAGGGCCATAAAATGGTTAAACAACCTATTCCCAACATCCAACCATCTAATGCATTGAATATAGAGAGAGACAACATGAATAGTTTGCTACACATGAAAAAATCTATAACCTATTCAAGATATTGAGGCTTGAAGACCCCTAGCGAGGGTTTATGAACCTTAAGGAAACTACTAAACAACCAATATTCAAAGATAAAGCGGATTCAAGCTCCTTCAATATGAACGAACAAGACGCATCCATATAGGAAAGTAACCGAACAAAAGATTTAGGAAGGGAATAGGATTTCCTTAAAATTTGGAATCCATTAGTAAAGTTTCAATATATAAGACATGCACTCAAATAATTTTTGTTTAAAAGAAATTGTAAGTTTCCAGAAATTCAACATACATGTACGCAGGGAATAACAAAATCTTTTATAAGTTTATCCTCTAAAATCACTTTCAACTCGAAACTTTTCTTCGCATTTATTATTGTCAAATTCTAAATCCTTTTTTTGAATTTTGTTTCAAAAAGTTTCAATAAAACTTTCTTCATATGAAATTAAAGACTTCATAATATATTATCCTACTAAATGGAATTTTTTAATTCAAAGTATCCGAGAATACTAATTTCAAATTGCTTTAATATATATATATATATATATATATATATATATATATATATATATTCTTCTAAACTATATCTAAAACATTATGATCTACTGTCACGTCCAAGGGTTTTAAGATGTCCCTATCGATAACGGTGATCAAGCGCATCGGCCAGAATCCTTAAAATACCTAACAGACATTCTAACACAAATCAACTTTAAAATATGCCTTTACAAATCTATTTTACTTACAAAACCATTATGATAAAATCCATAATGTCAATATTCATAATTCCAAAAGAACCCATTGTATCAAAGAGACTCAAATAAAACAACCTCGGAATAAGATAGGACTCTTTAGTAGAGGAGGATGTACCTCTTGGCTATGAAGATCCACCAGATGCATCCATAACACCCAACTTCCCTGAATTAAGATCTTTGGCAGCTTTATGACATGAAGAAACTTAATGAACCTCTTTCTTAGAATAGCGAAAAATTAGTGGTTCGGATAATTCTTCACAAAATTATCTTTGGAATCACAATTGTAGCACTCCTTTTGATTAGGATGTCCCACACTAGGATGAGAACTAAAACTGCTTCGCTTTGTAAACTCCTTATTTTGATGGATATGTAAGGACTCTCCAAAAGATAGTCTCTTCCTAGATCCTTCCTCTAAGAAAGTCTTCATTGCTTCAGGGAGGAATTTCAACCCAAAGCATTCCTTATACTGATCCTAAGATAAAAGAGATTCTTCCACTTCGGATACTAATGACTCGTACCATTCAAGGGCTCGCTCTTGTAACATACTCGATACAAAAAGGACACGACAATGATCAGATAAGTTCATGTAAGCAAAGATTCGCTCACATGTAGCAAGCTAGGATCAAATCTCAAGAATGCTCCCCAACCCAATGTATGGCTTACCTCCTAGGCGAGAAAAGTCATAGCATGCCTGAGAAAATGCTGACCGGTGGTGAGGGGAAGTACAGATAAGAACAGGAGGATGAAGGTCACAAGGGAGCTCTACAGACTGGTTAGTAAGCATATTAATACCATCTAAACATGGGCTGCTAGACTGCCTGTAACAACCCGCATATTTATCAATTTTATATTTAAATATTTTATTTAAATATTTCATCATTAGTCGGATTTTAGTCCGAAAAGCTACTTTTTGCATACGGTCGAATTAGGGCTCGGGACCACTCCCATTGAGTTTAAAATGCCGTTTGCGACCTTTTTGAGTATAAGCTTCGATATGTTTGGAGAAAGTTGATTTCTGCTACTTTTTACTTTGGGTTTGGTTTTTGGGCTCAACCCTATGTTAACTTATGCTCAAATCTGAGCCACTCTTCCCCCACTCACCCTCATTCTCTTCTCATTTCAGTTTTTAGAGTGTTAATGGTGGGAGAGATTGGAAATTAAAATTCCAAAACCCTAGTTTCTCTTGCTAATCAAATTCCTTGCTCCAAACTCAAGAAGAACCCAGTGGTAAGCTTCTCTTCTTCTTCTCCAACTTATTCTCTTCCCAATTTCAGAAATTCCTAAACCTAATTTCGGGAATGTTCTTGTTTTTGAGCTTAGATTCAAGCTCATTTGGGTTGTGATTGAAGAGAGGTTGATTCTCCATTTGCTTTCAAGCTTCTTCTTGTTCGATTTTGTGAAAAGGTGAGATTTTTATCTCACATCTATGACTATAATTATCTTTGTTTGTTAGGTATGAATTCCTAACACTTCTTCATGAGAATTTGTTCTTGATTTGGATTGGTTTTGTAAACATTCCAATTTTTGGGTTTTTAAGTCAAATTTGTGTAAAATCCTTTTATGGATGTTTGATCATGCTTTTGGTGATGCATCGAGGAGCATATAGGGCCGGGTTGCCGATTGGCATAAACCCTTAGAGCCAATGTCCGTCCGGTTGCATTTTGGAAGAGTTTGCTCTTCATTTGAATAAGGTTGAAAAACAGCCCAGGCATGATTCAGTCGACTGAAAATCTCTGTTCAGTCGACTGAACCTGAAACCCGAGAGTTTCCAGGCATGATTCAGTCGACTGAAAAACTCTGCACAGTCGACTGAAACTGGAAACAGAAAGTTTCCTGAACCTGGAAAATTTCCATGTACAGGGTCAGTCGACTGAAAAACTCTGTTCAGTCGACTGAACCTGCTGTTTGAGTCCAATTTGCCTTTTTGGATTGAAATTCCAATTTAAAGCGATTTGTGATAATCCTATTTGTTGTTATCATCTATTATGACTTTGATGACTCTTTTTTGGGATTTTTGAATATCCATTTCGATGGATCCTTTATCGATTTCGTTGGATTTTATTCACGTCTTCGTATGTGAATTTTTGTGATTGATTGTTCTTACAATCTTCTTCGTGATTTGTCACTTTAAAAATATAATGGTTTTCTATACTAGTAGTAAATATCAAAACTCTTTCCTCAAACGATTTCAATACTATTTTAATACCAAATTCGTTTATAAAACCGTTTTCCAATCTATTAGTATATACAAACCTTTACCTCACTCGTATGAGAAATCTAATTAAACGGCTTAGTAAAACAAGTGGTATGAAACGCTTGCGTTTACTTTGTCGGTTAATTCTTGGACTTGTTCGATTGAACCTCTTGTGACATTCTTCTAGTGGAGATTTACAGTTTGTTCGTAAATGTTTAAGTTAAGCAAGTGGTTATGGGACATGAAGCTACACTTTTATATTTACTAGCTTAGTGTAATTGACACTTCTCGATGATCATGACGATCATTTTTGTGATTTAGACTAGCAATGTGCGATGTCTCTTTGCCTGCGTGGGAGACTAAACCCCGTTCGTGTGTCAAATTTGTGGGGTAGCTACCCACGGTCTTCGGACCATTCGTGTGTCAGGTCTTCGGACCATTCGTGTGTCAAATTAATGGCTAGCTACCATGAGATAGCTTCTCGTTCATGTGTTACAGCTGTTGGTGAGTTTTCAAGCTCCCGTTCATGTGATAGGCCTCCCCCCTTTATTTTGTGTGATTTCTGGATTTCGTGTGTCGAATTCTGGAATTTTCTTCTTCACCTATTTTTTTTGTGATTTCTATTGATATGATTTATCAATTCTTATGCATAGGTGAATTCGTGTGTCATTGACTGGATTTCTTGTGTTGATTTCTGGAAGTTATGTTTCACCAACTTTGTTATTTCTATTGATATGATTTATCAATTCTTGTGCATAGGTGATTTCGTGTGTCATTAACTTGTTGTGAATACAAGTTTTGGGTATGATACCCTTTTCGGATCTTTGAGAAGATTCTTTGATATTGATTAATCGTTTGTTGATTATCATTTACATACTTATAGTAGTATGCCCTTATGAATATTATACGTCTTTGCCATATCTTATATGTCATTTATTGTGGCTTGGTGAATGAAATCAGGAGTATAACATCCCTTTTTATCTTGAGTAGATTATCGTGATATTGATACATCCCTTGACGATTTTCAATTACTTATATATATATATATATATCACAGCTTGGCATTGTGATTATTATGTGTTTTGTCATATCTCTTATTCTATATCGTTCATCTGATATTTATAGTTAGACTGATCCGTTTATTATTTTCTTATTAAATAATACTCGGGTCAGACCGAGATGTTACAGGTGCTTCTGCTTGACTTCTCATCCGGGATTAACTCCTTGACTTTTGGGTTAACTACTTAGATTAGTAGTTATTTTGTTGTATACATTTGAGATATAGACTCCTTAATGTATACTTATTCTTTTGTGTAGTTCGTGTAACTATTCTTTTGTGATATTGTGGATCTTTTTAGACCACTACTCTGATGTACACTTTCTAGTGTAATATTCATATCTTATTCCGCCTTTGTGATATGAATTGTCCGTGACTGATTTGTGTTATGCTTATTTCTATATTTGTTTTCCGAAGGATTTATATAGCCACCGTGTAGTAGCTTTGGGTTTGTGTCGGTATGTCGGATTTCCTCTTGGAAATAGAATGCATGTTATATTATCTGACATATCGGTGCTCGCGCAAAGAAATTACATGGATGGTCGCTCCTCAACAGCCTTATTCTCCGTGCTAGTCGACAGCATTCACCGTAATGTTCTTGGCTAGCGTGGGTATAGAGGTGGGGCGTCACAGCTTGGTATTAGAGCCAAACTTCGGAACAATATGGAATATTATAACAAGGATCATAGTCCTAAGTCCATCTTAGGAGTTGTGCTTTAGGATTTTATTCGGGTCTTCGTACCGTTCCATCCTATTTTTCTTATGATTCCTTGTTTATCTATCAAGATTTCTTGATATTCAATTTGGTGAATAACCTTTTCTTCTTCTTCTTTCTTTCTAAAGGAAGAGAAATGTCTAGACCAGGCCGCCCCAGAGCCTTGCCATCTAGCACTCCGCCCCAGGATGAAGTTTTTATGACTGCTCAACAGCTTCTTGATTTGGTAACAAATGCTCAAGCAGCTGGAGCTAACCCGGAACCTACTCACCCAAAGTCGGGATTTGCACGCTTGTGTAGCGATTACACTAATTTGGGTGGGGAGTCATTCAAAGGTTCCGAAACTGTTATTGAAGTACAGGCTTGGCTAAGAACATGCGATCACATCTTTTCGCGCATGAATCTTATTGACCTTCACCGAGTTCAGGTGGCCTCTAGTATGCTCCGAGAAAGAGCATTGGATTGGTACGAGCTTCTTATTTCTGAGATTAATGAAGCGGATCTCACTTGGGAGAGATTCCGAGAATGCTTCGAGTCGAAATTCGTACCGGAAGCTGAAAAAGTGACATTGGCTCGACGATTTATAGACCTTGTTCAAGGTGAGTCCTCCGTGACTGATTACGTCGCCTCCTTCGAGTCACTTTTCAAATATGGGGTTGAATACATCAACACCCCTCTGAAGAAGAATCAGAGATTTTTTTATGGCTTAAACAAAAGTCTCAAGAAGCCATTACTTCTAAAGTTAGAAGTTTCTTTCGACCAACTCGTTGATATCGCTCTTCGTCTTGAAGAGGCGGATAGAGAGAATGATGTTGAAGTGGTGGGTTCCAAACCAAACTTCAACAACAGAAAGAGGCCAAACAAATTTAAAGGCCCTTATCCCAATAAGAAAGGGAAGCAAGCAACTCCTGCTGAAAAGACCTTTTCCTCTACTCAAGGGAAATGCTATAATTGTGGTTCGAAAGACCATTTTGCGAACAAGTGTTGAAAGCCTCGTAGTTGTCGCTATTGCAAAAGCCCGGACCATTTTATGCATGTGTGTCCCAAACTTCAAAATAGGAGGGAGGGAAAGTTAAATGTTGCTCAAGCACCTGGCAACACATCTCGTGGCCAAGGTATTTCTCATTCTATTCTAGATGGAATTATTTTGTTTCATGATCATCCTATTCGAGTTCTTTTTGATACGGGTGCGTCCCATTCTTTTATATCAAAAGAACTTGTTGATACCTTTTCTTTGGATGTTTTGTGTTTAACGACCTCTTTGAGAATTGCGAATCCGGTTGGTGGATCCGCAACAATCAGTTTATTGTGTAAAGATGTCGAGATTATTTTGTGTGATTTATCTTTCCGAGCCGATTTGCATGTCATGCGTTACTTAGGCTTTGGAATGATTTTGGGAATGGATTAGCTTAACCGTTATGAAGCTCATATCCTATGTCCTGAGCGGACTATTCATCTTCGACATCCTCAATCTGTTAATCAGGTTTCTGTTATTCTTAAAGATTCGGATTCTGCTTTGGTTGCATCTTTATATTCTTTAAATCCTCGTGATGACGATGATGATGATGAGGGTGATATTATTTCTCTTATTCACGTCGTTTGTGAATTTTCCGACATATTCGAGCCCGTTTTAGGATTACCACCTAAGCGAGCAATTGAGTTCAGAATTAATCTTATTCCGGGAGCTCAACCTATCACTCGTCCCCCTTATCGTATGTCCAATAAAGAAAACGAGGAGATGCATAAACAATTGTCTGAATTGGAAACGAAGCAATTTATTCGCTCTAGTTCCTCGCCTTGGGGAGCTTCAGCTATTTTTGTGAAGAAATCCGATGGTGCACTTAGGCTTTGCGTTGACTACCGCAAGCTTAATGATCTTACTATCAAAAATAAATATCCTTTACCTCGGATTGATGATCTATTCGATCAACTTAGTGGTGCTAGAGTCTTTTCACAATTGGACTTTGCTACCGGTTTTCATCAGCTTCGTATTGCAGAGGATAACATTCCTTTGACATCGTTCCGCACTCGGTATGGATCTTATGAATGGCTTGTTATGCCATTTGGGTTAACTAATGCCCCGACTTATTTCGTTGACTTAATGAATCGAGTTTTTAAAGACTTTCTCGACCGGTTTGTTCTCATCTTTATCGATGATATTCTTGTTTATTCTAAAACCGAGGAGGAGCATGAAAAACATCTTCGGATTGTGTTGGAAACTCTTAGGAGTAATCAATTAAAGGCAAAATTTTCTAAGTGCCACTTTTGGCAATCTTGTGTGAAGTTTCTCGGTCAAATTATTTCTGAATCCGGAATTTCCGTGGATCCTTCAAAGATTGAAGCGATTCAAGATTGGAAGAGACCGGAGAGTGTGACAGAGATTCGTAGTTTTCTCGGATTGGCGGGCTATTACCGTCGTTTTATTAAAGACTTTTCTAAGATTTCCGTGCCTCTCACTAGCTTGACGAAGAAAGGTGTTAAATACATTTGGTCGGACAAATGTGAAGCTTCTTTTCAGAAATTAAAAGAACTTCTTTCTGATGCTCCTATTCTTGTTATTCCCGATGGGAATCAAGATTTCGTTGTTTATACCGATGCTAGTCGCATTGGTTTGGGTGCCGTTCTTATGCAAAAGGAACGCGTTATTGCTTATGCTTCTAGGCAATTAAAGCCTGCTGAGACTAGATATGCCACTCATGATTTAGAGCTCGCGGCTATTGTTTTTTCCCTTCGGATTTGGCGTCATTATCTCTTAGGAGAGAAATTTGTTCTTTACACAGATCATAAGTCTTTGAAATATTTATTCTCTCAAAAGGAACTTAATTTGCGTCAACAGCGTTGACTCGAATTTCTTGCACCATATGATCTTGATATTCTTTATACTCCCGGTAAGGGTAATCGTGTCGCCGATGCTCTTAGCCGTAAACAACAAGTTGTTGTTTCTATGATGATATCCGAATGGAACGATCTCGAGATCTTATCCACTTGTGAGATTCGAGACCGCGTATCCGAGTTATGCTCATCATTTGTTTTATGTAGCCTTGAGGCTCATCCTTCTCTTTTAGACCGCATTCTTGAAGCTCAAAGGCTAGATCCCGAATTGGCTCTTCTTGGCCAAAATATTAAGGATAAAATTGATATTGAAGGTTTGAAAGACTTTGATATCGATTCTCATGGCGGTATTCGGAAATTTGGTAGACTTGTCGTGCCAAATATTGGTGATCTTCGTAAAGATATTTTAGAAGATTCTCATCACTCTAAATTTACCATTCATCCCGGTAGTAGTAAAATGTACGCGGATATGAAGCGACTTTATTATTGGGAGGGAATGAAACTTGACATCGCTAACTTCGTTAAACGTTGCATGACTTGCCAACTCGTTAAGGCCGAACATCAAAGGCCCGGAGGGTTATTGCAACCTTTAGAAATTCCAGTCTGGAAGTGGGACCAAATTTCCATGGATTTTATAGATGGCCTTCCCCGTTCTCGTTCGGGTTATGATAGCTTATGGGTAATTGTTGATAGACTTACTAAATCCGCCCATTTTATTCCTGTTCGGTCTAATCGAACCGTTCCTCTTTTGGCCAAACTCTTTATCAAAGAAATTGTTAAATTGCATGGTGTTCCTACTTCTATTGTTAGTGATCGTGATCTATTGTTTACTAGTGGATTTTGGAAGAGTCTTCAAAAAGCTTTAGGAACGAGGCTTAATTTTAGCACCGCTTATCACCCCCAGTCCGATGGACAAACTGAGCGTGTGAATCAAACTCTTGAAGATCTTCTTCGTTCTTGTGTGCTTGATTTTGGTGGAAGTTGGGAAGATCATATTTCACTTGTTGAATTTTCCTATAATAATAGCTTCCAATCTTGTATTGGTATGGCACCTTTTGAGGCACTCTACGGAAGGCCATGCCGATCTCCTTCTTGTTGGCTTGAGGCCGGTGAAAAGCTGGTTTTAGGTCCAGATCTTATTCGTGATTCCACAGAAAAGATTGATCTTATTCGTCATAGGATGAAAGAAGCCCAGAGTAGACAAAAATCCTATGCCGATAACCGAAGAAGGAAGTTAGAATTTTCTGTGGGAGATCTTGTGTTTATTCGTGTTTCACCAATGAAGGGAGTTGTACGTTTCAGTCGATCGGGAAAGTTAGCGCCTCGATATATTGGGCCATTTCCTATCACTGAACGTATTGGTTCCATGGCTTATCGCCTTTTATTACCGGCTCAGTTTTCTGCTATGCATGACGTGTTTCACGTTTCTCAACTTCGGAAATGTCTTCGAGATTTCGATTCTATTCTTGAGCCCGGTGTTGTGGAAGAGATTGAAGTTTCGCCTAATTTAACTTATGAGCAACATCCTATTCGTATCATTGCTTCGGAAGTCAAACGACTTCGAAATAAAGATGTTCCGCTTGTTAAAGTTCAATGGTCTTCAAATCCTAAGGATTGTTCTTGGGAATCTAGAGAGTACATCGAGCGTACACATCCGGACTTACTTTCTCGTGCTCTTTGAGGTGAACTTCTTATTTCAAACTTCTTTTGTGTTGAATATGCTTTTATGGTTGTTACTATATATCTTCTTCTTGTAATATTGCGAGGACGCAATTTCTTTAAGGAGGGGAGTCTGTAACAACCCGCATATTTATCAATTTTATATTTAAATATTTTATTTAAATATTTCATCATTAGTCGGATTTTAGTCCGAAAAGCTACTTTTTGCATACGGTCGAATTAGGGCTCGGGACCACTCCCATTGAGTTTAAAATGCCGTTTGCGACCTTTTTGAGTATAAGCTTCGATATGTTTGGAGAAAGTTGATTTCTGCTACTTTTTACTTTGGGTTTGGTTTTTGGGCTCAACCCTATGTTAACTTATGCTCAAATCTGAGCCACTCTTCCCCCACTCACCCTCATTCTCTTCTCATTTCAGTTTTTAGAGTGTTAATGATGGGAGAGATTGGAAATTAAAATTCCAAAACCCTAGTTTCTCTTGCTAATCAAATTCCTTGCTCCAAACTCAAGAAGAACCCAGTGGTAAGCTTCTCTTCTTCTTCTCCAACTTATTCTCTTCCCAATTTCAGAAATTCCTAAACCTAATTTTGGGAATGTTCTTGTTTTTGAGCTTAGATTCAAGCTCATTTGGGTTGTGATTGAAGAGAGGTTGATTCTCCATTTGCTTTCAAGCTTCTTCTTGTTCGATTTTGTGAAAAGGTGAGATTTTTATCTCACATCTATGACTATAATTATCTTTGTTTGTTAGGTATGAATTCCTAACACTTCTTCATGAGAATTTGCTCTTGATTTGGATTGGTTTTGTAAACATTCCAATTTTTGGGTTTTTAAGTCAAATTTGTGTAAAATCCTTTTATGGATGTTTGATCATGCTTTTGGTGATGCATCGAGGAGCATATAGGGCCGGGTTGCCGATTGGCATAAACCCTTAGAGCCAATGTCCGTCCGGTTGCATTTTGGAAGAGTTTGCTCTTCATTTGAATAAGGTTGAAAAACAGCCCAGGCATGATTCAGTCGACTGAAAATCTCTGTTCAGTCGACTGAACCTGAAACCCGAGAGTTTCCAGGCATGATTCAGTCGACTGAAAAACTCTGCACAGTCGACTGAAACTGGAAACAGAAAGTTTCCTGAACCTGGAAAATTTCCATGTATAGGGTCAGTCGACTGAAAAACTCTGTTCAGTCGACTGAACCTGCTGTTTGAGTCCAATTTGCCTTTTTGGATTGAAATTCCAATTTAAAGCGATTTGTGATAATCCTATTTGTTGTTATCATCTATTATGACTTTGATGACTCTTTTTTGGGATTTTTGAATATCCATTTCGATGGATCCTTTATCGATTTCGTTGGATTTTATTCACGTCTTCGTATGTGAATTTTTGTGATTGATTGTTCTTACAATCTTCTTCGTGATTTGTCACTTTAAAAATATAAAGGTTTTCTATACTAGTAGTAAATATCAAAACTCTTTCCTCAAACGATTTCAATACTATTTTAATACCAAATTCGTTTATAAAACTGTTTTCCAATCTATTAGTATATACAAACCTTTACCTCACTCGTATGAGAAATCTAATTAAACGGCTTAGTAAAACAAGTGGTATGAAACTCTTGCGTTTACTTTGTCGGTTAATTCTTGGACTTGTTCGATTGAACCTCTTGTGACATTCTTCTAGTGGAGATTTACAGTTTGTTCGTAAATGTTTAAGTTAAGCAAGTGGTTATGGGACATGAAGCTACACTTTTATATTTACTAGCTTAGTGTAATTGACACTTCTCGATGATCATGACGATCATTTTTGTGATTTAGACTAGCAATGTGCGATGTCTCTTTGCCTGCGTGGGAGACTAAACCCCGTTCGTGTGTCAAATTTGTGGGGTAGCTACCCACGGTCTTCGGACCATTCGTGTGTCAGGTCTTCGGACCATTCGTGTGTCAAATTAATGGCTAGCTACCATGAGATAGCTTCTCGTTCATGTGTTACAGCTGTTGGTGAGTTTTCAAGCTCCCGTTCATGTGATAGGCCTCCCCCCTTTATTTTGTGTGATTTCTGGATTTCGTGTGTCGAATTCTGGAATTTTCTTCTTCACCTATTTTTTTTGTGATTTCTATTGATATGATTTATCAATTCTTATGCATAGGTGAATTCGTGTGTCATTGACTGGATTTCTTGTGTTGATTTCTGGAAGTTATGTTTCACCAACTTTGTTATTTCTATTGATATGATTTATCAATTCTTGTGCATAGGTGATTTCGTGTGTCATTAACTTGTTGTGAATACAAGTTTTGGGTATGATACCCTTTTCGGATCTTTGAGAAGATTCTTTGATATTGATTAATCGTTTGTTGATTATCATTTACATACTTATAGTAGTATGCCCTTATGAATATTATACGTCTTTGCCATATCTTATATGTCATTTATTGTGGCTTGGTGAATGAAATCAGGAGTATAACATCCCTTTTTATCTTGAGTAGATTATCGTGATATTGATACATCCCTTGACGATTTTCAATTACTTATATATATATATATATCACAGCTTGGCATTGTGATTATTATGTGTTTTGTCATATCTCTTATTCTATATCGTTCATCTGATATTTATAGTTAGACTGATCCGTTTATTATTTTCTTATTAAATAATACTCGGGTCAGACCGAGATGTTACAGGTGCTTCTGCTTGACTTCTCATCCGGGATTAACTCCTTGACTTTTGGGTTAACTACTTAGATTAGTAGTTATTTTGTTGTATACATTTGAGATATAGACTCCTTAATGTATACTTATTCTTTTGTGTAGTTCGTGTAACTATTCTTTTGTGATATTGTGGATCTTTTTAGACCACTACTCTGATGTACACTTTCTAGTGTAATATTCATATCTTATTCCGCCTTTGTGATATGAATTGTCCGTGACTGATTTGTGTTATGCTTATTTCTATATTTGTTTTCCGAAGGATTTATATAGCCACCGTGTAGTAGCTTTGGGTTTGTGTCGGTATGTCGGATTTCCTCTTGGAAATAGAATGCATGTTATATTATCTGACATATCGGTGCTCGCGCAAAGAAATTACATGGATGGTCGCTCCTCAACAGCCTTATTCTCCGTGCTAGTCGACAGCATTCACCGTAATGTTCTTGGCTAGCGTGGGTATAGAGGTGGGGCGTCACACTGCCCATTGTCTGCATGGTTATCTCTGTCACTTCCAGCCATCGAGATGCTTAAAAGAATAAGAGATATATGGATTACTCACATGGGTATAGATAGTAGAATGTGATATATAGAAAACTATGGATTAAAAACATTCCTCGGAGTATTCCCAAAGGTATAGGAACTCCCAAAGGAAATAGGGATTCAAGAAGGAATAGGAACGATAAGATATTCCTATCACCATCCCTAAAAGGTACGAAAGCCACTAGATAAAGATTAAGGATACCCACAAGTTATCCTTAAAGATACGCCGTATTATATGCACATTATTCTGACTTTGGACCATATTATCATATTTTGTTCTGAATTTGGCTCTGATTCCAAGCTGTGATGCCCCACCCCAAGACCCATAGTAACAAAGAGTATTACTAAGTAATACTATCTACTAGTGCAAAGAATAGGGCTGGTTAGGTGTGACCATCAATGAATTTTATCTTATGTGAGTATCGAATACGTCGATTAGGCAGTCTGAGTTAAAAAAATTCTTTCGAGGAATCGACGTACTCAATTCAAGCTTAACATAAAATTGCGGTGGCTATGGATCAATTCAGAATAAGACATGATAATATAGCCATTCACAGATCACGGAACATATACATGCATATACAGATAGTGGAAATATGTCTGAAGAGTTACATAAGTTGTGGCTTTTATAAACCACATATACGAAACATAGCCCAATCAAAAGAATATACATGAAGGAGTCCAGCTCAATAAACATATACGACTACATATGGACATGGACACTAGGAAACATAAGTAGGACAAATTCCCAAAAACATAAGTAAAGCTGGATAGAGTCCAACGTAGCAGGAAACTATCCTGAAATGACTTGGTCTGACCCAAGTATTATATAAAATAATAATTGGCCAGTCTGGCTTAAATAATTGATTTACAAATAGCCTTAAAGCTAATTGCCTAAAAATATCAAACAAAACTAGCGAAAACATCGAACTTATAAATTCCAATAACAATCAAAAGAAATCAGGAAAATCATAATAAAAGGGGCCCTAATTCGAATGCGAGCTTATGCTACGCCACACGTGCAAGTAGATCAAAAGCAATAATTTAGCCAATTGGTATTCTGGCAATGTCGTGGTGACCATCCTTTATGAACATAGTCATATGCTGACCCAGCTGGCATTCTGGCGATGGCGAGGTGACCATCCTTATTAAGACTAAGAGGTCGTGTATTGGCCAAGCTGGCATTCTGGCAATGTCGTGGTGACTATCCTTATTATGACTAAGATGTCGTGTATATCACTAAGGTTATAGATTGACTCCTAAGTCTTTGAAGGGTAAGTGTCATAAACTTCCAAGTAACAACCACATAGTGGTAACAATGTGTTCCATGCCACAAGTTCTCACTCAAATGTTTATTACAAGTTAATTAACTTCACTTGTGTAAGGCCTCAATCGAACAAATCCTGAGTTAACCAAAAAATAAAATGCTTGTGTCCTATACCACATGTTTTAGTAAATCGTTTAAATCACTTTATCATTCCCTTGAAGAGCGCAAAAGCGTGTGATTTATAAGAAAATATTTCGCTTTAAGAAAACTGGTTTTAAAATGATTCTTCGAAACATTATAAAATTACTCTATTTCAAATTCTCTTTATTATTGAGAAATATATTTGTAAATACATAAAATATGCTTTGGAAAAATATTATTAGTAATAAAAATCGATTTAGAAAAATATTAATTTAAAACTAGCTTTCATTCGGACATTTCCTTAAGAAATCGTATCCAAAATACGCGCACGAAAACATCGAATTCAAGAACAATTCAATCCAAATCTTTTACAACAAATGCTCATGAAAAACCCTAAATTCATATCTTAAAATATTAACAATACTTAGCTTCTGACTTCGTAAAGAAATGGTCAAGAAACGAAAAATAAAACTACATAAAACTTAGCAATAAAACGTAGGACTGAGGCTCATTTAGCCATTTTGCCCTTTGAAACCCAAAATCTGATAAAACATAAAAGCTAAAGATGATTGCTTTAGCTCAAAGTCAGAAAAAGAATAACCTAATTTGGACTTACGGATCAAAAGTTATGGAAATTTCATTATCAGGACATAAAATTACAAAACTCTAAATAATTAGAAAATTGACAAGGTTGCACAAAACTCCGTATAATTAGAAATTTGACAAGGCTGTGGCTTAAGTAGCCAAATAAACCCTTTAAAACCGAAA
Source organism: Allium cepa (assembly GCA_030765085.1). Taxonomy (NCBI): domain Eukaryota; kingdom Viridiplantae; phylum Streptophyta; class Magnoliopsida; order Asparagales; family Amaryllidaceae; genus Allium; species Allium cepa. Next base: position 829,489,177 of record CM060934.1, read on the forward strand.
ATCTGATAAAACATAAAACATAAAAGTTGAAGAAGATTTCCTTAGCTCGAAGTCAGAAAAAAAATCACCTAATTCAGACTTACAGATTAAAGGTTATAGCAATTTCATTATCAGGATATAAAATTACAAAGCTTTGAACAATTAGAAAATTGACAGTGCTGTAGCTTAAAGAGTCAATTAGATCTTTTAAAACAGAAAATCTGATAAAATTTAAAACATCAAAGTTGAAGAATATTGCTTTAGCTCGAAGTTAGAAAAGGAATCGCCTAATTCAACTTACGGATCAAAAGATATGTACAAAAAAATTCTTAGGTTTAAATTCATTATCGATGTTGTTTATTCTTAGGACAACAACAAAGATGTATAGTTTAGATCAATTTAACTTCAAAATTTTATAAAACTCAAAACATAAAAGTTAATAGCCAAAATTCACAAATTCAACCATATATTCATCCAATGCAACCAAAAACAAACAAGTAACTGAATTAAACCAAAATTGTGAGTTGTTACTCACCTTATAGAGAACTTATAGTAAAATTATAGCGAATTAAAGCCTTTGTTCCACTAAAAGCTTCAAGATCCTGAAAATAGAAAGAAGAATGGACATGCAAACCCAAAAATAAAATGATTGTAATTAACTGATTTTTGATTCCTAACTCAAGATGGAATGTTTTAGGTTTTAGAGTAATTACCTATTTGAATTACATGACACTCTCAATTTTTCCTCTAATTTTGATTAAGATTTAGGGTTTGATTCTATGATTTGGAGTGGAAGGAAGAAAATGGGTTTCAGGCCGAAGAGAAAGAAGATTGAAGAAGGAAATGTACGTACCGAAATAACTAGTACATCATTTCTTCTTTTATCTCATAGTCATTTGGGTTAATAGGTTTTGGACTTGCCTAAACCCTACCCACTAAGCTTAAGCACCCTATTTAGCTCTAATTACATCAATTAGTATATGTTTTACATTATTTAGCCTACGTATATATTACAACATTTTGCTTGTTTTAAATAATACAAAATCATTAAAGAACAAAACAATAGTTGTTTCAATATGAAACATATATTTGAGACAAAATATAAATATTATTATTAAAAGTAATCACCTTTTTAATTAAATGCTCATCGGTATGTTTTATTCAAATAAAATAACATAATTAACTCTTAACCACTAAAATCCATCACTTTGACTATATTAACATAACAATGGATTATGAAATGATTACAAACTTTATAAATTATTTTAGACAATATTTTTCATTGTTTATCTTCATAATAAAAAAAAATTAAATTTTAAACATGCATTTAAAAATAACAAATGTTACTATTTAGTAATAATTAACGAAATTGCTGCTCTTTTCTAAATTAAAATCCTTTGTTGTTCTTTTAACACAAAAACTAACATAATATAGGCTTAAGACTTCATTTCTTTTTAATGTAAACATATTTCAAAATTATATTTTGGAAATTAATTCTTTTATTTCCCTTATTTAAAACAAATTACAATAATTGGTCCTTAGTTCAACCCAAATAACTTAATTTATTATTTATCAATTTATTCACTTTGTTTATTCAAAATAAACAAGTTTAACAAACATATATCTCCCCAAATTCAATTTATTAGCAGATTAAAATTATTATTTGGTTTTATTTCCAAGTAATCACAAAATCGTGGTTGTTACATAATTGGTTTGTTTATCAAAGAAAATGGAAAATTTGATTAATTATCTTTTGGAATAATGAATATTGTTTTAGATTTTTAAAAGAGACTATGAATGTGATTAGTTATCTTTTGCGACAATTAATATTGTTTGGAATTTATAAAAGGTATTTAAATTGTTTTATTTTCCTTTGAATAATAAATATTGTTTTAAATATATAAATAATGGTTTATAAATTAGAAAATCCTTTAAAAAGGAATTAGTTATAAATAAATCTAAGTATAAATTATTTTGGGTTTATAGTAAACAACGTTTTAAATGACATTTTTTTACCCTTGTTTTAATGCACTTAATATAATATATTTGTCTCTTAAAAAGGACATTTTAAAGAGTTTTTGGAAAATTTAAATCCTAGAATTATTAAAATGATTTAAGATTTTGAGAAAAGTAATAGTGGTATTATTTGGAAATAATCTAAAGTATAAATATTTTGAAAAATAAATTTTTGGTAGAATGTTTTTTCTATAAATAATTTGAACGATAACATTTCGGTTAGTTTGTGGTAATTCGAATAATCTTCTAAGTGACGATCGGATGTTGCTTAGGAGAACATTGTGGAATACTTAGTAAATTACTCTCTTTATCATTGTGCGATCGAAATGCCTTTAAAAATGAGTTTTGAAATTTATAACTGGGTATTTAATCTTTAAGTTCCTTTAGTAGGGAATTTATTTAAAATAAAAAATATTTTTGGTAAAATATTGTTTTGGATAAATGAGTTTTTAGCCTTAGATAAGATAAGTTATAAATTGACACTGATTTAAATGGGTTAGATTGGATAGAAAGGTTTTGGTAACATTGTTTTATTAAAAATATACATATTATTTAAGCATTTAAGTAGTGTAAACAATTGGTGTTATTGGGCTACCCATAAATATCATTCATTATAATACCATAAGTTAAAAAGATAGGAAGGTTTTAATAGACACTGTTTTATTAAAAATATGGCTTTTGCTCAAAACATATAAGTTGTAAAACTGTTTGTTGTTTTGGGTCCACCCGTAAACAACGTCCTTTTTAACACTCTAAGTTAAAGAGGTCGAGAAGTTGACTCAGTTTTAAAAGACCCAAATTTTTATTAGATCTTCACCTAACTTGTGAAAAGAAAAATAATTTTTATATTTTGTAAGTATTCTTAGGATTTATAAGGGTATTATACAAGTAAATAAAGTCTAATAAGTTATTATTCGGTGTTTTATAAAGAAATGACTTTATAAAATATTTTTTGAACTTAGGTGAAAATCTATGAAATAATTCGTAAATGATTTTGGTATTGAATAAAATACTAAATGTAAACTAAAGTGATTTAGAAATATTGGTATAATTAAGAAATCAATAATATTAGAGAGCGACTTTCAATTTTGTCTGATGGAGCATACGTAATCCTCTATGCAATAACCATAGGCTGATGAGCAAAATGTCAGTCTTAGTAAATTATTTATATTCTTACGCAATGAAGAAGGTTTTGAACCTAAGTAAAGATTGGTTCATTAGTTGTTTGACATTTTAAATAATGTTGAGTGTAAGATTTTCCTTTACGGATTATGATTGGTGTGACCGAGTTGATTGATTGGGTGATCTTATATACCATAATTTATAGAGTTAAAATTTATAAACCATGGTTAATCAATTATTGTTTAATAGGACTTCAATCTTGGTACTTTTGGAAATATGATTTTGGAAATTTTTAGGAATAATTGTTCACTCTAGTCGTTGTATTAGGAGGAACCGAAATACCACTGGAAGCTCCATATTATTTTGGTTCTAGAGTTTGACATGTTTTGTTTGGAAGACCTCCTCCTTGACATTTTTTATTTTAGTTTTTGATTTACTTTGCTTTTTGAGGAATTTGAAAATAAATTTTGAACATAAAACTCGGACATTTAGTTCTAAAATTTTGGAAGTATTTTAAAAAATGTTGGATGCATAGCGTTTATTATAGAATATTCTTTTTATTTTGTTGCATATGTTTGTTACGTTACTTTTAGGTTGCATTATGTTACCTGATTGCATATGGTTGTTATAGTATTTATATTGCACGTGTTTACGATAGAAATAAGATAACTAAGGAATATATAACTAATCAGATTTACTGAAAACCAAGTAACTAAATTAATTTTTATTAGGTTTGGTTATTACTTCTTCCACTCCATAATAATTTCGAGGATGAAATTCTTTTAAGGGGGAAAGTGCAACGACTCATAAATTAATCACTTTATATTTGAATATTTAAATCATTTTAAATATTTAAATTATGGACTTTAATAACCAAATAAATATCTTTTGAATAATAATTAATGATGTTAAAATCATTTTCAAAATATGTTTACTAAAGGTTAGTTCAAACAAAAACAAAAAATGTGACCGAAAACTGTTTTCTAAAATTTTGACTTTTTGACACTAGAAAGCTATCTAAAAACATTGTCCTCATTTGTGCACATGTGCATATATCCATTCCACGATAAGTTAATCCATGTGTTAAGGTTAATAATCACGCTTAGTTTAAAGATAAAACATGATTTGACGTAAAATGCATAAAAAATATACAATATAACCTTAGAAAATTAATATAGTACCACAACATAACCTAAATAACCCTATCAAGTACGTAAAATCATGCTCTGGAAGACCCTCGAGGGGGGAGGGGGGAGGGAGTAATGTGCAAGGAATGGAGGAGGAGGTATGGGGCTTTATGATGCATGCACACTTTCCATTATTTAATTCTTAAGTCATTTTACTAAAATTCTCTTCTCATTTTGTCTACAAGCCTCCTCTCACCATTATTTATTTACATATTCAGTTCTATATTAATTTCCATTTTCTTCATATATTCATAAATTTCTGTGGCTTCCATTTGTATGTTCATGGCTTAAAACTATAGTTTTTTCACTTCCATCCACTTAAAACTAGCTTATACCTTCTCTACATCACTCTACTTACCAAAAACAACCCTTTAACTCCCCCAATTCAACCATGGATGACCCCATAACAGCCCATGGCTGAACCCAAATAGTCCATTTAAGGGCCCAAAAGTCCGAGCTTGAGTGGAGTGAAGTATAGTTCGTGAGTTGGCAAATTGTTGTAGGAGTTCGGCTTAGTTCAGTTGCATTTTTGTAAGTAAAACATCACCTTGAAACCAAAAGTTTTAAACCATACTCATGTTCATATTTGTTGCTACTGAATGCTTGTTGTATTTATTTGGTAGTGTGGTAGTTGTTGGTTCGATTCATGCTTCAAAAAGTTGACATCTTGGTCGTAATTTAGTAACTTGCAAAGTTAGTAAATAAAAGTTGCTTATTGTAACGACCCGCCAATTTATCACTTTGATAAATTGTATTTATTTTTAAATTTGTGCAAATCAAAGGATAATATTTTTCCAAGCGATAATAATTAATTGTAATCTTATTTTGAATAAATATTTAAATAAAATATTTTCCTCAAAATTTATATCTATACGACAGCATTGAAATTAAATAAAGATTTATGACTTTAAATGAAGATTTAATGATTTAATAATTATTTTAATTATCCAAATAATTATTGTAAATGATTATAGTTCATTTTGAGTATTTATAAAGTGATACTAAATCATTTATAATAGTTTTATAAATGTATATATTTATTTTGAAAATGTAAGGAAAAGTCGATATTGTTTTATCGGTATAACGGCATTTTTTGCAAATAATTTTTAATATTAATTTATATGATTTTATATTTCAAATGTGATCATTTAAATTGGTTTCAAATGATAAGAAATTTATTTTTGAATTTTGTTTAAAAACATATGTAAGTTAAAAAATAAGTGAAAATGTGACCGATAATCTGTTCTTCAGATTTCAATGATTTAACGAATAAAAGTTGTCGTAGATGTTTGAAGTGTTATGCACCTACATGTACGTACATATATAATGCAAATGATAATATATACACATATATATAAACACTTGTATATATGTATATATATGTTACAAAATATTTAAATAATTAAAACTTAATACTTAAGTAACCAAAAACCAAACATCAACTCATAGTACCACACCATCATCACACCATCACCTCACATCACCATCACATACGGCGGGGGAGGGGCTGGCCTGTATGTAGGGGAGAGGCTAGGAGGGGATGGTAAGGGCAATTTCGTCCATTCATATTATGATATTTTGGATTTCTAAAAATCCTATAAATACCCCACCCTATCTTCACATTTTTCATACAATTTTCTCTTTCTTCTTCCTATTTTTTTAAGCTACTCTAACGGCTTCTCATGATAATAAAGTTGTGGAGAAAATTTATTCGAAAGGAAATAAAATTTATAAATATCCACACGATATCAAATCCACTTCAAAGCAAAGGCAAGTCTCTTCTTTTCACCACTCCAACTCATAGCCATCACCGTTCTCCACCTTTAGCCAAACCTTCTTCCTCTTCCCATCATAGCATCTAACGCACGGCCGAGCCATTTTAAAGTCAATAGTGCCAGTGATCGTGAGCAAGATTTTGAGATAACGAACCTGTAATCGATTTTACATTAGCTCGAAGGGAAAATGAAGGTGAGAACTCCCAAGTTATAATATTTTATTTTTGAATAATGATATGATGTTTGCAAATGAATGTTTAATATGCTTTGTTAATCAAGTTTGGTTGTTTAAATATGAATGTTGAAATATATGTAAGTCATGGAAACACACGGCGATAAACACAAAGGAAATCATTTTCCTCTATATTATTGAATTGGTGCATATGGAATATTAAACTTCTTTAAAAATGGTTTAATATGATTTTGAAATGTTTTATAAACATTTAAAAGTGTTTTGGTGAAGTTTGAATGAGAATTGAAAAATTAGTCAAAAATAGCCACATCGCGTAACGGCAGTTCGCAATTTCACGGCATAAAAGTCAAATGAGTATAAAAGATGGAATATAGCTCATAATTCTTTAAGATAAGAATTTTCCAAACTACTATTTCCATATTTTTCCAACGAAGAAAGAAAATCGAGATTTCGAAAAGTAGATTTTGAGATACGAGTAAAACAAGCTTTTTGAAAAATCGCGTTTTTGCAATTCAGGATCCAAAACTGGATTTCTTTGAAAAGATATTTTAAAATTGTTTAAAAATATGAAATAAATCTTATAAATGTTTAAAAAGTGATTTGAGTAATAAAAATGAATTTTTAAATAATAAAAAAGTCGTTTTGATTAATATAGCTTATAAATGCGCTTTCTGCATCACTATTCCATAGTAATTTTCTATAACTTTTAAATTTTGGTTTTAAGCTTAAAAATTCTTTTCCAAATCTTTTATAAATGTTTCCAAATGGATAATAATGTGTTTTAATAATTATTTGGGGGTTTTATAGTTTATTTAAAAGAGTTTAAATAAATGATTTAAGAAAATCAATTATAAATAAAGTGGTTTAATCTTGGCTCTAAAAGCCGACGAGTAAACTGGTTTTTTTTCTATTCGTGAGATCCGAATGTGAGATGTTTAAACTAAGAAGATGTTCAGGAGCAACCAGTGTCCTGACTCACCTGGCCTCTTCCTTGGGCGAGGGGTAGATAAGGTCCAAATGTTAAAAACGAGTTAAGTATAAAAGGATTTAATTTTTCAAATTTTAATTAAATACAACTTTGATTTTATAGAGATGATCTTTTGATACTCGGTGTTAAAGTCCGAAGAGGGAACTCGTACAATTTGTGGAATTTAAAAGGTGATTTCACTGTTATTCTGCCTATAATATTTGTTGAATACGGGAATTGATATTAAGTAGAATTAGATGTTTTCTATAGATTCTACTCACTTAATGTTTTGCTAGATTTGGGATTAGTATCCTAGATAACGTGTTTTTAATTCAATGAAAATTATGAGTTTTGAATTAAGAAATCATTATTAAGATATATATGAGATGAATTAGAAATATTTTCCTAAGTGAAAAAAATGAAGTGATTTCGAATTATTCCAAGTTTTAAAAAAAGGTTATAAGTAATCAAAGGATGTGATAAGAGAGGTTTAATAATTCTGTATATACCAAAAAGAATGTTTTAAAATATATATCTCCAAAAGAAATTTTGATAAAAAGAACTAAATCATTTAAAGAATGATTCCCTATTCACAGAACCTCTTTTTATCAATGATTGATTTGGAGAAAACGATGTCGAATATGAGTAATTCTTATCCCAAAACCACTTCGAACAAATGTATGCATTCGAAAAAGAAGACTTGATAAAGAAAATGTAGGATAAGGAACGAAGCCTTTCGGAGTGGAAGGACTGCTTGTTGATAATTCTGGTTATCTCCCAAACACTAAAGTAGCAAAGATCCCTCCATTTCCGAAACTCTTTGGGTTATAAGGACTTCTCGCTACTAACCCTAAGGATAATTCTCGACAGGATATGGTAGGATGGTGCCTTCGGTTTTGTACAATCCTAGAATGAACTTGTATGGACGGATGTCTGACATTGCATTATTGAGATTTCATCGTTGACTTTATAAATATACATTTGTTTGGTGGCAGGGAAGGCAACTTCTCTTAGCTTAACAACCTTTTCAGAGATGTATGAGCTTGGCGGTTATATGTTTGTGGAAGTCAATAATGACCGATGAATGCAATGTGGCATTTAGAGTGAGAAGTGCAAAGTAAAAGTAATCGTTGCCTCAAGCCTTATACCTGAAAATGGCCAAAACAGGGTAGATGCGGCAAGGCTACATGATTCGCAACCATTAGGATATGATCATCCCTTCTAGATATATTTTTTTCCCACAATAATGTTCGGGACTTAAATTATTGTTGATGTATGCTGTGAGGTCCCTTGGATAGGTCAGTTAATACTAGGGTGATGACTTATTCGGTACTATCTAGTGAGAAAGGTAGGTCAGTTTTGTGTTGGTAGAGGGCAGATGTTCTGTGCCTAGGTACATTCCTCTATAGATGTACTACCAGAAGGTAGTCTCTTACTTGGTCATTTGTATGGAAATCCATTCTCCAATAAGTGCTTGCCATTTTGTTTGTGCTATTTTGTTTGTAAAATCCACGTTTGTGGCTAGTATGCTAGAATTTAACAACTTAACAATTTCGGTTATTAATAAGTTTACTTGCAAATGTTTTAAAGGAATGTCATTAATAATTATAACCCTTATGTTTATGTAATAATGATTTGTCTATCATAGGGTAATAACTCATTCTGTGTTTATGTGCAGCGCGGTCTTATGAGATACCCTTTTGTTTTCAAAATGCATATTTTGAGTTCTCACACAAGTCATATGACTGACCCGGAGTTTATCTACCTTTCCTTAAATTCTGGGTGCCCTAATTTTCCCAAGTAGCCTATTAGTCAGGTTTAGTTTAGAAGAATGCTGAATGGAGCTCGAAGCATCGAGTTAGAAAAATTTCTAAAGATTTTTACCCATTTCCACCACACTCTTATGCTATAGTATTCCGCATTTGTAAGGACATAAATTTATAATAATCCATGTTTAGCTCTGATAAATGTATTAAAAAATTTCACTACAAAGATTGTGTTGAAATAATATATACGTTATTCCATTCGTGGGAGATTCTGTTCTGTCTTTATTTATTTTTCTCTCTTACCTTAAGAATCCGCTTCTCCAGCACCTGGATTTTTGCATGTGAATACTGAGGATGTATCAGTGTCGATTTTCGAGAGTAAAAAAAGGTCCTCACATCGTGGTATTAGAGCTTAGGTTGAGCGAATAGCTGAGTCTGATAGGGGTAAAAGACTCATCAAAGATAGAGTTAGTAATACCTAGGATGAGTAACTCATTAAAGATAGGGTTAGTAATGCTTTAGAATGAGTTTGAGTTTATATATATCTATGTGTATGTGTGTGTGTGAGCGCGTATTTGTTAATAAAATGTACAAATAAATTTGGTTTTATATGAAATCATTTTTACCTAATATATATTTGAAAAGAAAAGAATATTTTGGTAAAATTTTCAAAGATTTTTCAAAATGATAAACATTTTGTACAAACAATCTTGAAAGCCATCTTTAGAAATAAATCTTGAAACATTTTCCGAGTATTGACTACCTAAAAATATGCTAGCAATTACCTACTACTTGTGTCTAAAGGAATAATTATTTGCCTTGTAGAAACCATATAGGGGAAGTTATATGAAATGGGAGTCTTCTAAAGCGAGTTGGGGCAAGAAGGATAGCCTCATTGTTCTCTCTAGTAATGAAGAGAATCATACAGAATATCCGCCTAGAAATGGTGGGTTTCCAATCGAAGGAGAATATGCTCCATACACTCGGAGGGCTGAAGATGGATATCCTATGGCCATAATTCTTATATCGCCCCTAGCTCCATAAGTAGTTATGATCTCTCAGGATGATGAACCCGGGCAGGCCCTAGAGGGAAATTGGATAGTGGTTCCTACTAGCTCCATTTTGGAAGCGATAGAAGAGATTGAGCCGATAGAAGAAGAATCAGAATCCTTAGAGAGGAAATAGAGCATATGGAGGTAGAATCAGAGCTGATGGAAGACCCTGATCTATCATATCAAGTGAATGTAGCAATATAATATGGGATATGGACGAGGAACATGTTGTATGGCAGGAGGAATCATCCAGTTCATACATAAACTGGAACGAGATAGAAAGCAACAATGAAGAGGCAATGGAAGAAGAAGAAGAAGAGGAGGTCAAATAATTTGAAAACCCTTGGGAGGAAAAAGTGCAAGGATTGGAGGAGTTAGAAGAAAGAGGAGTCATTCCTAGAATACCAGTCGGCATGAATCATGTCCCACGGAACCAACCATGTTTACCCCATGTAATGGGAGAGATACTGGAAGAAGATTGCAATAAAGCCGACGACAAACTTGATAGCAATGAAGAAGGAGAAGGTGAAGTGATGATTGACCTGAGATGTTGGAGTCAACCATTATCTTCGGGCTCGAAAGAATAAGAATAGCGTTGGGCAATTGAGGATAATTCTAGTATGTATGAGTATGGATGGGATGTTTATTTTTAATTTAGTGTTTTGTATTGTATTAGTGTAACATTCCTGATTTTAAAGCCAAATTAATTTAGTAATTAATTTGATTTTTGGGTTAAAATTAAGAATTAATTGGGTAATTAATATGAAATTTTGAATTAAATTGTGATTTAAAATTATTAAATTGAAATTGTGGGATAAAATATACATTTATAAAAGACATGTTTATTCATTTATAAATAAAAATTGATTGTACATTGATTTTTGAATTTGAAATTTAAAAATAAATGTTTTGAATAATATATTTGAAAAGCTCTATTTCAAAATTTATAGAAATTTGTTTTCTAATTTATAATATGTAATATATATTTTGAAAGTTGTATTGGAATTCAATATAGTAAATTTTTTAAAAAGATATTTGAAAGTTAAATTTTTAATTTAATATATTAATTTTTGAATTACTATTTGAAAATAATAAGTATAAATTTAAAATTTAATACATAATACATATGTAAGCATAAAACAGATTAAACATGTTTCGTGAATTAAAAATAAAGTAAGGTCTAAAATATAATTTATAAATATATATAAGTTAAAAACATTAAGATATGATTGACAAACTTTAAAGTAAAAAAAGGGGTTTAAAGCAAAGTTATAAATTAATTATAAACAAGGTTTAAAACACAAATTTGTAAAATTAATTAGAGTGAGGACTTAAACATAATTTAAGAAACATGTGACAAATGTTTAATAAGTAACAACATATAATAACAAGTGTAACTTAGTAATACAAGTGGCATTTAAGTTTTACTTTTAATTTAAACTTTAATAAAATGTTTTAAAATAGAAACTAGACTTCTTTTGAATTCTTTCTCTTATCCTCTCAAGCTTGAAACTACAGACTAAATGATTTTAAATCTGAAACCAGGAAAGAAAATAATATATCAAAAAAAAAAAAAACAAAAGCAAAACCATCTCAAGTTAATCCAAAATCGGAAAAGAAAAAGAAATCATTTCAGATTTTTCAAACCTGGAAAAGATCAAAAGCAACTAAGTTTGGCTTTAAAGCAAAACAAAAATCAGCTTCAGTATTTAAGCAATTAAGCCTGTAATCAAGCAAGTTCGAGCATGCAATTCAAACTGAAAGAAGTTAAAAATCAAGTTCAGCCTTCAACCTAGAATGACCAACTCAGGTAATCCAAGTAAACCCATAATTAAAATTAAAATTTAAAAATCTGAAGCAATTAAAGCCATAACTAACTTTAGTATTTTCAACCTGGGGAAAATGATGACCAAAACAAAGATCAAATCTGGAAAATCTCATATCAAAAGCCAGAGCAGTTTAAAATTGCAAGTTCCAGGAAAAATTTCAATGTTCCTTTCTGTTCCTTCTTAAGAAAGGTGAGCAAACCTTATTTTTAAAGCCTGATCTGCTTGATTTCTGTATGCTTGTGATGATGACTTAAATTATGTTTGGCATGAATGTTTGTTTTTCTGAAAATAGATGAACGCCTCTGTGTAGATAAACATGCCTGTATATGTAAATATGTTGGCCTCTGTTAGTTACAGGATTCAAAATTTCGTTAAAAAATAAAAATTAAAAATCAAGTTCTTCATCTACAATCCATATTAACCTTTGATTTAAAAAAAATTGATTGTTATAGTATAATGTTAATTATAAAAATGGTTTCAAAATTTTTTAGCAAGAAATAAATTCAAACTTGGAAAATCACAGTAGAAAAATCAAATTTGATCAAAAATCAACAATTTCAATTCTTTGTTTTGATTATCCTACCTGATTCGAAATGGTGAAAAATGAATTTCAAAGATGGTATCGTGATTTTTAATATAGTAATGATCGTGATAATTGGAGTTGATCGGAATGGGCATTTTTGCCAAATCCCGATGAACGAATAATGGTTTGTCGTCGAGCTTAGGGGTAAAGTTCGCTTGCAGGCTGTAGGTCACTGGAAAAATGGTCACTAAATTTTTAGTTGGCCGAGGTGATTAGACGATGACAAACTAGGGTTCGAAGACTTGTTTTGGTCGACGTAACTTATAAGCTTCGTGCAGCTTCGATAGATCATCGGAGGCATTCATTCATGATGGGGTCGAAGCATTGCGTCATGTTTAATCTATGGTGAGGTTGGCAAAGAGTCTCGAGGTTGGGATCATCGGCGTTAGGTGATTTTTCTGATGGGTTTGGTACCATTTTTTAGTTCGAGAGGCTCGATTTAGTCCTCTGGTGAGTTCATCGAAATTGGGCGATCAGGAGGTTAGGGTATGTTTCCGAGAATATGTTGAGTGCTTCGACGATGATCGGAACGGTGGAGTTCATCTGTACATGTGCACACGAGATTGTGTGTGTCAGTGATAAGGAAAGGGAGAAGAAGAATGGGCTGTGGGGTTGACTCGGGGATTTACTAGTTTGGCTCGGGTATGATGATGAGTTAACTCGAGCATTACAGCGAAGTGATTCAAATTGTTATTACAGACTTAAGATTTTGAATATTCAGCAAAGTTTAAGAAGAGAAATGGGGTAGATCAGTGGGACCCGAAGACAGGCTCGGGATTTTCAATAGTTTAACTCGGGTAATTTTTTTGGATAAAGTAGCAGGCTTTAAAATTTTAAAAAGAAATGTGTTCCAAGTTTTAAAACAAAGGAATTGGATTTTACAAATGTTTCTAAGTTTAAAGACAAGGTAGGAACAAGTTTTGAAAATATGGGAACTAATTAGTTTTCTCTAATTAATATTTAACAAAGTTTCAAAATATATTTAAATTTAATAGATTTGAAATAATTGATTTGATTCAAGTTTAAACTTATAAAGAAGTAATTAAGTTTTATTTAATTACATGATCAATATTTGTAAATTAGTTCTTGAATTATTTTAAATTAAGAATGAAGTTAAAGAGTTAATCAAAAGGAATGTTTTTGAAGCATTAATTGATTTAAATTTCTTAAGTTAAATTTTGTGTTAATGATAATTAATTACAAAGATGATTAATTAAATTTTTTATTATGATAAGTAAGTGATTAAGGAAAAGATAATTACTTATGGGAGTTTGGATGATTGAGGATAATTAAGTACATAATTATGGATAATTAATTAATGGTAACTAATTAAGTGATTAATTGATTAATAGTAATTAATTAAGGATTAATTAATTGATGTAATTAATTAAGGGTAATTAATTTAAGAATAATTAAATAATTAAGGATTAATTATTTAATGATTAAAGATTTATTCATTTGTTAATTAAGGTTGATTAGTTACATTAGTTAATATCAAATGATTTGTAATTAATTAATTAATCAAAATTTGATAATTTATTCATAAGCAATTAATTTAATTGGAAATTAAATTGAATTAATTAGGATTTGAATAATTAATTAATCCTACTTATAAATGATTATTGAATGCTTGGATTGTTTGTATTGTACGAAATGCCTTAAATTGTCTGTTATCTCTGGATTAATATTCTATTGTGTGAATTGAGCTGTGTGTAATTTATTTTTTTATCTGTGATACATTTATCTGTGAATCTATGAATGAAGATAAGTGTTATAGGATTATACGCTTATCGTTATTGATGTGCTTGAATATGTGATGATTGATGATGTTGCACTATTGCGTAAAACCCCTGGACTACACCTTGCACACACAAATATGGATTGCACGAGGAAATCGGTTAAGTCACAGAATTTAGAAAATAATTTTTAAATTGAATTTGGAATTCAAATAGTTTTGGAAATGGATTTGGGTTAAATATAAAAAGCTTTTGAGAAGAATTCAAAGATAAAAGTTATTTTTAAATGACTTGATTTAGTTTTGAAATTTGATTTAAAATTTGAATTCAAAATTTGAAATTGAACTCTATGTTGAGAATTAATGATTTAAAATGGTTATACAAGTTTATATGGGTTTTAAACTATTTTAAAGGTATTGATTTGGGAATTCGAATTTAACTCAAGGGCTTTAACTCGTGCAAATATAATTGGATTTTTCCGAAACGAAAAACTATTTGTTTTCAATAATAAAAGCTTTCATATAAGAAAGGATTTACAATTTGTATCGATAGATTTCGAGTTTGAAATGATATTGTGAATTGTTTTTAAAAGCTATGAATGAAACTTTGTGAAAGATTATTAAACATTGTTTTGAAATCGAAGAGGATTTTAACATGGTGTATCTTTTACATAAAAGATTTGAATTGGAAATGGTTTTGAAAGCTACGAATTAAGTCTTTGATTTAAAGATTGGATGAGTTAATCCAATTTGAAAGGGAAAGTATTTTAAAAGGATATGAATGAATCTTTGTGAAAGATTGGTGATCTTTGTGAAAAGAATATTTTTGTTTAAGGATTTGTAAATGGTAATTTGTTTAAACCATTGAAAGAAAAGTTTTGAATAATAAGTTGTAACTTAATTGAAATCCCAATATCCATATGTTTTTAAATGTTGCGCTCATTATTCGATTTAGCCGGGAGAGGACTTTTGCGTCATATAACCCATTTCAAATAATGATACGACGTTATGGATAGCATTTAAAGACCGGTGGTGAAGACCGGATATTTTTGAAAGCGAAAGAATATCTCGTCGAATGTCTCTGCACCGACTAGTCCCTGGTATGGAGACTCCATATGTGATGGGAAGTACGAACATGATTAGGGATTATTCGGATTTGCAAGGGCTTCGTTATGAAGTGCCTTCGATTCTGTTCGAACCTGGAATAGACTTGTATGGATGTGTGTATGACATTACACTTTGAGATGTAAAGCTGGTTTCTATCAAATACATTTCTGTTTGGTGGCGGAGATATATTCTCTTTGATAAACACCCTTCTCTGAGACGTACGAGCTCAGAGGTTATGTAGTTGATGTTTGCTAGTGATATATTCCCAATTTGGTAATGTGGCATACGAAGTGCTGCTGATCATTTGTTGATCAAAGAATGACTTTGTGAAAAAGTGTAGCTTTGTGGACGAGGCCTTATCGAGCCTCACAACCCGGTAATGGTCGAAATAGGAAAGATGCGGCAAGGTTTCAGGGGTCGCACCCCTAGGGTATGTCCATTCCTTCTGGAAAAGGGTGGTATCATGGTATGGAGCCCGGATACTTACTCATGTGGACACTGTGTATTTATTACTGTTTGATGTTGTTTTGAGGATTGAGAGCTCTCGGATAAAGGTCGCAAATGACCGGGGGTGGCATATCTTAGGTTTTACTCCCGGGAAGGGAGTATACCGGCCTTGTGTTGGCAGAGAGCCAGGTAGGTTCTCGGGGCATCCCTCCAGAGGCGTACCCATGCGGCAATGGGAAATTCCTTGGCCTGACCATTTGTTGGAAAATCCAAAGAAACAATACGTGCCCTGTACGGTTTTAGTTGTATAACCTGCCATGGAATGTGGCGGTAACCTGCTATTGAACATGATAGCTATAGTAGGCATACGACGAAATGTTGTATGCCGGTTAAGATTAATATTATGCTTTCGAAAGGTTTTCTGCACTATGCACTAAGAATAATATTATAATGGTTTTCACGTATCAAGCATTTTTGACTATCATAAGGAGAAATCTTCTCCAATTCTGCGTTTGCAAGGTGTGTGTGGCGGGAGGCCTTATGGTAGTTTCATTTTTCAAAAAGCATTGTGGATTTCAATATTTTCAAAATCTTTTGTTGTTTGTTTTAAAGATAAAACTATTTTTGTTTTCTCATACCAGTCCCATGACTGACCTGGAGTTTATTGTTCCCTTCCTAAGCTCTAGGTGCCCACAATTTTCCACATGGGCAGTCTAGAGTTGGGTTTTTCAGATAGTAGATGTAGATTCGATATCTTTGAAGCCTTTGGATCTTAGCGATCACATTTGCTTCATTATGGAGTTATCTAGTTTGCTTATTGTATCATGATGATGGTTCGAGCTATCTTTAGTTTGGAGATGGAGTTGTAGTTGCATTATGGAGTTGGATTCTTTTGGAGATGTACTCTATTGAAGATATTCTTCCCGCTGTGTCTTGTATCCCTGATAATATTGATATCATTTGCATCAAATTGTTATATATCATTGGATATTATATTCATTGGAGTTCTATGATATTATTCATTTTCTTCCACTGTGTTGTTGTACTTAATGTGTTATAAGCTCCAACAAGCCAGATTCGACATTTGGATCTGTGGCATTTGAATACGGGTGACGTATTCGGTGCCGATTTTCGAAGGTCGAGTAAGGATCGTTACAGTGGTATCAGAGCTGAAGGTTGAAACTTTAGCTTAGGAGTATAACACATTAGGTAACTCGTTAGAGATAGGGTAAAGTATACCCTAGAATAATTATCCCTAAGATATCCGTCCGTAGGCCTTAGTAAATTCTCTTACTATTCACTGATAGTAAGTATGAGTGCAAGAAGGTGACGAGATATGGGACAGGGGAGTACCACTACAAGTGGTCAATACCCTGAAAACGACAACGGAAATAACTTTTCTCTATCAATCTCCTTTAATTCGGTTCAGTTATTTGATTGCTTCGTGGAAGCTCGAGGAAGAAGCTTTGATGATGATAAGTTTCTATCTCGTATTCTCTTCATCTAATTTCAATCAGCTTTTCGTTTTTAACTTCAATGAATTTGAAATTCTATTGAAATAAATTTGTAAAATAAATATGAAGTTGAATATGAAGATTTGTGTTGATAAAACGATTTCGATTATAACCAAATTCGAAATTTTATTGTAATTTCTTGTGAGTATCAAGGTCCGAAGAGGGACATGTTATATATGTTTGGAGTATTCCAACTTGATTTTGGGATCCATATCTAATGTTTGAGAATTATGGAAGATTGAATCCATTAATCTGTTTCATCGGGTTCCAATATGTTCTACGAATGGTTAGTTATCCTTCGAACTAACCAATGCCTTATATATTTCGTAGATCCGAATAGCCAGATTATCTTATAAGATATGGAATGAGTTTGTTCTCATATCTATTACTGATATTCTGATTTGCTAAGCCAAATACAGAATAGATATCCAATTTGATCTGAAAGATATTTCTCTATCTTTTATCTGTTCTTGGTTATCTCCTTTGCAAATTTCAGGGACGAAATTTTCTTAAGGGGGGAATCTGTAACATTCCTGATTTTAAAGCCAAATTAATCTAGTAATTAATTTGATTTTTGGATTAAAATAGAGAATTAATTTGGTAATTAATATTGAATTTAAAATTAAATTGTGAATTTAAAATTATTAAATTGAAATTATGGGATAAAATATATATTTATGAAAGATATTTTTTGTTCATTTATAAATAAAAATTGATTGTACATTGATTTTTTAATTTGAAATTTAAAAATAAATGTTTTGAATAATATATTTGAAAAGATCTATTTCAAAATTTATAGAAATTTACTTTCTAATTTATACATATGTAATATATATTTTGAAAGTTGTATAGGATCAATATAGTAAATTTTTTAAAAAGATAATTGAAAGTTAAAATTTTATTTTAATATATTAATTTTTGAATTACTATTTGAAAATAATAAGTATAAAGTTAAAATTTAATACATAACACATATGCAAGTATAAAATAGATTAAACATGTTTCATGAGCTAAAAATAAAGTAAGGACTAAAATATAATTTATAAATATATATAAGTTAAAAACATTAAGATACGATTGACAAATTTAAAGTAAAAAAAGGGGTTTAAAGCAAAGTTATAAATTAGTTATAAATAAGGTTTAAAACACAAATTTGTAAAATTAATTAGAGTGAGGACTTAAACATAATTTAAGAAACATGTGACAAATGTTTAATATGTAACAACATATAATAACAAGTGTAACATAGTAATACAAGTGGCATTTAAGTTTTACTTTTAATTTAAATTTTAATAAAATGTTTTAAAATAGAAACTAGACTTCTTTTGAATTCTTTCTCTTATCCTCTCAAGTTTGAAACTATAGACCAAACAATTTTAAATCTAAAACCAGGAAAAAAAGAATAAATCAAAAAAAAACAAAAGCAAAATCATCTCAAGTTAATCCAAAATCAGAAAAGAAAAGGTCATCTCAGATTTTGCAAACCTAGAAAAGATCAAAAGCAACTATGTCTGGCTTCAAAGCAAAACAAAAATCAGCTTCAATATTCAAGCAATTAAGCCTGTAATCAAGCAAGTTCAAGCATGCAATTCAAACTGAAAGCAATTAAAAATCAAGTTCAGCCTTCAACCTAGAATGACCAACTCAGGTAATCCAAGTAAACCCATAATCAAAATTAAAATTTAAAAATCTGAAGCAATTAAAACCATAATTAACTTTAGTATTTTCAACCTGAGGAAAATGATGACCAAAACTGTTAACCGGCATTTTGGCCCGGTTACAAAACGACAGTCGAAGACATTATTATTAGCGCTAGACGAGATTTTGACCTCGAAGAGCCTGGAGGTGTTAGCAAGTTGTCAGGCCCATTAGAAAGACGTTCGGCATAAAGCGACGTTCGGTATTGAATATCGTTCGACACCTAAAGCACGTTCGGCAACTAGAACGTTTGGCATGCAGGGTTGTACTCGGCACAAATGAGCACTCGGCACGTTTGAACGTCCGGCTGTCAAAGGGTTGTACTCGGCCTGCTCTTTACGCGGCATATCCTTTGCTCGGCATGTCCTCTGTTCGGCATTCCCTCCACTTGGCATATCCTTTCACTCGACATCCACGCCTCACACGGCAAACCCTTCACACGGCAAGCCTTTCACTCGACATGCTCCTCATCTGGCACACAAGTTCTACTCGGCATATCTTCCACTCGGCATTCTTACATGGCAAGGGCATATCCGTCCACTCGGCATCCCAACATCATTCGGCCCGCTTCCTCCATTCAACAGAGAGACCCATCGACCTGGAAAGGAAGGCACGACATGCCAACCGTTCGGCCTGTTTCACTCGGACGCAGAGCGTCCGGCCTCACTTCGTTCGGCATAAAAATGAAGGTTCGGCATTTGGTCGTTCGGCCTATTTGGGTCGGCACATAGGGATTACTCCATTTGGACCGAGTTATTCAGTTAACAGGCCCACCAGGGAAGTCCAACCCACCTTCGTCTATAAATAGAGGGGCATGGGCACAGTGAAAGTGACCCTTTTTTTCCGGGAACACTGGGGAGACTCTGCCATTTCTTATACTCTCCTCTTTTTAAATCAAACTTGTATCCAAGTGATTGATTTACGGATTGTATCTGTATTCAAGTAATTGAGAAAACAATAAAAGATTAAACCCAAAGTGGATGTAGGCAGATACGCAGAACCACTATAAATCTGGTGTTCTCGTTTTTGTTATTCTTTTTCATTGAATTACACTATTTTTCAGTCCTAATTTACTCTCTTCATTAATCTCTCTACTCAACTCTACTCAAGGGTGTTAGTGACCAA
This sequence comes from Allium cepa, assembly GCA_030765085.1. Lineage (NCBI taxonomy): Eukaryota > Viridiplantae > Streptophyta > Magnoliopsida > Asparagales > Amaryllidaceae > Allium > Allium cepa. The sequence continues at coordinate 829,509,272 of CM060934.1, forward strand.
TTTTGGTGCTTTCACTGAGAATTGAATTTCTCAGCTTGATTGGATCTCATCATCTACTAGTGGATTTCCATATTCACGAGATAGATCCAGTTGTTTACTAGAAAACTTCCTATTCTACTCAGATATGAAAGAAATCTAAAGGAAGCTGACAGCCGTAAGTTAATCAAGTGTTCGTGTTCATGTGAAAGGATTGGATTCACTGATGTACGCAAGATCTAAGGATTGGACGTTGAAGTTTGCACTCAAGTTGAATAAAGGCCGAACCTCCTCCAAAGGCAATTCAGCCGAACACTCAAAAAAAGGCGTATGCCGATCGCTCAAGAAAAGGCGTATGCCGAACACTCCAAAAAGGGCGTATGCCAGTCGCCCCAGAAAAGGCGTATGCCGAACACTCCAGGCCGATCCATACATCCGAATGCCGACCATACCTCCAGGCCGAACAGAAAGAAGGCCGAACAGAAATTTGGCCGAGCAGAAATTTGGCCGAACAGAAATAAGGCCGAACAGAAATTTGGCGGAACATAAATTTGGCCGAACAGAAATAAGGCCGAGTAGAAATTTGGCCGAACATAAATTTGGGCGAACAGAAAGAAGGCCGAACAGAAATTTGGCCGAACAGAAATTTGGCCGAACAGAAATTTGGTCGAGTAGAAATTAGGCCGAGTAGAAATTAGGCCGGGCAGAAATTTGGCCGAACAGAAAGAAGGCCGAATAGAAATTTAGGCCGAACAGAACCAATGCCGAACGCTCCTGAATGCCGAGCGCTCTCTAATGCCGAACGCTCTTGAATGCCGAATGCTCTCGGATACCGAACGTTCCTAAATGCCGACCACTCTCTAAGGCCGAACGCTCTCTAAATGCCGAGCACTCTCTAATGCCGAATGACCCCTATTTTCAAAAAAAAAAAATCGGGGGGAAACCACCCCGAACCCTAGCCGCTGCGCAGTAACTCCAAATATTGAATTCAAAACTCAACTTAATAAAGGAACATCCTATCTACTTCCCTTACATCCCCTGGTCGGCCAGGGCATAGAGGATCTAGCGACAGCTTCTAAACGACAACAAGGGAACGGACAAACTACCGCTACTCAAACGATACACTCAAAGGGATACCATACTGATCACCCTTGAGGAGAATCGACCTCCATATATATTTTGGAAGCCAGCTACCTGGAGAGCCTCCTACAACCATGGATCGTTTCTATGATAAAAATGAATCTAAACCAAAGTGTGGAGGTGCGGAACAGACTAAGAAAAATAACAATGAAGGCCCGTTGGCTAAGGATGTAGATCCTAGTAGCCGAACAAGACCTTAAAATTCGGCTCATATGCTCTATAAAAGATTCAATTGACAACCTCTACTTGAAGACTCACGACTCAAAGTGGTACTGGAAACCAACCTCGAGAGAGTACACCAAAGTCTAAAGTAAATCAGGGGAATGTTGTATATTCCCAAATGCTCACTGATCCTAACACGGGTGATTACAAACACCTCCGAGGTGTGATCGAAAAGCTGATCTAGAAAGTAAAGCTTCAATAGTATGTACATTCCTGCAGAATGGCGGGCATCGAATATCCGATGCCTATTAATAAAGGGCTATGATTATCAGTTGGGCTGCTGACGGCCGACATCCCTTTGAAAGGAGCCAGGGGCAAAGGTCGAATAGCGAGCGCACAATGCTGCTTCACTTATCAATGAGATTTATCATAATCTTCTTTCAATTATTTACATTTATTTTTTAATTGTTCTATGAACTACGACTAACTTGAACTAAACTACTTTCAAAACGATGCAGGAGATTGGATACTCAAATTTGGTCACCAACCAATCCACACAGACCATGATCGGACGTGTGGAGTTACATCTAGACGAGAATGATTCAATCGCTCATCATCAATCATGTGCCTTTGATTTAGGGCCAAGAACTAGAGATTGAAAAGCTCATCACGATTAGAGCCCAAATACAAAGTCGACATGACTGACCATCCATTCATTGACCTCCACGTTTGACTAAGAGACCTGAACAGGGCTTGGAATGAGTATGGCTCGATCGCCCACTCAAATCAAGTCATAGAACAAAGTTGGACAAAATACAGATGCCCCTCCTGAAGCTTAGTGATGCTGGGATCTGTCCAGAGTGGACGTGATTTGTTCATCTACACATCAAGTCCTACCTTGAACACAAAAGGTTATTCGAAAGCCCGACTTGAAGTAGTTGAGGTGGACTGCCTACTCATTAACCATCGCCCTCAATACATGGACACGACTGCACCTTGGAACATATGCAACTTACTTTGTCTACTCAACAATCTATTATCCTTATTTTCTAGAAGGAGATATGGAGAAAATTATAAGAGATTTGGCTATCTAACCCAACATGGATGTGATCCAAACATCTGTCATATACCTCCTTCCTTGACTTGATAGGAAGAGCTATAATCACCAAGCGGACGAGAATCGATCGTCCATTTTTCAAATTTCATCCCTCAAGCTGGGGGCAAGATCCCATTCCATGAGCAAACATGGTTCGACTGTTCATTTGACAACATTAGCCTCGATACGGTAGATGTACACAAATTAAAGAGTGGAAATACGACTGCTCTCAACTTAAAACCTCCAAGTCCCCGGAGTGCGGACTGGAGTACGCTAAGTCCCCAGAGCGTGGACTAGAGTATAAATGACTTAAACCTCCAAGTCCCCAGAGTGCGGACTGGAGTACTCTAAGTCCCCAGAGCGCGGACTAGAGTATAAACGACTCAAAACCTCCAATTCCCCGGAGTGTGGACTGGAGTACTCTATGTCCCCAAAGCGCAGACTAGAGTATAAGCGACTCAAAACCTCCAAGTCCCCAGAGTGCGGACTGGAGTACTCTAAGTCCCCAGAGCGTGGACTAGAGTATAAATGACTTAAACCTCCAAGTCCCAGAGTGCGGACTGGAGTACTCTAAGTCCCCAGAGTGCGGACTCGAGTATAAACGACTCAAAACCTCCAAGTCTCCGGAGTGCGGACTGGAGTACTCTAAGTCCCCAGAGCGTGGACTAGAGTATAAATGACTTAAACCTCCAAGTCCCCAGAGTGCGGACTGGAGTACTATAAGTCCCCAGAGTGCGGACTCGAGTATAAACGACTCAAAACCTCCAAGTCCCCGGAGTGCGGACTGGAGTACTCTAAGTCCCCAGAGCGTGGACTAGAGTATAAATGACTTAAACCTCCAAGTCCCTAGAGTGCGGACTGGAGTACTCTAAGTCCCCAGAGTGCGGACTCGAGTATAAACGACTTAAAACCTCCAAGTCCCCAGAGTGCGGACTGGAGTACTCTAAGTCCCCAGAGCGTGGACTAGAGTATAAATGACTTAAAAACTCCAAGTCCCCGGAGTGCGGACTGGAGTACTCTATGTCCCAGAGCGCGGACTAGAGTATAAACGACTCAAAACCTCCAAGTCTCCGGAGTGCGGACTGGAGTACTCTATATCCCCAGAGCGCGGACTAGAGTATAAACGACTCAAAACCTCCAAGTCCCCAGAGGGCGGACTGGAGTACTCTAAGTCCCTAGAGTGCGGACTCGAGTATAAACGACTTAAAACCTCCAAGTCCCCAGAGTGCAAACTGGAGTATTCTAAGTCCCCAGAGCGTGGACTAGAGTATAAATGATTTAAAAACTCCAAGTCTCCGGAGTGCGGACTGGAGTACTCTATGTCCCCAGAGCGCGGACTAGAGTATAAACGACTAAAAACCTCTACATCCCCAGAGCGCGGATTGGAGTACTCTAAGTCCCCAGAGCGTGGACTAGAGTATAATTGACTTGAACCTCCAAGTCCCCAGAGCGCGTACTGGAGTACTCTAGGTCCCCAGAGCGCGGACTCGAATATAAGCGATTCGGATCTCCAAGTTCCCTGAATATGAACTATGACACAAATGACTTGAATTTGTCAAATCCCTGACATACGGGCTAGAAGGTATTCTAAGTGCTCGAAGCACAGAATGGAAGCTCAACAGCTCCCAAAGAGTTTCCGAGTTATATGAAGATGGACCGAGAAGTCTATGTTACTCACAACTGCTTGGATCAACATCACAATCACAAAGAAAACTGAACAATAAGAGTCTTTTGTAAGACGGAAAAAGGAACTAAACTTTAATGAGAAATGAGTTCCTATTACAACCCTCCAAAGTTTGGAGTCGACATTCTATTTATAAGGACTAAGGAAATAGATGAAAATAATTACATGACTTAAACTAACTCTCGTTGAACGAGGATAGTAATCACTTCTTGTACTTCTTCAACTCCTTTTCGGACGGCTTCTCTCCATAGCATTTACCCTTGGTACTCTTCTTTGATAGAGGGGTAGCAACTGAAGAAGTACGGAGAACTTCCATAGGCTTGGACCCGCCAGGAAGGATGACCTTCAACGGCTTGTTCAAAGGATCGTCCAAGTCCACAACTCGGGGCTCGACCTTGACCCTGACCTTCTCTTTCTCGAGCCGCTCCTTCATGCTCAATTCGGATGTGTGATTAGAGGCGCCTGTAATTTCTACTTCATAACCCCCGTCGGTATAGGAGGAGGTTCCGGACTTGTCTTCATCAAGTGCTCCAATCACCTGAGCGCAGACGGGAGTACTCTAAGTCCCCTGAGTGCAGACTAGAGTATAAACAACCTAAGAACCTCTACATCCCCGGAGCATGGACGGGAGTACTCTAAGTCCCCAGAGTGCGGACTAGAGTATAAACGACATGAACCTCCAAGTCCCCAGAGTGCGGACTGTAGTACGCTAAGTCCCGAAAGTGCGGACTAGAATATGAACGACTTAAACCTCCAAGTCCCCAGAGTGCAGACTGGAGTACTCTAAGTCCCCAGAGTGCGGACTCGAGTATAAACGACTCAGAAACCTCTATGTCCCCAGAGTGCGGACTAAAGTGCTCCTAGTCCCCTGAGTGCGGATTAGAGTATAAACGACCTAAGAACCTCTACATCCCCGGAGTGCGGGCTAGAGTGCTCTAAGTCCCCTGAGTGCGGACTAGAGTATAAACGGCTTAAAAAACCTCTACATCCCCAGAGTATGGACTACGGTACTCTCAGTCCCCAGAGCACGGACTAGATTATAGAAGACTTGAGAAGAATCTCCAAATCCCAGAAGCGGGCTAGATTACTCTAAAATCCCAAAATGCGGACTGGAGTATAAACGAGTTGACAAAAATCCCTGCGTCTCGAACTGTGGACTAAAGCATAAACCATTCGACAAATCTCTAAGTCCCCGGAGCATGGACCGAAGCATGAGTACAAATTGGGCGCGAATCAACCAGAGGGAGAATAACACTAAGTTACCAGAATGCAGAGTGGTGTATAAACATCGATAAATAGACGAGTGGATTCCGACCATTCTCTATTACGCAAACTTCGGCATGGAATCGACCGAAGGATTATTAACCCGCTAAGGATGGAGTTTGACCATCCAACTAGTGGCCTGGCCAAATCAATGCTGGGAGCATGGGTACAAATCACTGAAAAGCTGAATACGACAGCTTACTATAGCTCTAGCGTGGCGTTCTTTATGACTTGAAGCAACGACTGCAGGGAAGCCTCGATACAAAACCAATCGAAATGGCATCCAAAGCTACGAGCAATCGACTATATCATACCTCAGATCGAGAGTCAATACCGATCCGCACCAAGCACATACGAATGTGACTCGGATGTTTCTTGAAAAACTATGACCTCCAGAGTGTGGAAAGGAGGGTAAACCATGAATACTTGGTCAAAAATTCTCCAGCACCCTCATTCGATTCGTCAGGAGGAGTATGAAACTGGATGAGCATAACCCGACTGCATTTGTAGCCAACTTTACCCCAAGAACTGATTACAGAGCATGAACCAAAGTGGACGTAGATGACCATCCACTGTCCAAATTACGCCCTGAAATTGACGTGGCATCGAAGTATTCCTCTTGGAATGAAAAACCATGATAAAATCCGAGATAGGTGAGACCTAGTCTCCCATCGATTGACATGATCCCACAATTCAACGGGAAAGAGAGTAAAGCTAAAGTGGGCGTGGCTGGCCTTCCTACTTATCGGTATATGCCCAACACCTAGGGGCACGAGCGAGGAGCAAGATGAATGTGAACCGACTATTCACCGATCACCTCTATGTCTTTGGAACTTAGGTGAAAACATAAAAATAGCTAGGACGAGACTTAACCGTCCATGCAATACATTTATCAACCCGAGACTGGGAGAAGACGCATGGTCATCCTAAAACTGGCTACGATAGCTCAGTATTAAAACTTATATATAGTGCTTACAGTTGCTCAAGGAGACGACCGAAAGGATGCCTAGAGATTGAATCATTGAATTGACACCTTAGCTCATGAGCAATTGACTTTCACTCCTACCCGAAGGACGGGTAAAGGATCGCGAATGCATTGAATAGAAAGTGCGTTACTCGAATATACAAGCAAATTCAAACTCATAGCAAGATCCAACTATACAGTTGCACGCCACTCGAGGCTGACCCCCACTCGACATTTCCTTCGATGCGCTTTTAAGCCTGATCTGGCCATTCATTGATAATCTATTAGAGCATTCAGAGTCCTTCACTATTAGACTTAATGACTCATGACAATAATCTAGGATTCGACTAGAGTAACCGTCAACATTGGCTATCCCAGCCATATTTCACATTGAATGTTATGCAAAGTAGTTACATCTGTACTCAAAGAATCTGGGATGGCACCTGCTAAGCTGACGGTCGACATTACACCCAGCCATGGTGACCCCATCCCGGGTGCTAAATATCGGATCACAGCTCAGTGTAGTGATGATAAAAGAATTAGTTGGATTTTTCTGAATAAATGATGATATGTTCCCTTGGACCTGTTCTGACGTGCATATGCGATTTCATTAACTATCGCGAGCCATGCATTGGATATCAACCCGAAGCTACAAAAGCAAGCATAATATCTATTGATTTCATCATGAAAGCTCCACTCTTACTTTTAGGCTCACCCCATTAACGCCTATACCTACCAGCCGTTGCAACAGGACATACAATGGCCTGAGACGTCTGAAAGACTACTTAAATAAACTAAGCTAATCCAATATCACTCATTTCCCTCGAAGGGCTATCCAAGGACGGAAACTAGCAGACCTCACACCCAAATTCGCTACCTCAGATGACTGCTCGAAGAGTAACAGAGAACTAACCATAAGATGGAAAATGTACGCGAATGGAGCATCCAATGACCAGTGTTATGGCATAGGAGTCATGATAATGACCCCTGAGGAACGATCAATCTGCGACATCCTGAAACTCGATTCACCTGAAACAAACAACGATGCATAGTATGAAGCCTTGTCTGCAAGCCTCAAACTTGCTAGAGGATGTGAAGTGAAAACTTTACAAATCTTTTGTGATTCTTAATTGGTAGCGTACAAATCTGAGGAAGTTAATCTCGCTAGGGGGCATTGTCGTGCACCTCATCTCGGCCAGGTCCAAGAGCTACTAACCGACTTCACGTATTACACCATTACACACGTACTCAGCGAACAAAATGAAAAGGTGTCATGGTTGACTCCTATCAAAGACTATCTACAATGGGGAATTCTAACTAACCAGAGGAATGGAAAACGACAGATCCTCCTCAAAGCTTCACGACAAATCATCCAAGAATAGGTCGTGTGTCAAAAGGAGTTTATCCATCCCCATGCTTCGGCGTATCGCCCATGATGATATCTTGAGCAAAGTCTATGAAGAAGAATGCGGTAATAACATCAGGGGGAAAACCATGATAAAGAAATACTCCGCTATAGGTATTACTGGCCAACTTTCAACCCAGATGCGGTTGATCATGCTAGACAATGCGACGAGTGCAAGATGTTTGCAAAAAAGCCGAGAACCCCACCGATGGAAATTATTCAAATGGCTAGTCCATAGCCGTTTGCCACTTGGGGGCACTGAAATCATCTTCTTGCCGATCCTAAAGGTGGTGCGATATACACCATCATAGCAGTTGATTACTTCACCAAATGGGCAGATGAAGAACTTTTAGCCACAACCAAGCGTCAAGACGACCAAGGAAGGATATGACAGCTTTAGAGGAGAAAATCGAAGGATAATGACTGTTCAAGAAACATGATGGATTTCTTTCTGAAGAGAAGGAATACTCACTGATTCAAAGCGTGTTGTGTTGCTTCACACGACACACTTTGGGGGGCAAATGTTAACCGGCATTTTGGCCCGGTTACAAAACGACAGTCGAAGACATTATTATTAGCGCTAGACAAGATTTTGACCTCGAAGAGCCTGGAGGTGTTAGCTAGCTGTCAGGCCCATTAGAAAGACGTTCGGCATAAAGCGACGTTCGGTATTGAATATCGTTCGACACCTAAAGCACGTTCGGCAACTAGAACGTTCGGCATGCAGGGTTGTACTCGGCACAAATGAGCACTCGGCACGTTTGAACGTTCGGCTGTCAAAGGGTTGTACTCGGCCTGCTCTTTACTCGGCGTATCCTTTGCTCGGCATGTCCTCTGTTCGGCATTCCCTCTACTTGGCATATCCTTTCACTCGGCATCCACGCCTCACACGACAAACCCTTCACACGGCAAGCCTTTCACTCGGCATGCTCCTCATCTGGCACACAAGTTCCACTCGGCATATCTTCCACTCGGCATTCTTACATGGCAAGGGCGTATCCTTCCACTCGGCATCCCAACATCGTTCGGCCCGCTTCCTCCATTCAACAGAGAGACCCATCGACCTGGAAGGAAGGCACGGCATGCCGACCGTTCGGCCTGTTTCACTCGGCACGCAAAGCGTCCGGTCTTACTTCGTTCGGCATAAAAATGAAGGTTCGGCATTTGGTCGTTCGGCCTATTTGGGTCGGTACATAGGGCTTACTCCATTTGGACCGAGTTATTCAGTTAACAGGCCCACCAGGGAAGTCCAACCCACCTTCTTCTATAAATAGAGGGGCATGGGCACAGTGAAAGTGACCCTTTTTTTCGGGAACACTGGGGAGACTCTGCCATTTCTTATACTCTCCTCTTTTTAATTCAAACTTGTATCCAAGTGATTGATTTACGGATTGTATCTGTATTCAAGTAATTGAGAAAGCAATAAAAGATTAAACCCAAAGTGGATGTAGGCAGATACGTCGAACCACTATAAATCTGGTGTTCTCGTTTTTGTTATTCTTTTTCATTAAATTACACTATTTTTCAGTCCTAATTTACTCTCTTCATTAATCTCTCTACACAACTCTACTCAAGGGTGTTAGTAACCAATTTTGGTGCTAACAAAAACAAAGATCAAAATCTGGAAAATCTCAAATCAAAAGCCAGAGCAGTTTAAAATTGCAAGTTCCCGGCAAAATTTCAATGTTCCTTTATGTTCCTTCTTAAGCAAGGTGAGAAAACTTTATTTTTAAAGCCTGATCTGCTTGATTTCTATATGCTTGTGATGATGACGCGAATTATGTTTGGCATGAGTGTTTGTTATTCTAAAAATAGATGAACATCTCTGTATAGATAAACATGCCTGTATATGTAAATATGTTGGCCTCTGTTAGTTACAGGATTCAAAATTTTGTTAAAAAAATAAAATAAAAATCAAGCTCTTCATCCACAATCCATATCAACCACTGATTTTAAAATAAAAATTGATTGTTATAGTATAATGTTAATTATAAAAATGGTTTCAGAATTTTCTAGCTAGAAATAAATTCAAACTTGGAAAATCACAGTAGAAAAATCAAATTTGATTAGAAATCAACCATTTCAGTTCTTTGTTTTGATTATCCTACCTGATTTGAAATGGTGAAAAATGAATTTCAAAGATAGTATCGTGATTTTTAACATAGTAATGATCGTGATAATTGGAGTTGATCGGAATGGGCATTTTTGCCAAATCCCAATGAACGAATAATGGTTTGTCATCGAGCTTAGGGGTGAAGTTTGCTTGCAGGCTGTAGGTCACTGGAAAAATGGTCACTAAATTTTTAGTTGGCCGAGATGATTAGACGACGACAAACTAGGGTTCGAAGTCTCGTTTTGGTCGAGGTAACTTATAAGCTTCATGCAGCTTCGATAGATCATCGGAGGCATTCTTTCGTGATGGGGTCGAAGCATTGCGTCATGGTGAATCTATGGTGAGGTTGGCGAAGAGTCTCGAGGTTGGGATCATTTGCGTTAGGTGACTTTTCTGATGGGTTTGGTATCAGTTTTTAGTTATAGAGGCTCGATTTAGTCCTCTGGTGAGTTTATCGGAATTGGGTGATCAGGAGGTTAGGGTAGGTTGCCGGGGATATGTTGAGTGCTTCGACGATGATCGGAACGGTGGAGTTCATCTGTACATGTGCACATGAGATTATGTGTGTCAGTGATAAGGAAACGGAGAAGAAGAATGGGCTATGGGGTTGACTCGGGGATTTACTAGTTTGGCTCGGGTATGATGATGAGTTAACTCGAGCATTACAGTGAAGTGATTCGAATTGTTTTTATAGACTTAAGATTTTGAATATTCATCAAAGTTTAAGAAGAGAAATGGGGTAGATCAGGAGGACTCGAAGACAAGCTTGGGATTTTCAATAGTTTGACTCGGGTAAATTTTTTTGGAATAAAGTAGCAGGCTTTAAAATTTTAAAAAGAAACGTGTTCCAAGTTTTAAAATAAAGGAATTATATTTTACAAATGTTTCTAAGTTTAAAGACGAGGAAGGAACAAGTTTTGAAAATATGGGAACTAATTAGTTTTCTCTAATTAATATTTAACAAAGTTTCAAAATATATTTTAAGTTAATAGATTTGAAATAATTGATTTGATTCAAGTTTAAACTTAATAAAGAAGTAATTAAGTTTTATTTAATTACATGATCACTATTTATAAATTAGTTCTTGAATTATTTTAAATTAAGAATGAAGTTAAAGTGTTAATCAAAAGGAATGTTTTTGGACCATTAATTGATTAAAATTTCTTAAGTTAAATTTTGAGTTAATGATAATTCATTACAAAGATGATTAATTAAAGACTTTACTATGATAAGTAAGTGATTAAGGAAAAGATAATTACTTATGAGTGTTCGGATAATTAAGGATAATTAAGTACATAAATTAAGGATAATTAATTAATGGTAACTAATTAAGTGATTAATAGTAATTAATTAAGGATTAATTAATTTATATAATTAATTAAGGGTGATTAACTTAAGAATAATTTAATAATTAAGGATTAATTATTTAATGATCAAAGATTTATTCATTTGTTAATTAAGGTTGATTAATTACATTAATTAATATCAAATGATTTGTAATTAATTAATCAAAATTTGATAATTAATTCATGAGCAATTAATTTAATTGGAAATTAAATTGAATTAATTAGGAGTTGAATAATTAATTAATCCTAGCTTATAAATGATTATTGAATGCTTGGATTGTTTGTATTGTACGAAATGCCTTAAATTGTCCGTTATCTCTGGATTGTAATATTCTGTTCTTTGAATTGAGCTGTGTGCAATTTATTTATTTTATCTGTGATACATTTATCTGCGAACCTGTGAATGAAGATAGGCGTTATAGGATTATACCACTTATCGTTATTGATGTGGTTGAATCTGTGATGATTGATGATGTTGCACTATTGTGTAAAACCCCCGGACTACACCTTATACACACAAATATGGATTGCACGAGGAAATCGATTAAGTCACAGATTTTAGAAAATAATTTTTAAATTGAATTTTGAATTCAAATAGTTTTGGAAATGGATTTGGGTTAAATATAAAAAGCTTTTGAGAAGGAATTTCAAAGATAAAAGTTATTTTTAAATGACTTGATTTAGTTTTGAAATTTGATTTAAAATTTGAATTCAAAATTTGAAATAGAATTCTATGTTGAGAATTTATGATTTAAAAAGGTTATACAAGTTTATATTAGTTTTAAACCATTTTAAAGGTATTGATTTGGGAATTTAAATTTAACTCAAGGGCTTTAACTCATGCAAATATAATTGGATTTTTCCGAAATGAAAACTATTTGTTTTCAAATAATAAAAGCTTTCACATAAGAAAGGATTTCCAATTTGTATCGATAGATTTCGAGTTTGAAATGATATTGTGAATTGTTTTTGAAAGCTATGAATGAAACTTTGTGAAAGATTGTTAAACTTTGTTTTGAAATCGAAGAGGATTTTAAAATGGTGTATCTTTTATATAAAAGATTTGAGTTGGAAATGGTTTTGAAAGCTATGAATTAAGTCTTTGATTTAAAGATTGGATGAGTTAATCAAATTTGAAAGGGAAAGTGTTTTAAAAGGGTATGAATGAATCTTTGTGAAAGATTGGTCATCTTTGTAAAAAGAATATTTTTGTTTAAAGATATATAAATGGTAATTTGTTTAAACCATTGAAAGAAAAGTTTTGAATAATAAGCTGTGACTTAATTGAAATCCCAATATCCATATGTTTTTAAATGTTGTGCTCATTATTCGGTTTAGTCGGGAGAGGACCTTTGTGTCACATAACCCATTCTGAATAATGATACGACGTTATGGATAACATTTGAAGACCGGTGGTGAAGAACGGATATTTTTGTAAGCGAAAGGATAACTCGTTGAATGTCTCTGCACCGACTGGTCCTCGGTATAGAGACTCCATATGTGATGGAAAGTCCGGACGTGATTAGGGATTATCCGAATTTGCAAGGGCTTCTTTATGAAGTGCCTTCGGTTTTGTTCGAACCTGGAACAGACTTGTATGGATGTGTGTCTGAGATTATACTTTGAGATGTAAAGCTGGTTTCTATCAAATACATTTCTATTTTGTGGTGGAGAATTATTCTCTTAGATTAACACCCTTCTCTGAGACGTACGAGCTCAGAGATTATGTAGTTGATGGTTACTAGTGATACATTCCCAATTGGTAATGTGGCGTATGAAGTGCTGCTGATCATTTGTTGATCAAAGCATGACTTTGTGAAAAAGTGTAGCTTTGTGGACGAGACCTCATCGAGCCTCACAACCCGGTAATGGTCGAAACAGGAAAGATGCGGCAAGGTTTCAGGGGTCTCACCCCTAGGGTATGTCCATTCCTTTTGGAAAAGGGTGGTATCATGGTATGGAGCTCGGATACTTACTCATGTGTTGATTGAAAGCTCTCGGATAAAGGTCGCAAATTACCGGGGGTGACATATCTTAGGTTTTACTCCCGGGAAGGGAGTAAACCGGCCTTGTGTTGGCAGAGAGCTGGGTAGGTTCTTGGGGCATTCCTCTAGAGGCATACCCATGCGACAATGGGAAGTTACTTGGCCTGACCATTTGTTGGAAAATCCAAAGAAACAATACATGCCCTGTACGGTTTTAGTTGTATAACCTGCCATGGAATGTGGCGGTAACCTACTATTGAGCATGGTAGCTATAGTAGGCATACGACAAAATGTTGTATGCCGGCTAAGATTAATATATACTTTCGAAAGGTTTTCTGCACTATGCACTAATAATAATGTTAAAATGGTTTTCGCGTATCAAGTATTTTTGACTATCATAAGGAGAAATCTCCTTCAATTCTGCGTTTTCATGGTGTGTGTGGCGGGAGGCCTTATGGTAGTTTCGTTTTCCAAAAAAGCATTACGGATTTCTATATTTTCAAAAATCTTTTGTTGTTTCTTTTAAAGACAAAACTGTTTTTGTTTGCTTATACCAGTCCCATGACTGAACCAGAGTTTATTGTTCCCTTTCTAAACTCTGGGTGCCCATAATTTTCCGCACGGGCAGTCTAGAGTTTGGTTTTTCAGATAGTAGATGTAGATTCAATATCTTTGAAGCCTTTGGATCTTAGCGATCACATTTGCTTCATTCTGGAATTATCTAGTTTTCTTATTGTATCGTGATGATGGTTCGAGCTATCTTTAGTTTGGAGATGGAGTTGCAGTTGCATTATGGAGTTGGATTCTTTTGGAGATGTACTCTAGTGAAGATTTTCTTTCCGCTGTGTCTTGTATCCCCGATAGTATTGATATCATTTGTATCAAATTGTTGTATATCATTAGATACTATATTCATTGGATTTCTATGATGTTATTCATTTTCTTCCGCTGTGTTGTTGTACTTAATGTGCTATAAGCTCTGGCGAGCCAGATTTGACATTTGGATCCGCCGCATTTGAATATGGGTGATGTATTCGGTGCTGATTTTCGAAGGTCGAGTCAGGGTCGTTACAATTAGAGTAAGGAAGGAAGAGGAAAATTTTCTTGCTGGTCCTAAGCTTCGAACTAATTTAAATGATTTAAGCATATGAGAATTTATAATATGATGTTGTCCAAACTTGTCATTAGTACCGATCTTTAAATAAATAATTAAAATTATTAATGAATGATTTTGGGTTTGTAGTAAACGATGTTTTAGCAAATTTCTTTTTAACCCTTAAACAACACTTTGGAAGAAATTTTATGGGTATATGTAGATCTTTAATAATGGGATTTTAAAAAGATAATAACAAATATTGAAATCTTTTATAAAAAATCAGAAATATTATAACTAACATGTTATAAAAAGTGAAATTCATTATAATATGTTTTGGTAGTAAGCTTCTAATCTCTTTGATTATATTTTAAAGGTAAGAGAAAAAAACTTTTTAGGTAAATTGTGAATACACTTATGAAAATCGAATAAGTATATTAATGCTTTTTAAGTATAAAAAATTGGTATAAGTAAAGAGAATATATATAAATATATATAAAGGAAGTTTCAATTGATAAATGAGTGTTAATTAATAAAGAAAGTTTTATCTGAATACAGAATGTTTTCACAGTTGATATTAGGTAAAGGAAGTTCATGGCGATTTATTAAATTAATGAATTATCTTGAAAATAAGTTTCTAGAAACCATTAAAATACACTTCGAAATGTATTATAGTAAAAGATGCTTGTCTTTTGAAAGAAATGTTTTCTTTAATTTGAAATATTTGAAAATAAAGATGTAAAATGGTTATGTATAAAAAAGTATCTTTATAAAAAGTTTGAATATAAAAAGAAAGTTTTATTAAAAAATTTCAAAATTGAGTTAATAAATACATATGAAGTATGTAGATTATTTCATCACATAATTTGATCTAAGATTCGACTACAGAACTTGAAAGTGTTTACGCCGATACGGAAGAGAATTTATCACTCGATTCTTGACGACGAACATTGATGAGAGTTTATAGTTTGATGCTTGTGATTTCTATCATACTTGAGAGCTATGCAAGGAATACTAAAGTTCTGATCGGAAAGCCTGGTCAAAGTTCGCAGTAAAGGATCGTGTGATCAATGCTAGTTTAGAAGTAAAGGTGTGAAGTCAAATAGAAGACCGAATCAGATATTATGTACAGATGATCTATATACATCTTTTGGGTGTAAGTTTAAAAATAAATATTTTGGGCAAAACCTTTGGGATTTTGTTTGGGCAATTTCGGGGAGGAAATTCATTTAACGAGGGGAGTCCGTAATGACCCACAAATTTATCACTTTGATAAATTGTATTTATTTTTAAGTTTATGCAAATAAAAGGATAATATTGTTCCAATTGGTAATGACTAACAATAATCTTATTTTGAACAAATATTCAAATAGAATATTTTCCTCAAAATTTATATCGATAAGATAACATTAAATTTAAATAAAGATTTATGACTTTAAATTAAGAGTTAATGATTTAATAATTATTTAAGTTATCCAAATAATCATTTTAAATGATGATAATCATATTGAATAGTTATAAAATGATAATAATTCAATTATAATAGTTTGATAAAGACATATATTTATTTTGAAAATATAAGGAAAAATCGATATCGCTTTACCGGTATAAAGGCAATTTTTGTAAATAATTTTTGTCGTTAATTTATATGGTCTTATAATTCCAATGTGATCATTTCAATTAGTTTAAAATGATAAGAAATTTATTTTTGACTTTTGTTTACAAATATATGTACGTTAATATATAAGTGAAAATGTGACCGATAATCGGTTCTTCGGATTTCAACGATTTAACGAACAAAAGTTGTTCGAAGACATTCAAAGTGTTATGAACCCACATGTGTGTGTGTGTGTGTCACATGCACATGATAACATATACATTTATACATAAACACTTATATATTACAAAATATTTAAATAATTAAAACTTAATGCTTAAGTAACCAAAAACCAAACATCAACTCATAGTACCACACCATCACCTTACATCATATCACATGGGGAGAGGGGCTACCGTGCGTGTCGGGGAGGGGTTGGAGGGGATGATAAGGGAAATCTCGTCCATTCATTTTATGATATTTTGATTTTCTAAAAATCCTATAAATACCCTACCCTATCTTCACATTTTTACACAATTTTCTACTTCTTCTTCTTTTTTCATGCTACTCTAATGGCTTCTCATGATAATAAAGTTATGGAGAAAATGTATTCGAAAGGAAATTAAATTTATAAAAAAACCATACGGTATCAAATCCACTTCAAAGTAATGGCAAGTATTTTCTTTTCACCACTCCAACCCACGACCACCACCCTTCTCAACCTTTGGTCGGGCTTGTTTCCTCTTCCCATCAAGGCCGTGATCTCCAAAGCAAGCCCGAGCCATTTTAAAGTCAATAATGCCAGTGATCGCGAGCATAGATTTTGAGATAGCAGAGCTATAGCCAATTTTACATTATCTCGAAGGGAAAATGAAAGCGAGAACTCCCAAATTGTAATATTATATTTTTTTTATGATGATATGAAGTTTGCATATGGATGTTTAATATGCTTTTATCATCAAGTTTGGTTGTTTAAATATGAAATTTGAAAATATATGCAAGTCACGGAAATACACGGCGATAAGCACAAAGAAAATCACTTTCCTTTATATTAATGAATTAATGTATACGGAATGTTAAACCTCTTAAAATGATTTAATATGATTTTGAAATGTTTTATAAGCATTTAAATTGTTTTGACGAAGTTTGAAAGAGAATTGAAAAATTAGTCCAAAATCGGCGCGTCGCGTAACGGTAGTTCATCGATTTCGCGCCGTAAAAGTCAAACGAGTGTAAATGATGGAATATAGATCAAAATTCTTCGAGATAAGAATTTTCCAAAGTATTATCTCCATAGTTTTCCAACAAAGAAAGAAATTCAAGATTTTGATAAGTAGATTTTGAGATATGAGAAAAACAAGCTTTTTGAAAAATCACGGTTTTGCAATTTGGGATCCAAAACTAGATTTCTTACAAAATGGAATTTTAAAATTGTTTAAAAATATGGAATAAATTGTATAAATGTCTTAAAAGTGATTTGAGCAATAAAAATGAATTTTCAAATAATAAAAATTCGTTTTGATTAACATAGCTTATAAAAGCGCTTTCCACACCACTTTTCCGTAGCACTTTTCTATAACTTTTTAATTTTAAACGTAACAATTCTTTTTCAAATCTTTAATAAATATTTAAGTATTTTAATAATGATTTGGGTGTATTATAGTTTATTTAAAAGAGTTTGAATAAATGATTTTAAAAAAGCTATTATAAATAAAGTAGTTTAATCTTGGTTCTAAAAGCCGACGAGTATACTGGATTTTTTCTATTCATGAGATCCATATGTGGGGTGCTTAAACTAAGGAGATGTTCAAGAGCAACCAGAGCCTTGGCTCTCCTGGCCTCTTCCCTGGATGAGGGATTGATAAGATTGAAATTTCGGAAACGAGTTAAGTATAAAAAGATTTAATTTTCCAAATTTGAATTAAATACAACTTTGATTTTATAGAGATGATCTTTTTATACTCGATATTAAAGCCCAAAGAGGGAACTCATACTATTCGTGGAATTTTAAAGGTGATTTCGCCGTTATTCCGACAATAGTATTTGTTGAATATGGAAATTGATATTGAGTAGAATTAGATGATTTCTATAGATTCCGTACACTTAATATTTACTTGATTTGCGATAAACATCCTTGATAACATAGTTTTAACTCAGTCAAAATTATGAGTTTTGAATTAAGAAATCATTATTAAGATTTAAATGAGATGAATTGGAAATATTTTTCTAAGTGAAAAAATGAAATGATTTCGAATTATTCCAAGTTTTAAAAAAGGTTATAAGTAATTAACGGATTGGTAAGAGAGGTTTAATAATTCAGTATATACTAGAAAGAATGTTTTAGAAATATATATCCCCAAATGAGATTTTGACAAAAAGAACTAAATAAATTAAAGAATGATTCCCTATTTACAGAACCTCTTTTTATCGATGATTAGTTCAGAGAAACCGTGGGTGGATTCAAATGATTATTATCCAAAAACCACTTTGAACCAATGTATGCGTTCGAAAAATAAAGACTTGATAAAGAAAATGAAGGATGAGGAGCGAAAATTTTTGGGGTGGAAGGAATGCTTGTTGATAATTCTAGTTAGCTCCCAAATACTAAAGTAGTCATGGTCCCTTCATTTTTGAAACTCTTTGGTTTACAAGGACTTCTCGCTACTAATCCTAAGGATAATTCTTGATAGGATGACCCAGAGTTTATTTTTTTCCTTAAACTTTAGATGTGCTAATTTTCTCGAGCAGCATAGTAATCAGGTTCAGTTTAGAAGAATGGTGGATGGAGCTCAAAGCATGGGGTTAGAAGATTTTTCTAAAGATTTTTACCTATTTCCACCACACTCTTGTGCTATAGTATTCCACATTTGTAAGGACACAAATTTATAACTGTCCATGTTTAACTTTAATAAATGTATTTAAAATTTCTGGTGTATAGATTATGTTGAAATAATATATATGCTATTCCATTCATGTGAGATTCTGTTTTGTCTTTATTTATTTTTCTTTCTTACCCTTGAGAATCTGCTTCTCCGGCACTTAGATTTACGGTACGTGAATATCGAGGATGTATTAGTGTCGATTTTCGAGAGTCAAAGAAATGGGTCCTCACACTTATAATGTTGGTTCATGCTTATTACATGTTGTATCATAGTAAATTACCTTGTATATTTGCTCATATCTTTTCCATGAATGTTTGGTTGTAATGATAATGCCATAAACTTGTTTCCCGAACTAGCCGTAGCGATAGTCGCTATATTGGTACTTTCGGAAATTCACTTTTTATCCAGCCGTTTGGTTTCATCTTCGTGCTTGGAATTGTTTACAAGTTAAGAAAGATTTTGATTAACTATGTTTCAAGAGTAATTAACCATTTTAATAATGATTATTTAATTTAACTAATTATTTAATTAATAAGGATTAAAGTTAACTAATTACTTAGTTAATGATGTGTTTTAAATTTAACTAATTACTTATTAATGATGTATTAAATTTAATTATTCATTTTATTTAATGATGTTAAAGAAAATTAATCATTTAATAATTATGGATTAAACTTAATTAATCAATTAACCAATGATGTTTTTAAATTAATTAATTTTTTTAATTAACGATTTTTGAAAATTAACCTTCTTTTAACTCTGATTAAATCTTTCTTTAAATGATGTTTTAAATCAACTAAGCATTTTATTTAATGATGTTTAAGGCTAATTTATCTTTTTATAATGATGTATTAAAACTAATTAATCAATTAATTAATGATGTTTTTAAATTAGTTAATCTTTTTAATTAGTCACTTTTGGAAGGAAATCAACTTATTTTAGTTAATATTTCCTTAATGATGTTTTAAATTGATTAATAATTTTAAATAATGATATTTAATTATTTATTTATTAGTTTAATTATTTGTATTTAATTTTATTAGTTAATTAAATTAATGATTTTTAAAGGTGATTAACTTCTTTTGAATTAAGGGCTATTAAAGTCAATCAGTCAACAGAATTAACGAAGTTTTAAAATTAATTAATCAATGTAACAAGTATGGTGTAGGTTATTAAATCGTTTTTATAATGATGTCTAAAGTTAGTGAACTCTTTTAACAAGTGTTTTAAAACTAATACTTGTAACATGAAGCTAGCATGAATTCGAGATTTTAAAAGAAAAGGTTTGATTCATTAATGGAAATGAGTTAATTTCCGTATAGCGATTCTCTTATATGGAAACGATTCATTTGTACAATTAGCACTAAACATTGAAGAAGGAAACTTGTCGCTATTTTGAAAGTTAAGAATAACCATGAGACATGACTTTGAGGTAACACCACCTTGACTTGTCCGACATTATTGTTAACCAAGAAATAGTTCAAGTTTGAATTCGACAAGTGGTGGTAAGTATACAAGGCTTAATTTTTATATTCGATCGTTTTATATCCTTAATAGTTGGTTTTTCAGCTATCAGATACTTCAACTTCTTTATTATCGTCATTTTAAGACGATTTATTATTCCGTTGAGTATCGTTATTCTTTGTCGAAAATGACTAAACTAAAAGTGCAAGAGGAAGCCAAGCTAAGTGGGGTTGCTCCCATTAAAAGGGTATTTTCACATCTCATCCAGTTTGGATTAGGTTGTGCACATAGATGTGGAATTGTTCGGATTCTAGATAAGGTTTGGTGGGTCTGTTTGGTATTGTCTAAGAAGTGTCACAAAGTATATGGGTTTCTCAGAAATACTGTACCAGAGGTATACTTCAAGGGTGGTGCACCTTCCTAGTCATTTGTTAGAAATTTTTCTTTCCTTATTTGATTAGAATCTTTTAATTGTTTTTCTGTAATTGCAACAGGACAGTAAACCACTCTTCACGATGTTTAATTATAGGTTTTGTCCATCTTATCGAGTATCGAGTTTGGACGGTTATCTTGTTTATCCATTCTTTCCTGTTTGGATTTTTTTCAGACTATTTCCATTCTTTCAAGTCTGTATCTTCATACTATTCTGTCCATCATCTATGTTTGGATTTGTTTCCTATTGTTCTTTCCCATTCTTATGTTTGGTTGTTGTTTATGTGGGAGAAAATTCTGCTTTAGCGGCGTGGTCTCACATATTACTTTTAAATACATTGCCTTTTGTTTTAGAGTTGTACTTATACCAGACATTTTTCCTTACTCTAGTTGTTTACTTTCCCTAAAACTCTTGGGTATTCGATTATATTTGAGTAGTCTGAGAGTAGCAAGTTTTCTTAGGAGCTCATTGAAGATGGTGATTGAGCAGGTGGCTCCTTAATTATCTAACTATTTATTTCCGCTATATGATTATGTTGGTATAGTTGATATTTGAAAAATATAAAATCAGAATGTATAACTGCAAATCTATTAGATGTAGTACTTTTGTTTAACTCTAATAGCTCCATGTAAGGAGTAATCTCTGTACTATATCATTTTTCGTTATATGTAACCATTCCATCGTAAAGTTTTTCTACTCTATTCTTTTTGTTTTTATTTTATTCTAGAACGACTTATCTTTCAGATGCTTAGACAATGGCATACAAATATCGAGGATGTATTAAGTTTCGTTTCTAGGGATCAAAAAGATGGTTTATCATAGCTATAGGATATCTTGTATCCTAATTGTTTATATTTGGAAATCAACAACTCTACTCTTATTTGTTTTGATGAGTTTGATGCCCATTCAAATAAAGCGGATGTGCTTAGTACCCCATCTAAGTCTAGTGGGTGATCTTGTTGTGTGGTAAATTAAGAAAGTATACCCGGACTCATGAGATAGGAGGGTGATCTCTTAACCTTGAAACTGAGAATGTAGTCTAGTCTGATTTCTACCTAGTTAAAGTAGGTAATTGAGAAGAAACCCGTACATTATTGTATGGGACTGGATGTAGGATTGATTAATTCGAACCAGTATAAAATTCTTGGTGTCATCTCTCTTACTTTGTTTTTTGTTATTGCTTTTATATTTATCTAAGATTGCATCTGTAATTCCTTAACTAGTATAGATCTATGTTGATAATATGTGATTTGATTTAAATCTTAAAAAAAAGTTAAAAAGATTCATAAAAATTATAATACATTACCCACCCCTCTCCAGTGTTAATGTAGTTTTAAGATCCATTACATAATCCACATTTGGTCTTAGAGCACTAGGTTTTCAAAAATTCATAATCTGTTTTTGAAAAATATAAATGCTTAATAATACTAGTACACTTTTTAACACTTTTGTAGAAAAAACAAAGTTATAGAATCTATATGTTACTATCAAATAGCTTAAAACTAATTATTTCAATATTCCATTTGATGTTTGGGAAAGGTATAATGTGAAATTGCATGAGTAAGTACGTTATATGGTTGATGGTTAATAGACACATGATATTCATACATCACAAATCAAGAAGTATAAATGGATACTACCCAGTGGATTCTTAAGACACATGATTGAAAATCCGGAGTTCTTAAAGGATTAGTTTACAATGATGAAGGACCAGTTAACTTCAAAGCCAACACAAAAGGATAAGCGATTTTTATTAGTAATGGCGATAACTCTAAAACTCCTATTATTTCCAATGTTTTGCTGCTTAGGAATTTAAAACTTAACCTACTAAGTATTAGTCAATTATGTGCCAAGGGTTTTAAAATTAAGTTCGAAAAAGATATTTGCCACATAAAGGATAGTCGATCTAAAATTATCTTTGATGGTGTTAGGAATCATAATATTTACATCTTAAGTAAGATAGTGTCTAATGATAATCTTTGTCTTTTGGCTGAATTTAGTGACCCTTGGATTGAGCACAAAAGATTTGGTCATTCAATAATCTATATGATGCTTGTCAACTTGGAAAACTTCACAAATGTTCATTTAAATCAAAAGATATTATTTTGACTACCCAACCTTTAGAACTTATTTACTTAGACCGTTTGGGACCATCACAAGTACAATCAGTAAATCATAATAAATATGTTTGTGTCATAGTAGATGACCTTTCAAGATATATTTAGACAATGTTTCTTAAACAAAAAGTGATGTATTTGAAATCTTTAAATTTTCACTAAGAGAACACAAAATCAAAAGTCAATTCAGGTTAAAAAAATACAAAGTGATTATGGAAAAGAATTTGAAAATGAAAATTCTGAAAACTTTGTTATAAGAAAGGAATTATATAGCGACCTAAAATTTCGGTCATTTGACTTTGGAATATTTAATTGAGCTTAAATATTGAAAAGTTAATTTTAAAAATTTAAGAACTGGGAATTCGAAATATAACGATTTATTTCATAATTAAATTGTTGAATTTAATATTGGAATTCTTTAGATAACCGAATCTTGAATTCAATATGAATGAAAATTATTTCAAAAGTTGATTAAAATTCTATTTGAATAAGAAGGAAAACATTGAACTTCTAAATTTGGATATAAAAGCGATTTAATTGATTTTGCAAAATATTCGTTTTAATTAAGGTGTAAAAATAGCCTTTCGAAGAACTATCTTGAATTTCGACAAAACCAGTTCCATTGGATCTGTAATAGTGAGTCATTATATGCCGTCGAATTTTGACGCGATTAGGCATATCTTTTGGTCGTACGGGATCGAAATGCGTAGAAATTAATTAAATGAATTTATGTAATGATTATGTTTGAAAGGCTATCTTATGCATATGATCGAATTAAGCCCCGAGACAAATTCTTTTGCATTCGAAATAGGAGTATAACATATAGAATGTCTGGCGTCACACCTCATTTGGAGTTGTAGATTTTCAAATGTTTAAAGCGAGATATTTACTAATATATATATATATATACATATTATTTTATATCAACCATGCTTTAGGCCAAACCCACACCATCTTTAGCCATACCCTGGTACGCATGCCCATACCCTTCCCTTTATTCACATATATTCACGTTTCATCAAAAAGAGGTCATGTTTTTTTTTTCAAATTTCAAAACGAGCAATCCAACGGTGGATGTCCAATTAGACCATCAGATGCCGATCTGGCCTCCAACCCCAAAAGCGAAATTGTGCGCGACGATGAGAGTGAGGTAATCAACAGCTGGATTGGCCTGTGATGGCCAGCAGTGACGGCTGGAGGCTCACGATCATGAGCAGCGAATTGGGTTCGAGCGCGATTCGCACGTGCATGTGGTGGTTCAAGGCAGGCGAGGTGACATGAGAAGATGATGGAAGGTAGTTAATTAGGCTAAGAAATTTAATTACTTTCAGTTAATTACTTTTAGTTAATTTAAATGTTCATTTGTTCATATCGAATTCATACGAGATCCATTTCAAGAGCGACGAGTCACGTTTCAATCGTATCGACGAAGACTACGCAATGAGATTGGATTGAATGAAATTTGGAGCAAGTTGGGATTTTAGATTAAAATTAGACGTTCGTTCAATTTTAATTCAGAACAGAATGTTTTGACAACTATTAAAATCAGTGTGAGTTATCTCACCTTTTTGGCTAATCATAAAATTTATATAGTCAATAAATATTATTTATTGGATGTTTGGATATTTATTTCTGATCGTTAATGATTTCCAGATAACATATAAATTTATTTTTTTGGATTGAATATATTCCAGTCTATTGGAGCTGATGAGGCCCTATTATGTTCCCTTGTAAGAGCGGATGATCCTTTGTAAACGAATCTCGCCTTAAAGCGGTTGATTTTTATTTTTATGTTTATATGCTGTATGCGAGGCGGGTGGGACAGGTTAGAGGGATCCAAAGGGATTCCTCACACAATTGATTTGATTTTCATATATATTAGGATATATGACTTGTTGAATGCCATATTGATGACATGAATGTGATTTTGTTTATTTAATGCTTTAGTAGCACTTGGCCTTATTTTTGGTATTTTAAAATATTATAAGCTAATGAGGAATTTCAAGTGAATTTGAAAATTTTACATGTTTAAAATTATTTTTCCAAAATTACAGGTATGATGTTGAGAAATTATAAATTTATAGTTTTATAAAAATGTTTTTAAATAGAAATTTTGAATTGTGGATAAAGATCTTTAAATCTTAAATTAAGTCCGTCTTTTAACATAAAAATATACGGTTTTAAAAGAAATTAGAAAATATTTGATATAAATATTATGAATCAATTTGTTAAAAGCAATGTTTTACAAATGAAGTAAAGATTTGCAAAAATTATGTTATGTTAATAAAAGAGTGGATTTACAAATAGTGTTATAAATCAAAGGAAATTATTATTATTTAACAAATATGTGAAATAAATCAAATGATGGATTTATTATAAAGTATGGAATGATGTTTTATAAAATAGTTACCTCCATTTTGGAAATTGAAAGTGAGGGTGAATTGGGATTATTAAATGATATTTTATAAATTGAAAGAAATTTATACTTATGAAAGCAAGGTTCAATACAATTGAAATTATGTTTGGAATTAGACTTTATAAATAAGTGAGATTTGTAAAGGAAATGGTGTTATAAATGGAGTTCATAACTAAAGGAATTTTATGGAAGGAAGTTTCATAAAATAAAAGAGATTTATAAATATAGTTTATGTGGAAAGTTAAGTATGGCTTTTTATCAAGTGAATTAATTATGTTTTACAAATTATTTATTTATATTAATACCACTTAAAAATGGTTTATCAATATTTGAATATTTTTAAAAGTTTATTATCTAAAGATTATTGATATGGTTGAAATTAATTTTAATTTTTTATCAGTAAGACTTTGGAAATTAATTATTATTACTTATAAAAATGTTGAACATAAATCATCATTGTTTATTTAAGAATGTTTGGAATTTATTAGTTATTATTTGAAGATGTTTTAAATTAAGATTTATTTATTTATGTTGTTAGTATATAATAGTGTTTTAATTAATGGGGTATAATTTTATGTTAAATGCTGTCGAGATTTACAAATGGGATTTAATAAACAGATGTGGATTATAAGAGGAATCTTATAATAGGTTTGGAAAACATAAAGGAAGATTAGTTAAAAGATAAAAAAATTTATTAATGGATTTAGATATTATAAAGGAATTTTAGAAGCGGATTTATATATTTATAAAAGGAGTTTTATAAATGGTTTTTGTGGATTTAAATGGAGTTACAAATAATTTTTGAATTGGATAAAAAGGAGGATCTTCCTAAATGTTGGTGAATATAATTATACCGTTGAGATAAGTATATGGATATTTTTCAAGTATTGAGAATGTAAATGTTTGTGAATAAATCTTTCTAAAAGTATTTTGGTACAAATATTTACAAAGTGATTTGAGAAAATCGAAGAATTTGTTAAAAGAGGCTTAGTGTTGCTTGGTGCTTAACCAACGTTAGTTTTCCCTATGGAATTAAATCCCTGATTGAATGTTTGTTATCCGATAGTTAAATAACCGACTATCGAAATTAGACCCAAATGTAACTTTGGAAATATCTACGAAAAACATGTGAGTTATATGGCATAGTTATCGCTGATGATGTTGTACTGTGAGTATAAATCTCATTTTGTTATCCTAGAGCAATGATAAGGAAATCTGTTCGCTAATGGTTATGAGGTGGACTCCGTACTTATCTTTGACTGTTTATTTCCTAAAGAATCGGGGCTGAGTTTACCAGAAATTATCGAAAGTTGTTTCAAAGAGACCGAGATCGTGTATATTATACGAAAACCACTTTGATCCAACAAATGGATTTCAAAGTGAAGACATCTCGAAGATAATAGAATTTGGAGATGGAGCTTTAAAGTGTTTTGTTCAGTCCTAGAACGAACTCGTATGGATGAATTTTGATATTGCATTGTTGCATGGAACGCAGTGTTATTCCAAGTAAGTGCCATAAAATGGTAAAATGTAGCCTCGAACCTCATCAACTGAAATGTGATAAAAATCGAGCATGCAGCAGGACCAAGTGGGTAGATCCCAAGTAGGGTATGATCATTCCAAATCTAGATCGGTTACTATATGTTCTTGTATGCTTCGGGGCCCAAGTGAGGTGATCATATTCGACACTACTAGTCAAGTGGTAGGTCCGTTCTGTGTGACAGGGGTACAAGATGTTCTTATCAGACACCGGTGCAATTTTCTAGCGATGTACCTTCGTAAGGTAGTTCCTTACCTTGTCATAGTATGGAATCCAACCTCCAATACGTTCCTTTACAGTTTTAATTGTTGAACCAAGTATGCTAGAATTTAATAATGTAACAATTTCGGCTAAGGTTAATAAGCATTTGTATCTTAGACATTATTATAATATAAATGGATTTTCTATAGAAAATGTTTTGGTTATTGGAAGGTAAAGACCCGACCATGTTTATGTGTGGTGTGATCTTACAGATACTTTGATCTTTAAGTAGTTTTCTAGAACTTTAAAAATCCAATTGGGTGTGTTTTCTCACGCTAGTTTTCCAGACTGACTAGGGTGTTATTTTATTATAATGCTCGGGTCAGATCAAGCATATTTATAGATTTTCTTTGGAATCATTGGAGCTCCAGAGAGGGATTTAAGGTCTTCAAGTCTATTTACGTATATGTTTTATTTCCGCTGTTTGTTCTTGAAATTGTTATCATTTGTGAGGACAAGCTATTATAACTATTCAGGATGATGATAGTGAATTGTTGTTGTAGTCTGATGGATGTATGTATATAACAGTATCTTTTTTGTGTATATCATTGATATTACATCATATATGGTTCTGCTGTGATTGTGAGATTTTGTTGCTGTTTTTAATTTCTTTTCTTTCTTCTCTTCTTCTCTTCTCTTTTCCTCTTTTTTCCCATAACTATCCATCTTTTCATTCAATTTGGGTAGGAAGTATGTGATTTATTATCTACTTGAGCTATACGGATTGGCAAGTCATTACACTTGGTATTAGAGTTTAGGTTAAGCGCACGCCTAGGCTTTGGTCAGAATTACTCACTTGAGATAGGATAAACAAGACCCTAGGATGAGTTTGAGTGTATTATAGATACGAATGTGTATTTTTTAGTAATACAAATTTTTTTTATATTGTATTAATTTACCTATTAAGTGGCTTATGAATTCTAGTCGATATGTGGGATGCCATGATATCGATAGGGGTTTGTAAACGCTTAAACAAGGCAAAGCGACATAGTATTGTTTTAAGAATAAGTAAATGAAATAATTTACCTAAAAAATATTTTTATATATAAAGGAATAATTTTTTAAAAATTATTATAGCAATATATGGTGTGTCTGGTTGTTAGAGAATGATAATATTTGATTATTATCATTTGTTGTTTGTTGTTGTAATAAAAGTATGATTATTATAATCTAAACAAATAATCAACATTTGCATAATATGTTATATAAGAAAGTGAATTTATAAATATGATTTATAAATGTGATTTATAGATGGAACGAAAATGAAAATTGTAAAAGTATATTTGTAAATATGATTTGTAAATAAAGTTTGACTTAAAAACAAGGAGTTTGAGATTTTAAATCCCAGTGGTTTGAAAATTGTTTTTCAAAAGTTTGGAGAAATAATAATTGTACTATCTTGGAAATATTTTGGTTATAATTACATTAAATTGGGATTTAAAAGAGATTGAAAGCACTAAACTCACTTTTGTCGCTGGAAAATAATTCTGGTGATGGTTGCAACATCATCGACGTTCATTTTCGAGTTTCTAAGTGATGAGTTGCTACCATTGAAGTTTTGTTTTGGTATAACAAGTTTTGTTTAAAATTCAAAAGTAAGATTTAATATAAAAAGGAATTATGTATATATGATTTCGAAATGATTTGAAAATAATAAAAAGTTGAGTGCTTCAATTCGAAAAGCTATTATTTAAATGCTTTGGTGAAAATATAAGAAACTAAGTTTTATAACTTATAAATTATGAGAATTAGTAAGTTTAAAAAAATTCCCAAATTTGTAGAATACGAATGTTAATGTAACATCCCCTTACTTAGAGGTCCAAAATTAACGGATATGGATGTTGCAGTCATGAAACACCCCACACACCCTTAGTACACCTAAAAAGGGCCCATTAAAAAATATGGTGCATTATAGGTATAGCTAAAGCATCACATAGACTAAGATTCACAAGACAAATAAATATAAAAAGTGGAAACATTTAAATGGTAACTAATTATTCAGAATAAAACTACATAAATAAGTATGAAAAATATCACATGTCTCAAATACCAAATACAAATGTCTTATGAAAAATAGATCTCGGTCTCATAAAATCAGAGTACAATAAAAATGATCATCCCCTTCATAAGTACTAGTACATCAAAAGACAAATGAAAAGAAAACTAAAAAGAAGAAGAATACATGTAGAAAAACTCCGCAACTGAACCTCCAAGAAATCTGAATATACTGTCCTTGCTTCTACTGACCTATAGGAGAAAAAGGGAAATAGAGGAGTGGGCCAGACTATAATTCTGGTGAGTGAAAGTAACTACTAGTATTTTAAGCAAGATAAAGATAATAGACTTAGCAAAGTTCTAATATAAAAAGGAAATAGAGAAAGGATAAAACTGGGATAAATACCATTTAACTGTTTGCTTTGGTTGTTTTGATTCTTTGGACTATTTGCACTTGTCTTAGATTACTTCTTTGACTAGGCTGAAACCCTAATCCTATTTTAATTAGGCTGAAATCGTAGTTCTACTTGTTGATTAGCCTTCTATCTCTGTTGTGCCACTGTGACCAGCCCCATCCTGTGGGTACCACAACAAAAGACACCTGCTTAGCGCTTGGAACGCAGTAGAGACTTATCAACCCTAATCAATGTCGTATGCTTGGTCATGGCTGGTACACGCTAACTATCGCCTCCTCTTGTGACCTCTTTCTTACCCTAATCAGCATAAGGTGCCCAGCCTCAACTAATCTCTTATGAGACCATCAATTCTAGTCTGAAAGGGTCCTGACCAGCCTCACCTAAGTGTTTTGTGAGACCATCAGTCCTAGTTTGAAAGGGAATGCTCTTGATATGGGTCCTAACAAACAAAATCTAGTTGCGCCTCTTGCCCAAACCCCCTGATTTGAGCTTCTATCTGTTGGCCCCTTATTTACCCTAGTTAGCATAAGCATGTCCCAACCTCACCTTACTATTGTGAGACCATCAATCCTAGTCTGAAAGGGTCCTGTCGAGCCTCACCTAACTATTGTCAGACCATCAGTCCAAGTCTGAAAGGGAATGCTGTTGGTACGGGCCCTGTTTCTATCTTTGCTTATTAACTTAGTATAAGTTCTAAAATAAGCCTCTTTTGTTATTTCTTCTCTATTTGCTTATTAACTTAACCTAAGTCTTAAAATAAGTCTTTTCTGTTATCTCTGCTATATTTTCTTATTAACTTAATTATAAGATTTAAAATAAGCCTTTATTGTTCTTAGTTATAAACTATGTTATACTTGTTATTCTTCTTTTCTATCTTTTTAGTTATAACCACTAGTTATAAACATGCTTGAAAATGTCTCGAATTTGCCAATTTCAGTCTATCTTCTTTTTATTACAGTCTTTCTTATTTTACATCTAATTTTTTTAAATTTAATGTTTTCTGTTTTAATCCATATTTACGACTTATTCTCTTTTTAATGTTTTATTCGCATAAAAAGGAATAAAAAGAAACTAACATTTAGATGCTAAATTCTATTTAAAATAGATGTAAATAAAATAAAAATAACTGTAAATAACTGTAAATAAAATAGCTAAATAAAAATAACTGAATAAAATAGACTGAAAAGAACTTTAAAATTAACTGTAAATAACTTATATAAAAACTGTCTCAAAATTGAAGAAAAACTACAACTATTGAGAACCCTATTATTTTAAATTACTTAAAAATCTAAAATAATTACTAAATACTCACCTGTGGTCCTTAGCTCTAGTCATTGGTCTTCCTTGATCTACTTCTAGAGTGTAGAATATTTTCATAAAAAAGATTTCCTCCTTAGAAAATTTTTCTATTTATGATCCAGCCTTTGGCAATGAACCCAAATAGGAGAAAATCTGAATGAGAAAAATAACTAGGCCTAGGGTCTTATTTATAGCATAGTTTAAGGATCTCAGTCCATTTGATATGAAGATTAAATCTGATGTAACCACTTCATAGGCTCACTAGGAACCATCGGATGTAAACATGAACGCACAAGATTGAAAGAAATTGGAAAAACATGTCACAGTTTTAACCTAGATGAAGTCACATCTACAAACATGGGCGGGTCGACGTACTGGTCAACCTGACCTTGGTCTAGGTCTACCTAACCCTTGTTATTTTTTTCATTTTCTTCGTTTCTTGTTTATTTCGCAACTTCTTTGTTTTTACTCGGATTTTGACAATCGTATATATGGAAATTAACCATAAAATTACCACGGACACCATGGTGCAACTCCTGTGGCTCAATTCTGATAATTTCACCAAGTTATTTTATTATTTAATTACTTCATTTACTAATTATTATAGTTTAATTTTTTCATTGTTACATTCTCTCCTCCTTAAAGGATTTCGTCTCCGAAATCTCTAAGGACAAAAGAATGAAATAAATATTTTCATCTAAATTCTACAACCAAATATTCAACCACCATCCATTACATCCATGGTCCTTAAGCTTTTTAATTCAATTTATGATATATGCAATAGTGTAGTATCAATATCCCTAACTAATGCAAAAGATTAGGTGGTCTACTGATTTAGTCGACCTCCTTTTATGAAATCATGTATGTGCCATGTATCTAAATAAATGCAAATTCCTCATGACAACTGATAGTTCTATATGCGTGCTACAATCATCATCCAAATGCAATAATCATATTATAATCATCCATTTATAGCAACCATGGAATAAAATAAAATGTAAATGAACACACATCCATATGCATATGCTTTAGTGACCTAGTTAGGCTGATCTCTAAGAGATAATAGAGCTTAGTGTATATATATGCGTCCATTAGCATCCACTAGCAGACACTTGCAACCACTAGCGTCCATCATACATAAAATGTTCTTGTAACATGTTTACATTCAGTCCTACCATGCATAGGTTAAATCCTAAGATCTACCCTCCCAAGAGATAGTAAAGGAAAGAACCTATTCAAAATTAAAGATGAAAATAGGAAATTCAAAACGTACCATCAAAAAGATATGGATAAGAGGTATGTATTTCCTCTTCATCCTCCCACGTAGCATCCTCAATACAATCTCCACGCTGCACCTTAAACAAAGGGACTTCTTTATTCCTAAGCTTCTTGATATCATGCCCAACGATCTTGGTAGGAATGCGACGAACCGATGCTTCTCTCTACTTCAACTTCTTTAAGTTAGCTAGATTCGACTACCTCTTCCGAGTCATGTAAGCACTTCCTCAAGTGTGAAACATGGAAAACATCATGAACTCCTGCGAACCTCTCTGGTAGCTTTATCCGGTACGCCATCTTCCCTACCCTTTCCATAATGGAGAACGGTCCTACGAATCTGGAAGCAAGTTTTCCACTTGATCCAAATCTCATTACCTTTCTTAGCGAAGATACCTTAATGAAAACCAAGTCTCCTACTTCAAACTCAATGTCCCTTCTCCACTTGTCTGCATAGGATTTCTGCCTATCTTGAGTCGACTTCATTCTCCTTCTCGCTAAGTCGATCTTTTCCGAAGTCTCTGTAACCATGTCGGAAGCAAGTAGCAATCTTTATGTAGACTCCAACCATCACGAAGGCGACTTGAAAGGTCTTCCATAAAGAGCTTCGAAAGGTGCTATCCCAACGCTAGCATGAAAACTATTATTATTTGCGAATTCCACTGAAGGAAGATGGTCCTCCTAAGTTCCTTCAAAATCAAGAATGCATATCCTCAACAAATCTTCAAGAACTCTATTGACTCTCTCCGTTTTGGACATCCATCTGAGGGTGATAGGCCGCACTCAATCTAAGCTGCATCCCTAAAGCCTCTTGCAAGCTTCTCCAAAACTTGATCGTAAAGATAGGGCTCTATCGCTCACTATTCTAGAGGGAACTTCATGAAGTCAGACTATCACATGAACATATAAGGGTGCCAAATAAGGTGTTGTCCTCTTACTCTTAACCGGAATGAAGCGGGCACTCTTAATCAAACGATCTATAATCACCCAAATACTGGTATTCCCCTTCCTAGATCACTGTAAACCGTCTATAAATCCATCGAAACACTATCCCACTTCCATTCGCGTACATCCAATGGTTGAAGCAATTAGCCGGGCTTCTACTGCTCCGCCTTAACTCTTTGGCAAACAAGACACTTTGCTACAAACTTTGCCACATCCTTCTTCATGCCACTCCAATAAAACACTCTCTTCATGTCCTTATACATCTTGTCATCATCTGGATGAATAGTCATTCAGGAATGGTGTGCTTCTTCTAGAATAGCTCTCAACTAATCACTAGGGCTGGGGACACAAGTCTTCCATCTCTTCTTGCTACCCTTTACTATCAATGGAATAGCGTTGGAGATGCCTAGAGACCTCTCCTCTACTAATCCTCTCTAGAATATCCATAAGCTCTTAATCCTCTCGTTGCTTTGAGCCAATCTGATCTATGAGGGTAGGCTTAACCTGAAGTGCTGCTAATAACCCAGGGGTAATGTCCATTGAGGGCTTAAAATCGAAGGTAGAAATAAACTCTAGGATTTTCCACTCCACTAACATTGGAATAAGGTTTGCTCTCTTCCTACTTAACGCATCTGCAATCACGTTCCCTTTACCAGGGGTGAAAGCTATCTCAAAGTCATATGATGCCAAAAACTCCATCCAACGCTGCTGCCTCAAGTTTAAATCCTTTTGTAAGAAAATGTACTTCGATGATTTATGGTCAGTGAAAAGCTCGAATCTCTCTCCTAGCAAGTAAAGTCTCTAAGACTTAAGCGTGAAAACACTAACAGCTAACTCTAAATCATGGGTGGGTTAGTTCTTCTCATGAGTTCCCAATTGTCGACTTCCATAGCATACAACCCTCCCTTCTTACATCAATACTGCTCCAAGACCAATCCCATGCATCAGTGTATACTATAAAAGGCTTAGATCCGTCGAGTAAAACTAATACTAGTGTACTAGTAAGGGCTCTCTTTAGCATCGTGAAGGAATGCTCACATTCCACATCCTACATGAATGCCGCATTCTTCTTAGTGAGGCGAATAAGCGGTGCTGAAATCTTAGCTAGCCAACCTAGGAAGCTTCTAACTTCAGTAGCGTTCTTGTGGGCCTTCCAATCCGGTATGACTACTACCTTAGTGCGAACAACAGCTAGACCCTCTCTTGAGACTACATGCCCAAAGAAACGCACCTCCTTATGCCAAAAGTGACACTTTGAGAAATTAGCCTTCAACTGATGAACACGAAGTGTATGAAGAACCTCCTTAAGATGAATAGCATGCTCTTCCATACTCTTGGAAAGCACCAAAATGTCACCCACAAATACTACCATGAACTTATTTAGGACATCTCGAAAAGCACGGCTCATCGAATCTATGAAATAGGCTGGGGAGTGGGTCAGCCCAAACGGCATAACCAACCCCGCAAAGAACCCATCGGGTGTCCTAAATGTTGTCTTATCTATGCTATCGTCAGCGACCCTAAGCCGATGAAATCCAGTATCCAAATCAAGCTGAGAAAATAGTAAGGAGCCAACCAACAGATCAAAAAGATTTTCTATCCTAGGAAGTGGGTAATGGTTCTTCTTCGTCAGCTTATTCAACTCTCTATAGTCTACGCAAAGTCGAAGGGAACCATTTGTCTTTGTAGTGAAGGCGACTGGCACTCCCCACTCAGCTATGCTCCGTCTAATGAGCCTTTCTCCAATAGCTCACCAATCTGCTTTCTTAACTCCTTACTCTCCTTAGGAGCCATATGTCTCACTAACAATGCCACTGGCTTAGCATTGTTATTTAGATAGATCCTAAAGTCGATTTCTCTCTTTGGGAGTAATCCCCTAACCTCCTAATAAACGTTTGGGAAATCTCTAACGACTGGAATGAAATCTAACTCTCCTAGTGATAAATCAAGGGAATAAAGGAAGCTCAACATGACTGAACCCTATGGGTCGCAATAAACCTCGACCTACCACTGCATGTCTCTAGCCTGACGACTCTCTTCTCGAAGTCCAATATCGCTTCATAAGTGGATAGCCAATCCATCCCCAAAATCATCCCATATCCCCAAAATCCCAGTACATAGGCATCGCAATCAAACTCAATGCCTAAATAAAAATTTAAACCCTATAAATCATGGATAAATGTGCCGATCCTCCTATGGGGTTTGAAACTACTATAGATTCTACTACTAGAGAAATAACTAAGTGCAAACAATCAACCAAGGAATTGGAAATAAAAGAATACGATGCTTCGGAGTCAAAAAGAGTCACCATAGATATAACTTTACCATTCTGCATCAAATCTCTCCCCTAAGAGATAATGTCTCCAAATCTTCAATGCAAGATCACCGTAGCCAACTCCAAATCATGAATAGGGTATCTTACTTCGTGTGATCTAAGCTATCGTGACGCGTAGGCAATAACTTTACCATTCTACATCAAAACACCCCAATCCAGCTCCATATGCATTAGTATACACCACCAACACTTGGTTTCCATTTGGAACTACCGATACAGATGCATTGGTCAACAAATGCTTTAACTTAAGGAATGCTTCCTCTCATTTTTTGGACCAGACAAACCTTTCCTCCTTCCTGGTTAGCTTAATCAAAGGTGTTGTTATTCGCTAGAAATCTTTGATGAATCTTTGGTAATAACCAACAAGTCCAAGAAATTCCTGATCTCCATTACCATGTCTGGTCTCTTCCAATTATCAACAACTTCGATCTTAAATGGATCGACTACCAAACCCTTCTCTGAAACCACCTGACTAAGAAACTTAAACTCTTTCTTCCAAAAATGATACTTAAAAAACTTTGCCTTCAACTAATTCTACCACAACATCTCGAGCACCACTCTAAGATGATCCTCATGCTCTCTTTCATCTTTGTACTATACCAAAATGTAATCTATAAATACTTGCACAAAACTATTTAGGTACTCTCAGAAACTCGATTCATCAAATCCATGAAGAAAGCATATGAATTCGTTAATCCAAATGGCATCACCAACCACTCAAACGAACCATACCTAGACCAAAATGCTATCAAAGGAATACTGTCCTCTGCCACTCTTAACTGATGGAACCCAGTCACCAAATCCAATTCAAAAAACACTCTGGCTCCACTCAACTAATCAAATATATCATCTATTCTCAGCAAAGGATACATATTCTTGATCGTCTCTCGTTCAAATTACGATAGTCGATACACATCCTCAATGAACCATCTGATTTCTTTACGAACACCATGGTAGCTCCCCAAGGAAAACCACTTGGTCTAATAAAATTCCTTTCTTCTAGATCCACTTATTGCACCTTTAGTTCTTTCATCTCGGTTGGTGTCATCCTGCTAGGTGGTCTACTTACAGGTTCAACTCCTAGCACAAGCTCTATTCGAAACTCAACAGATTGTTTTGGTGGTAGTCCTGTGACTGGATCAAAGACATCTGCAAACTCTCTTGCTACTCGAACCTAACTTAGCTCTTCTCCTACTTCCATTGCACTTAACAAAGCACAAGTACTCCGGTCAGAATTCGCCGCTGAGAAAATGATTCGATTATGACTATCAAAGTGCCTTAGTGTTATCCCCCTATCCTGGCAAAATATCATCGCCTTATACCTACTCAACCAATCCATACCCAAAATGATTCTGAAATCTACTAAATCGAAAACATACAGACTGCGTGCAAACTTATGACCTAACAAATCAAGTTCTAAATGGTCACATCTCATCCCCAGAATTGCATACCCTCCTATTAGATTCGCAACCCTTAAGGAAGTAACAAGGTATGTGGGTTTTAAGTATAACCTATCAACCAAATATTGGGATATAAATGAATGTGATGCACGGGTATCAAATAATATCCTAACTGGTATACTCTAAATCAAAAATATACCTTCCATCACAGTTTTTACTTTATCAACTGTAATTGGCTTAGCAGATAATGATCCAACAATTAAAACCCTTCTCTTGTCTGCCTTAACTAGCTCCAGACAGTGGTTTTTATAATGCCTCACTTAATCACGGTTATAGCACTTCACATTCTTCTTATCTGCAGCCTTCTTCCCTTTGCCTGATCGACATTCATTAGCATAATGACCCTTCTTGTCACGCTTGTAGCAAACAAAATCCACGTTTTCCTTCTTTGCAGCATCTCCCTTCTGGTCTCCCTTCTTCTTAAAGAACTTTCTCTTCTTTCCCTAAGAACCGTGGGTTTCAACTGGCATCTCTCTAACACAAATTGCAAGAATCTCTTCATAGTAAATTGCCATCTCTACAACCACATTACAAGGATCTCGGAGATGTGTCTGGGTCGCCTAAGCAAGCTCAAGTCTCAATCCCCAAACGAATCTTTCATTACTTCTGATGTCAGCGTCTATAGTAGCATATCCATGAGGAGACAACTTATCAATCTTAGTGGCATAATCGATTACCGACATCTCTCCCTGAACTAGATCTATAAACTTTCTCATCAACGCTGACTTAGCAACCTCAGATAAAAATCTCTGTTCATATCTCCTTCTGAATTCAGCCCATGTCAACTCTTCCTCCGGAACATCGGCAGTAACACTATTCCACCAATGTAGTGCTGTCCCTTGCAACTACCTAGACACCAACCATCTCTTCTACTTATCATCTAAACCCACAGCATCAAATATTCTTTCGCAGTGCAATAACTAATTCTTTACCTCGATAGCATCCTCCGTTCCCATAATCGAATTCCCACCTAGAATGGTGTAATCTCTGCTTAGCTTAACATAATTATTCCTAACAGAAACCGCAAGATTAGCTCCTCCAACATTACCGGCAACTCCGGCAGCAACTTCTTCTTGCATCATATTGATGAAAAAATGATACATCACCCCCATATCTACTGGTGGATTTCCAACACCCACATTGGCACCAGCATTTTGGTTAGCATTAGCCTATCAATCTTGGTTTCTCCTGGTTACATTTCCATTGGTTGTGGTGCTTCACCCACTAAGATTTCCTCTTCCGTTTCCTGCTTCCATATCTTCTTTCTCGTAGATCTACATATGAGCCTTAGTAAGATACAGAAGAACGGTCTAAGAGATAAAGGAATACGTACTTACACACACACATATATATCAAATACAAGCACGTTACTATAGCATTAAACCGAACCCCAATCTTATTTTCAAATTCATTAGATTGTGTTTGAAGATCTTTTAGGTTTAAATTTCTTTAAAGTTATAAACCTATGCTCTGATACCAACTTGTAACATCCCCGTACTTAGAGAGTCAAAACTAACGGCTACAGATGCTGCAGTCATCTATAATATTAATCCTTGACGACCAAATATGGTAATGTTAGATAAACTGATACACAGAAACACATGAATATGAGAAAATTTTAAAACAACAAACAAGTTCCACATTCCATTTCAAAGCATTTCAAATTCATTACATAATCCCACAATCGTTCGTCGCATTCAGAGAAAATATATGTATTATAACATACACCGAGAGCGATATATGAGATGCCCCTTTGGACGACCGGAGTATATATAGGCGGTATAACAACTTTGCCTTTAAAAACAACACACTGGACTCAAAATAAAAGAGAATGATATATAGCTATTATGCCTCCTGCTCGTCTCCGAAAGGTTTATTCATTAAAAGAGGTACTTGAAAACCTCAACTCTCAAACTACTCAAAATCAATTGAGTACCCGATATTTTAAGGGGAAAACATAAACTTCAAGTTAGACATAAAGCCTGGTATGAATAATAATTTACCATCTCAAACCATTTAGATATCGAGTGAGACCACGCCACTTAGCGGAACAGGTTTTCCCCTCACTAGTATCCTAAAACCTTTATAAAACCATATATCATGCTCTACATCCACAATAATTAAAACATCTCAAAATAATATGATACGATGATTCGCAAAACAAGTTAATCAATTTTGGATTACCCATCCCCATTTATTTGACTATCTTTCTTAGTTATGGTTTCTAGGATTACTATTAACCTAATAGTTTCCATGGACTAACTAATAACCGGTTAAATGTTTAAGGACTCCCTGTCTAGTTACATAGTTTTCATGGGATCACTAAGAATGTATTGGCCCTTGCCAATATCTTTACTGTTTCGTATATTCTCTCTGAACTTGTTGGTAACCCCAATATCTTTTCTCATATCCTAGTTTTCATGGGTTGACTAGGAACCTATTGACTTCTATCATTATCTTAGTCCGGATATAGTTTTCATGGGCTAATTACAAATCTATTGGTCTTTGCCAATATCTAGTCATAGTTTCATGGGATAACTATGAACCCATCTTTCTAAAATCTTCATTTATACACAGTTCTCATGGGCGTACTGTGAACCTATTGGCCTCTACCAATATCTTCCTTTAATAT
The DNA here is from genome assembly GCA_030765085.1 of Allium cepa. NCBI lineage: Eukaryota > Viridiplantae > Streptophyta > Magnoliopsida > Asparagales > Amaryllidaceae > Allium > Allium cepa. The sequence goes on from CM060934.1 coordinate 829,548,566, forward strand.
TTTAGCATCCTATATTTTGGTCTTCCCTGATGCAATTCTACTCATTCAGGAGTTAACTTAATTTATATTCACTACTGGGTCAACCTAGTTGATTATTATGTCCTTTCCCAAAACATTGTTATGTGTCCATTACAATGTGAATGTATACTCTTTTTTTAAGAAGCAAACATAATACCACGGTTAATCCCTTTAACTTATTAATAAAAGAAAACTTCTTCATAAACTCCTTTGCAAAATACATTATTTATTTATATGCCATGGTTTTCCTCTAAAAATGAGATTAGGTTATTTATTACGAAAACTAAGGCTTTTGAAACCTTCAAAACCTTGCTTTCGACCTTACTGGATCTCCTTCAAAAGCATATAAATCCCTTTTCGAAACATCAAGCCCATGCCTTTCAAAACACTTTAAACTTCTCTTTCGAAACTTTCAAATGTAATAAAGTAATACCCATTAAGTCTTAGAAGCATAGCTTCGAAACCATTGAAAGTACCCCTTTTGAAACCTTTGAAAGTATCCCTTCCGAAGCCATTAGGTCTATATATTTTAAAAAATGTCATTTGGGTCAAAGTGAATATAAAGGAAAGTATCTCTTTTGAAACCATTCTTTATCATATAAGAGTATCAAGGAAAACTTAATGGCATCGGCACCATCCTATCAAAACCATCAAATCATTTAAGCAAAACACTAAAGGACAGCATCGAAACCCCATTTAGAAGCCATTGCCTTCGAAACCCTTGGACCCTTTTGAAAGCATTGTAACGACCCGTAAATTTTGATGAATAAATTGGGTTAATTTAATTAAAATTTTTAATTAAATTTAGAAATAAATAAAATTTATAATTTATATCGAAATAAAAAGTTTAAGAATGAATTGTAGCAACCAATTGTTGACAATTGAAGTAAAATCAATAAAAGTGAAATAGCGTAAATTATGCACTTGTGTATAAAATTTAAAATAAGTAAATAAGCAAAAAAAGTGGTGTAAATTAAAGGATTTGTATATAATTTATAGTAATTGAATGAATTCAGTATTATGTAGGTAATTATAATAATTGGTTGAAGCTGGATAAACTTAAGTGTAACCTTGGCATGTAAACAATTACTATAAGTTACCTGTTTAATTAGTGGATGGAATTGGAAATAAATTTTAGTAAAAAAAAAATATATATGCTACATTTATGGGAATATGATACAATGTTAGAAATCATATGTAGCAATTGTAATTAAAATTAACAATATAGAATAAAATTGCAATAAATTGAAATAATGTAAATTGTCTTACTTGGTTATAAGTTTAATATAAGCAACAAATGGAAATGTTTAATTAGGGAATCATTAATAAAAATATTAACTAGAATGAAATTCAATTAATATAATAATGGAAAGAGTGAATGAAAATTTAAATAGTAACATAAAATTTATTTATAAGGTGGAAATTGGTGTAATAGAATGCATGAGACCAAGTAAATGAATTTATTGAGGATATTAATTGTAATTAATGAATCAAAGAAATAATAACGGTCGTAAGTTACTATTTAATTGTCCTATTAATTTGTTGTAACTGTTATATTGGGAATGAGATTTTATTTTAAGTAAATAAAGGTAAGTATTGTATGAATATATGAAATAATTGAGGTTCTAATTATAATAAATGAATATATTTGACAACTTCGATATATTTGGAAATAATAGTTAATACAAAGGGAAGTTAGAAATTTGAATATATTGATGGAATGAAATGTGAGGCAGGTGTTAACTGCATTACTAAGTAATAATAGACTCAATTAAAAGGTTGGAATTGAATCTAATCAGTTTAATTGGAATATATAAAAATTAATTGGATTCAATTTATAATAAAGGGATTATTTTAAGTAAATGAAATAAATACTATAATTGGTGAATTAGGGTAAAATTTATGAAATAGGGTGAGAACAATGTGTGTAATCAATTTCAACACCTGTCTGTTAGTGATAACTTATAAGTGTAGTTTAACGTTAATGGTAACAATTATTATTAAGTTAACCATTTATTTAGTCTAATAAATTAAAACGGGTAATCAATTGTAAATAAATCTAATTTAAAGTTATGTTAGTGTAAATTAAGGGAATTATTGGAAATATTGTTAGTTTTTTTTTTCCTATTATGACAATTGGTTGGATTAAAAGAATGGATAACAAGACTTATCAATTTACTGAATTTAATTTATAATAATTGGATAAATTGCAAATGAATGAAAGTAAATATTTAATTATTACGTTATTTAAAAATTAAGTTGAAATAAGAAAATATTAATGCAATAGTTTTGAATCCAATGATAAATCCATCTATTTGGCAATAATGAATGGATATAATTTTGAATGTGTAATTAAATGGAATTTTTGAAAATTTACTTTATAATGGATGAATATAATGAAATTTGAATTTACGTTGAAATTTATGATTGAATTAACATTAAATTGACATCTAAATTGGTTTAAAATCATTGCAAATGATTAAGGAATTTAAAATGATAATAAATGTCAAATTTTAGAATTGAAATTGAAAATTTGATTTAATTAGCTAATTTATTATTTAATTAATTAGTGGGAAAATAGCCATTTTGGCCACTGACTCGGATTTCGACAAAACCAGTTTCATCAGATCCGAAACGGTGAATTGTTGTAGGTTTTCAAATTTCGTAGCGATCGGACCTGTTGTTTGATCGTACGGACTCGAAACGCCTAGAAATCGATAAATTGAAATCAATTGAAATCAATTTGAAATCAATTGATTTTAGCATAACTTCTTCATACGATGGAATTTGGACTTGAAACCATTTTCATTGCGTTTAAAATATTTTAAAACATCTATTTTGATATGCGGGTTGACCCAATTTCGTTCCGGAGTCAGAACGGGCCTTGTGGGCCACTTTGTCGTTAGCGCGTATATTCAATCCGATCCATCTATTCTTTTTCAACCTTGTCTATAAATACTCCGTTATAAACTAATTTATCCAATTCAAATTTAAATTCAAAAATCAAATTCAAATTTCAAACTCCACAAAATATAGCAAATTATATATGGATTCGAAGCTCCCAAAGAGCGTAACTCGGATCTGAAATTCCTTTTTCAATTCGAGGTTCGATGTGGCCAGAAATCGAGCAAACATTCACGACCGTTCGTCGATCATCGATGGATTATGATGGATCGACAAATCGTTGGTACTATCATGTGGAGAGTCGAATGGGGAGTTCATCGGAGAAGTTAGCTGTCCAAATCAACGGCTAGATCGACCTAGAAAATTCAATTAGGGTTATTATTTCGGTGGCGGCTATGGTGAATTGGTGCGTTCGATCGCCGATCTGAGCGTGGGTAGTGGTCGCGGCGGCTCTCCAGGGCGTGGTCGGTCGGCACAGGGGGCGCGGCGCCGTGATAGTGCTTGCATCATTCGTGAGTAGGGCTGCGTTTTTTCGATAGGGGGCGGCGGCAGTTCGTTATCGAAGGGAATTAGGGTTGGAGTTGTTTCTGATGTGTGCGTATGCTCTTGTTGACGTGGCTAGGGTATAGTGTTTTATTTTATTTTATTTTAAATTTATTTCAACATCGTTTAATTGTCCTATTTTTCACATTCGAAATCCGATTTATGCGCGGTTTCTTCCGCTAGGTTCGTATTGGAATTTCGAACATTTTGGCGCTGGTTTGGACGAATTTGGAGAATGTCAAATTTTTGGGTTTAAATTGGATTTAAATTCAATTTAAATTCAAAAGGTGAGTGTTTTAACCCACTCACAACTTCTAAGATTTCTTATTTTTGTTAAATTAATTTTTGATATGATTTAAAATTTATCTATGATTGTTTGGCGTATTTTAATCATCCTCTTAGTTAAATTGCATTTATTTAATCAAATTGTTATTTAATTATTCATTGCATATAAACTGCCAGTAAATTGTATTTATTTATTATTGCATATAAAATGCCAGTTAAACAGATATTAAATTTATCATTGAATATAAATTGCTAGTTAATACCTGTGTTTATTATATGTTCTGTATTGATGCTATTGTTTGAATTGGATGATGATTGTGATAAATGGTTGATGGTTGATATTGGATGAATGGATGTTATATTTTATATTGTTATAAACTGCAAGTTATTATGCATTTTCATTTCATTTGGTATTGCGGTTTGAAATGATATATAACCGTAATTTTTATTTTAAATTACGGATTGAAATGATAAATATCTGTATCACTTGACCATAGGATAGAAAATTATATACATGCACCACGGTTTATATATATAAATATTTTGAAAGGAATTCTATGGTTTTGTAAAGAAAAAAAATATGGTTTATGAGATACTGATTCGGATATCTATAAATGTTATATTTATATATATAATTAATTTCTTGGTTTTAAGCTATGTACAAAATTGGTTTAAAATATAAAAGAAGTTTAATAATAAAAGTTGATTTTATTAAGACATGATACAGTGAAGTATTTATTTATATTATGTTTGTAGAGTATAATGACTTAAATAATGAAGGCTGGAAGAGAAATATGAATTGATTTGAATTAAAGTGTTTTAAGAATTATCCTCGAATAAAAATTGATTTGAAATTTAAATAAATCTGAGATTTTAAAAGGTATGATTTGTATAATTTGATTTTGGTTTAGAGGATTTAAATAAATATCAATCACTTTAGATGAATATTATCAAGTTAATTTAAATAGAAAGTATATCCTGTTATTTGAAATTTAAAGGCTTTTCTTAAATGATATTTGATTTAATAAGTGAACATTTCAAATCTAAATAATAGTAATTGAAATTGATATATATGGAATTATCAAAGAATTTGTTTTGAAATGGTGGAATATTTAAAGCTTTGAGATATATGAATTGAAATGGTTTATTGAGAGCTTCGAATCGGTATATGGGATTTATTTGAAAAATTAAAGAACCTATTTTATTATATAAAGTAATTTAGTATTTAAACCATTTAAGTATTTGAAGTTATGTTTCAAAGCTATGGGTTTTCAAGGTATATAGATTTGGAAGTTCTATGATTTTGGAAAAAGATATATTTGAAGTTAAAACGATATCATATTGATTTGGGATTTTAAAAATAGAAATGATATCGTATTTATATGGTTTTGAAAGGGATATTATATTCTGGTTTTAAAGTATAAATTATTTTGAAATAACCGCGGTGTTATAATAACGTTTGGTTGTTAAAGAGACCGAGATCGGAAGTTGTCATACTCTCTGCCAACTCTGAAAACCACTTTAACAACCGTGTACGCAGTGGAGATTCCAGAATGAAGTAGGATGGTGGAGGCGTTTCCTTTGAGGTAAATACGTGGACCCAACTCCCGTGAGTTGGCATATGGTGGCTAAAACAGGAGCGATCGAAGGGTTAAGAAGGTAACGCCTTTTATCGGACACATCCCTTCAATATTCTACTCTGACTTTGGATTTATTCGGTGGCCACTATTGATTTCATTGATTTGGGGGTGTGGCTCGAGGTGGGCGGTAGCTGCGGCTATGCGTTACCACCGACACGGAAGCGTAATTGGTATATCTACCCTGACATTGCCTAGTTATGCCATGTCACCTACCCTAGCGCGCCTTATACGATTTTGTTTTTACCATACCTATGGAGTGCCCTCTGACGACGCCCAGTAAGGGGAGATTACGGTACTATATAGACTATGGGAATATAAAAGTGTGGCTATATGGGTAACCCCTTAACGCTATTTTCAGTATATTATACTTTACTTTAGACACTATTATAATAGCGTATATTACTACATAGTAAATAGTTTAACGGATCCTTAGGAGATGTGAATCCCGAGCATCTCTTGAGTTACTGCACTCACGTTGACACTGGATAGGAGATGTCAAATCCCGTAAACATCTCTGACGCCGTTCCACTCATATTATTTACTGTTGATTTAACTCACATAAGATCTTTTAGTTCTGACTCGAGTATTTTGTCTCTTCAATTCATTCGGGTCAGTCCGAGCATTTCAGGAATCGAAGACTTTATTTCTGGAGTACGAAGACGAAGATTTCATCATCATTATTATTATATATTATATTGTTCCACTACATTGTATTTCGCTGCATTGATTATTATTCACGGGTATGTGCAACTCTGATATGTATTGTATAAATATAATCAAATGTTTATAAAACAGCTTCATGAACTGTATATTTGATTATTATATTTTATCGTTCCGCCGCAAGATTCTATTTTGTTTTTTCTTTCCCTGCTTTTTCTTAATTACCCCATAACAATCCGCCCTTCCGTATGGTTTAAGTCTGACGTGTGTGGTTTATCGTCGGTTTTAAATTGTGCAAAAAGGCGGGATGTTACATCTGGTATCATAGCTTTGGTTTAGCGATAAACCTTAGCTTTGTGGGTTTTGACTCTTTATTAATAGGATAGTAATACCCTACGATGAGTCGTTGAGAATATATATGAGAGAGCGTATTTGTTAGTGTTATAAAAAGGTTTTAATATTGTGTTAATCTGTTCCGTTTTGTATTTATAAATTCTGGTTGATGCATGGGACGCTATGACATCAATAGGGATTTCTAAACACTTAATAGGACAGACCGACATAATATTTGTTTTAATATAGGTGAATGAAATAATTTTGCCTATTATATTTTCTATATAAAATATTTTATAAAGGTTATATTTGGTTGCAATATATTGGTTGTTAGGTAATGAATTTATAAATAATAGTGAAATAAAATTTAAGATTAAATAAATGGAAATTGGAAATTTTAGAACTTAAGTTCCGGGGTTTTGAAAATTTCTTTTGAATGATTTTGGAATATAGTAATAATATTATTAGAAGTATTTTCTGATATAAATATTTTAATATGATTTGAAAGAATTATTTTAAAGAAATTTTTGAATAGAAATAAATTCTGTACTCCCCTCTATGTCACTGGAAAATAATTTCGGTGATGAGTGCATGCATCATCGACGTTCATTTTCGAGTTTCGAAGTGGGAAGGCCACTGTAGTAGCTTTACTACAGGTTTATTTTAATAAACAAATATAAATTTTAAATTGTTTTAAATAAAATTGGACATATAAATTGCAAGCATATGTTTATCTGTTATTTTAAAATGATTTTGAATAAAGACCCGATATTTAATTCCTAAGTTTCTGTTAATTAATAGTTTCAATTAAGGGTAGTAAAATGGAACATAACTAATTTATAAATTGGAACCTTTAATTAAAATAGGTGATTTAATGCTAAGTTATAAATGAGAAAAAAAAGTTGAAATGGTAATTTATAAAACGAAAGATATAATTATTGAGCATTTAATTAATTAAAAGAATTGCGAAAACTTGTGTGATTTTCAATTACATTCTTAAAAAGCATATATATAACCTACCAAATAATAAAAGTTGAAATGTTTAATAAGAAAATGTAATGGAAATAGTACAAGTAAAAGTATGTAATGAAGTGTTCAATAAATTGCTTTTATTAATAAGAATTGAAGTTATAATTGTTATATACTTAAGCAAGTAATTATAAACTTCAATAAGTGTTGAAGTCATTTATTTTGAAAATAAACAGAAAGATGAACATTGTAAATAGATAAATTAAGCAGTGAATAAATGAATGTAATTTAATAAAAAGGAAAATTCCACGATATGAATAAGTGAAAATGAGATTTTGTTAAAAATGAATAAAAGTAAATGAAACTGTAAGAAATAAAATGTAAATTGAAAAGATAAATTATTATAAGAATGAAAAGGAGAAATCAAACAACAAATGTATGAATGAAATTGATAAGGATGAACTAAATCTGTTTGAAATTGTTGATGTTTGTTTTGGTTTGTGGTTGTTTGGGTAAGGATACTTTAAAATTGTTTGGATATATGAATAATCTATTTAGCTTCATCAAAAAATGTTGAGTAAATGGTGCGCTTAGTAATTTATTTTTCATCCTGTACAATTTGAAGTTTTGAACTCGAACAACTATTTGTTTTGTTGATATTAATGAATGATTGATTTGTGTTGATTTTTATGTGATTGATTTGTGTTGATTTTTATGTTATGGTTGATAGGTATACTTTAGTTTCTAAACTAAAAGTTTTGAAATTATATCCCTATATCTATCTATTGTTTGTGTCTCGATATATTCTACTAATGATTAGTTATCCCTTCGAACTAATCAGTGCCTTGCATATTTCGTAGATTTGACGACCCGAGTATCTTGTGTAGCGTTGTATGAGTTTGTTCTCATATCTATTGTTAATATTCTGATTTGGTAAGCCAAATGCAGAATAGATTTTCAGTTTGATCTGAAGAGATAATTCTCTATCTTTGTGTTTCTATCTTTGTTGTTTCCGTGCCTGCAAATTTCGAGGATGAAATTTCTTAAGGGGGAACCTGTAACGATCTCGGATTTTGAATAAGTTTAATTTGACAATTATTTACATGTTTGAATAAAAATTGTGTAATAATTGGTAATTTATATAAAATTTTAGTTAAATTTTAATAATCAAAAATAAATTTGGATATTTGAAAATAAATTATAAACGGTAGATGGTTAAACTTTAAAAGGAAATAAAATTTGTGTTGATGTTAAAACAAATATTCAAATAAATTTATAGTTATATGAAATATGAAATGAACAAAAGAAAAGAAGAGCTATACATATATATGAAAGTATTACAGAATAAAGTATATAAAAAAATATGTATATATATAGACACATGCAAAATAAATAATAATTAAGTTAGGAATAAATTTAAAACAACATGTTAATAATAGGATTTCATTTAAAATACAAAGTAATAGAACAAAAGAAAGAAGTGCAGTCAAGTTAAACAAAATATATAAGATAAGTACGAACAAAACAAAGTAATAAATGCAAAGATATCAGCCACCAAAGTAAAGGAGCAAACCTGCATAGTCAAACGAAGGCAGAGGAAATACATATGAATTAACTTGCAACACAAGACAAGAGCAATTAATGCAATATCTTCAGCCACCAAAACAACATATCAGCCACCATATGTAGAGAGAAAAAAATCTCTGACTTGATAAAAAAAAATATACCCTATTGTACAAAGCAAAATAATCACACTGTTGTACAAACACATACCAGCCTGTAAACTTCTTTTATATGCATCGCCTCCTACCTCAATTCGTTCATTCAAAGCTATGCAAAACTGAAGTGATTATCATCTTTAATTTAAACAAAAGCTTCAACTTAAACAACAACATAACTCAACTCAAATCAGAGAATCAAGAGGAAGAAGATCTTCAACTAAGCAATTTCAAAATAAGAAAGCTCTGTTCTTTCCTGGAAATCAAGGTGAGTAACATCATCTTTCAAATCTAAAAAATGAATATGGTTGCATTTTTATGTGATAAATATTGTAGTTGTATATATGTATGTTTCTGTGTATATATGGATGGATGTTTGTATACTTGTTGTAATCTCTGGAACAAACTGTTTTAGTTTTCAAGTTTGAATTTTGATTCAAAATTTATTATTCTTTGATCTGATAATTTTTAAAATTTAGAATACAAAAAAAATTTGTTGTTACATCCTAGCTTAGAGTTTAAACTTTTTTTAAGTTGAAATAAATTTGTATACTGCTCTGGGAAATCAAAACAACAGGGTAAACTTAAATGGAAGTAAACTCAAACATTTTAATTTATTAACTCAGGATCACAAGTTGAATCTTTAGCCTATAACATGACTTTTAAACCAAACATCTAAATTTTAAGTTTGGAATATTAAGAGCATTTTTGGGTTGAACAAAATATGAGAATTTGGGCTTCTCTAATGATCCTCGGGTGTTTGGCGGTCGACGTTCCCTGTGGTGATGGAGGAGTGATCGGTGGTGGTTGGAAAAATAGCCGGAGGTGGCATCGACCACGATGGCGGCGGCGGCGAACGTTTAAAGTCTTTTTAAACCTAATTTTCGTCGAGGCTTTATATTTGTTTCGTTCATCATCCACGTGCGATCGAGTGCTTCGTGGTTTTAGGCGGTGATAGGGGAAGTGTTGACGAGTTCACGGCTGGAGTTGCACGATTTCTGGTGGTGGGTGTTGCGAGCACGGCGCGTTGACAGGTTTGGGGTGAGTTCTGTCTCGAGTTTCCAGGTTTTAATTTAGAACTCGATTTTGGTTCAAGCTTCTATGGTGGATTCTGGGGATGGTGACATGCGTGAGGGTGATCGGCGATGTATTGGAGGCCAGGGTGGTGGTTGGAGATGGCCAGAGCCACGGTGCACGTGCACCATGCCATTTGAATTTTCTGATGATTTTTGGTTTGTGCAGTGAAGTTGTCTCGGGTTTTACTCGAGTTATTCGAGTAGTTTACTCGAAGCATTGGGGGGCCTGACTCGAAGCAAGTTTGGGTTGTCTCAGGTCAGTTTGTATTGCTTCAGTTTTTTTTGAAAAACCTGTCTGCAATTTGAATTTAAGCAATTTAAATGAATTTGAATCTGTGACCAAGATTTAAACACAGTTTAAATCTAGTTTTAAGTTTAAGTTTCTAATAAACTTTGAATTTAAAAAGTTTAAAAGGGGAATTTGGATTTTAAATCAAAGTTTTAAATATTTAGAAGGTGGGTTTTCAGATTTTAAACCAGACAGTTTCAAATTTTAAAATTAAAATTAAAATCTGAAACAAGATTTAAACAGTGGTTTAAATTTTAAAGTTAAGTTCAGTTTTCAAATAAACTTTTAAATCTTTAATTTTTAAAATGAAGTTGGATTTTAAATAAAGAATTTAAAATCAAGAATTTAAAACCAAAGTTTAAATCAAAATTAAAACATGGATTCAAGTCTCTTTGAATCCAAATCTGGAAATTTAAATTAGTTTCAAATTTGAATGTGTTTTAGCAAGTTTAAATTAAAATAGCTTTTTAAAAGTAAATTTGTTTTCAAACAAATATTTAAACTTGATTTTTGATAAAGTTCTTTTATAAAAGGGTTTTAAATAGAAGTTAAATGATTTGATAACTCGGATTTGCAAGTTAAAATTGTAATTTATTTTAAAGCTTAAATTTTAAATAAAAATTCCAAGTAATTTAGTTAGAACTTTTTCCTTATATAGGTTTATAAGTTGATTTTGGGTTAATGTTTAAATATATAACCATGAATCTTAAATTCAAAATGAAATTTAAATCTAAATTTAGCAGTGTGATGTTTTAAATACACTTTAATATTAATAAAGTCATCAATGAAGAAATTAATTATCTTAGAGATAATTAAGGTAATTAAGTGATTTAATTAATAAGATAATTAAGGAATAATTTATAAATTTATAATTTAGATTAATTTATAATTAGAAATAACTAATAATGATTTAATCTAAGATAATTTCTTAGGAAAGAAATTAAAGAAATAATGAAGATAATTAACTAAGGATTATTAAGTATTAATTAATGTGATTAATTTTAATAATTAATTAGATTAATCAATTAAGATAATCAATTGTAAATTTGTTAATTACTTAAAATAAGTAATTAAGGGGTTAATTACTAATTGTATTTAAATTTGGATATTTTGATTAATTCAATGATAAAGATTAATTGGTAATTAATGATTAATCATTATGAGATGATTGCTTAATGGCAAGTAATTAAAGGTTTAATTTCTTAAAATAATTAATTAAGGGGTTAATAAATTATGTAATTGGTTTAAAGGTTAATTTAATTAATGTGATTAATTAAGAATAATTTATTAATTAAGAATAATTTAATTAATTAAGATGATTGATTAATTAATTTATATCAAATGATTTGTAATTAATTAACCAGGATTGGATTAATTCATAAGTAATTAAACTAATTGGAAATAAATTGAATTAATTAGGATTAAACAATTAATTAATCCTACTTATAAATGATTATTGAATGCTTCACCTTACTTATAAATGATTGTATTGTATGAGATGCCTTGAATTGATTGTTCTATCTGATCTGTGATATTTTGTTCTGTGGATTGAGCTGTGTATTTTATTCATTCGTTTGTGATACATTCGTATACAATCTGTGATCTGTGAATGAAAGATAAGCGTTATAGTTTATACCGCTTATTAACTATATTCTGTGTTTTGATCCGTGATGATGATGTTGTCGCACTATTGTGTGTAAACCCCTGGACCACACTTATTACACACACAAATATGGATTTCACGAAGAAATCGATTAAGTCACAGATTTTTGAAATGATTTTCAAATAGACAATTTGAATTCAAACGGTTTGGAAATGGAATCGGGTTAAATGTGGAAAGCTTTTGAAATGAAATTTCAAAGTTAAATTTTATTTTTGAATAACTTGATAAAGTTTTAAAATTTAAATAATTTGATTTAAATTTGAATTCAAAACTTGAAATTGAATTCTATGATTTGAAACTAAGGATTAAAGATGTCATACTGGTTATATATGGGTTAAACCATTTCAAATGTATTGATTTGGGAATTTGAATTTAAATTCAAAGGCTTTAACTCGTGCAAATATAATTGGATTCATCTGAAACGAAAATTGTTTGTTTTCAAATAATAAAGCTTTCACATAAGAAATGGACTCCCAATTTGTGTTAAAAGGATTTCAAGTTTGAAATGAAAATGATTTCCAAGTTATGAAAATGGTTTGAAAGCTATAAGTTAAATCTTTGATTTTAAAGATTTAACGAGTTAATCCAATTGAAATGGAAATTCTTTTGAAATCCGTGAATGGATCTTGGTGAAACTGGGTGAACTTTGTGAAATAAATCTTTTGTTTAAAGATTTGAAATGGTAATTTGTTTAAACCATTTGAAGAAATGTTTTGGGTTGTTCTAAGTGGTGACTTAACTGAAATCCCATATCCATATGTTTTAAATATTGCGCTCATTATTCGGTTTAGCCGGGAGAGGACCTTTGTGTCATATAACCTATTCCGAATAATGTTACGACGTTATGGATAGCATTTGAAGGCCGGGTATTTGTGACAACGATAGGATAACCTATCGATTGTCTCTGCACCGGCTGATCCCCGGTATAGAGATTCCTTAAGTGATGGGAAGTCCGATCGGGATTGTGGATACCTGGATTGCAAGGGCTTCTTCGAAAGTGCCTTCGGTTCTGTTCGAACACGGGACAGACTTGTATGGTTATATGTCTGACACTACACGTTGAGATATAAAGCAGATTTCTTTCAAATACATATCTGTTGGTGGCGGAGAATTTATTCTCTTAGCTTAACACCCTTCTTTGAGACGTACGAGCTCAGAGGTTATGTAGTTGAAGGTTATCAGCGATATACTCCCAATTTGGTAGTGTGGCATGCTAAGTGTTGCCGTGTGTTGATGATCATTTGTGATCAGAGCATGGCTTCTGTATGAAGCGTAGCTTTGTGGACGAGACTGCATCAGGACCTCACAACCCGAAAATGGTCGAAACAGGAAAGATGTGGCAAGGTTATGAGGGTCGCGCCCTTTAGGGTGTGTCATTCATTTCTGGTAAAGGGTGGTATCTTGGTATGGAGCCCAGATATTTACCTATGTGGTGGGCTTCAATCTCATTTTCTGTGTGGTTGTTGCTTTGTGGTTTAGAGGCGCCTCGGATAAAGGTCCCAAAGGACCGGGGGGTGGCATGCTCGAGTAGTGGTTACCTAGTTACAGAGGTAACCCGGCCTTGTGTTAGCAGAGATCCAGTTAGGTTCTCGGGACGTCCCGCCAGAGGCGTACGCATAGACAGTGGGATGTTCCTTAGCCCGACCATTTGTTGGAAAATCCAAACAAAACAATACGAGCCTTGTACGGTTTTAGTTGTATAACCTGCCTCCTCAGGAGGTAGCTATAGCGGGCATAATATAATGGTACCTATGCTGGCTAAGATTTATATTATACTTTCGAAATGTTTTCCACTATGCACTAATAATAATATAAAAGAAGAATTTTACGCAGTAAGCATGTTTGACTATCATAAGGAGAAATCTCCCACATGTGTGTGATTCCATTATGTGTGTGCCGGGAAGCCTTATGGTAGTTTCATTTTCCAAAAAGCATTGCGAATTTATTTTTAAATTCTGTTGTTTATTTTAAAGAATAAACTGTTTTTGTTACTCACACCAGTCCCATGACTGACTCGGAGTTTATTGTTCCTTTCCTAAACTCTGGGTGCCCACTATTTTCCACAAGGGCAGTCCAGAGTTGGGTTTTTCAGACAGTAAGGTTTAGTAGATTATCTAGAGTTAGTCTAGTCTTTGGATATGGACGAGACTTGCTTGTCTAGGTGAACGTGATGTTGGTTCGAGCGAGCTTTAGATTGGAGCATTGGATTTGGAGATGCATTCTTTGGGAGATATTGTTCCGCTGTTGATGTCATTATCTTTCCGCTGCTATTTCTTGTATCTCTGATAGTATTGACATCTGCTGTATCATTCTGTTGTATCATGTTATACCATCATTGTATCTGTCATTGTATCAATGATATATTGATATTCTTTGTCTTTCGCTGTATTGTACTTAATGGTGTTATAAGCTCCGGCGCACCAGATTCGACGTTCGGATCTACGGCATTTGAATATGAGTGTCGTAGTCGGTGCCAATTTTCGAAGGTCGACTCAGGATCGTTACAAATAAGAATTGAAGTTATAATTGTTATATACTTAAGCAAGTTGTTATAAACTTAAGTAAGTGTTGAAGTCATTTATTTTGAAAATAAGCAGAAAGATGAACACTGTAAATAAATAACTTAAGCAGTGAATAAATGAATGTAATTTAATAAAAAGGAAAATTCCATGATATGAATAAGTGAAAATGAGATTTTGTTAAAAATGAATAAAAGTAAATGAAACTGTAGGAAATAAAATGTAAATTGAAAAGATAAATTATTATAAGAATGAAAAAGAGAAATCAAACAACAAATGTATGAATGGAATTAGTAAGGATAAACTAAATTTGTTGTTTCAAATTGTTGATGTATGTTTTGGTTTATGGTTGTTTGGGTAAGGATACTTTAAAATTGTTTGGATATATGAATAATCTATTTAGCTTCATCAGAGACTGTTGATTAAATGGTGCGCTTAGTAGTTTATTTTTCATCCTGTACAATTTGAAGTTTTGAACCCGAACAACTGTTTGTTTTGTTGATATGAATGAATGATTGATTTGTGTTGATTTTTATGTGATGGTGGTTTGCCTTGTTGCAAGTGATTGTTGTTTGTTATGGATTGAAACAAGTTAAACATTTCATTTTATATAATTATTGACTCTTTTGGATTATATAAGTGAAATGCAGGTTATGGAAGCAATTGCTACTGCATTTGGTTTCATGATAATAAGCGTAAATTGCCCGACAAATAGGTACGTTTTGGGATTACGATTTATAGCGTTATTATATTATTTTTCCCGGGTTGGGATATATAATATTTTGAAAAATATATTATATATTGTTATATTTGATATTATATTTTTTTTACGAGCCTCTCCATACAAAGGAGACTCTGCCGAAATTTTCCGTAAATTTTGGACTTAGAAAATATTCTAAAAATGTATTCCTAACTTTATTAATTTAAGTATAAAAGACCAATTGGTATAAATTGGTATATTTTATTTAAATTAATTAATTTTGAAAAATGTATTTGTCTATAAATTAAATGTTTTAAGTAAGATATATTGATTTCCTAGTTCTTTTCCCTTCTTTTTCTTTTCGGGGACGAAAAGTTTTGAGTGGGGGAGAGTGTAACGACCCGTAAATTTTGATGAATAAATTTGGTTAATTTAATTAAATTTTGTAATTAAATTTAGAAAGAAATAAAATTTTAAAATTTATATCGAAATAAAAAATTTAAGAATGAATTGTAGCAATCAATTGTTGACAATTGAAGAAAAATCAATAAAAGTGAAATAGCGTAAATTTTGCACTTGTGTATAAAATTAAAAATAAGTAAATAAGCGTAAAAGTGGTGTAAATTAAAGGATTTGTATATAATTTATGGTAATTAAATGAATTCGGTATTATGTAGGTAATTATAATAATTGGTTGAAGCTGGATAAACTTAAGTGTAACCTTGGCATGTAAACAATTACTATAAGTTACCTGTTTAATTAGTGGATGGAATTGGAAATAAATTTTAGTAATATATATATATATATATATGTGTGTATATATATATGTTACATTATGGGGATGTGATACAATGTTAGGAATCAGATGTAGCAATTGTAATTAAAATTAACAATATAGAACAAAATTGTAATAATTTGAAATAATGTAAATTGTCTTACTTGGTTATAAGTTTAATATAAGCAACAAATGGAAATGTTGAATTAGGGAATCATTAATAAAAATATTAACCAGAATGGAATTCAATTAACATAATAACGGAAAGAGTGAATGCAAATTTAAATAGTAACGTAAAATTTATTTATAAGGTGGAAATTGGTGTAATATAATGCATGAGACCAAGTAAATGAATTTATTGAGGATATTAATTGTAATTAATGAATCAAAGAAATAGTAACGGTCGTAAGTTACTATTTAATCGTCCTATTAATTTGTTGTAACTGTTATATTTGGGAATGAGATTTTATTTTAAGTAAATAAAGGTAAGTATTTGAAACGAACCTGACTCGACCTTCAAAAATCGGCACCGAATACAACACTCATATTCAAATGCCACAGATCCAAACGTCGAATCTGGTTCGCCGAAGCTTATAACACATTAAGTATAACAACACAACGGAAGAAAAGATTGAATATCATATACAACTCCAATGAATACAATATCCAATGATACAACAATGATATCAAAATGAAAGAAGAATATCAGAGACAATAAATAACAGCGGAAAACAAATAGCAAAAGAGATAACTCCAATATCAAACTGCCACTCCAATCCAATGCTTCAAAGCCAAACTCCAAACCACTAGCTCGAACCACCATCACGTTTCACAAAGCTAAGCAAGTCTCGTCCATGAATCCAAAGACTCCAATACCCAAGATCTCCAAAGAATATCAAAGAGAAAGCTAAAAGCTACCAAATTGATATCTATATCTACTATATGAAAAACTCAATTCTAGACTGCCCGTGTGGAAAATTGTGGGCACCCAGAGTTTAGGAAGGAAACAATAAACTCCGAGTTAGTCATGGGACTGGTATGAGCAAACAAAAATATTTTATCTTTAAAACAAACAACAAAAGATTTTAAAATTCAAATCCGCAATACTTTTTGGAAAATGAAACTACCATAAGGCCTCCCGCCATACACACAATGCAAACGCAGAATTGGAGGAGATTTCTCCTTATGATAGTCAAACATGCTTGATACACGAAAACCATTTGATATTATTATTAGTGCATAGTGGAAAACTGTAACGACCTTGGATTTTGGCCCTATTTATTTTAATAAATATTCAAATAAATTTAAATAAAATGTATACTTAATCATTTGAAACAGATGTGATTTTGAAAATAATTATCATTGTTTATATAAATGGTATTTTTTTAAAAGGAAATTGATTTGGAAGTTTAAGAAATTTTCCTAATAATGTTCATAATAAAATTTGTCTTTAATGATTGAATTAAAATATCTTACTTTGTTCATATTTAGTAAGTATACATATGTATGATAATAATGTTTGAAATAAAATTAAAATATAAATGTGAAATATAAGTCAAACTTATGCTTATAATTTAAATAATATACAAATGGTGATAAATGTAAAATAAGTATAAATGTGAATAAATCATATTGTACATAATTTAAATATTTATAGTTAAATACAATAAAATATAATAAATATAAAGAAGGAGTAAACTCACGAATCTAATTTAAATATGGACAGTTAAATTATAAATATCAGAATATTAACTATAACACATGAATATAACTAAATTAAGAATAAAGTATAGAGTAAAAAAGTATAAATAAAATAAAATAAATAAACAACAATGTATAGAATTAAAATAAAATAAAATTATAAATATGTAATATAAGTATAACATAAAATAGAGTTGTAAACATGAGTCTACTTGAACATAAGTACAAACTAGAGGCTGTCAAAAACAAATACTTATGAACACATCTTCTTTCACAAATCTTAGACCTACTTGCAAGTATACTAATCAATTTCATATAAAATATTTAATGTCAGAGAAGATATAACATAGCAAAACATGGTAATTATGCAAATATTTTAATAAATATGCAAACTAATTAAGGTACAAAGCAAATAGGAACAAATGAATGGCTTCATATACAAGCTTTGTTAGCCTGCAAAGTGAGAAGGAACAAATCTGCCAATATCTTTGTACAAATATATGTGTCAGCAAACATTAATTATGTGTTAACATAAAGGCAAACATAAGCACACTTGTCATTTTAGGATTTATAACAATCATTTCAGCCGAAATTTGTTGTTGCGTCTCAGATTTTTTTTGTACAAGTTAAAAGTGAGTCAGCAAACATTAATATATTGTGTCAAGTAAAAGCTTGTTCAAGAAGACATATTGTTCAAAGTTATAAATATGCATTCATCTGTTCTTATCATCTAGTTCAGTCATAACTTCAAAAGA
Organism: Allium cepa; assembly: GCA_030765085.1. Lineage (NCBI taxonomy): Eukaryota > Viridiplantae > Streptophyta > Magnoliopsida > Asparagales > Amaryllidaceae > Allium > Allium cepa. The sequence goes on from CM060934.1 coordinate 829,567,114, forward strand.
AAAAAATAAAACAAAAAAATAAAAAGTGAAACCAGAAGAAACTGAAACAAGAAAAGAGAAACAAATTCAAATTTAAAAGAAGAAGGGCAGATTCTTGAACAAAGTTACAGGCAGTTTTATCTGCAGCTTTCAAGATATAAAAAGGGTTTCCTATTCAACCATTATTTGAGGTGAGTAAACTTAACTTTTCTCAAGCATAAGTTAATTATATCAGTAAGAACATTCATGAGAATTATTGGCATGTGCTTTGTTTGATATGTGTCTGAGATTATATACAAGTTGAACCTGGAATATTGAAGATGCTGAACTATGCTTTGTGTTACAGGGTTGAAACAATTAAAATTTGAATTGTTTTCATTTGATTATAGTAAGTTTAAATTTTGTTTTCATCAAAACCTGTTGCGTGAACTTCAATCAAAAATATTTGTGTGAAAACTGTTCCAGCATATTAGTAGCTTTTATTATTTTTGTTGCTTTCTCTGTTTACAGTCAATCAAGAAAAAGAATCATAGGTAAATTCAATCATATAAAAGCTAATTTAAACTTAAATCCTGAATTATGACTACAAGGTATGATTTTTAAAAATTGAATGAGGAATTTTTGCTCAATATATTAAGAACAGTTTGATGTCGAACAAGAACTGAACTTTTATCAAATTCGAGAAAATTACTCATTATAAAATACAGAAATTCGAATCGAAGCAAGTGTGAATGTAAGTGATCTTAGGAAAAATGTTCATTTATTTTTCCATTGCATAGGGATTGAATACGAAGTCAAAATAGGGTTTATTGTGCGTATTTATACCTGTCAATAAATCGAAGGAATCGTCGTGTATACGTGACCGAGTGAATCAAGGCTCGGGTGGAAGGTTTCTGGTGATGTTGACAAGGTGTGGTCGAGATGGCATCGCCTCTGGTGAACTGTGCGTGGGTGGCGTAATGTTTTGGTTCAGAGTGGTCGACTTTCCCTTTTCATATGAACTGCAAAATTTTGATTTTGATTGTTTGGAGGTAATGCGACTTAGAGTTTCTCGTATTCATGTTAGTTGGGATTTGCGCGACGCCTCAGAAGCTCGTCGGAGCCACGAGCGGCGCTGTACACGTGTACAGCACCGAGGCGTATTAGCGTTTGAAGTTGGGGAGAGGGAGGTACTGTCTCGAGTTATACTCGAGAATTTTTATTGGATGCTTCGGTTTATCTTTCGAGTTCGAGTGCGTAAAGCTTCTGATAGTTATCCTTTAATTAAGTTTATATAAAAGCTTGCTGTAAATCAAACTGAGGGAAGAAGGTGATTTTACGTTTCCGGTTGGTGACTCGGGTGAAGGAGTGATTTACTCGAAGCAGTGAAGTGAGTGTAACTGGAAAGTCTTGGGTTCTTTTATACCTGAGTATATGATTTTATGAAATTTGTTAGTAAACATATATTTCAGCAAAGTGTCTCATAAAAATGAATACTGTTCAAGATTTAAGTAAAAGTTTAATTCAAGTTTGTTTATCATAGTTAAGGCTTATTAACAAGTTAACTCGTGATTAATTATTTTAAATTAACTAATTACTTTTGTTTAAGCTTAACCATGTTTTTAAAATATTGTTAATATTTCTATTAAGTAATGATTTAAGTAAATTAACAAATAATGTTTCAGTTAGTAATATAATTGATATCAAATTTCATGAAGTCTTGAATGTTAATTAAGTGAATAATCAATAGCGACTGATTGAATTCAGAAGTAATTTAAGAGTAATTACTTTGTAATTGTAATTAGTAATGTATTATAAAACAATAAGTGAAATTGTAATTAACCACTTAATTAATTAATGAACGAGTAACAGTTAATTAATCAAGTGATTTAAATTAAGAATTAAAAAACGATTAATGAAGCAATTAGCAACAAATAAACAGGGGGTTAAGTTCTATTTAGGTCAAAGAATAGTAATTAGGAAATAATTACTTAAGTAATTAAAAGTAGATAACTTGATTAAGAAAGTAATTAGTTAAATAATGTGAATAAAGTAATTAAGTAATTAAGCAATTAAGACATATATATATTAATTAAGAAATGATTTGTTGATAATAAAAAAATTTGAAGGGAAATAAGTGATTAAACAGGGTTAAGAGACTAACTCTCAAGTAATTAAGTAACTGATGGATAATTAAGTTTTATAAGTTAATAATTAAAGTTAATAATTAATAATTAGGAGTAATTAACTAAGTAATTAAGATATAATTATTAATTAAGAGTTGATTATTAATTAAATAATTTGAAATGGAATAAGTAATGAATTATTAACTAATGATTAATTTAACAGGATTAAGAGGATAATCCTCAAGTAATTAGTTTAATCGAATTGATTAAATTGAGAATTCGAGATGATTGCTTATGGATGTTGTATGTGTTGTATATTTGTTTGTGTTGTTTATTGATGATATTCTGTGATGCTCTCTGATATGCTTTAATATATCCATGGCAATTGTGTATGGTTTATCTGTGATAAATGTTATATTAATTCAATTGTTGAATTTAAATTATTAACTGTTAAGTTAATTAGACAACTTGGCCTTTAAAATGGCGTTTGGATTTCGATGAGACCGGGATCGGGTATCCTATTGATATTCCAAAAACCACATCGATCCAAATTAAACGATAGGTCGTGAATTCTCAAGTGAAGATCAAGATGGTGCTTTCAGAATGCAAGGGTTATCGTCGTTGACTCTGAGGGTGATTCCAAAATGAGTGTGACGAGATAATGTCTTCGGTTTCGTTCGAACCCGGAACGAACTTGTTTGGATTGAATGCTTTCAACACATCGTCAGGCGGGCGATGAGCATTCTAAGATATTTTTCCTATAAAGGTAATCGCAGCCTCAAGCCTCATCAACCGGGAATGGCTAAAACAGGGGAGGTGCAGCAAGGTTAGGTGGGTCATGCCCAAGCAGGACGAGATATACCCCTGTCTAGATGTCCATTTATTTCGGCTGTGTGGGCGGTTGGATATGCGCACCAACTTCGGGGTTATCTTGTTCGGGACTGTTCAGTAAGGAATGATTCTGGCCTTGTGTTGCAGGGGAGTTAGGGTGGCTCCTCGGTACTGTGATCTAGACCACGTACTGTGACGGGCGGTACCCAGTAGCCCTGCCATTGTATGGGATCCAATTTCCAATAAGTGCCGTACGTTTTGATTGTGCCCAACTACGTTGGAATGTGAGATGTAAGCATTTCAGCTATTTCTGTATTTTACTTGAAAATCCTAGACACTATTATAATATCACTGGATTTCCTATAAAATGTTTTGGTTAGCGTAAGGTAAAAACTTACCCGTATTTATTTGTGGGGAGTCTTACGTGATACCTTTGTTTTAAAGGATTTTCAAAATTTAAACAATTTAAACCGTTTACTCATACCAGACCCATGTCTGACCCGGAGTTTATATTTTGTTTTTCATAAACTCTCGGGTACCCAAATTTTCACGGGTAGCCAAGGGATTCAGGTTTGGCTTTGACGAATTCTGGAGGAGAAATGGAGCAGGAGGCTTCAGCGTTGTAGATATCTATCTAGTTCCGCTGTGTTACTTGATGTATACTGTATCTCTGATGTATATAGTGACAGATGCATGTATGATTGTCATGTATATTGATATTGTATAACTCTGATATATGAAATCTATGTAGTAGATATATGATATATTATATTTTGTTCCGTTCCGCTGTGAGATTCTGATGTTTTGTTTCTTTCTTTTCTATTATTTTCTATTTCTATCCCTTTCTTTCTTAATGATGATGCGTCTTTCTGGTAGTGAGAAGAGCGGGTCATCACACTTGGTATCAGAGCGCTAGGTTGAGTGAATACCTAGGCTCTTGAGTGATTTCTTTCTTGAGAGAGCGTATTTGTAATTTATATTTATTTATTTATTTATTTATTTATTTCTACCTATTTATTGGGTTACCTGTTTAGGTTTTCCAATATACGTTATAAAGGTAGATAAGATAGTGGTGTGTGAAACACGACTACCGATGGTTGGAGTTTTGAATATTTGTAGTTGGAGTGTATCTGTCGAGACTGTAGACCTATTACCGTCTCGAGTGAGCTTTGGGTGATGTGAGAATTTCATTGTTGGAATGTTAATTTTGATGAACTTGAGTTTGGATCTATCGGTTGGACAGGAGCAAGTCATGATATCTTGATTCTCAAGGTGTTGTAGATGTATAATGAGACCCAGTGAGTTTGGATGTCTCCGGAGATGTTTCTTTGGAACTAGTTAAGGAAGTATGTCCGTTTCGAAATAGTGATTAAGTCCAGAAGGGTATTTTTGTTTGGATGAGGCCCGAGTTTCTCGAAGAGCTTTGAATGGAAGTCTTTGGTCATCGAGGTTAACCCTATAGCCTGAAGTGTTCTGTGTGCTGTCGAGAAGGTTTGATGATTAGCAGTTTTCTTGAGGTCATTTCAGAAGTAGCAGAGTGGATTGATCCGAAAGTATATGACTGTTCTAGATTGTGAAGGGAGAACAAACTTATTTGGGTAGAATTACCAGAGTGCTGTGCGACAATTCTGGAATTCATTTGCGTAATCTTTTATTGGAGTTGGGACTTCTCAAGAGAAGTTTAAGTTATTGATGTGATCCAAATTATTTGTCATCCCATCGAGAGATAAAGTTTCGTGTTGATTTGATTTCAAGATAGTGCTAGTGATTCAGTCTTGTTAGAGAATGGTTCCGAGAAAGGAAGTAGAGTTAGTTGAGCAGATTTAGGATCGACAAGAGTATGAGCAAGTTTGCTTTGGTATATCCTAAGTTCGAAGAAGAGCTCAAGCTACATTTGAAGATAGCGTTGGAGACATTGGAGAGGCATGTTTTGAAGACGAGTTCTTTAAGTGCCATTTTTGAAAATCGAAAGTGAGTTTGAAGGGCACATTATTTTGGGTGAAGATATCTTTGTAGACCCAGTTAAGGGAGAATCTATTCTAAGATTGGAAGACGAGGCTAACCAGTGCTCCAGTGATTGTTATTCCGGAAGGAAAGGGCAACTTTGGAATTTATACGGATGCTTGTATAATTGATTTGGGAAGCAGTGTTGATGCAAGAGTGGAGAGTAACTGCGTATGTGTGACAACAATTAAAGCAACATGATGGGAACTACGCTACGCTTGACCTTGAGTAGTTAGCCATTGTGTTTGTTTTGAAGATTTAGAGGCACTAATTGTTGGGAGAGAAGTTGGGTTATTAACGGATCACAAACCATTGAAATATTCTTTTTCTCTAAGGGGATTTTAATTTGAGGCAGCCGTGGTGAGTCGAATTTCTGACCTCATATGACATGGATATTCTGTATACCCAGGATAAGGGAATGTGGTAGTTGATACGCTTAGTAGGAATGCGGTATTGTTCTTTTAGAAGTTGTTTCTTCTCTCCAGGGCAGAACCATGAGTAAGCTAAGGGAAGATAGATCTTTTAAGGAATTGATTCTTAAACTAAGGATGGAAGATGTTCAGATTGTAAGTGGATGATCAAGGTGCCTAAAGGATTAGTGGCCGTTTTGTGCTTGATATGAATGAATTGAAGCAATAAGTTTTAGCTAAATGTCATCATTCCAAACTAAATATTCACCCGGAATCTTTAAGATGTATAAAGATGTGAGAAAAATTTTCTGGAGACCGAGCATGAAGAGGGTTGTAGCTGCTTTCGTTTATAGTTGTACTTTCTATCAGCAAGTTAAGGTGATCAATAGAAGTTGTCTAGGACTATTGCAATCTTTAGAAATCTCAGTTGGAAGTGGGAGATGATTCCGATGGATTTCATCGACGGTTTGCCAAGAACCAAGAAAAGAAGCGATGGAATAGGGATTATTGTGGATCGAGTAACTAAGAATGCTCATTCTATACTAGTTAGATAACTCGGACTACAGTTTCAGGCCAAAATTTTCTTGAGGAAAATAGTAAGATTGCTTGGAGTTGCTGTAGTATAGTAAGTGATCGTGAACCTATTTTTCATCCGCAAAATTCTGGAAGGTTCTACAATTGACTTTGGGATTGAATTTGAAATTTTGTATAGCCTATCATCCTCAGACGGACGAGCAGAGAGACTGAACCGTATTTTAGAGGATATGCGGTAAGTTTGAGTTTTGGATTCTGGTGAATTATGGAAAGACCATCTTGTGTTCGGACCAGTTTTGCTTTGTGAAGTTTCTACTAAGATTAGGCTTATCAAAGGATAAGATGAGAGCTTCTCAAGACCGTTAGAAGAAGTATGCAGATAAGAAGGAGACAATTGGAATTTGAGTTTGGTACTTTGTTTTGACCAAAGTTTCCCGATTAAAAAGGAACTATTAGATTCGGAAGGCGGAAAATTTGACTCGAGATATATTGGACTATTTCAGATATTGAAAAGATTGGAACTGTAGCTTGCAGAGTCGAATTGTCAGAACAGATGTCTGGAATTCATAGTGTATTATGTGTGACCCATCTAAGAAATTTGTTCTTGATTCAGTATTAGTTGTAGAATCAATAGTACAGGAAGACTTGAAAGATGAGCCGAATGTGACTGTGGATAGAAATTCAGTTCGGATTGTTAGTTAAGGTGAGAGGCAACTCAGGAGTATAGTAGTGTAGCTTGTCATAGTGTAGTGGAGCGAGGATAATAATTGTCATTGTTTATATAAATGGTATTTTTTTCAAAGGAAATTGATTTGGAAGTTTAAGAAATTTTCCTAATAATGTTCATAATAAAATTTGTCTTTACTGATTGAATTAAAATATCTTACTTTGTTTATATTTAGTAAGTATACATATGTATGATAATAATGTTTGAAATAAAATTAAAATATAAATGTGAAATATAAGTCAAACTTATGCTTATAATTTAAATAATATACAAATGGTGATAAATGTAAAATAAGTATAAATGTAAATAACTCATATTGTACATAATTTGAATATTTATAGTTAAATACAAATAAAATATAATAAATATAAAGAAGGAGTAAACTCACGAATCTAATTTAAATATGGACAGTTAAATTATAAATATCAAAATATTAACTATAACACATGAATATAACTAAATTAAGAATAAAGTATAGAGTAAAAAAGTATAAAAAAAATAAAATAAATAAACAACAATGTATAGAATTAAAATAAAATAAACTTATAAATATGTAATATAAGTATAACATAAAATATAGTTGTAAACATGAGTCTACTTGAACATAAGTACAAACTAGAGGCTGTCAAAAACAAATACTTATGAACACATCTTCTTTCACAAGCCTTAGACCTACTTGCAAGTATACTAATCAATTTCATATAAAATATTTAATGTCAGAGAAGATATAACATAGCAAAACATGATAATTATGCAAATATTTTAATAAATATGCAAACTAATTAAGGTACAAAGCAAATAGGAACAAATGAATGGCTTCATATGCAAGCTTTGTTAGCCTGCAAAGTGAAAAGGAACAGATCTGCCAATATCTTTGTACAAATATATGTGTCAGCAAACATTAATTATGTGTTAACATAAAGGTAAACATAAGCACACTTGTCATTTTAGGATTTATAACAATCATTTCAGCCGAAATTTGTTGTTGCGTCTCAGATTTTTTTTGTACAAGTTAAAGTGAGTCAGCAAACATTAATATATTGTGTCAAGTAAAACCTTGTTCAAGAAGACATATTGTTCAAAGTTATAAATATGCATTTATCTGTTCTTATCATCTAGTTCAGTCATAACTTCAAAAGAAAAAAAATAAAACAAAAAAATAAAAAGTGAAACCAGAAGAAACTGAAACAAGAAAAGAGAAACAAATTCAAATTTAAAAGAAGAAGGGCAGATTCTTGAACAAAGTTACAGGCAATTTTATCTGCAGCTTTCAAGATATAAAAAGGGTTTCCTATTCAACCATTATTTGAGGTGAGTAAACTTAACTTTTCTCAAGCATAAGTTAATTATATCAGTAAGAACATTCGTGAGAATTATTGGCATATGCTTTGTTTTGATATGTGTCTGAGATTATATACAAGTTGAACCTGGAATATTGAAGATGCCGAACTATGCTTTGTGTTACAGGGTTGAAACAATTAAAATTTGAATTGTTTTCATTTGATTATAGTAAGTTTAAATTTTGTTTTCATCAAAACCTGTTGCGTGAACTTCAATCAAAAATATTTGTGTGAAAACTGTTCCAGCATATTAGAAACTTTTATTATTTTTGTTCCTTTCTCTGTTTACAGTCAATCAAGAAAAAGAATCATAGGTAAATTCAATCATATAAAAGCTAATTTAAACTTAAATCCTGAATTATGACTACAAGTTATGATTTTTAAAAATTGAATGAGGAATTTTTGCTCAATATATTAAGAACAGTTTGATGTTGAACAAGAACTGAACTTTTATCAAATTCGAGAAAATTACTCATTATAAAATACTGAAATTCGAATCGAAGCAAGTATGAATGTGAGTGATCTTAGGAAAAATGTTCATTTATTTTTCCATTGCATAGGGATTGAATACGAAGTCAAAATAGGGTTTATTGTGTGTATTTATATCTGTCAGTAAATCGAAGGAATCGTCGTGTATACGTGACCGAGTGAATCAAGGCTCGGGTGGAAGGTTTTTGGTGATGTTGACAAGGTGTGGTCGAGATGGCATCGCCTCTGGTGAACTGTGTGTGGGTGGCGTAACGTTTTGGTTCAGAGTGGTCGACTTTCCCTTTTCATATGAACTGCAAAATTTTGATTTTGATTGTTTGGAGGTAATGCGACTTAGAGTTTCTCGTATTCATGTTAGTTGGGATTTGCGCGACGCCTCAGAAGCTCGCCGGAGCCACGAGCGGCGCTGTACACGTGTACAGCACCGAGGCATATTAGCGTTTGAAGTTGGGGAGAGGAGGGTACTGTCTCGAGTTATACTCGAGAATTTTTATTGGATGCTTCGGGTTATCTTTCGAGTTCGAGTGCGTAAAGCTTCTGATAGTTATCCTTTAATTAAGTTTATATAAAAGCTTGCTGTAAATCAAACTGGGGGAAGAAGGTGATTTTACGTTTCCGGTTGGTGACGCAGGTGAAGGAGTGATTTACTCGAAGCAGTGAAGTGAGTGTAACTGGGAAGTCTTGGGTTCTTTTATACCCGAGTATATGATTTTATGAAATTTGTTAGTAAACATAGATTTCAGCAAAGTGTCTCATAAAAATGAATACTGTTCAAGATTTAAGTAAAAGTTTAATTCAAGTTTGTTTATCATAGTTAAGGCTTATTAACAAGTTAACTCATGATTAATTATTTTAAATTAACTAATTACATTTGTTTAAGCTTAACCATGTTTTTAAAATATTGTTAATATTTCTATTAAGTAATGATTTAAGTAAATTAACAAATAATGTTTCAGTTAGTAATATAATTGATATCAAATTTCATGAAGTCTTGAATGTTAATTAAGTGAATAATCAATAGCGACTGATTGAATTCAGAAGTAATTTAAGAGTAATTACTTTGTAATTGTAATTAGTAATGTATTATAAAACAATAAGTGAAATTGTAATTAACCACTTAATTAATTAATGAACGAGTAACAGTTAATTAATCAAGTGATTTAAATTAAGAATTGAAAAACAATTAATGAAGCAATTAGCAACAAATAAACAGGGGATTAAGTTCTATTTAGGTCAAAGAATAGTAATTAGGAAATAATTACTTAAGTAATTAAAAGTAGATAACTTGATTAAGAAAGTAATTAGTTAAATAACGTGAATAAAGTAATTAAGTAATTAAGCAATTAAGACATATATATATTAATTAAGAAATGATTTGTTGATAGAAAAAATTTGAAGGGAAATAAGTGATTAAACAGGGTTAAGAGATTAACTCTCAAGTAATTAAGTAACTGATGGATAATTAAGTTTTATAAGTTAATAATTAAAGTTAATAATTAATAATTAGGAGTAATTAACTAAGTAATTAAGATATAGTTATTAATTAAGAGTTGATTATTAATTAAATAATTTGAAATGGAATAAGTAATGAATTATTAACTAATGATTAATTTAACAGGATTAAGAGGATAATCCTCAAGTAATTAGTTTAATCGAATTGATTAAATTGAGAATTCGAGATGATTGCTTATGGATGTTGTATGTGTTGTATATTTGTTTGTGTTGTTTATTGATGATATTCTGTGATGCTCTCTGATATGCTTTAATATATCCATGGCAATTGTGTATGGTTTATCTGTGATAAATGTTATATTAATTCAATTGTTGAATTTAAATTATTAACTGTTAAGTTAATTAGACAACTTGGCCTTTAAAATGGCGTTTGGATTTCGATGAGACCGGGATCGGGTATCCTATTGATATTCCAAAAACCACATCGATCCAAATTAAACGATAGGTCGTGAATTCTCAAGTGAAGATCAAGATGGTGCTTTCAGAATGCAAGGGTTATCGTCGTTGACTCTGAGGGTGATTCCAAAATGAGTGTGACGAGATAATGCCTTCGGTTTCGTTCGAACCCGGAACGAACTTGTATGGATTGAATGCTTTCAACACATCGTCAGGCGGGCGATGAGCATTCTAAGATATTTTTCCTATAAAGGTAATCGCAGCCTCAAGCCTCATCAACCGGGAATGGCTAAAACAGGGGAGGTGCAGCAAGGTTAGGTGGGTCATGCCCAAGCAGGACGAGATATACCCATGTCTAGATGTCCCTTTATTTCGGCTGTGTGGGCGGTTGGATATGCGCACCAACTGCGGGGTTATCTTGTTCGGGACTGTTCAGTAAGGAATGGTTCCGGCCTTGTGTTGCAGGGGAGTTAGGGTGACTCCTCGGTACTGTGATCTAGACCACGTACTGTGACGGGCGGTACCCCAGTAGCCCTGCCATTGTATGGGATCCAATTTCCAATAAGCGCCGTACGTTTTGATTGTGCCCAGCTACGTTGGAATGTGAGATGTAAGCATTTAAGCTATTTCTGTATTTTACTTGAAAACCCTAGACACTATTATAATATCATTGGATTTCCTATAAAAAGTTTTGGTTAGCGTAAGGTAAAAACTTACCCGTATTTATTTGTGGGGAGTCTTACGTGATACCTTTGTTTTAAAGGATTTTCAAAATTTAAACAATTTAAACCGTTTACTCATACCAGACCCATGTCTGACCCGGAGTTTATATTTTGTTTTTCATAAACTCTCGGGTACCCAAATTTTTACGGGTAGCCAAGGGATTCAGGTTTGGCTTTGACGAATTCTGGAGGAGAAATGGAGCAGGTGGCTTCAGCGTTGTAGATATCTATCTAGTTCCGCTGTGTTACTTGATGTATACTGTATCTCTGATGTATATAGTGACAGATGCATGTATGATTGTCATGTATATTGATATTGTATAACTCTGATATATGAAATCTATGTAGTAGATATATGATATATTATATTTTGTTCCATTCCGCTGTGAGATTCTGATGTTTTGTTTCTTTCTTTTCTATTCTTTTCTATTTCTATCCCTTTCTTTCTTAATGATGATGCGTCTTTCTGGTAGTGAGAAGGGCGGGTCATCACAAAAACATTTCGAAAGTATAATATTAATCTTAGCCAGCATAGACATTCCGAACTATGTCTACATAGCTACCATCTAAACAGTGGGGCGCCACCATAAGTAGATGGAAGGTTATACAACTAAAACCGTACAAGGCGCGTATTGGATGATTGGATTTCCAACAAATGGTTAGGCTAAGGAACTTCCTATTTCCACATGGGAATGCCTCTGGAGGGGAGATCCAAGAACATCCCTCAGTTCTCTGCCAACAGAAGGTCGATGTACCCCCGCCCGGGAGTATCACCTAAGATATTCCATCCCCGGTCATAACCAACCTTTATCCGAGCGCTCGATACTAACAACCACAAAGTAATGTATTTGTAGTAACCACATAGGTTAAATATCTGGGCTCCATACCATGATATCATCTCTATCCAGAAGAAATGGACATACCCTAGGGGTGCGACCCATGAAACCTTGCTGCATCTTTCCTGTTTCGACCATTCCGGGGTGTGAGGTCCTGATGCAGTCTCGTCCACAAAGCTACGCTTTTCACAAAGCCTTGCTTTGATCAACAAATGATCAGCAGCACTTCATTTTCCACATTACCAAATTGGGAATGTATCACTGGTAACCATCAACTACATAACCTTTGAGCTCGTATATCTCAGAGAAGGGTGTTAAACTAAGAGAATAAATCTCCGCCACCAAGCAGAAATGTATTTGATAGAAACCGATTTTACATCTCAAAGTGTAATGTCAGACTCACATCCATAAAAATCTGTTCCGGGTTCGAACAGAACCGAAGGCACTTCTGAAGAAGCCATTGCAATCTGGATAATTTCTAATCACGTCCGGACTCCCCATCACAATAGGTGCTCAAATCTCTATACCAGGGCCATTCAGTGCAGAGACATTCGACGGTCATCCTTTCGCTTTCAAAAGTATCCGGTCTTCACCACCGGTCTTCAAATGCTATCCATATCGTCGTATCATTATTCGGAATGGGTTATATGACACAAGGTCCTCTCCCGGCTAAACCGAATAATGAGCGCAATATTTAAAAACATATGGATATTGGGATTTCAGTTAAGTCACAACTTTAAAACCCAAAACTTTTCTTTCAAATGGTTTAAACTAATTACCATTTACAAATCTTTTAAACAAAAAGATTTACTTCCAGAAACCTTTCAATGGTTTAAACAATTTCCACACTTTACTCTTTTAAACAAAAGATTTGTCTTTAAAACCCCTTTTCGATTTAAACAAGGATCACCACTCTTTAACAAAGATTCATTCATAGCCTTTCAAAACAATTTTATTCCAAATCTTTTATATAAAAGATACACCATTTAAATGCTCTTCAATTTCAAATCAAGGTTTGACTATCTTTCACAAAGATTAGTTAACGGTTTTCAAAACTATTTCCATTCGATTTGAAATCTTTCAACACAAATTGAAAACCCTTTCCTTATATGAAAGCTATTATTAATTGAAAACAAATAGTTTTGTTTTGGGAAAAACTGATTACATATACTTAAGTTAAAGCCATTCAAGTATAAACTTGGGTTTAAATTTAAATTCCCAAACCAATACTTTTTAAATGGTTTAAAACCCATATAAACCCATTTATAAGTTGAATAACCTTTTTTAAACCCTAGTTTCCAAATTATGGAATTCAGTTTCAAATATTGAATTCAAATTTAAATCATGTTATTCAAAATAACTTTTATTTTTGAAATTCATTTTCAAAAGCTTCCAATTCTAATTCCAAAACTATTTTGGATTCAAAAATTCAATTTTTTAAAACAATTTCAAAAATCTGTGACTTAACCCATTTCCACGTGCAATCCATATTTGTATGTGTATAAGTGTGGTCCAGGGGTTTTACACAATAAAAGTTCCAGATCATCAATCAGCACAGATTCAAATACAACAATATATTTGATAAGCAGTATAAACTATAACGCTTATATTTGATAAGCGGTATGAACCATAACGCTTATCTTCCATTCACAAATCATATATATATATATATATATATATATATCATAGAAAATAAATTACAGTAAACATAGCTCAAATCAAACAGAGAATCACAATCAGGGATATCAAACAAATCAATCACCCAATAGAATCCAAACATACATAAGTAAGGTCGGTTAATTATCTGATTTAAATTCAAATCCGATTAATTACTTATGAATTACCAATTCTGGTTATTTAATACTAATAAATTACATTTCGTTTAATTATTATTTAATCATTTATTAATTAATCATTCATGATAATATTAATTAACCCTTAATTATAATTTATCAACCTTTAATTATTAATAATTATCCTTTAACTATTTAATTAACCATTTAATTTATCATCTTAAATTAATTAATTTAACCCTTGATTAATTAATTACCATTTATCCTCAATTAATTATCATTCTTCATTAATTAATTAAACTTTAATTACCTAAATTAATCACCATTTTGATTTAATTATCATTTAATTAATTATCCTTTAATAATAATCATTGATTATTCTTAATCACATAATTGAATTATCACTTGGTTAATTAACTTTGATCAATAATTAATTACTTTTAATTAAGTAGTTATCCTTAATAATAATTAATTATCTAAATTAATTTATCCTTAACTGTTGATTAATCAACTCTTAATTACTTTTATAAATTAATTACTTCTTAATTTAAATTACCTTAATGGCATTGATTAATTATCCTTAATTAATTAATCTTTAATTAATTATCCTTAATGACTTAATTAATTTATTAATTCTTTATTAATAAATCATCTCTTAAATACTTTCATCAATTAATCTTTAAGTCATTATTTAATTAACCCAATTCATGTAATTATTTTACCTTAATCCTTCATGGATTAATAAAATTTAACAAATCACCTTGATTAAACAAATAACCCTTTAATTTAATTATATTGATAACTAATCACCCATCCTAATAATTAATTATTAAATCCTATTTGAAAGCATTAAAAATAAAATACATAATATATATATATATATATATATATATATATATATTATTTAAAAACAAATCAATTTTTAATGTTTAACTTAAAAATTAAATTTTGTAACTTTGTTTAAAACTCATTTAATTTTCATTTTAACTTCTAAAATATGATTAATAAATTTGAAAACTTTATTAAATTCATCATTACCCAACTTTGTTTAAACATCTAATAGTTTAAACCTCGTTAAACATTTAACTAAAAAAAAATTAAAAAGAAACTTGATGTATTCACACTTCCCCAGCCACACGTTCATCTACCCGAGGCCAAACCCCCAAATCCACGAACTCGACTTCGAGTTCCTCCCAGAACGACCCGAATAGAATCAAAATTTTCCAATTTAAGTTTCTAACTGTTTTCTTAGTTTATCGAAAACTTACTCGAATTGAAACTCAAGCTATCTTCATGTTTTCTCGAGAGTAAACCCGAGATTACTTCATCTTTCTCACCCAAAACGTCCTGACACACTGCTGCACTTGTACACGTGTACACGAATTCGAATCGCCGCCGGCCATCTCCAAGACCTCCGGCATGTCACCTTCAACCCTCTAAACAACTTCGACCACCCAGATGATCCCGTATGGCAACGAGTCGAAATCGAGCATATAATGGTTACTGGAAAACCCAAACCCAAACGACAAACTACCCCACAGCCGATGAACCATGCCACCAGAAATTGCACCACTTCACCCAGAGCATCACCTCAGCCCCACGCATCTATCCCCACATGATCGATCGCCTGGAACACTTCAACGGCGATGCGACGATATGATTTCCCAACTCGACCCAAAACAGTCAATTAACCCTAAAATTATTTCGTTTAATCACCACAGCGATCGAAAAATTAAACAAACGTTTTTTTAGCAATCTATGACACTTGAACCACCTTCGTCGTAAGGCGTGACCCATAAAAGTTCGTCGTTGATTTGATTTTGACAAAAATGTGGTTTCTGCTCATCTCTCGATTTCCCACAATGTAATAAACTAAAAATTCTGAATTGATCGCCTAAATTCATGATTTCATATTACAAATAAATTCGTATAGCTAGAACATGAAATCCAAACTACTGATTTTTAATTGGAATTAAATTATCCCTGTCATTTCTATTTTTTGAAGTAAATTCCCAATATAAAAACTTGAATTAAATTTTAACATGTATGTTATACTATTTAAATCATCTTTCCTTTAGAAATTGTAACCTAAAACCAAATAAATCAAGAGCAATTTGACCTTTTAACTAAGGGTTGTAACCTATAAATCAACAGAGCGTAGGTATATACATATACCCAGACATGCATTCTCTATATATATAGCGTAATTCAATTATATTCAAGTGAATATATCTAGACAAACACATGCATACATCATCACTACATAGGTACATCACATGCATCAGTATCAAAACATTAAAGGTCGAAGATTTGCTCACCTCAAAATTGAAGACAGAGGACAAAGAACAGTGAAGATTTTGAGCCTGGAATCTTTTTTTTCTTTCTTTTTAGATCTTGGAGTTTAGATCTGCCAAGTTTGTTGACACAAAACTTTTACTTAATTTTCTGTTATATTTACTTACTTACTTTCAGCAATAACAAACAATTTTGATTCTTTACTTACAGTTTAAATTCTTATATATATATATATATATATATATATATATATATATATATATATATAACAGAGGAATTACCTGCATTTGAAAATAGAAACAGAATTTGCCTTGCACTTGATTTAACGTGGTTCTTAAATTTGGAAACTGGAATTTCTTTTTTTTGTTTCCAGATTACACTTGAAAAAAACAGGGCTTTGGTTTTGATCTTCTTTTGTTTAAAGCTTCCAGGTTGGTTTCCAATTTGCAGATGATTTGCTTGTACCTGATTTGTTACTCAGGTTGACTAGCTTGCTTCAAGATTTCAAACATGAACTTCCAGGTTTGCTTAGTTGTTATTTGATTTGTTTTTGTTCCCAGATTGAAGATAAGAGAAGCTTTTAACTTTTTTTTAAACTAAAACCATACTTTCTTTTTCTTTTCTTTGATCTTGTTTTTCAGGTTGAATTCATTTCCATATTTGAAAACTGCATGTTGAATCCAGATTTTTATTCTGATTGATTTCCATGATGAACAGTTTTTTTTGAACACTTGAATTTGGTTTTGATTGCTTGAGTTGAATTTGGAAATCTGGTTTTTAGTGTTCTTTTCTGATTTCTTTTATTTCAGATTTGAAGTTTAAAAACAATGAAGTGTATTGCCTTGTTTTTCTTTTATGTATTTATTTATTTATTTTTTATGTTTTTAAATGAAGATAAATATCAAGTTTGCCACTTGTTTATTCATTTACACTTGTACATTTATTTTAACACTTGTTAAATTCATCTCTTATACTTGTTATCATATAGGTATTTTATGTTTTTAACCTTGTTTAAAAATTAATCTACAATTTTGTTTAAATCCTTGCATACTTTATGTTTTACATATTTATATCTTTGTGCATTTATGTTTTATATCCTTGTTTTAAATAATTTTATAAAGTTTTGTTTTTAAACCCCTATCTCATTTAATTTGTATTTTGTATTTTAAACCCAAAAGTATTTATATTTCATATCTTATCATATGTAAATGTTTTTACATTTTAAATTCATAAATATACAAACTATTTGTGACGACTCGTTATTTTGGCAACATTATTTTAATAATTATTAATCCAACTAAATAAAATGTAAACGCATCATTTTAAAATGAATAAATCTTTTGGAAATATTTGCCATTTATTTATAGATATTTGTATTTTGAAAAGGAAATTTAATTTGGAAATTTAAAAATATATCTCTCAAAAATATGTACAATAAAATCTATCTTACATAAGTGAATTAAAAAGTTTTACCTTGTTATCATTTGGTATGTATATATATATATATATATATATATATATATATATGCAAATGCAACGTAGATGATAATGGTTAAAATAAAATTTAATTCTATCAATATAAAATTTAAGTATAAAAGGTAAGTAGAACTTATTATGAATATAATTTAAATAGTGATAGTTAAAATAGAAATAAATATATATAAAATAAATTGATGGTTATGTAAAAATATAAAATAAACACAAGATAATTCTAGAAACTATAACCTATGAAATATATATTTATAAACAAGGCAAAGGGGATTTTTTTTATAAATATCAACAAACAAAATCTACGTACATACAAGTGATAGATATGGAAAGATGTTATATATAAACACAAAGAGATATACATGCATACATCAATTCACATAAATGTATGTAAACAAAAGAGGAGACGAGTTTTTAGGCCTAGCATACAAAATATGAAATCAAGTCAGTATGCAAAATCTGTATCAAGCCGACTTTTAAACAAAAATCTCTGATCAAAAATCAAAAGAACAAACTTGTTGTGTACTACAATGCAGCCCACTTCTTATATACCTCTACTACCTTCTTTTATTTGATCCATGCGAAAGCTAAGTAAGTAAAACGAAATACACTTCTTCCATTTTACAAACTAAAGAAACCAGACACTAACTCAAGTCAGGAGGATCAAGCAAAAACAAGCAGCCTATTTTGTCAAAACAATACTCTATTCAAATTTTGAAACCTGGAAGCCTGGAAGCAAGCCGATCAACAAGCAAACTAGTATATGGATTCAATTCAACTAGATCAAGTAGTTCCAGTTTTAAAGCAACCGAAGTTTTCCAGTTTCAATTCAAGCTATTCAAGTCTTCAATTTTCAAAAAAAAAAAAACTGTTCCCAAAAAGCTCTCTATTTCCTTCATAAGCAGGTGAGCAAACACTCTTTAAAAAAAAATTAAATCTAAGTAAATATTCTTCTGCTTGTCTGTGAAGTTAAAGGGAATAATACTTGGTTGTGCATATATATATATATATATATCTCTGTGATAAGAATACTGGTGAGTGGGTATGTCTGTTATACTGAATCATATCTGTTCATGGTTCTGCAAATTTAAAATTTTGATCAAAAGCCCACCTACTCCACTGGTCTTTATTAGGACTAGAGATTCAAACGACTTATATTTGTTGATTCCTAAGTTAAAGCCTGAATTTTTGTTTCAAGCAAAATAAGTTGGAAATATACCTGGAACAAGTTAGAACAGAAGAAAGTTTAAAAGTATGATGAAATCCATCATCATGGATTTTTGATTTAGGTTTATAACTTGAATCCATATCGAAAATGAGGAATTTTAAAATCAAAATCAAAAATTTTAAATGGGTTTTGAGAGTGGAATTCAGTGTTGACTGGAATGTGAGTAAAACAGCTTCTAATTATTATTAATATTACATATCCTTTATATCTGATGATTTGGAATGAAATCTTTGATTTTATATCAAGGGTGGATGAGTTGTTTTGGGGATATGTGAGTGTATATGTGTGTTTTAACATGATCGGTAACCCAAGGAGAAGCTGCTGCTTCACGAAGTCCTCTTTTTTTTTAAAAAGGGATAAAAAACAGTAAATATTTTTCATTTAAAAACCTATAACTCTCCATCCTGGAAGTTTTAGATCTTGGTTTCAAAATGGAAGTTGTTTACATTTGAGTAAGGCTCCCTTTAAAATTTATCTCACTGAATTTCATCAAGTGTAGAAGGAGTAACTGTCAAAAATAAGAAAGGGGTAAAATGCTCATGAGAACTTAAAAAAAAATAATTCCTTAAATCTGTCAAGAATAGGTCGATGTCGTCTGCGCCGAAGAGTTCGTATGAAGGGGGAGAATTTTTGATGGAAGCTCGGCAGTGATTGGCGATGGTCGATGACGGGGGTTCAAAACTAGGGTTCGGTTTCTAGGGAGTTTTGGGCGACGAAGGAAAAAATGGAAGTAGGGATGTGGCCAGGGAAGAGAGGGGTTTCGAGCGGCGAAATTTGATGGGTTTTCGTGAGTAAGAATGTCGCTTTTTTTAAACATTTCTGTAGCATGGCTCGGCCGGTCGGAGCTAGAAGGGACCGAGGTCGAGGCGATTGTGCCGGAGGAATGCGGGGGAGGGGGGAAAGGAATTTGCGGGTGATCTCGGCTTCGTTTATGGATGGAGGAAAAGGTAGTGCACGTGCACACGTGCACAAAAATGGAGGAGGGGTTCTGGAAGTTGATTTGGGAAGATGATACTGTTCCTTTGGGTGGAAAGAAAATGGGTTTCGGCCCGTTTGATGGTTTGGAATCTATTTAGTTTTAGCTTTACCTTGTTATTCAATATACAAGTATTTGTATGTTGTGGAGCAAATAGAAGAAAAAAGGAAGCAATAAACAGTAGAACAGAAGTAGGGAAAGTGTTTGCCTGGATCGGCTATTTAAGGCTTTAACGATTGAGATTAATTAAGTTGATTAAGAAAATTTAAGTAAAATTAATTGATTTAAATTAACTAATGGTTAAAGGTTATAATTAATTAATTAAAGGTTAATTAACCATCATTAAGAATTGATTAACCGGTAATTAAGGATTAATTGATTTGTTATGAAGTTTTATTAATTGATAATTAAGATTTGTTAATAATTAAAGAATAATTAATCTGTAATTAAAGATTAATTAATTTATTTATAAGGGTAATTAACGGATAAATTACCCAATTTTAATTAATTTGTTAATAAATTAAAGAAAACCCCTTGGTGATTGATTAAGTATGATTACTTAATGAGAAATGAGTGTAATTACTTAGTGTAAGCAAAATAATAATTACTAGATGCAATTAATAAAAGGGAAATTACTTAATGGGAAATAATTAAAGGATAATCGGTAGAAGTAATTGAGGATTAATTACTTGGTATAATTAATTAAGAGATTAATATAATTAATCGAGGATTTAATTAATTATGGGATGGTAATTATTGTTTATGATTAATTAAAATTGATTAATGGAAGTAATTAAAGGAATTACAGTAAATGGTTAAGGATAATTAGTTCGTGTAATTAATTAAAGGATAATTACTTTATGTAATTGAAGATAATTAATTAGGGATGATTAATTAAGATGGATAATTAAAAGATGATTAGTTAATTAATTTGTAATTTATTAATTTTGGAAATGGTCCATCTTGCTTATGAATGGTTAAATGATGTTAAATGCCTTGAATTGATTGATATTTCCAATATGAAATGTTTTGTGATATGATGTGTTTGGGTGGTCAATGTTAACACCGATGATGAATTGCTGTGTAAAAAGAGTCATCTTTTATTTAAAGTTGAATTGCAATTCACTTGAATAACTTGGTTGAGAGGGTATTGAATTTGAAGAGACCGGAGTCGGGTGTTAGTAAATACCCGAAACCACTTCGATTCTTTATAAATTGATTTGTGAAATCAATAAGCCGGTATGGAATGATTTCAGTAAATTGAACCATTCAATCTAAGTTTGGTACTTAGAAATTGATGTGTGATGTAAGTAATGTCCATAACGGCTTGTGAAGTTGTAAATTGATACAAATTACCCCAGGTTTATAATATTTGTATGCTTTTGCATTCCATGTTAGATGGGTTTACTCACGCTGGTTTCCAGCCTGACCCGGGTGTTACTTTGATGTAATGCTTGGGTCAGACCGAGTATTACAGATTTTCAGGTAGGTACGCTTTGGAGCTCAAGAGGCGAGCTGGATGGCAATAGCGTATAGAGTATTCCGCTGTATTTCTGAGACATGATAATTGTATATATTCAGTGACCGTATATATATGTGGAACTCTGATGTATATTAAATGTTATCGAAAGATATATATTATTCTTTTGTAAACTGTTACTATTTATTATTATATTTTACCCGCCGCGAATGTGAGATGTTTGATGTTTCTGTTCTTTTTCTTCTATCTCTTTCTTCTTTTTCATAACTATTTGAAATTTTCGGGTTTGAAAATTTTGGGTCGTTACAGTTGGTATCAGAGCAGAAGGTTAAGCGAGAACCTTGACTCTGATGGGTGTACTCATTAAGGATAGGGTCAATAGTCCCCTAGAATGAGTTGAGTGTACATATATATGAGAGAGCATACTTGTTATTTTCTTATATAAGGATTTTAAATGATTTTATATAAGATTATATTTTGATATATAAAGCAATATTTCTTTAAATATTAGAGTAATTGGTTGTTAAATTATTGGAGTTAAATTAAGTCGTAATAGAAATACAACCAAATTGAATTAAATAAAGAAAAGTTTGAAATAGATTCAACTGGAATTAAAATCTTGAATTTGGAAAAAAGTTTCAGAATAAGATAATAATAAATTGGTTTACAGATATGATAATCTTGGTTATAATTCCTAAATGGTTATTGTGTTTAATAATGATATATTTGTAAGCAAAATGAAGTAAACTTTTAAGATGAGTATAACTTCTAAATAAAAGTGGGTTTTAAATTGTGAAATTTTGAAACCTAAGTCTAAAAACATTTGAATTGTTTCAAAATGTTAAGAGAAATTTGTTTTGAATTAAAAACCAAAGGTGGTTTAAAATTTAAGGATAACTTGGTATGTTGAGGAGATAAATAGGTATATTTGGAAATAAAACTCTAAGGTTGAGTTTTGAATTTTCCTTGGGATGTGATGTAAAACCCAAAGCAATAAGTTTTTGAACTTATGAGTGGGAAGATTATTAATGTGAAGTTTAAAACTTGAATTGGGAATTTAAATTGAGTAAGGTTGATTGGATTAAGTAAATTTAATTTAACTTGGGAGAAGTTAAATAAGTTTGAACGAACAAACTGAATTGGAAATTTCAAAGATGAAATTGGAATTTAACTTGGAAAGTTAAATGGTTAATTTGAATTGGGAGTTTGTGTGATCTCAAAATGGGTTTGAGATCTGGAAATTGAAAATGGATGTTTTAAAATAAATTGGATAATATCATAACATTGTTATTAAAAATCTTTAAATTACGAATTGGATTTGTTTAAATAAATGAGAAATGAAGTGTGGTAATATATCCATTATTGAGATAAAAAGGAAAATCTAAATTTA
Organism: Allium cepa; assembly: GCA_030765085.1. Lineage (NCBI taxonomy): Eukaryota > Viridiplantae > Streptophyta > Magnoliopsida > Asparagales > Amaryllidaceae > Allium > Allium cepa. The sequence continues at coordinate 829,589,649 of CM060934.1, forward strand.
ATTTGAAATTAAGGATAAGGGATTACTTTGAGCTGAAAATTTGAATAATTGAATTTGTAAATTAAACTAGTTTAAGAATTTGTTTCAAACTAGAAGATAAAATTGGGTAATAAATTAAAATTTTAAAATAAAATTGTATTGGACTCTTATTTGAAACTTAAAATACATAAGTAAAGATAATTTAAAGATGAAATTCTAAAACTAAAAATTAAATTGTTTAAAAATTTTAAATGAACAAAGTTAATTTGGTTTAAAAAGTTAAACCAACCTTTGAGAATTTAACTCGAATTTATATAATTCGAGATGGTTTAAAATTGGGATTGGAATTGAATTAGTTCAAATTGAATTTGATTTGAATTAATTGGGTTTGTGATTGAAGATGTATAAGTTTAAAATTTTAAATGGAGAATTTGAATAGGATCAAATTGAAGTGATTTGAAAATTGAGGTGGGTTCAATTGATAAATGGATTGGAATAATCTGGAATTGAAATTAAGGCGAGTAGGATTAAAATCAAATGGAATTTGATTTGAAGTTGGGAAAGAAATCAAGATTTATTCAACTTGGATTGGGAATTGAACAGTTTTGACTCTGGACCATTTTCAATATAAATTGTTTTAATAATAACTTATTTTTCCAAGCTATTAAATATATACAACCTTTCCTTCTTAAAGCCAAATTATTTTATACTTGTTTTACAATTATTTTTGGAGCTACATAACCATTTCTCAACTATTTTCTGAACTAATTACTATTTTTCAACTATGTTATAAATTAATTACTATTTTACAACTCTTTTGCAATTATCTAAGGTTTTTGAAACTATTCAACTATTTTCCAACTATTTTACAACTAGTTAGCTATTTTACAGCTATTTTCCAAGTTAATAATTATTTTTCAACTACTTACCTATTTTTAAATTTTCAAGCTATTTTCTAAACTGGTCGGAGTTCAAACTGTTATTGATTAAATACCAAATTGAGACAAGGATTGAAGTGATAATCCAAATGGGATTAAGGAAAATGTAAATAAGTGAATGAAAATTTAAGTGAACATGAATAATTGATTTGGCTAATAATCAATGAAGTTAAATACGTAGGATGTACGTATATTATTCTATTCGCATAGTGATTTGATCCAGATTCGAGCACAGAATTTCGAGATAGTTATATCGATCCGAGTTGGGATTTTTCACTCGATTTTCGACGGCGAACCTGGATATGGATTGTTGATTCTAGATAATCTCTATCATAGTTATGGATATGCAAGGAGAATGATGGTTTCTAATCAAGAAACCAGAACCGTGTCCGCACTAGGAAGTCGGGTGGACAATACTAGTTCAGAAGTGAAATTGTGTGATCGAGTGAGCGATCAGATCGGTATAGCTTACGGATGTTATGTGTACATCGTACGGATTTGAACGGAATTGATATTGGAAAGAGTAATCAAATTTGAATATTTGATTTTGAATAAACAAAGTTATATATCTTTATTACATAAGGTAAAACTTCCCTTGTTGGATCTATTGGCAGAAGAAAAGGGATTTTGAAAGTGTTTGAAGTATAAAAAGGAGATTTATACGAGATTGAAATGATCTAGAGTTTTTTATTATAAATTTTTTATATATACATCTATATATATATATAAAGGATCTTACGAGGATTAGGAAAAAGGTTTTGGGGACCTTTTGATTGGAAAGGCTTTTGATTTTTGGGTAAAATCAATATTGGTATTTAGAAAGCCTAGTTTGAGAAGTATCAATTTTGGGATAAGGTTTTGTGTAAAAGGAGCTTTGTATGAAATTCATACTAGGTGTATGATTTGAAAGATTCTATATGTGTATAGTATAAAGTGTTTTGATAATGGCTCTGGGGAAAAAGGCGCTCCTTTGAAATGAACTTTTCAGGAGTGCCACCGGGTGGTGCTGCCTTGAGCCCAAAGGGGGGTTCTAAAGTTGATCCTGTGAGGAGTCCGGACAAAAATAGTTCCTGAGGATTATGAGTAATGTACCATAGCGAAAGTCGTGTGTGCCGCTGAGAGACAACAGTCTGTGTTTGATTTTATATCGGTAGACTATGACCTATGTAGGAGTGGAGAAGTTTCATTTCGACAGCGAAAATCGAGGCCGCTGAGAGCCTGCAGTTACATGGACTTTTGTTGTGATGGCAACGTAACCCTGGAATGTAACTGTGATCTGTTGTGTGTTCCATGGCGTAATCGAGAGGCCGCGGAGAGCCTGCGGTTGCATGGACTTTTGCTGCGACGGCAACGTAACCTAGGATGTAACTGCGACCATGGATGGGGGTGATGATTTCCAGAGCATTCTCACCAAAGATATAACCTCTAATTTCAAAAATTGTTTTCTATGTTTTCAATAAAATTATTTTCATAAGTATTTTCACTGGATGTTGAAACGGGTCTGCCAAGCGCTTATAGATTTTCAGTCGTACGCCTGATCAACGTATGACCGAATTTCTGTGAGAACAAGGATGGACTTGTCGAAACATCGAGTTATAAAAGTATTTTTATAAAAACTATTTTAGAAATATTATATAGATTTTTGAAGAAGTTTAAAAATGAACAAAAAAATAATTTAACTAAGTATTTTAATACATTTTGGCTTCGTTCCTTTTCGAGGACGAAAAGTTCTAAAGAGGGGAAGAATGTGATGATTCGGTATTTTGGCAACATTATTTTAATAAATATTTAATCCAACTAAATAAAATGTAAACTCATCATTTTAAAATGAATAAATCTTTTGGAAATATTTGCCATTTATTTATAGATATTTTTATTTTGAAAAGGAAATTTAATTTGGAAATTTAAAAATATATCTCTTAAAAATATGTACAATAAAATCTATCTTACATAAGTGAATTAAAAAGTTTTACCTTGTTATCATTTGGTATGTATATATATATATATATATATGCAAATGCAATGTAGATGATAATGGTTAAAATAAAATTTAATTCTATCAATATAAAATTTAAGTATAAAAGGTAAGTAGAACTTATTATGAATATAATTTAAATAGTGATAGTTAAAATAGAAATAAATATATATAAAATAAATTGATGGTTATGTAAAAATATAAAATAAACACAAGATAATTCTAGAAACTATAACCTATGAAATATATATGTATAAACAAGGCAAAGGGGAATTTTTTTTTATAAATGTCAACAAACAAAATCTATGTACATACAAGTGATAGATATGGAAAGATGTTATATACAAACACAAAGAGATATACATGCATACATCAATTCACATAAATGTATGTAAACAAAAGAGGAGACAAATTTTTAGGCCTAGCATACAAAATATGAAATCAAGTCAGTACGCAAAATCTGTATCAAGCCGACTTTTAAACAAAAATCTCTAATCAAAAATCAAAAGAACAAACTTGCTGTGTACTACAATGCAGCCCACTTCTTATATACCTCCACTACCTTCTTTTATTTGATCCATGCGAAAGCTAAGTAAGTAAAACGAAATAAACACTTCTTCCATTTTACAAACTAAAGAAACCAGACACCAATTCAAGTCAGGAGGATCAAGCAAAAACAAGCAGCCTATTTTGTCAAAACAATACTCTGTTCAAATTTTGAAACCTAGAAGCCTGGAAGCAAGCCGATCAACAAGCAAACTAGTATATGGATTCAATTCAACTAGATCAAGTAGTTCCAGTTTTAAAGCAACCGAAGTTTTCCAGTTTCAATTCAAGCTATTCAAGTCTTCAATTAAAAAAAAAAACTATTTCCAAAAAGCTCTATGTTTCCTTCATAAGCAGGTGAGCAAACACTCTTTCAAAAAAAATTAAATCTAAGTAAATATTCTTCTGCTTGTCTGTGAAGTTAAAGGGAATAATACTTGGTTGTGCATATATATATATATATATATATATATATATATATATATATATATATATATCTCTGTGATAAGAATACTGGTGAGTGGGTATGTCTGCTATATTGAATCATGTTTGTTCATGGTTCTGCAAATTTAAATTTTGATCAAAATCCAACCTACTCCGCTAGTCTTTATTAGGACTGGAGATTCAAACGACTTATGTTTGTTGATTCCTAAGTTAAAGCTTGAATTTTAATTTCAATCAAAATAAGTTGGAAATATACCTGGAACAAGTTAGAACAGAAGAAAGTTTAAAAGTATGATGAAATCCATCATCATGGATTTTTGATTCAGGTTTATAAGTTGAATCCATATCGAAAATGAGGAATTTTAAAATAAAAATAAATTTTTTTAAATGGGTATAGAGAGTGGAATTCAGTGTTGACTGAAATGTGAGTAAAACAACTTCTAATTTTTCTTGATATTACATATCCTTCATATCTGATGATTTGGAATGAAATCTTTGATTTTATATCAAGGATGAATGAGTTGTTTTAGGGATGTGTGAGTGTATATGTATGTTTTAACATGATCGGTAACCCAAGGAGAAGCTGATGCTTCACGAAGTCCTCTTTTTTTTTAAAAAAAAGGGATAAAAACAGTAAATATTTTTCATTTAAAAACCTATAACTCTCCATCCTGTAAGTTTTAGATCTTGGTTTCAAAATGGACGTTGTTTACATTTGAGTAAGGCTCCCTTTAAAATTTATCTCACTGAATTTCATCAAGTGTAGAAGGAGTAAGTGTCAAAAATCAAAAAGGGGTAAAATGCTCATGAGAACTTAAAAAAAATTAATTCCTTAAATCTGTCAAGAATGGGTCGATGTCGTCTGCGCCAGAGAGTTCGTATGAAGGGGGAGAATTTTTGATGGAAGCTCGGCAGTGATTGGCGATGGTCGATGACGGGGGTTCGAAACTAGGGTTCGGTTTCTAGGGAGTTTTGGGCGACGAAGGAAGAAAAGGGAAGTAGGGTTGTGGCCAGGGAAGAGAGGGGTTTCAAGCGGCGAAATTTGATGGGTTTTCGTGAGTAAGAATGTCGCGTTTTTTAAACATTTTTGTAGCATGGCTCGGTCGGTCGGAGCTAGAAGGGACCGAGGTCGAGGCGATTGTGCCGGAGGAATGCAGGGGGAAAAAGGAGTTTGCGGGTGATCTCGGCTTCGTTTATGGATGGAGGAAAAGGTAGTGCACGCGTGCACAAAAATGGAGGAGGGGTTTTGGAAGTTGATTTGGGAAGATGATACAGTTCCTTTGGGTGGAACGAAAATGGGTTTCGGCCCGTTTGATGGTTTGGAATCTATTTAGTTTTAGCTTTACCTTGTTATTCAATATACAAGTATTTGTATGTTGTGGAGCAAATAGAAAAAAAGAAGGAAGCAATAAACAGTAGAACAGAAGTAGGGAAAGTGTTTGCCTGGATCGGCTATTTAAGGCTTTAACGATTGAGATTAATTAAGTTGATTAAGAAAATTTAAGTAAAATTAATTGATTTAAGTTAACTAATAGTTAAAGGTTATAATTAATTAATTAAAGGTTAATTAACCATCATTAAGAATTTATTAACCGGTAATTAAGGATTAATTAATTTGTTATGAAGTTTTATTAATTGATAATTAAGATTTGTTAATAATTAAAGAATAATTAATCTGTAATTAAATATTAATTAATTTATTTATAAGGGTAATTAACGGATAAATTACTCAATTTTAATTAATTTGTTAATGAATTAAAGAAAATCCCTTGGTGATTGATTAAGTATGATTACTTAATGAGAAATGAGTGTAATTACTTAGTGTAAGCAAATAATAATTATTAGATGCAATTAATAAAAGGGAAATTACTTAATGGGAAGTAATTAAAGGATAATCGGTAGAAGTAATTGAGGATTAATTACTTGGTATAATTAATTAAGAGATTAATATAATTAATCGAGGAGTTAATTAATTCTGGGATGGTAATTATTGTTTATGATTAATTAAAATTGATTAGTGGAAGTAATAAAGGAATTACAGTAAATGGTTAAGGATAATTAATTCGTGCAATTAATTAAAGGATAATTACTTTATGTAATTGAAGATAATTAATCAGGGATGATTAATTAAGATGGATAATTAAAAGATGATTACTTAATTAATTTGTAATTAATTAATTTTGGAAATGATCCATCTTGCTTATGAATGGTTAAATGATGTTAAATGCCTTGAATTGATTGATATTTCCAATATGAAATGTTTTGTGATATGATGTGTTTGGGTGGTCAATGTTAACACCGATGATGAATTGTTGTGTAAAAAGAATCATCTTGTATTCAAAGTTGAATTGCAATTCACTTGAATAACTTGGTTGAGAGGGTATTGAATTCGAAGAGACCGGAGTCGGGTGTTAGTAAATACCCGAAACCACTTCGATTCTTTATAAATTGATTTGTGAAATCAATAAGCCGGTATGGAATGATTTCAGTAAATTGAACCATTCAATCTAAGTTTGGTACTTAGAAATTGATGTGTGATGTAAGTAATGTCTATAACGGCTTGTGAAGTTGTAAATTGATACAAATTACCCCGGGTTTATAATAGTTATATGCTTTTGCATTCCATGTTAGATGGGTTTACTCATGCTGGTTTCCAGCCTGACCCGGGTGTTACTTTGATGTAATACTCGGGTCAGACCGAGTATTACAGATTTTCAGGTAGGTACGCTTTGGAGCTCAAGAGGCGAGCTGGATGGCAATAGCGTATAGAGTATTCCGTTGTATTTTTGAGACATGATAATTGTATATATTCAGTGACCGTATATATATGTGGAACTCTGATGTATATTAAATGTTATCGACAGATATATATTATTCTTTTGTAAACTATTATTATTTATTATTACATTTTACCCGCTGCGAATGCGAGATGTTTGGTGTTTCTGTTCCTTTTCTTCTATCTCTTTCTTCTTTTTCATAACTATCAGAAATTTTCGGGTTCGAAAATTTCAGGTCATTACACTATTTGTTAGGCATTTTTAAACTTATACTTTCAAAAGATATATTCATACTCAAGCTTTATATTTATTTACATATGTTTATATTTACAACTTTATAAGAAGATGAGTTTCAAATTATACTAAATAAATAAACATATATATGGAATATATATGTCTTTAAAATATAAATTTAACTTTGAAACAACTGTTTAAAATTATTTATATTAACATAAAAATTTAACTTTCAAAATATATTACATATATCTCTTAAAATTTAGAAAACAAATTTCTATAAAATTATATAGTTTTCAAATCCTATTTTTAGTTAAACCATTATATCTTATTGAATATTCATATTATCTCGAACTACTATTGTTATTAATAAATATTATTTGAATTTCAAACCCATCATTCAATTTACCTCTAGAATCCAATTTATCTCTCAAAATATTTATTCTTGAATTTTTAAACTCCAAATTCAATTTAAAAATACATATCATTATTTATTCTGGAAATTTTCCAATTGATAACTTTTAAATCTAAAATTTAAAATTAATTACCAATAATTACATAATTTAATTCCAAATTTTTAATAAATAAATATATTTTTTAGCTGAAATTCAGGAATGTTACAGTATTGTATGAATATATGAATTAATTGAGGTTCTAATTATAATAAATGAATATATTTGACAACTTCAATATATTTGGAAATAATAGTTAATACAAAGGGAAGTTGGAAATTTGAATATATTGATGGAATGAAATGTGAGGCAGGTGTTAACTACATTACTAAGTAATAATAGACTCAATTAAAAGGTTGGAATTTGTAACGACCTAGAATTTCTGTCATTTGAAATTCGTATACTTAATAATTGATTTTTAAATAGTAACAAGTAAAATTTGTAAGTTGAATAAATTATATTTCGAATATCTGGATTTAATTGGATAATTAAATCGATAATATAACAATTGAAATTTCAAAAATAATTGGAAATTGGGTTTAATGTGATTGAAAATGATTTATAAAGTTGTATTTAATCATATTGGAGTTAGAATGTAACAACCCTCTATTTTGGACCACTCAAATCGACAATAAAACCATACATGTCCGACTTGAATAATTCAAAATACCGAATTGTTAATTAAAATTTGGCAAAACTTAACATATACAGTAAATAAATCAATCACAGAATCACAGATACAGAGCAGTACAATAATACGCAGCGGAATAAATGAACAGTAGTTCATGAAGCTACTATATAAACATCAGAGTTAGAGATAAAGTACAACAGAATATCTCGGATGTAGTGAAGTCTCCAGTACGAGCAAATGACTTCTCTGGACCTATTAAATGGATGACTGAAAGGATAGATAGCTGGATCTTCAAACAAAGCTCCAACTTCGAAGGTGAGTCTCAAATGCTGTATCACTCAGTCTGACCCGAGCGTAAAGCAAAATACAAAACACTCAAGTTAGGATTAACATGTTTATATCTATAAATCTAACTCAAGTGAAATATCAACTGAAATATAATTAACTTAAAGGATGTTTGGGATAACCATCCTCTAAGGATCCATGGAACTATCTACACTGTAGAAATATACGCTATAACACCGTGGTTATTCAAATTAATTTATACTTCAAAACTAGAGTATTATTTCCATTTCGTGTGTGTGTGTGTGTGTGTGTGTGTGTATTTTCAAATTTTATCATTTTCAAAGTTACGATTCAAATCAACTCAATTTCCAAATTCAAATTTAATTAACTCTCAATTCAACAAATTTCAATTCAATTCAGCTTCTAATAAATAATTGCAAATATTATCGATTTCCAAATGCAGATATAAATCACAAAATAAACCATTTAAATTCCAATGTATTTCAATGCCTTAATATTCAACATTTTCAAACCTAAATTTTATAGTTTCATATATCCTGATTTAACTCCATTATTATTTAGTCTTGAAATATTCCCTCATTTATTCAATATCATTTAAGTAACCTTAAATTACGCCATACTAAGTATTTCCTTTAATTTATTTTAACATGGAATATTCATTAAGTCACTTAAATCCAAAAAAATCCAGTTAAAATCATATCTTTGAATTCAAATTTCAATAGTTCCAAATCGGTGTTTATTTACTAAAATTCTTAATTACATACAATTTCAAATACATTTAAATTTATCTTCCCAGCATTACCTTATTCAAATTATTACCAAAATCTATAAATTTAATAAGTACTTGAGCATATCATATGTATTAAATCAATCTCCATTTAATTTAATATTATTATTAAATCTATATATTATTTTTCCATTTATATATAATATTTAAGAATCAATATTTATTAAAAACTTATATTTCTTTCCAAAACCATAGAAATTATTTCAAATTATTTATATATGGACCAACGATGTTTGTATATAATTTCTTATCCTATGTTCAAGTGATACAGATATTTATCATTTCAGTCCGTAACTTAAAAATATATATATACGGGTAGATATCCTTTCTACCCGTAATCCCAATTTCAGTTCAATGAAAATCGCTTGGGTCTATCCTTTCAACCCATAACAATTTTCGTCTATTCTAAAGTCCATTCGGGTATGTATCATTTCAACCCATAGTGAATTATATACTAACAGAGAACTTGCAGAGTGATAACAGATATGACAATAATAATAATAGGCATATATCATCAATAACAATATAATATGAACAACATGATATGGTGTCATATCCCATAGGTGAACAATTACATATAGATGCATATCATATATATAACAATTTAAAAAAAAATTAACAGTTAAATTTTAGCAACATATTTCAATTTTCGTTCTAATTGAAATCAAATTTAATAAATAAAAGAACGTTAATCGTGAGTGATTGCTCATCTTCGAGGTTAGAGATGAACGAGAATGAGATGAGTTACGAATCCAAGCACGAATTCCAAAGTAAATCAGGATTTGTACAATTTGATGGCAAAGCTGATAGATATGAATCGATGAGAATGAATAAATTAGCTCGATATAAATGAAATACATATACATATATATATATATAAACTTTCAAAAATCCATTTAAAACATATATTTCAAATTTATATCAAATTCAAACACAAATTAAATTAAATTATATATATACATATATGTATTTACAAATCTTTGTTTTTAAATAAAACCACATATAAGTCACATATCTGCGTAGTATAAATCGAAATAAATGAATATATATACTTATAATCAAATATGTAAACAACCTATATAGCCATTCTATGCAAATCTATATAAAAATCAGTAACAAATTTTAAAACATGTACATATCAAAATCTATGTATATACAATACTGTACACAGTATATAAAATACATAAACTAGCATTTGTACCTTTATATAAACAGACATATTAAAGAATAACATATCAAACTTATATAAACTTTATATATACACAAAATGTCATTTCTACTAACATATATTCACTGTCAAACTCATATATTACTAACATTTTACATTGGAAAACTGACATAAATCAATTATACCAAAAATCTTTTTTTTTCATAACATATTTTATAAACATAACATACCAAGCTGTTAACAAAACATATTTTGCATAAATATATACTCTGCCAAAATATATAATAATACTATAAAAGCTATATATTTTATATGCAGAAACCATATAGCCTGCATATACCTAACACAAACAACTAATATATATAATAATTTATACAACATAAACTTATTCAAATATGCAGAAATCATATATACATACTGAATAATAAATATGTGTTATGAAAATCTATTTCAAACTTATTAATAAAACTTAAAATAACCAAGCAGATTATATATATACGCTCTAAAACCAACTCACCAGGATACTTGAAATCTTGTATAAAATAAAATATACATATAAATCTATGTTTTAACAAACCTTTCGTATTCTTGAATATATATAAAGCTGCAAGTATAAGAAACAGATATAATATATAAAGAAATACTTACATATAAAGAATGAAAGAAGAGAGGAAACGGTTGTGGGTGGTCGAGCACGCAGTGAAGGCGTGGAGCAAAGAGGAATGAGGGGAAGAGTTTTTCCAGAGAATGAAAAGAAGGAGAGATACGCTTATCATAGGCAATATATATATGCGTTGTTCTTATATATTTTTAAAAAAAAGATTGAATGCTAGTGAATAGAGGGAATAAATTAAAACAAATATATATAAAGATTGAATGCTGGTGAACAGAGGAAATAAATTAAAACTAATATGTATAAAGATTGAATGCTAGTGAATATAGGAAATAAATTAAAATAAATATGTAGAAAGATTTAAGGCTGGTGAATAGAGGAAATAAATTAAAATATGTGTGAAGATTGAATGCTGGTGAATAGAGGAAATAAATTAAAATATGTATGAAGATTGAATGCTGGTGATAGAGGAAATAAATTAAAATATGTATAAAGATTGAATGCTGGTGAATAGAGGAAATAATGTAAAATATGTATAAAGATTGAAGGCTGGTGAATAGAGGAAATAAATTAAAATAAATATGTATAAAGATTTAATGCTCGTGAATAGAGGAAATAATGTAAAATATGTATAAAGATTGAATGTTGGTGAATAGAGGAAATAAATTAAAACAAATATGTATAAAGATTGAATGTTGGTAAATAGAGGAAATAAATTAAAACAAATATGTATAAAGATTTAATGCTGGTGAATAGAGGAAATAAATTAAAACAAATATGTATAAAGATTGAATGCTGGTGAATAGAGGAAATAACGTAAAATTTCATAAAACTCAATTAATTTAATAAATAAAATCACTAAAATTTTAGGTCGTTACACTCTCCCCCACTCAAAACTTTTCGTCCCCGAAAAGAAAGTAGGTAGGAGAATAGAACAACTAGAAATAAAAGTAGATTGAAAGTGAAGAATAAATAATTAATTTAAAACTATATAAATTTTACTTGAGATATTCATACTTTTCAAAACCCATTTGTAAAATTTCTTGCTTCCTTTATAAATACCATTTATATGTTTAAATAACACCTTTATAAGTATATGAAAACTATTTGAAAACAATTATTTACAATGAAGCTATTGAAATATTAAATCCATAATTCATAAATTTATTAATTTATCTTAAGATACTTCCAACATTATAGATAAATTAATAATCATTTTCTTTAAATATGGTTTATTTAATTAATAACTTCTAAAATATTAATAACACTAATAATTTACTATCAAACCATATAGTATATAAATGAACAATATTTTAAAAGGACATATTCAAAAGGAAAGGAGGTAGATTCGAAAATCGAAATATAGGTGAATAAATAAAGCTGAGTAGATAAGGTAGATTCAAAAGAATAGTATCGGGCACGAATAGTTAATTCAAACCATAAAAATTTCAATCCCAAATATTAATACAAAATTTCTTCGTTGGAAATACTTTTATAATAAAATGCCTTTATAATAAAACTACTTTTATGTCGAAACCAATTTTCCTTTCGAAAATACTTCTATAACTCGATGTTTCAACAAGTTTATCCTCGTTCTTACAGACTCTGGTCATGCGTTGATCAGGCGCAAAGCTAGAATTCTTCAAGTACTTAGTAGACCTGTGTCAACAACCAGTGAAAATACTTGAAAAACCTTTAAAAACAGATATGGAAAGTACAATCCAAACAAAACAACCAAACCAAAACCTTTGTCCAACCATGGTTCGCAGATACACAATGGTTACGCCTGGATCCCCCAAGAAACAATCCGTATCTGTAAGCTTTCTCAGCCCTGCGAGTTACTCCATGATGACTAGTAGAGTGCAGGATACACAATGGTTACGCCTGGGTCTTCCAGGAAACAATCTGTACCCCTAGCCCATCTCAGCCAGGCAGTTTCGCTACTAATCGCGACCTACACAGATTGCAGGATACACAATGGTTACGCCTGGATCTCTCAGGAAACAATCCGTACCCCTAGGCCAGACTCAGCTAGGCAGTTGCGCCATGCAGTCGCGAGAGAAAAAAACCATGGGTTACGCCACGGTGGAGTACTCGAGTATCACATCCGGAAAACCAAAAATCAGAGATAAAAATATCGATAGAATGAATCCACAATGTGGCCACAAAGTGGATATCAAGCAGGAGGCACTTCCCATATCTTTACTTCGAAAATATTTATCATATAGTACCTTTTCAAATCACTTTCAAATATCATACATATATAAAGTTCATTATATATAGGATCCCATTTTCAAATAGAATATTTTCCAAATCAGTAGTATATCAAATCATACTTATATAGACTTCGATTATATAAAATTCTCTTTCCAAATTGAGTACCTTTCAAATAAATAGATTTCAAATCAACTTCATACTTATACAAATCCATTTTATATAAGTTCGACCACTCCCAAATCAAGTACTTAATAATATAAGGTTCTCAATTTCAAATTATTTCAATATCAATTCAGTTTCAAAGTTTCTTAATCAATAGGTTTAGAAAATAATCCAAATTTCCAAATCAACAAAATCTAGGTCAAACAAATTCATTTTCAAAATCACCATATAAGTACTGGTTTTAATTCCAATCAAATTTCAAAACCAAATATTTTTCTCAAAATCAATTATACTCAAAATGGTTTACAAATTTATAACTATCCTTTTAAAACCCTTAAACTATTTATTTCTATTTGAAATATCCAATTTACCTTTCTGAAAATCGTTATTTAAAACTAATTTTTTTTCAAAACATTTCAAAACTAAATTCCATATTACTATAATTCAAAATATTCATATTCATTTACTTAACAAAAGGTTTCAAACTTAAACATACAAAACTAAACTTATATGCTTTATCAAATTTTTATCCTCTTCGAAATTTCTTAGCTTTGGAAATTTAACCTCGATTTGGAAGTGTTCGAACATTCAAAATAGTTAGGGAAATTAAATTTCCAATTCAAGAGTTGAAAATCAATAATAAATCAATAAATCAATTTCAATAGATAGGATTATACCAAATCAAATCCGAAACTCGAGGACTGAGTACCGGTCTCACTTTAAATTGTTTCAAATGTATACATATATCTTTCGAAAATATCAAATTATACTTCGGAATTTGAAATCAAAACGGTTTTACAAAATCACTCGCATAGCGAAGCTATTAAAGAGGCCTCTCCCCCACTCTGAAACTCGAAAATCAATGTCGATGATGCGTGCACTCATCACCGAAATTATTTTTCAGCGACATAAGTGAGTTCTGGATTTCTATTTTCTTTGAAATCTATTCCAAATTATTGGAATTCATTTGAACTCATTTGAAACATTTCTTATTCGAAAAATACTTTTAAATCGTATTATTTTTATATATTTTCCAAAATCTTAAAACCAATTTCAAAATACCGGAATTTAATTCTCGAATTTCAAATTTAACCCTTCAGTTATAAATCATTTTTATATAAATCAATTTCTTATAAATTTCCAAAATTTTAAATCCTTTCAAAACTTTTATATATTTAGAATAACATTTCTTATTTGTTTTGTATATAGGTATATAATCCTTATCGAAAACATTTTTAATTTTATATATAGAATAAAATCATAGTTATCAAATAAAAATTTCGGTATATAACCAATTTTAAAATACAAACAAAACCTTATTTTCAAAGGATGATTCAAGAATGCGTTTCAAAATCAAGATAGAGATTCAAATTAGAGGGACTCTAATCAAATAGAATTCGGATTCGAAGATAGGCTCGATCGAAAATGAGGTAATTAAATTTAAAAATAGAAGGTGGGTATAGTTATATAAATCTAGGGCGACCTTAACCTGTCAATCGTGACTTCAGGAATATAATCGATGCGGAATTCCAAAACAAATGGACATTCGATCACCAGAGATAGAATTCAGCATATCAAGATATAGCAGCATCGTAAACCGAGGATACAGAAATCTTCGGTGAATCAATGCCGATTGTAAAGGAGTTTTCACCCCCTTTACAAAACATTCAGTGGAGTTATGGGATACTCCAGAATCAAACGAATATAAATAGAAAGAGACAAGAATGAATTTTGGAACCGAGGGACATTCCAAAATTCAAAGGAAATCGAGTCAGAAAGGAAGAGATTCAACTCGAACGAAAGTGATTCTGTAAATAAATTTACCATATATGCTAAGTTTTGCCTAGAGCCAAAGCTCTGATACCAACTGTAACAACCCGCTATTTTGGACCATTCAAATCGACAATAAAACCATACATATCCGACTTTAATAATTCAAAATACCGAATTGTTAATTAAAATGTGCCAAAACTTAACATATACAGTAAATAAATCAATCACAGAATCACAGATACAGAGCAGTACAACAATACGCTGCGGAATAAATGAATAGTAGTTCATGAAGCTACTATATAAACATCAGAGTTAGAGATAAAGAACAACAGAATATCTCGGATGCAGTGAAGTCTCCAGTATGAGCAAATGACTTCTCTGGACCTATCAACTGGATGACTGAAAGGATAGATAGCTGGATCTTCAAGCAAAGCTCCAACTTCGAAGCTGAGTCTCAAATGCTGTATCATTCAGTCTGACCCAAGCGTAAAGCAAAACACAAAACACTCGAGTCAGGATTAACATTCTTATATCTATAAATCTAACTCAAGTCAAATATCAACTGAAATATAATTAGCCTAAAGGATGCTTGGGATAACCAACCTCTAAGGATCCATGGAACTATCTACACTGTAGAAATATATATTATAACACCGTGAAATTTTATCATTTTCTAAGTTACGATTCAAATCAACTCAATTTCCAAATTCAAATTTAATTAACTCTCAATTCAACAAATTTCAATTCAGTTCAGTTTCTAATAAATAATTGCAAATTATATCGATTTCCAAATGTAGATATAAATCACAAAATAAAACATTTAAATTCCAATGTATTTCAAAGCCTTAGTATTCACATTTTCAAACCTAAATTTAATAGTTTCATATATCCTGATTTAACTCCATTATTATTTAGTCTTGAAATATTCCCTCATTTATTCAATATCATTTAAGTAACCTTAAATTACGTCATACTAAGTATTTCCTTTAATTTATTTTAACATGGGATATTCATTAAGTCAATTAAATCCAAAAAAATCCAATTAAAATCATATCTTTAAATTTAAATTTCAATAGTTCCAAATCGGTGTTTATTTACTAAAATTCTTAATTACATACAATTTCAAATACATTTAAATTTACCTTCCTAGCATTAACTTATTCAAATTATTACCAAAATCTATAAATTTAATAAGTACTTGAGCATATTATATGTATTAAATCAATCTCCATTTAATTTAATATTATTATTAAATCAATATATTATATTTCCATTTATATATAATATTTAAGAATCAATATTTATTAAAAACTTATATTTCTTTCCAAAACCTTAGAAATTATTTCAAATTTATATATGGACCAACGATGTTTGTACATAATTTCTTATCCTATGGTCAAGTTATACGGATATTTATCATTTCAGTCCGTAACTTAAATATATATATATATATATATATATATATATATATATATATATATATATATGGGTAGATATCCTTTCTACCTGTAATCCCAATTTCAATTCAATGAAAATCGCTTGGGTCTATCCTTTCAACCCATAACGATTTTTTTCTTCTATTCTAAAGTCCGTTCGGGTATGTATCATTTCAACCCATAGTGAATCATATACTAACAGCGAACTTGCAGAGTGATAACAGATATGACAATAATAATAACAGGCATACATCATCAAGAACAATATAATATGAACAACTGGATATGGTGTCATATCCCATAGGTGAACAATTACATATAAATGCATATCATATATATAACAATTTAAAAAAAATTAACAGTTAAATTTTAGCAACATATTTCAATTATCGTTCTAATTGAAATCAAATTTAATAAATAAAACAACGTTAATCGTGAGTGATTGCTCACCTTCGAGGTTAGAGATGAACGAGAATGAGATGAGTTATGAATCCAAGCACGAATTCCAACGTAAATCAAGATTTGTACAATTTGACGAGCAAAGCTGATAGATATGAATCGATGAGAATGAATAAATTAGCTCGATATAAATGAAATACATACATACATATATATATATATAAACTTTCAAAAATCCATTTAAAACATATATTTCAAATTTATATCAAATTCAAACACAAATTAAATTAAATTATATATATACTTATATGTATTTATAAATATTTGTTTTTAAATAAAACCACATATAAGTCACATATCTGCGTAGTATAAATTGAAATAAATGAATATATATATATACTTATAATCAAATACGTAAACAACCTATATAGCCATTCTATGCAAATCTATATAAAAATCAGTAACAAATTTTAAAACATGTACATATTGAAATCTATGTATATACAATACTGTACACAGTATATAAAATACATAAACTAGCATTTGTACCTTTATATAAACATACATATTAAAGAATAACATATCAAACTTATGTAAACTTTATATATACACAAAATGTCATTTCTACTAACATATATTCACTGTCAAACTCATATATTACTAACTTTTACATTGGAAAAATGTCATAAATCATTTATACCAAAAATCTTTTTTTTCATAACATATTTTATAAACATAACATACCAAGCTGTTAACAAAACATATTTTGCATAAATATATACTCTGCCAAAATATATAATAATACTATAAATGCTATATATTTTATATGCAGAAACCATATAGCCTGCATATGCCTAACACAAACAACTAATATATATAATAATTTGTACAACATAAACTTATCCAAATATGCAGAAATCATATATACATACTGAATAATGAATATGTGTTACTATTTTAAACTTATTAATAAAAACTTAAAATAACCAAGCAGATTATATATATACGCTCTAAAACCAACTCACCAGGATACTTGAAATCTTGTATAAAATAAAATATACATACAAATCTATGTTTTAACAAACCTTTCGTATGCTTGAATATATATAAAGCTGCAAGTATAAGAAACAGATATAATATATAAAGAAATACTTACATATAAAGAATGAAAGAAGAGAGGAAACGGTTGTGGGTGGTCGAGCACGCAGTGAAGGCGTGGAGCAATGAGGAATGAGGGGAAGAGTTTTTCCAGAGAATGAAAAGAAGAAGGAGAGATACGCTTATCATAGGTAATATAAATATAAATGCGTTGTTCTTATATATATTTTTTGAAAGATTGAATGCTGGTGAATAGAGGAAATAAATTAAAACAAATATATATAAAGATTGAATGCTGGTGAACAGAGAAAATAAATTAAAACTAATATGTATAAAGACTGAATGTTAGTGAATATAGGAAATAAATTAAAATAAATATGTAGAAAGATTTAAGGCTGGTGAATAGAGGAAATAAATTAAAATATGTATGAAGATTGAATGCTGGTGAATAGAGGAAATAAATTAAAATATGTATGAAGATTGAATGCTGGTGAGTAGAGAAAATAAATTAAAATATGTATAAAGATTGAATGCTAGTGAATAGAGGAAATAATGTAAAATATGTATAAAGATCGAAGGCTGGTGAATAGAGGAAATAAATTAAAATAAATATGTATAAAGATTTAATGCTGGTGAATAGAGTAAATAATGTAAAATATGTATAAAGATTGAATGTTGGTGAATAGAGGAAATAAATTAAAACAAATATGTATAAAGATTGAATGTTGGTGAATAGAGGAAATAAATTAAAACAAATATGTATAAAGATTGAATGTTGGTGAATAGAGGAAATAAATTAAAACAAATATGTATAAAGATTTAATGCTGGTGAATAGAGGAAATAAATTAAAACAAATATGTATAGAGATTGAATGCTGGTGAATAGAGGAAATTACGTAAAATTTCACAAAATTAAATTAATTTAATAAATAAAGTCACCAAAATTTTGCGTCGTTACATAGAATTATGTTATAGAACTTTTAAAATCGAATTAAAAGTTAATTTGCAGAAATTGAATATTTTAATATTTAATTGACGAGTAAAAATAGACATTTTTCAAATAGTCTCGGATTTCGACGAAACCAGTTTCAACGGATCCGTAATATCATATTATTGTATGGTTTCAAATTTCGTGTCAATCGGATTTACGGTTTTTCCGGTGCAAGCTAAAACGCACTGAAATCGGTTTGAGTGAATTTTTAAAATTAAATAGTCGATTTCAAAACCTATCTTCTAAATACTTTAGAATTGGCTCCTGATATATATTTCATTGCGTTCGGAATGTGGTAAAACATTATAAACGCCAGGCGGCACGCTTCGTTTGGAGTTCGGAAAAATTTCGGTTGAATAGTGTTTGATAATTTTCTATAAAAGCACCTCTATTTTCACATTTGCAATAAATCCTAACCCTAAGCTTCAGGCCGCCACTTCCACGATTAATGGCCGAAAATTTCCAACTTTCTTCTATTAATCTCTTCCAATCCATCGATCTATTCAAGAAATCTTCAACTGCAAACTTCTAGAGCTCGATGAGAGCTACAAATCCATACGGTTATGATCGAAGATAGGCGAGTAAATCGACTACGATTCTCGTTCAAATGGTCGACGTTTGCGCACTAAATATGAGCAAGAGGGTTGATCGAGCGTGGCCGGCCTCTGGCCGATGATAGCACTCGCGATGGGCTTCAAAACCGTGGTGCTTGATCGACGTGGAAGTCGACGATGATGGCTAGTTGATTAGGGTTTTATGGCGGCCGAGATGGGTATGAGTGCGTACGAAACCTGGGGAAGAAGATGATGGGTTGTGTGGCCTTGATGCATGGGCAAAGAAATGGACGGCCTGGATCTAAAGAGGTTATAAAATATAAAAAGGAAATGTAAATAATTTATATTTAAATTCGTTTAAAACTTTAAACTATCGTAACTTGTTCATATGAGGTCGAAAAATGACGAAATGAATTGCGTCGGGTTCGTACTGACGAGCACTACGCGATGGAGCTAGATTGGAGTTGATTGGAGCTAGTGAAATTTTTGGGTAAAATTAAACGCGCGTTTAATTTTATTCGAAATAAAACACTACAACTGTTATTGAAAGCAAGGTGAGAACTTCTCACTCAATCGAATTGCGTTTCGATTAAAAAATTTAAATAGTTAGATTTAAAATTTCTTGATTGTGTAATTGAATGATAAATTGCTATCTGTTGGATTGAAATAGACCTTATACGCCGTATATTAAGCGGATCTTATTTATTAAACACATATACCGCGATATTCCATCTCGAAGTGGAATTGGTATTATATATGTACTTGGAGTTGATTTCCCGCATTATATAGCGGACGAGACCCTATTGCGCCGCATAATAGCGGATAATATTTTATATGAACCCATGTACCACGATATTCCGTCTTGAAACGGGATTGGTATTGTGCCAACATCTGTGGATGTAGGGAAACAGGTTGGAGGGATCCAACTGGATTCCTCAACTGTATTGATTTATTTACAAATATTGTGATATATTCTGTTATTATATGATATATGATGTTTTGGAGGCCGTGAATGTTATATTTAGTGTTGTTGCAGCATTGGGCCTATTTTGGAAAATTAAAAGTGTTAAAGTGACAATTTTTAAATTTAAAAAGATTTTAAAGTGATTTTTGAAAGTATACATTTTATTGAATTTTGGAATTGATTCATTTTAAATAAATAAACGCTATAATTTTAATGTTATAAAAATTATGACTTTCGAGAAATATAGTTGAAAATTGATTTTTGAAATATGGAGTTAATGATTTTATAAAATAGTTTAAAATTGAGATTTTGAATTTATTATAAAAACTTTTTATATAAGATTTATAAAATTTGATTTTTATAAATCAAAGTGATGAAATTGTAAAGGAGTTTTGAAAATGTTTTAAAATGATGTTAAAATGGGTTTTGTAAAAGAATAGAATCTACGATTTTGAAGTTATAAAAAGAATGAATTTGTAAATAGAGAATTATAAGTAATTTGCTTATAATTTGGATTTTGGCGTGTAAGTGGGATATGGATAGAATCTGTTAATAAAGTGCTTTTATAAGTTGAAGTTGTTATAAAATATAAATAGAATTTATAAACCTTGTTTTATAAATCCGAAATCGAATTATTTTGATAAGTTAATTATCATAGCTTATTAAAGGAGTTATATCCACGATTTTGGACAGTGGATAATCCTTTAAATAAAATGTGTAGAAATGTTGAATTTGGTTAACGAAGTATATTCATGATTTTGGATAGTGAATAATATATTAAAGAAATGTTTTAAGAAGTGATATTTTAAATAGAATTAAAACAATTTAAAGATGTTTTAAAATGTATTAAGTATCGAAACCATAGATTTCAACGTTCATTGTCGAAATATACGTTTTCGAGAAAATAAGGAAAAGATGGACTATAACACTGTTGTTATAGTAAATGATTTTTGAAAGGAAATGTTTTTGTATAGTATTGGAATTTATATATCTTTCGTATTTTCGAATCCCTATGCTATTGATTTTGGGTTGTCGTAACGATGTTTTACGCAACATTCGTTTTTACCCAAATAAATGTGTTTAAAGAGAACGTTTTCCTTGAAAGAATAAAATATATACTTAATCGTGTTTTAAGTATATTGAATATTTTCTGAGTATTGAAAATTAATAGATTTGTGAATTACTTATTGTTAAATAAGTATTTGGAAATGTTTTCCAATGTAGAAATTGAAATGATTTAGAGAATATATATTTTTAAAGATAAATTGAAGTGAATATCTGGCAAGTTATTTAATTTATGGAAGATTAATAAAAAGGGCCTAGTGATTGTTATGGTGCTGGATATTTGGTTGCCGGCCTTGATAGTTAAATAACCGACTATAAATATGTGACGCCCCACCTCTATACCCACGCTAGCAAAGAGTATTAATAGATAATACCGTCTGCTAACACGGAGAATAAGGCTGTTTAGGAGCGACCATCTATGGCCTTGCTTTAATTATCTATTGAATACATCGACAATTGCCTTACCAAGCAGATCGACATATCCAATGAATACTTAAAACAAAACCATAGGTGGCTAGAGGATCTATCAGAACAGAATATAACAACTCAAATGCAATATGCATCACAGAACAGTAAACCATCATATACACACATATACTGATACAAAGCAGAGTATACAAAATAATACATGTCAAGTGGTATAGAAAACCACGATATACAGACGAGTAAATAGAATACATATCAGAGTTATACCAGAAAGGACTACACAAAAAGCTAAGACAAAAAGGAGTCAGCGGAATAGTCCACGCGGAAGCAAAAGAGGCAAAGTCCAAAGCACCTAACCTGAAACATCTCGATCTGACCCGAGTATAAAATACACGGGTCAGTCTAGATAACAAATCAGTTAGATAAACTGAACAACAATAAACCTGCAAGGTTTCAAAGCATAACAAATATCTCTAAAGGAGATAACACAATCATCGAACAAAAGATGAATCATATGATAACAAGCCTCATATCATCGGCAACATATAGAAATAAAGGACACAAATATCCCAAATCAAGCCAAAAAGGCAAATAACAAATACCAATAAGGTATACAAGTTCCACAAGGTAATCGCTATTCTCCATGCGGCTCAAAAAGACCAACACCGAAGGGCGATACCAAGGGAATATATATATCAATGAAACATCATAAAATTGCTCGAGCTCAGTACTGTACAAACAAGGATCCATGAGCCCGAAGACTCCAAACCCAAGTATCACCCATGCGGCACATAAGGCCAACATCAGAGCGAAACTATATAGGGCGACAAACCCGAAGGCACAAACCCAATATCACCCATGCGGCATATAAAGCCAACATCAGAGCGATACTATAGGGCGACAAACCCGAACGCACAAACCCAACATCACCCATGCGGCACATAAGGCCAACATCAGAGCGATACTATAGGGCGACAAGCCGTAGTGGTGAAGGTCAAAGACCCAGTACTGGACACCACTAACTGGCGGAATGTGTCACAACTCTCGAAAAGGAATCCGAAAAGTGTTAACCTATGTCCCATAACCACTCATTCGCACTAAACGGTTTACTATCCGTCAGTCACTTTCACACTCAAAGCAGTACAAATTTACCTCATATCATCGGTAAACTAAACCCGAAGGTCAAAACGATCAATTGAATAGGTTCGGGATTAATCGGAAGGATAAACGCACAGATTCATGGTCCGTGTTTTGCCCAACCATTTAATCATCCTTCCACTTCGCTCGAAGTACGAAAGTGTGTGTTTTAAATAGAATTAACAATTTGGAAAAGGGAGCTTTTAATACGATTTGGAGAGATTATTTATAAAACCCGTGAATGAAGTCAAAAACAAGTCATCAAAGTCAAATATGCAATAACAACTAATTGGAATCAACACGAATCGATCAAAGTTGGAAATTAACTCAAAATTAGCCAAAATAGGCAAATTAGGCAAAACAGGGGATTCCAGACGTCTGTAGGGTGCCTTCAGACGTCTGGTTTCGTCCTCTGGAAAATCCCAGCAAAACAGACCAGACGTCTGATTTTGCGAACCAGACGTCTGAAACCATTCAGACGTCTGAAACTGAGGGTCAGACGTCTGAGAGTGGTTTCTGACTTTTTTTCAACTGCCGTATGTTTATATTTTTCACTCCAGGTACAAACCAGACGTCTGAGCTTTGTTACCAGACGTCTGGTCACCTGGTCTGGGCAACAAATTGCCTAGGCCAAAGTGGCCAAAATATATCGAAACCAATCGATCCGAATCCAATGCAATAGACATGAATAGAGGTTAGTAATTCATACCTAACCTCAACAAAAGCAATAGCTTAGATGTGAGTTCCAAAAAATCACCTTTTTACACAAAACAAAGAAGATGAAGGAACTAAAACACAAGGAGAAGACCAACTAAACACCACTTCAACCCAACAAGCTTCAATCTAGAATCAAAGCAAGTATTTCCTAAGTTAGGGTTAGGAAATTACTGAAATTGAAGAGGAGAAGAGATGGAGAAGATGGAGATGAACTTACCAATGGATTCTTTTTGATTTTGGAGCAAGAATCGAGTTTACAAGAAGAAACTAGGGCTTGCTAATTTCTATTTCCATTTCCTTTCCCCCATTTCAGTTTTAGCTTGAGAAAGAAATGAAATGAAGATGAAATAAAGAGAAGAGGTTGAGCTAGAGGGTTAAGTGAGCTAGTGGGCTGAACCCAAACCCAAAACCCAATAGAAAAAGGTCAAAATTTCACAAACTCCAAACATATCAAAGATTATACTCAAAAAGATCGCAAACGCCATTTTGGAACCAAGGAGGTAGTTTCGAGTTCCAATTCGGCCATTTGCAAAAAGTAACATTTCGGACCCCAAAAATCCGAATAACGACGCTATATTTAAATCAAACATTTAAATATAAAATCGTTAATTATGCGGGTTGTTACAGATCTCCCCTCCTTACAAAATTGCGTCCCCGCAATTCCTAGAGACGATATTTGTAACAACTACATACATAAAACATTCAAAAGAAAAGGAGATAAGCTTGAGATGAAAAGACATACTCACCGTTTCAAAGCAAAGAAAGAAAACCCGGATAAGATCGCTCAATAAATTCTCTGGTTTCCCAAGTACAATCATTGGGATTAGTGGACCATTGATCTTTAACGAGCGGCACGTCCTTGTTTCGAAGGTGTCGCACCTCCGTATCAAGTGCGCGAATAGGCTGCTGTACAATAGATAAGCCCGGTGAGACCTCAAGCTCTTTGCAAATCAGGAGAAGTAATAACAGAATCCGACTCCCGAAGACACTTTCGAAGTTGAGAGACGTGAAACACGTCATAAATATCAGATAAATGAGCTGGAAGTGAAACTCTATAAGCCACAGGGCCAATACGTTCAGTAATAGAAAATGGTCCTATATAATAAGGAGCCAATTTCCCAGTCGTACTGAAACGCATAACCCCTTTCAAAGGAGAAACACGAATAAAAGCAAGATCATTGATCGAGAACTCGAGAGGCTTCCTACGGTTGTCCGCGTAGGACTTCTGGCGACTCTGTGCCTCTTTCATTCTCAACCAGATAAGATCAATCTTCTCGGAAGAATCACGAACAAAATCTGGACCAAGAATAATCTTCTCCCCAGATTCCAACCAACAAGAAAGTGATTGACATGGCCTTTCGTAAAAAGCTTCGAAAGGAGCTATGCCAACACTAGGCTGAAAACTATTATTGTAGGAGAACTCTACAAGAGGTAGGTGATTCTCCCAACTCCCACAAACATACTAACACAAAATAATAACAGAATGAGAAGTTCACCATAAAGTGCACGAAAGGATAAGTCCGAACTTGATTGCTCAGAGAATTCTATGGATTCCTAAGCTCAAAATAATTTGGAACACCGACGTGGTACAAACAATACATCAAATGAACCAAAGCTCAACAAAATGAAGTACAACAAAACGTCCGATGAACTTGGTAAAAAGACCATTCCATTCGGACATCAACAAAGAAACAATCACTTGTTGCTTACAACTAAATGCATTGGCAACATGATCCCCCTTTCGAGAATAAAAAGAATGTAAAAATCATAAGATGTAAACTCGAACCAACACTAAGTTCCTTATGAGAAAATAAACATTTCAAGAATTTATGATCGGGGTAGAGAACGAATTTCTCATCCCAAAAACACTGATGCCCAAAAACAAAAAGCGGAAACAATAGCCGCGAGCACTAGATCATGAGTGGCATACCTAGCCTCTATCGGCTTTAACGATTTAGAGCACAAGTGATAGCACGTTTTCTTTTGCAAGAGAACGGCATCCAAACCAACACGACTAGTATTGGTACAAAAGATAAAGTCTTGGTTCCCTTCGGGAATCCCAAGAATAAGAGTATTCAAAAATAGTTCTTTCAAATAATCTTCTTTCTTAAAAGCTAAAACCTTCAATTAAAATTCTTTACCAAAAAGCTAAAGCTTCAAAATTTCAATTACCTTCATGAAATCATCTTTCTGGAAAAATTTACCTATTTCAAATCAATTTATTGTGTCTGATAGTCTAATCAAAGCGTTTAGGAGATTCCTATCGATAACGTTGATCAAGCGCATCGATCAGAATTCTTAAAGCACTCAATGGGCAATACAATCACAAAGCCATCTTCTATATGATAAACATGTTTCTAAAAACTTTCGAAAATTCTCTTTGTTCGTTTTAAAAACAAAATCCCATTTATACTTATAAATAAATCTTATGAAAAAGATTTGCAAAAATATTTAAATTGTTAATTTCCATCCAAAACCAATAAATACTAAAAATGGAATCATCGAGATATTCACATAATACTCGGTTCATAAAATGGATGAAATGGGCTAGACAACTGGATGACACAACAAATCATTCATAAGAATTACAACGAGTGCGGAGAGCGGTAAGTGGAATGCTAACTTCCGTAACTCGTAGTCAAATGAAAACCAGTGGTAAGTTCGAGCTAAAAACACCTTAACACTACAACAAAAGATTGCCTGGGTGATAATCCCAAGACAAGACCAGATATACCAGAAAATTCTTAAACTACAAGAATGAGAGAAACAACACTTTCCTCATCATGAGGGCTTAAAGAATAAAATGATGAGATCAAATTGAAATCGAAATCACAAAGAAATAGAAATCTGTTTAACAGATTGAAAATGTTGAGGATGAATAGTCCACTCGGGATATAGGATACGACTTCATAATAATTAAGTCAATCCTTTCAAAAAAAATTTCCATTCCAAAGCCTAAGTAACGAATAACATGCAAGTTGGCTCGGAAAGAAAAATCACATAAAATAATCTCGACATTAATACAAGCAAATTGAGCGTTGCGGATCCACCAATTCGGATTCGCAATTCTCAAAGAAGTAATCATACAAGAAACATCCAAAGACAAATCATCGAAGAGCTTCCTCGATACGAGAGAATGTGAAGCACCCATATCGAAGAGAACTTGAATACAATAGAACCTTTTCAAAACAAATGGAGATGTACCTTTTCCCCGAGAAGAACCTCCAGAAGCATCTGTTATCTTTAGCTTGCTAGATAAAGGATTTTTCGGAACAATAGGACAAGTGAAAATACGATGGCCTTCCTTCTTGCAATAGTGACAGAAGAGAGGTATAGGGAAAGCTCGAATCATATGATCAGGGGAACCACAATTGAAACACTTCCGAGTGGAAGGTGTTCCAACAGACTGAGACTGAGACTGAGGATCAGATTCAACGGGCTTTTTCTTCTTGGAAGGGAAAAATTCCCGCTTATCGAATGGAAACTGCCTCTTGTTGGCGTTCTTGCGAACCTCAACATCATTCCCACAATCACACTCCTTCTCGAAGGCTTCGAGATGAAGTGCCGAATCAACCAACTCCTCAAAGGAAAGTTTAAGCTGGAGCATCAAAGATTTCTTAAGATATTTCTTAAGACCAGAAATAAACTTCAAACTCTTCCTATAGGATGTTTTAATGAATTTAAGACCATACTTAGATAAGGCCTCGAAAGATGCAACATATTCAGAAACGGAAGACTCCCCTTGCTTCAACTCAAGGAAGCGACGGGTCAATAAAACTTTCTCAGATTCAGGAACGAACTTGAGCTCGAATCGCACCCGAAACTGAGTCCAAGAAAGAGCAGACTCATCAAATTCAGCTAAAAGAAGCTCGTACCAATCAAGGGCACGCTTTTGCAATAAGCTAGAAGTTACAAGATCTCTATCATGGTCAGAAAGATCCATGCGAGAGAGAACATGCTCGTACATGCGAACCCAAGCTTGGACCTTAAGAACAATCTCGGAGCCTTTAAATGGTTTCCCTCCAAGATGAGAAAAATCACTGCACAAACGTGCGAAGGTGGACTTGCATGGAGGAGATGTTCGAGTAGGAGCTGGAGGCTGCGTGCTCCTAAACCACTCTAAAAAATGATCGGCAGACATATAGACGCCGTCCAGATGTGAGCCACTGGATTGCCCAACATCCGAGCGTCGTCCTCCGTCTCTTTCAGCCATAAGCTGAAAGTTAAGATAAGGTAAAGATTACTCCCTAGGTTGATAATTCAGTATGGAATACTACGGAATTTAAATGCATTCCTAGGCATATTCCCAAATCCTATCTAACCTTTGATGGTAGAAGGAATAGAGACACACGATGATTCAAAGATTTGTATCACTTATCACACCCTGATGTATCGTAATATGTGCTATATTCTGTGTTTATCATATTTTGTTCTGAACTCAGCTCTGATACCAAGCTGTGACGCCCCACCTCTATACCCACGCTAGCAAAGAGTATTAATAGATAATACCGTCTGCTAACACGGAGAATAAGGCTGTTTAGGAGCGACCATCTATGGCCTTGCTTTAATTATCTATTGAATACATCGACAATTGCCTTACCAAGCAGATCGACATATCCAATGAATACTTAAAACAAAACCATAGGTGGCTAGAGGATCTATCAGAACAGAATATAACAACTCAAATGCAATATGCATCACAGAACAGTAAACCATCATATACACACATATACTGATACAAAGCAGAGCATACAAAATAATACATGTCAAGTGGTATAGCAAACCACGATATACAGACGAGTCAATGGAATACATATCAGAGTTATAACAGAAAGGACTACACAAAAAGCTAAGACAAAAAGGAGTCAGCGGAATGGTCCATGCGGAAGCAAAAGATGCTAAGTCCAAAGCACCTAACCTGAAACATCTCGGTCTGACCCGAGAATAAAATACACGGGTCAGTCTAGATAACAAATCAGTTAGATAAACTGAACAACAATAAACCTGCAAGGTTTCAAAGCATAACAAATATCTCTAAAGGAGATAACACAATCATCGAACAAAAGATGAATCATATGATAACAAGCCTCATATCATCGGCAACATATAGAAACAAAGGACACAAATATCCCAAATCAAGCCAAAAAGGCAAATAACAAATACCAATAAGGTATACAAGTTCCACAAGGTAATCGCTATTCTCCATGCGGCTCAAAAAGACCAACACCGAAGGGCGATACCAAGGGAATATATATATCAATGAAACATCATAAAATTGCTCGAGCTCAGTACTGTACAAACAAGGATCCATGAGCCCGAAGACTCCAAACCCAAGTATCACCCATGCGGCACATAAGGCCAACATCAGAGCGAAACTATATAGGGCGACAAACCCGAAGGCACAAACCCAATATCGCCCATGCGGCACATAAGGCCATAATCAGAGCGATACTATAGGGCGACAAATCCGAAGGCACAAACCCAATATCACCCATGCGGCACATAAGGCCAACATCAGAGCGATACTATAGGGCGACAAGCCGTAGTGGTGAAGGTCAAAGACCCGGTACTGGACACCACTAACTGGTGGAATGTGTCACAACTCTCGAAAAGGAATCCGAAAAGTTTTAACGTATGTCCCATAACCACTCGTTCACACTAAACGGTTTACTATTCGTCAGTCACTTTCACACTCAAAGCAGTACAAATTTACCTCATATCATCGGTAAACTAAACCCGAAGGTCAAAACGATCAATTGAATAGGTTGGGGATTAATCGGAAGGATAAACGCACAGATTCATGGTGCGTGTTTTGCCCAACCATTTAATCATCCTTCCACTTCGCTCGAAGTGCGAAAGTGTGTGTTTTAAATAGAATTAACAATTTGGAAAAGGGAGCTTTTAATACGATTTGGAGAGATTATTTATAAAACCCGTGAATGAAGTCAAAAACAAGTCATCAAAGTCAAATACGCAATAACAACTAATTGGAATCAACACGAATCGATCAAAGTTGGAAATTAACTCAAAATTAGCCAAAATAGGCAAATTAGGCAAAACAGGGGATTCCAGACGTCTGTAGGGTGCCTTCAGACGTCTGGTTTCGTCCTCTGGAAAATCCCAGCAAAACAGACCAGACGTCTGATTTTGCGAACCAGACGTCTGAAACCATTCAGACGTCTGAAACTGAGGGTCGGACGTCTGAGAGTGGTTTCTGACTTTTTTTCAACTGCCGTATGTTTATATTTTTCACTCCAGGTACAAACCAGACGTCTGAGCTTTGTTACCAGACGTCTGGTCACCTGGTCTGGGCAACAAATTGCCTAGGCCAAAGTGGCCAAAATATATCGAAACCAATCGATCCGAATCCAATGCAATAGACATGAATAGAGGTTAGTAATTCATACCTAACCTCAACAAAAGCAATAGCTTAGATGTGAGTTCCAAAAACTCACCTTTTTACACAAAACAAAGAAGATGAAGGAACTAAAACACAAGGAGAAGACCAACTAAACACCACTTCAACCCAACAAGCTTCAATCTAGAATCAAAGCAAGTATTTCCTATGTTAGGGTTAGGAAGTTACTGAAATTGAAGAGGAGAAGAGATGGAGATGAACTTACCAGTGGATTCTCTTTGATTTTGGAGCAAGAATCGAGTTTACAAGAAGAACCTAGGGCTTGCTAATTTCTATTTCCACTTCCTTTCCCCCATTTCAGTTTTAGCTTGAGAAAGAAATGAAATGAAGATGAACTGAAGAGAAGGGGTTGAGCTAGAGGGTTAAGTGAGCTAGTGGGCAGACCCCAAACCCAAAACCCAATAGAAAAAGGTCAAGTTTGAAAAATTAAGGGATTCTGTAACTTTTTCTTACTTGGTAATTTCGAGGATGAAATTCTTTTAAAGGGGAAGTTTGTAACGACCTAGAATTTCTATCATTTGAAATTCGTATATTTAATTGATTTTTAAATAGTAACAAGTAAAATTTGTAAGTTGAATAAATTATATTTCGAATATCTGGATTTAGTTGGATAATTAAATCGATAAGTTAATATTTGAAATTTCAGATTTAATTGGAAATTGGGTTTAATGTGATTGAAAATGATTTATAAAGTTGTATTTAATCATATTGGAGTTAGAATGATGTTATAGAACTTTTAAAATCGAATTAAAAGTTAATTTGCAGAAATTGAATATTTTAACATTTAATTGACGAGTAAAAATAACCATTTTTCAGACAGTCTCGGATTTCGATGAGACCAGTTTCATCGGATCCGTAATGTTATATTATTGTGTGGTTTCAAATTTCGTGTCAATCGGATTTACGGTTTGTCCGGGGCAAGCTAAAACGCACTGAAATCGGTTTGAGTGAATTTTTAAATTTAAATAGTCGATTTCAAAACCTATCTTCCAAATACTTTAGAATTAGCTCTCGATATATATTCCATTGCGTTTGGAATGGAAGTAAAATATTATAAATGCCAGGCGACACACTTCGTTTGGAGTTTGGAAAAATTTCAGGTGAATAGTGTTTGAGAATTTTCTATAAAAGCACCTCTATTTTCACATTTTGCAACAAACCCTAACCCTAAGCTTCAGGCCGCCACTTCCACGATTAATGGCCGAAAATTTCCAACTTTCTTCTATTAATCTCTTCCAATTTATCGGTCTATTCAAGAAATCTTCAACTACAAACTTCTAGAGCTCGATGAGAGCTACAAATCCATACGGTTATGATCGAAGATAGGCAAGTAAATCGACGGCGATTCTCGTTCAAATGGCCGGTGTTTGCGCACGAATACGAGCAAGAGGGTTGACCGAGCATGGCCGGTCTCTGGCCGATGATAGCACTCGCGATGGTCTTCAAAACCGTGGTGCTTGATCGACGTGGAAGTCGACGATGATGGCTAGTTGATTAGGGTTTTATGGCAGCCGAGATGGGTTTGAGTGCGTACGAAACCTGAGGAAGAAGATGATGGGTTGTGCGGCCTTGATGCAGGGGCAAAGAAATGGATGGCCTAGATCTAAAGAGGTTATA
The DNA here is from genome assembly GCA_030765085.1 of Allium cepa. Lineage (NCBI taxonomy): Eukaryota > Viridiplantae > Streptophyta > Magnoliopsida > Asparagales > Amaryllidaceae > Allium > Allium cepa. The sequence continues at coordinate 829,621,473 of CM060934.1, forward strand.
AAATATAAAAAGGAAATGTAAATTATTTATATTTAAATTCGTTTAAAACTTTAAACTATCGTAACTTGTTCTTACGAGGTCGAAAAATGACGAAACGAATTGCGTCGGGTTCGTATTGACGAGCACTATGAGATGGAGCTAGATTGGAGTTGATTGGAGCTAGTGAAATTTTTGGGTAAAATTAAACGTGCGTATAATTTTATTCGAAATAAAACACTGCAACTGTTATTGGAAGCAAGGTGAGAACTTCTCACTCAATCCAATTGCGTTTCAAATTAAATTTTTAAATAGTTAGATTTAAAATTGCTTGATTGTGTGATTGAATGATAAATTGCTATCCATTGGATTGAAATAGACCCTATACGTTGTATATTAAGCGGATGTTATTTATTAAACACATATACCGCGATATTCCATCTCGAAGTGGAATTGGTATTATATATGTACTTGGAGTTGATTTCCCGCATTATATAGCGGATGAGACCATATTGCGCCGCATAATAGCGGATAATATTTCATATGAACCCATGTACTTCGATATTCCATCTCGAAATGGAATTGGTATTGTGCAAACATCTGTGGATGCAAGGAAACATGTTGGAGGGATCCAACTGGATTCCTCAACAGTATTGATTTATTTACATATATTGTGATATATTCTGTTATCATATGATATATGATGTTTTGGATGCTATGATTATTATATTTAGTGTTGTTGCAGCATTGGGCCTATTTTGGAAAATTAAAATTGTTAAAGTGATGATTTTCAAATTTAAAAGGATTTTAAAGTGATTTTTGAAAGTATACGTTTTATTGAATTTTGGAATTGATTTATTTTAAATAAATAAACGTTATAATTTTAATGTTATAAAAATTATGATTTTTGAGAAATATAGTTGAAAATTGAGTTTTGAAATATGGAGTTAATGATTTTATAAAATAGTTTAAAATTGAGATTTTTAATTTATTATAAAAAATTTATATATAAGATTGATAAAATTTGATTTTTATAAATCAAAGTGATGAAATTATAAAGGAGTTTTGAAAATGTTTTAAAATGATGTTAAAATAGGTTTTATAAAAGAATAGAATCTACGATTTTGAAGTTATAAAAATAATGAATTTGTAAATGGAGAATTATAATTAATTTTCTTATAATTTGGATTTTGGCGTGTGAATGGGATATGGATAGAATCTGTTAATAAAGTGCTTTTATAAGTTGAAGTTGTTATAAAATATAAATAGAATTTATAAACCTTGTTTTATAAATCCAAAATCGACTTATTTTGATAGGTTAATTATTATAGCTTATTAAAAGAGATATATCCACGATTTTGGACAGTGGATAATCCATTAAATAAAATATGTACAAATGTTGAATTTGGTTAACGAAGTATATTCACGATTTTGGATAGTGAATAATATATTAAAGAAATGTTTTGGGAAGTGATATTTTAAATAGAATTAAAACGATTTAAAGATGTTTTAAAATGTATTAAGTAACGAAACCATAGATTTCAACATTCATTGTCGAAATAGACGTTTTCGAGAAAATAAGGAAAAGATGGACTATAACACTGTTGTTATAGTAAATGATTTTCGAAAGGAAATGTTTTTGTATAGTATTGGGATTATATATCTATCGTATTTTCGAATCCCTATGCTATTGATTTTGGGTTGTCGTAATGATGTTTTACGCAACATTCGTTTTTACCCAAATAAATGTGTTTAAAGAGAACGTTTTCCTTGAAAGAATAAAATATATACATAATCGTGTTTTTAGTATATTGAATATTTTCTAAGTTTTGAAAATAAATAGATTTATGAATTACTTTTTGTTAAATAAGTATTTGGAAATGTTTTCCAATGTAGAAATCGAAATGGTTTAGAGTATATATCTTTTTAAAGATAAATTGAAGTGAATATCTAGCAAGTTATTTAATTTATGGAAGATTAATAAAAAGGGCAAAGTGATTGTTATGGTGCTGGATATTTGGTTGCCGACCTTGATAGTTAAATAACCGATTATAAATATTTACCTTTAAATGGGTATTTGTTGTGATTTGCTTGAATCTGAATGCTACACTTATTTTAAAAATAAGCGCTCGTTATTCGGTTTAGCCGGGAAAGGACCTTTGGGTTATAAATCCCATTCCGAATAGTGATATGTCGTAATGGATAGCATTTGAAGACCGGTGTTGAAGACCGGATATTTTCGAAAAGGAAGGATTACCGTCGAATGACTCTATATCGGCTGATCTCCGATATAGAGATTTTATCAACCTTTGTGATGGGAAGTCCGGTCGTGATTGGTGAAAATCCGGATTGCAAGGGCTTCTTTTCGAAGTGCCTTCGGTTCCGTTCGATCCCGGAACAGACTTGTATGGATGTGTGTCTGACATTACAATTTGAGATGTAAAGTTGGTTTCTTTCAAATACATTTCTGTTGGTGGCGGAGAATTTATTCTCTTAGCTTAACACCCTTCTCTGAGACGTACGAGCTCAGAGGTTATGTAGTTGATGGTTACTAATGATACTTTCCCAATTTGGTAATGTGGCATACGAAGTGCCGCTGATCATATGTTGATCAAAGCACAGCTTTTGTATAAAGCGTAGCTTTGTGGATGAGACTTCTTCGGACCTCACACCCCGGTAATGGTCAAAACAGGAAAGATGCGGCAAGGTTATTAGGGGATAGCGCCCCCTTAGTGTATGTCATTTCCTTCTGGATAGAGGTAGTATCATGGTATGGAGCCGAGATACTTAACATATGTTGTTGATGCAAACTTATTATTTTGTGGTTGCTGGTGAATCCCGGTATAAAGGTCGGTTACGACCGGGGGATGGCATACTTGTGTCAGTTGTTACCCAGCTAGGGTTAACCCGGCCTTGTGTTGGCAGAGATCCGGTTAGGTTCTCGGGTCGTCTTTCCAAAGGCGTACCCATGTGGCAATGGAAAGTTCCTTGGCCTGAACATTTGTTGGAAATCCAAAGAAACAATACGAGCCTTGTACGGTTTTAGTTGTAGAACCTGTCATCTAATATGGTAGCTATAGTAGGCATACTATAATGGTACCTATGCTAGCTAAGATTAATATTGTACTTTCGAAATATTTTCCTGCACTTTGCACTTATAGTAATAATATCAATGAAATTTGCGTATCAAGCATGTTTGACTATCATAAGGAGAAATCTTCTCCAATTCTGCGTTTGCATTGTGTGTGTGGCAGGAGGCCTTATGGTAGTTACATTTTCTAAAAGCATTGCGGATCTATTTTTAAAATATTTGTTTGTTTTTAAAGATATAACTGTTTTAAGTTCTCACACCAGTCCCATGACTGGCCTGGAGTTTATTGTTTCCTTCCTAAACTCAGGGTGCCCACCAATTTCCACACGGGCAGTCTAGAGTCAGGTTATCAAGTCATTCTGGAATTCAGGAGTTGCTGTAGAGATCTAGAAGCAGGCTGGATGGCTTGGCGTATCAACTAGTATATAGTATTTCTTTTCCGCTGTTTGTTGTTGTAAACTCTGATAATGTAATGTAATGTGATGGAATGTATAAAATGTACAGTTCTTTTGATTTGAAGATTATTCATTTATCTATTATATGTTGTTCCGCTGCGATTGTGAGATTCTGATATTGTTTCTATTACTTTTTATTCCTTCTTTTATCTTCTACCTCTTCTTTAACCCTAACGGTACGGTTTTCCGGCCTTCGATTGCTCGGCAGTCGATACAATGGACGTATTAATGTCGACTTTCGAAAGTCGAAAATATCGTTTGTTACAGAATTAAATCTAATCAGTTTAATTGGAATATATAAAAATTAATTGGATTCAATTTATAATAAAGGGATTATTTTAAGTAAATGAAATAAATACTATAATTAGTGAATTAGTGTAAAATTTATGAAATAGGGTGAGAACAGTGTATGTAATCAACTTCAACACCTGTCTGTTACTGGTAACTTATAAGTGTAATTTAACGTTAATGGTAACAATTATTATTAAGTTAACTATTTATTTAGTCTAATAAATTAAAACGGGTAATCGATTGCAAATAAATCTAATTTAATGTTATGTTAGTGCAAATTAAGGGAATTATTGGAATTATTGTTAATTCTTTTTTTTCCTATTATGACAATTTGTTGGATTAAAAGAATGGATAACAAGACTCATCAATTTACTGAATTTAATTTATAATAATTGGATAAATTGCAAATGAATGAAAGTAAATATTTAATTATTACGTTATTTAAAAATTAAGTTGAAATAAGAAAATATTAATGCAATAGTTTTGAATCCAATGATAAATCCATCTATTTGACAATAATGAATGGATATAATTTTGATTGATGTAATTAAATGGAATTTTTGAAAAATTAATTTATAATGGATGAATATATGAAATTTGAATTTACGCTGAAATTTATGATTAAATTAACATTAAATTGACATCTAAATTGGTTTAAAATCATTGCAAATGATTATAAATTTAAAATGATAAGAAGTGTAAAATTTTAGAATTGAAATTCAAAATTTGATTTAATTAGCTAATTTATTTATTTACTTAATTAGTGGGAAAATAGCCATTTTGGCCACTGACTAGAATTTCGATGACACCAGTTTCATCGGATCTGAAACGGTGAATTATTGTAGAATTTCAAGTTTCGTAGCGATCGGACCTGTCGTTTGATCGTACGGACTCGAAACGCCCAGAAATTGATAAATTGAAATCAATTTGAAATAAATTTATTTTAGCATAACTTGTTCATCCGATGGAATTTGGACTTTAAACCTTTTCCATTACGTTTAAAATATTTTAAAACATCTATTTTGATATGCGGGTTGACCCAATTTCATTCCGGAGTCAGAACGGGCCTTTTGGGCCACTTTGTCGTTAGCGCGTATATTCAATCCGATCCATCTATTCTTTTTCAACCTTGTCTATAAATACTCTATTATAAACCCTAATTTACCCAATTCAAATTTCAATTCAAAAACCAAAGCCAAATTTCAAACTCCACAAAATATAGCAAATTATATATGGATTCGAAGCTCTCGAAGAGCGTAACTCAGATCTGAAATTCATTTTTCAATTTGAGGTTCGATGTGGCCAGAAAGCGAGCAAACATTCACGACCGTTCGTCGATCGTCGATGGATTGTGACGGAACGACAAATCGTTGGTACTGTCTTGTAGAGAGTCGAATGGGGAGTTCATCGGAGAAGTTAGCTGTGCAAATCAACGGCTAGATCGACCTAGAAAATTCAATTAGGGTTATTATTTCGGCGGCGGCTATGGTGAATTGGGGCGTTCGATCGTCGATCTGAGCGTGGGGAGTGGTCGTGGCAGCTCTCCGGGGCATGGTCGATCAGCGCATGGGGCGCGGCGCCGTCATAGGGCATGCATCGTTCGTGAGCAGGGCTGCGTTTTTTCGATAGGGGGCGGCGACAGTTCGTTATGGAAGGGAATTAGGGTTGGAGCGGTTTCTGATGCATGTGTATGCTCTTGGTGACGTGGCTAGGGTATAGTGTTTTATTTTATTTTAAATTTATTCCAACATCGTTTAACTGTCATATTTTTCACATACGATATCCGATTTATGTGTGGTTTCTTCCGCTAGGTTCGTATTGGAATTTTGGATATTTTGGCGCTAGTTTGGACGAATTTGGAGACTATCAAATTTTTGGGTTTAAATTGGATAAAAATTTAATTTAAATTCAAAAGGTGAGTGTTTTAACCCAGTCACAACTTGTCAGGACCCGATTTTTCGACTTTCGAAAATCGACATCAATACGTCCACTGTATCAATTGCCGAGCAATCGAATGCCAGAAAATCGAACCATGAGGGTTAAAAAGAAGAGGTAGAAGAAAATGATAGAAGAAATAAGAAAACAGAACAGAAACAATATCAGAATCTCACATATCACAGCGGAACAACATATAATAGATAATTGAATAATCTTTAAAAAAAGAACTATCTCAATTATTACATTACATCCTCAGGGTGTACAACAACAATATACAACACAATGCAAGAATGGACAGCTATACAAACATGTCCTCACAAGTGAATTTACAGCGGAAAAATAATATCATATACAAGTAATACATCTCGCTATCCAGCTCGCCTCCTGAGCTCTAAAGCGACTCCTGTATCCAGAATGACCTGATAACATAACTCTAGACTGCCCGTGTGCAAATTGGTAGGCACCCAGAGTTTAGGAAGAGAACAATAAACTCCAGATCAGTCATGAGACTAGCGTGAGAACTTAAAACAGTTATTTATCTTTTAAAACAACAACAACAATAAGGGAAGTGAAAAATATCCGCAATGCTTTTGGAAAATGAAACTACCATAAGGCCTCCCCGCACACACACAATGCAAACGCAGAATTGGAGGAGATTTCTCCTTATGATAGTCAAAGATGCTTACTACGCAAAACAAATCATTTTTTTGATATTATTATTAGTGCATAGTGATAAAAGAATTTCGAAAATAGAATATAAATCTTAGCCAGCATAGGTATATTATGCCTGCTATAGCTACCATTTTAAATGGCAGGTTCTACAACTAAAACCGTACAAGGCTCGTATTGTTTTGTTTGGATTTCCAATAAATGGTCAGGCTAAGGAACTTCCTACTGTCAATGGGATCACCTCTGGCAGGACGTCCCGAGAACCTAACGTTACGGTTAGATCTCTGCCAACACAAGGCTGCGTTACCTTTGTAACTAGGTAACTACTACACGAAAATGCCACCCCCCGGTCCCTTTGGACCTTTAACCGAGCGCTCGATAACCAACATCACACGGTAATAAATATAGTATGTCAACATGAGTAAGTATCTGGGATCCATACCATGATACCACCCTTTACAGAAGAAAATGACATACCCTAAATGGCGCGACCCTCATAACCTTGCCGCATATTCCTGTTTTGACCATTTCCGGGGTGTGAGGTCTGACGAAGTCTCATCCACAAAGCTATGATTTTTTACAAAGCCATGCTTTGATCAACAAATGATCAATAAATAATCATCACACAGCAACACTCAACATGCCACATTACCAAATTGGGAATATATCCCTGATAACCTTCAACTACATAACCTATAAGGGTGTTAAGCTAAGAGAATAAATTCTCCGCCACCAACAGAAATGTATTTGAAAGAAATCTGCTTTATATCTTAAAATGTAATGTCAGACATGTAACCGTACAAGTCTGTTCCGGGTTCGAATAGAACCGATGGCACTTCCAAAGAAGCCCTTGCAATCCGGGTATTCACAATCCCGATCGAATTTCCCATCACAAAGGAAATCTCCATACCGTAGCTAACGGTGCAGAGACAATCGATAGGTCATCCTATCATTTTCACAAATACCCGGTCTTCACCACCGGTCTTCAATGCTATCCATTACGTCGTATCACTATTCAGAATGGGTAATCCGAATAACGAGCGCAATAATTTAAAATAAGTGTAGCATTCAATTTCAACCAATTCACAACAAATACCTATTTAAAGGTCAATATTGATAGTCGGTTATTTAACTATCAATCAATATTCACAACATCACCCGATTATAAATAATTTCCCAAATTATTTATTTTCAAAAATATCTTTACAAGATATAATTCCCACACTTCAACCATTTGAAAACAAATTTCAAACCATTTTCCACCTTTCAATCTTTGAAAACAAATTTCAATCAATTTCTTTAAACGGAAACACTTCCAAATATTTATCCATTTTCAATTTAAAATGGTTCATTTAAATCAATCAAATAAATCCTTACCGATTTATTTTAATTTACGTTCCAAATTCGTAAAATTATTTCCACACTTCAAAATAAATCAATGTTTATTTTCAACAAATTTTCCTTTCTTTTATAAATTCCATAGTGAATTTACATTTCCAAAATATCTATGAATATACGATTTTTAAATCGATCTCTAATATTCATTTTCAATTTATCTTTAAAACATAAAATCTCAAAACATTCACTTCATATTGGAAAAACATTTCCATACTTATTTAATAATAAGTAATTCACAAGTCTATTTATTTTCAACACTTGGAAAATATTCAATATATTTAAATCCAAATTAACTATATATTTTATTCTATAAGGAAAACATTCTCTTAAACACATTTATTTGGGTCAAAACGAATGTTGCGTAAAACATCGTTACGACAACCCAAAATCATTAGTATAGGGATTCGAACTTAAAATAGATATATAAATCCCAATACTATATAAAACATTTCCTTTCGGAAATCATTTACTATAACAACAGTGTTATAGTCCACCATTTCCTTCTATTTCTCGAAAACGTCTATCTCAACAATAAATGTTGAAATCTATGGTTTCGATATTTAATACCTTTTAAAACATCTTATAATATCACTTCCCCAAAACATATCCATTTTATTTAATAATATATTCACTGTCCGAAATCGTGAATATACTTCCCAACCAAACTCTTATTATTACAACATTTAACTTAAAGGATAATTAGATGTCCAAAATCACGAATATATCTCCTTTACTAAACTTCTATGTTTAATTTATCAAATTCAATTGATTTTGGATTTATAAAACGACGTTTATAAATTCACACACATATATATGTTTTATAAAAGCTCCAACTTATAAAAATCCCTTAATCAACAAAATTTATTTATATCTCTTTTAAACGCCAAAATCCAATTTATACGTTAATTACTTATAAATATTTTATTTTACAAAATCTATTCATTTTATAACTTCACAATTTATAAATCTATAAATCTTATTCACTTATGAAATCCATTTATACTTCATTTTAATACTTAAAAAGATTCCGTTTTATAATTCCAATATTTTAATTTATAAATATCAATTTTATAAATCTTTTATATAAACTATTTATAATAATTCAAAAATCCCAATTTAAACCATTTTATAAATTAATCAACTACTTATTTCTGAAATTGCATTTCAGTTATATTTCACAAAAATCATAATTTTTATAACATAAAAATTACAACGTTTATTTATTTAAAATGAATAAATTCCAAAATTAAATTTTTATTATGAATTCTCAACTTAAATTTTCAAAAATCAAATTTTATTTATTTTCGGCATCTAACGATACCAAAAATATATTCGGCTAAAATTTAGCCTTTAACGATTTCAATCACAAAGATAATCACGCAGATTATAAATAGATCAATAAATAGATCAACACACAACATTGAAACCAATTCAATTATTTGAGGAATCTAGTTGGATCCCTCCAACATGTTTCCCTGCATCCGAAGATGTTAGCACAATACCAATTCCGCTTCGAGACGGAATATCGCAGTATATGGGATTTATAAAATATTATCCGCTATTTTATGGCGCAATAGGGTCTCATCCGCTATATAATGCGGGAAAATCAACTCCAAATACATATATAATACCAATTCCATACAGGTTGGAACTATCGCGGTATATGTTTTTAATAAATAACACCCGCTTAATATACGGCATATAATGTCTATTTTAACAATAAATAGATAATAATTTATCATCCAGGCATACAATATAGAAAATTTTAAATTTAACTATTTAAAATTTAAATCAAAACAATTCGGTTGAGTAAGAAGTTCTCATCTTGAGTTTCCGATAACAGTTGCAGCATTTTATTTCGAATAAAATTAAACGTGTGTTTAATTTTACCCAAAATTTTCACTAACTTCAAACGACTCCAAACTAGCTCCGTTGTGTAATGCTCGACAAAACGAACCCGACGCAAGTCGTTTCGTAATTTTCCGACCTCGTATGAACAAGTTATCGCATTTTAAAGATTGTACACATTATAATATAAAATAATTTATAATTTCTTTTAATTTTTATACCCAGGTTTCATCAAGGCCGTACGTTCTGTTTGGAAGCATCAGGGCCGCACTTGTTTGCTTCATCTTCCTCAAACGTGAAAATCACGTTCACGTAACCCAACTAGCCGCCGACCAACCCTAATTCACGCGACCACATATAACGTTTAGACCTCGATCAGCTAGCACCAAGACGTGCGCCATCAAGCGAGCTACCATCGGCTGAAGCATCATGGAGCTCGGCCCTATCTATGCACGGAAAAACGAGCATGAACACGCGACAAACGTGCCCCCCTAGCGACCGCTACACTGCTCCAATTCAGATCACCACCGTTGATCTTAAAGATCTCAATGCCCTCTATATTTTTCATGTTGGAAGTTTCGTGTGAAAGTTGATGGATTGGAAGAAAATTGAGGGAGAAGATGAGTGATTTTCGGCCATTGGTGGTTAGGGCCGGCGGCTGATGATAATAAATTAGGGTTTTGCAAATGGTAGAAGGAGATGGTCCTTTTATTGAAATTTTCACCAACCACTAATCATCCCGAATTTTCCGAACTCCAAATCTCGCGTGGTGACCGGCGTCTTTAGGGTTTACCCCGCGTTCCGGACACAATGGAACTTGTTTCGGAAGCTAATTCGATCATCTATGCGAGCTATGGAAATAAACGATCAAATTTAAATTAAATCGATTTAAACTAATTTCTATGCGTTTTGGCTTGCTCCGGACAAACGGTAAATCGGATTGACACAAAATTTGAAACCATACAATAATATGAGATTACGGATCCGATGAAACTGGTTTCATCGAAATCCGAGACTGTTTGAAAAATGGCTATTTTCACTAGTCGATTTAAATATTAAAATATTCAATTTTCACAAATTAACTTTTAATTCAATTTTAAAAGTTCACAAACATCGTTCTAACTCCAATATGATTTAATATAACTTTATAAATCATTTTTGATCACATAAAACCCAATTTCCAATTATTTACGCAATTTCAAATATTAAATTTCTATTTAATTATCCAATTAAATCCAAATATTTGAAAAATAAATTATTCGACTTGTAAATTTTACTTATTGATATTTAAAATGAATTAAATATCTAAATTTCAAATGACAGAAATTCTGGGTCGTTACAAACTTCCCCCCTTAAAAGAATTTCGTCCTAGAAATTACCAAGTAAGAAAGAGCTTTGAAATCCATTAACTTTTCAAAACAAACCATTCAAATTTGATTTACAAATCTCTTAAGTGCTTAACTTTTCCAAACATCCAATAGTTAAAACTCTTACAAAATATTTACTAAGTTTTCAAATCCATATATAGTTATTTTTTCAAAATCAACTATATCGTTAAACCTTTAACTTCAAATCAAAACTTAGTTTTTTTCACAATTTTTTTCCAAAATTTCCCGAAAATTTTCCAACGCCTTAAATTTTTAGAAAATTTCGCCATAACCTCCTTTGTACGGAGGAGCTTTTACTGTATCACAATAGATATAAATATATATACATCGACCCACCCGGTCGGAAAAACAGAAAAACAGTTCATATTTCCTATTTTTATTACGTAGGCGTACCTTTTTAGCATTTCTAAGCAAAGCAGTTATTTATTAAGCATTTTGCGCAACCCAAATCCCGCAAACGGTAGTCCCGGTACCTGTACTTACTCAATATAAACACGTAAGTGACATATATAAGAAGTTATTAACATTTTACTCTTTAAAACAACTACAATACATGCATATAGCAACATAACAACTACATATGCCAACATAGCAAATGCAACAAAACAACAAATGCAACCATCAAAAAACTATCATCCAATTAACATCCAACAAATCAATAACCAAATCAATATTCTTTCATTTCTCATTAATATTCAATGAATTTGTTTTTTTAATTTTAATCACATTTAATTTGTTAACATTGGACTTTACAAATATTCATTTATTCATTTCCAACTAGCATACATTCACTAATTTACATTCATTTTAGTTCACTTCCAAATCAAATTCAATTCTATTCAAATTCATTTTCTTCCAATTTGAATTCAATTATATAGCTTTCAATTTCACTAATTTAATTTCATTAACACTTAATGAATTTATATACAATCAACTAAAAATCAAATAACGACCAATATATTCAACATAACCAAATTATTAAATTTACATTCAATTTGGTTCAACATTTTTAATTCCAATTGGTGTATATTAAATTGATTTTCATTCAATTATTCAACTTCCAATAACATTAGCTTTTAATGAATTAACACTTACATTCATTATTTCATATCAACTTATTTACATTCGCTTGATTAACATTCAATCCATTTATTAATTCAATTGCTAATTCATTTTACAAATAAAGTTGAATTTCATTTATATAGTCAAGTTCCATTTTCATCACTTCTCTTGATTAATTTACTTCAATACCAAAATCAACTTTATTCAACTTCACTTAAGTTATATTCCATTTCAATTCATCATTTGCTTAGCTTAACTTAAATTTCCACCTACAAATCCAATTCAAATTCCAATTCTAAAGTAAATTCTATTTAACTTTTACTTAAGTCAAATTCATCACTTATTCAAATTCATATCTCGTTTTGCTTGTCAAAATTGTTTAACCATTCATCATTTGGTTTCACTTACATCTTCTCACTTTATAAGTTATACAACTTACCTGTTTAAACTTCCAAATCTGATTTAATTTACTTAACTCCCTTTAGTTAAATTCCAAATCATATGTTTTGTTATGCCAACTCAAATTATTTAATTTTACCAAAGCTAAAATTTTTATCTCATAATATAAGTTCAAAACTTGTTTTACTTATATTTATCAATTTCAACTTGGATTTTCAATTTCAAATTTGTTTATCACAACAAACTTCAATTTCAATTTACTATGGTAGCAAATCCATCACACAGAAACTCAAAAATGATACTAATGATGTTGCAGTCATCATCCTTATTATTTTCCAGTAACAATAGTGAAATCAGTGCTAAATATTCTTTCAAATTTTTCCTTTTCATTATTTATAAATCTCATTTATAAATTTTTTCCTCATATAATTTCACTATTCATATATAAGATTATTTTACAATTGTAAATCATTTTAATTATAATTCCATACTTATAATTCATTTTCTCATACAATTCATTCTTTTACAACTGTTGTTTTTATTTAACTTATTCAAACAACTTTGATTCACTTATATATTCTCTTACATTTTCAACAACTAAACAATCAATTTGTATATACTTTAATAATTTCCGAAAAATTATTTCCTTTATATAAAAATATAATCGAGGTAATATTATTTCATTTACCCAATTTAAAACGATATCGTGCCAAATTGTTCTGAACAAGTGTTTAGAGATCCCTATCGATAGAGTTGTACAGACTATATCGACCAGAATCCATATACCACTCCACAAACCAATCATCACAACATAAAAAATTTTTATTTTCACTAACAAATACGCGTTCATATCTATTATTACACTCAAACTCATTCTAGAGTACTGCTGACTCTATCTCTAATGAGTAACACCCAACAGAGCCAAGGTTGTCACTTAACCAAATGCTCTGATACCACATTGTCAGGACCCGATTCTTCGACTTTTGAAAATCGACATCAATACGTCCACTATATCAATTGCCGAGCAATCGAATGCCGGAAAATCGAACCATGAGGGTTAAAAAGAAGAGGTAGAAGAAAAAGATAGAAGAAATAAGGAAATAGAACAGAAACAATATCATAATCTCACATATCGCGGCGGAACAACATATAATAGATAATTGAATAATCTTTAAAACAAAGAACTATCTCAGTTGTTACATTACATCCTCAGAGTGTACAACAACAATATACAACACAATACAAGAATGGACACCTATACAAACATGACCTTACAAGTGAATTTACAGCAGAAAAATAATATCATATACAAGTAATACGTCTGGCTATCCAGCTCGCCTCCTGAGCTCCAAAGCGACTCCTGAATCCAGAATGACCTGATAACCTAACTCTACACTGCCCGTGTGGAAATTGGTGGGCACCCAGAGTTTAGGAAGAGAACAATAAACTCCAGGTCAGTCATGAGACTGGTGTGAGAACTTAAAACAGTTATTTATCTTTTAAAACAACAACAACAATAAGGGAAGTGAAAAATATCCGCAATGCTTTTGAAAAATGAAACTACCATAAGGACTCCCCGCGCACACACAATGCGAACGCAGAATTGGAGGAGATTTCTCCTTATGATAGTCAAAGATGCTTACTACGCAAAACAAATCATTTTTTTGATATTATTATTAGTGCATAGTGATAAAAGCATTTCGAAAATAGAATATAAATCTTAGCCAGCATAGGTACCATTATATTATGCTTACTATAGCTACTATTTTAAATGGCAGGTTCTACAACTAAAACCGTACAAGACTCGTATTGTTTTATTTGGATTTCCAACAAATGGTTAGGCTAAGGAACTTCCTACTATCAATGGGATCGCCTCTGGCGGGACGTCCCGAGAACCTAACGTTACGGTTAGATCTCTGCCAACACAAGGTCGGGTTACCTTTGTAACTAGGTAAATACTACACGAATATGCCACCCCCCAGTCCCTTTGGACCTTTATCCGAGCGCTCGATAACCAACATCACACGGTAATAAATATAGCGTGTCAACATGAGTAAGTATCTGGGCTCCATACCATGATACCACCCTTTCCAGAAGGAAATGACATACCCTAAAGGGCGCGACCCTCATAACCTTGCCGCATATTCTTATTTTGACCATTTCCCGGGTGTGAGGTCTGACGAAGTCTCGCCCACAAAGCTACGCTTTTTCACAAAGCCACGCTTTTTCACAAAGCCACGCTTTGATCAACAATTGATCAATAAATAATCATCACACAGCAACACTCAGCATGCCACATTACCAAATTGGGAATATATCGCTGATAACCTTCAACTACATAACCTCTAAGGGTGTTAAGCTAAGAGAATAAATTCTCCGCCACCAACAGAAATGTATTTGAAAGAAATCTGCTTTATATCTCAAAATTGTCAGACATGTAACCGTACAAGTCTATTCCGAGTTCGAACAGAACCGAAGGCACTTCCAAAGAAGCCCTTGCAATCTGGGTATTCACAATCCCGATCGAATTTCCCATCACAAAGGAAATCTCTATACCATAGCTAACGGTGCAGAGACAATCGATAGGTCATCCTATCATTTTCACAAATACCCGATCTTCACCACCGGTCTTCAATGCTATCCATTACGTCGTATTACCACACGGAATGGGTAATCCTAATAACGAGCGCAATAATTTAAAATAAGTGTAGCATTTAATTTCAACCAATTCACAACAAATACCTATTTAAAGGTCAATATTGATAGTCGGTTATTTAACTATCAATCAATATTCACAACATCACCCGATTATAAATAATTTCTCAAATTATTTATTTTCAAAAATATCTTTACAAGATATAATTCCCACACTTCAACCATTTGAAAACAAATTTCAAACCATTTTCCACCTTTCAATCTTTGAAAACAAATTTCAATCAATTTCTTTAAACGGAAACACTTCCAAATATTTATCCATTTTAATTTTAAATGGTTCATTTAAATCAATCAAATAAATCCTTACCGATTTATTTTAAATTTATGTTCCAAATCCGTAAAATTATTTCCACACTTCAAAATAAATCAATGTTCATTTTCAACAAATTTCCCTTTCTTTTATAAATTCCATAGTGAAATTACATTTCCAAAATATCTATGAATATACGATTTTTAAATCGATCTCTAATATTCATTTTCAATTTATCTTTAAAACATAAAATCTCAAAACATTCACTTCATATTGGAAAAACATTTCCATACTTATTTAATAATAAGTAATTAACAAATCTACTTATTTTTAACTCTTGGAAAATATTCAATATACTTAAATCTAAATTAACTATATATTTTATTCTATAAGGAAAACATTCTATTAAACACATTTATTTGGGTCAAAACGAATGTTGCGTAAAACATCGTTATGACAACCCAAAATCATTAGTATAGTGATTCGAACTTAAAATAGATATATAAATCCCAATACTATATAAAACATTTCCTTTCGGAAATCATTTACTATAACAACAGTGTTATAGTCCACTATTTCCTTCTATTTCTCGAAAACGTCTATTTCAACAATAAATGTTCAAATCTATGGTTTCGATATTTAATACCTTTTAAAACATCTTATAATATCACTTCCCCAAAACATATCCATTTTATTTAATAATATATTCACTGTCCGAAATCGTGAATATACTTCCCAACCAAACTCTTATTATTACAACATTTAACTTAAAGGATAATTCGCTGTCCGAAATCACGAAAATATCTCCTTTACTAAACTTCTATGTTTAATTTATCAAATTCAATTGATTTCGGATTTATAAAACGACGTTTATAAATTCACACACATATATATGTTTTATAAAAACTCCAACTTATAAAAATCCCTTAATCAACAAATTTTATTTATATCTCTTTTAAACGCCAAAATCCAATTTATACGTTAATTACTTATAAATCCTTTATTTTACAAAATCTATTCATTTTATAACTTCACAATTTATAAATCTATAAATTTTATTCACTTTTGAAATCCATTTATACTTCATTTTAATACTTAAAAAAAATTCGTTTTATAATTCCAATATTTTATTTTATAAATATCAATTTTATAAATCTTTTATATATACTATTTATAATAATTCAAAAATCCCAATTTAAACCATTTTATAAATTAATCAACTACCTATTTCTAAAATCGCATTTCAGTTATATTTCACAAAAATCATAATTTTTATAACATAAAAATTACAACGTATATATATTTAAGATGAATAAATTCCAAAATTAAATTTTTATTATGAATTCTCAACTAAAATTTTCAAAAACCAAATTTTATTTATTTTCGACATCTAACGATACCAAAAATATATTCGGCTAAAATTTAGCCCTTAACGATTTCAATCACAAAGATAATCACGCAGATTATAAATAGATCAATAAATAGATCAACACACAACATTGAAACCAATTCAATTATTTGAGGAATCCAGTTGGATCCCTCCAACCTGTTTCCCTGCATCCAAAGATGTTAGCACAATACCAATTCCGCTTCGAGACGGAATATCGCAGTATATGGGATTTATAAAATATTATCCGCTATTATGAGGCGCGATAGGGTCTCATCCCCTATATAATAAAGGAAAATCAACTCCAAATACATATATAATACCAATTCCATACAGGTTGGAATTATCGCGGTATATGTCTTTAATAAATAACATCCGCTTAATATACGGCGTATAATGTCTATTTTAAAAATCAATAGATAATAATTTATCATCTAGGCATACAATCAAGCAAATTTTAAATCTAACTATTTAAAATTTAAATCGAAACAATTCGATTGAGTGAGAAGTTCCACCTTGAGTTTCCGATAACAGTTGTACCGTTTTATTTCGAATAAAATTAAATGTGCGTTTAATTTTACCCAAAATTTTTACTAGCTTCAAATGACTCCAAACTAGCTTCATTGCGTAGTTCTCGACAAAACGAACCCGACGCAAGTCGTTTCATAATTTTCCGACCTCGTATGAACAAGCTATCACATTTTAAAAATTGTACACATTATAATATAAAATAATTTATAATTTCTTTTAATTTTTATACCCAGGTTTCATCAAGGCCGTACGTTCTGTTTGGAAGCATCAGGGCCGCACTTGTTTGCTTCATCTTCCTCAAACGTGAAAATCACGTTCACGTAACCCAACCAGCCGCCGACCAACCCTAATTCACGCGACCACATACAACGTTTACACCTCGATCAGCTAGCACCAAGACGTGTGCCATCAAGCGAGCTACCATCGGCTAAAGCATCATTGAGCTTGGCCCTATCTATGCATGGAAAAACGAGCATGAACGTGTGATAAACGCGCCCCCTAGCAACCACTACACTGCTCCAATTCAGATCACCACCGTTGATCTTCAAGATCTCAATGCCCTCTACATTTTTCATGTTGGAAGTTTCGTGTGAAAGTTGATGGATTGGATGAAAATTGAGGGAGAAGATTAGTGATTTTCGGCCATTGGTGGTTAGGGCCGGCGGTTGATGATAATAAATTAGGGTTTTGCAAATGGTAGAAGGAGATGATCCTTTTATAGAAATTTTCACCAACCACTATTCATCCCGAATTTTCTGAACTCCAAACCTCGTGCGGTGACCGGCGTTTCTAGGGTTTACCCCGTGTTCCATACATAATGGAACATGTTTCGAAAGCTAATTCGATCATCTGTGCGAGTTACGGAAATAAACGGTCAAATTTAAATTAAATTGATTTAAACTAATTTATATGCGTTTTGGCTTGCCTCGGACAAACGGTAAATCCGATTGACACGAAATTTGAAACCATACAATAATATGACATTACGGATCCGATGAAACCGGTTTCGTCAAAATTCGAGACTGTTTGAAAAATGGCTATTTTCACTAGTCGATTTAAATATTAAAATATTCAATTTTCACAAATTAACTTTTAATTCAATTTTAAAAGTTCACAAACATAGTTCTAACTCTAATATGATTTAATATAACTTTATAAATCATTTTTGATCACATTAAACCCAATTTCCAATTATTCACGCAATTTCAATATTAAATTTCTATTTAATTATCCAATTAAATCCAGATATTTGAAAAACGAATTATTCGACTTATAAATTTTACTTATTGATATTAAAATCAATTAAATATCTGAATTTCAAATGACAGAAATTCTGGGTCGTTACACAACTTTCAAGATTTCTTATGTTTGTTAAATTAATTTTTGATGTGATTTAAAATTTATCTATGATTGTTTGGCGTATTTTAATCATCCTCTCAGTTAAATTGCATTTATTTAATCAAATTTTTATTTAATTATTCACTGCATATAAACTGCCTGTAAATTGTATTTATTTATTATTGCATATAAAATGCCAGTTAAACAGTTATTAAATTTATCATCGAATAAAAATTGCTAGTTAATACCTGTGTTTATTATCCGTTCTATATTGATGCTATTGTTTGAATTGGATGATGATTGTGATAAATGGTTGATGGTTGATATTGGATGAATGGATGTTGTATTTTATATTGTTATAAGCTGCAAGTTATTATGCATTTTCATTTCATTCGGGATTGTGGTTTGAAATGATATATAACTGTAATTTTTATTTTAAATTACGGATTGAAATGATAAATATCCGTATCACTTGACCATAGGGTAGAAAATTATATACAGGCACCGCGGTTTATATATAAAAATATTTTGAAAGGATTTTTATGGTTTTGTAAAGAAAAAATATGGTGTATGAGATATTGATTCGGATGTCTATAAATGTTATATTTATATATATAATTAATTTCTTGGTTTTAAGCTATGTATAAAATTGGTTTAAAATATAAAAGAAGTTTAATAATAAAAGTTGATTTTATTAAGATATGATACAATGAAGTATTTATTTATATTATATTTGTAGAGTATAATGACTTAAATAATGAAGGCTGGAAGAGAAATATGAATTGATTTGAATTAAAGTGTTTTAAGAACTATCCTCGAATAAAAATTGATTTGAAATCTAAATAAATCTGAGATTTTAAAAGGTATGATTTGTATAATTTGATTTTGGTTTAGAGGATTTAAATAAATATCAATCACTTTAGATGAATATTACCAAGTTAATTTAAATAGAAAGTATATCCTGTTATTTGAAGTTTAAAGGCTTTGCTTAAATAATATTTGATTTATTATGTGAACATTTCAAATCTAAATAATAGTAATTGAAATTGATATATATGGAATTATCAAAGAATTTGTTTTGAAATGGTGGAATATTTACAGCTTTGAAATATATGAATTGAAATGGTTTATTGAGAGGTTCAAATCCGTATTTGGGATTTATTTGAAAAATTAAAGAAGCTATTTTATTATATAAAGTAATTTAGTATTTAAACCATTTAAGTATTTGAAGTTATGTTTCAAAGCTATAGGTTTTCAAGGTATATAGATTTGGAAGTGCTAAGATTTTGGAAAAAGATATATTTGAATTAAAACGATATCATATTGATTTAGGATTTTAAAATAGAAACGATATCGTATTTATATGGTTTTGAAAGGGATATTATATTCCGGGTTTAAAGTATAAATTATTTTGAAATAACCGCGGTGTTATAATAACGTTTGGTTGTTAAAGAGACCGGGATCGGAAGTTGTCATACTCTCTGCCAACTTCGAAAACCACTTCAACAACCGTGTACGCGGTGGAGATTCCAGAATGAAGTAGGATGGCGACGACGTTTCCTTTGAGGTAAATATGTGGACCCAACTCCCGTGAGTTGGCATAAGGTGGCTAAAACCGGAGCGATCAACGGTTTAAGAAGGTAACACCTTTTATCGGACACATCCCTTCGATATTCTACTCTGACTTTGGATTTATTCGGTGGCCACTATTGATTTCTTTGATTTGGAGGTGTGGCTCAAGGTGGACGGTAGCTGCGGCTATGCGTTACCACTGACCCAGAAGCGTAATTGGTATATCTACCCTCGCATTGCCTAGTTGTGCCGTGTCACCTACCATAGCGCGCCTTATATGATTTTGTTTTGTACTATACCTATGGAGTCCCCTCTGACGACGCCCGATATAGGGGGATTACGGTACTATATAGACTATGGGAATATAAAAGTGTGTTAAGGGCTATATGGGTAACCCCTTAACGCTATTTTCAGTATATTATACTTTACTTTAGACACTATTATAATAGCGTGTATTACTACATAGTAAATAGTTTAACGGATCCTTAAGAGATGTGAATCCCGAGCATCTCTTAAGTTACTGCACTCACGTTGACACTGGATAGGAGATATCAAATCCCATAAACATCTCTGACGTCGTTCCACTCATATTATTTACTGTTGATTTAAGTCACATAAGATCTTTTAGTTCTGACTCGAGTGTTTTGTCTCTTCAATTCGCTCGGGTCAGTCCGAGCATTTCAGAAATCGAAGACTTTATTTCTGGAGGACGAAGACGAAGATTTCATTATTATTATTATTATTATATATTATATTGTTCCACTACACTGTATTCCACTACATTGATTATTATTCACTGGTATGTGCAACTCTGATATGTATTGTATAAATATAATCAAATGTTTATAAAACAGCTTCATGAACTGTATATTTGATTATTATATTTTATCGTTCCGCTGCAAGATTCTATTTTGTTTTTTTTCTTTCCCTGCTTTTTCTTAATTACCCCATAGCAATCCGCCCTTCTGTATGGTTTAAGTCTGACGTGTGTGATTTATCATCGGTTTTAAATCGTGCAAAAAGACAGGATGTTACAAGCATTCAGCAAGAGGCTTGAAACATCTTTAAAACAAAAATACCCTTCGAAAGCATTGATGACTTTAATTTACTAGAAGGGCAAAAAAAGGGCAGTGGGGATTTGACTTGGTCGGAACCACTTCTTCTAAAAGCATTATTTTATAACTATAGGAACTCATTCGAAAGCTCTTATCTTTAAAACATAAAATGGCAACCCCTTCGAAAGCAATTAGAAAACTCCTTTCGGAACCTATGTCTCGACTAAAGCTTTAGTAAAACAAGGGTAGCGCTTAACCTTTTAAAACAAACGAAGGTATTGATCTCATCGGAAGCAATTCTTTCGACAGCATGCCTTCCTCCTTTCTCCAATCCGCTACATACCATCTAATTGGTACCTTATGCATTGGTTTCGGCTTAGTGGGGTTTTGACTTGATTAAAGACGGCAGCTCTGAGACGAAAGGTACTTTTATTAGAGGTGGAACTTACTTTCTGAGTAAAAGCTGATTGATACCAATTAAAGCAAATTTTTTTCAAACTAACCTACCATGTGTAAACATGTGATTGGTTGCCTCAACGTTTCAAATTCTTTACCAAAATAACTGTCGCTTAATGTTAGATCTAAACCAAGGTTAATTTAGCAAATATGCCCTCCCATTGGACAAAAACATTAAAGCAATAAAGTCCTTCCTTTTAAAACAATTTATTATCTATAGTAAATCGATTGGGAAAAATCCCAAAAATCATAAAAGTTCACTTTCATCATGTTATCTAACATATCTAAATGCAGACCCAAATTCTCGATATAATTTCTGAAATAAATTGCTAAACTCATTTAATCGAATTTTCCTTTGAAAATTCATAATAATCTTTCCATGGCTTGGAAATTATCAAATTAAAACCCAATTCCAAAATTATGTTTAACATAACATAAAAAAATTCCATGTCATTTAAGAATCAATTTCAATCGGTTTTGCCCTAAAACCACATAAATACTCATTTAAACAATTTTATTTAAACTAAAAAAATTATAATTTAAGCATATCATCATCCAAAACATCATTTAAAAAATATAATTTTAAACCTAAAAACATATATTCATAAAAAAAAATAGAGATGGAATCATTTTTCCCCTTAATTAAGATAAAGAAATTAGATTGAGGCTGTGATTGATTTCCCCTTCTTCAATTTTTTAGTTTGATTTGAATTTCACTTTCTTAAAAATGATTAACTCCTCTTTTATGTTTGCATTTTTATTTTTTTAGCAAAATGACATGAATGGTATAAAAATAGAAGTGTATATAAGAGTAAGGGGTTATGTGTGGCTAATTCCTAATATGCCCTTGTGTAATTTATTCTGCTTATAAACTATTCTTAAGCCCATTTAATTTATTGATTAAGCAGACCACTAAGTTTTTATTCAAATCTCAATCCCCTTATTACTTAACATTTACATTATTCTACTTAATTTATCTAATTAAATCTTCTGAATAATGTTATAAAAATTAGAGGGTGTTACAGTTGAGAAAATTAAATTTGATTGTTGAATTATGAAATGAAATTTAACTTAAAGTGTAGTTAAATAAAATGAATTTTGGAATGAAATTTAACTTAAGCAAAGTTAAATGAAATTGAATTTGATTATTAATGAATTAATGAAATGAACTAATAAAATAAATCGGGGGAATGAATTAAATAATGTGAATTTGAATTGCAAAGTAAATTGAATATGGTAGGTATGTTGTTTAATAGAATCAAATGTGAACTTAAGTTGTAAGGTAAAAACAAACATTAGTGGCTTTATGAAATGTTTATAATAAACTTAAGTAATGGTCTTGTGAAATGGTCTATAAGAATATTTATATTGAAAGAAATATACTAAACAAATTGGATATGAAATAATGAATGTTAAATAAATGAATGTTAATCAATTAGATGCAAATCAATTGAAAGTAAATGAATTGAATGAGAATCGATTCAATGTGAATAAATGAGCGTTAGTAAAAGTAATGTGAATAATGGAGTTTAATTTAAATTGAGTGTAAATCAATCGAATACAAATGGATTGAATGAAAATTAACTGAATGTTAATAAAATGAAGGTGAATAAATTGGAAGTGAATTAGTTGCATGTTAATATTAAAAAGAAAGTGCATAAATTAGATGTTGACATTTGAAAATGCAAATGGATATGATGGTAAATAAAATTTGATGGATATTATTAGTTTAAATGGTTTCCCTTGTTACATTTGCTAAGATTGCATATAATTATGGTATATTCTATATTATATAGTGATGTTTCTTTTTACACACTTGTTCTTATTGTTTGTTGTAACAACCCGTGTTTTTAGCTAATTTAAAATTATTAATTTAATGTAATTATTGAATTAAAATGGTTGAAAATAAAATTTAATGAGTTGAATGTAAGTTATTGGATATGAACATGAATAAAATTTTGAAATAAACTAATTTTGAAGATCTAAGTCATAACGGGTATTGAATGATAATGATATGTATTGAATGAGTTTATGGTCAATAGTTGGATTAGATAATAATGTGAATTCATTAGAGTAAATAAAGTAATTGATTGATAACAAAAATTCATTTAAAATCCAATATTGGAATTTGTCGAATATTGAACAATTAAACTATTTAAAATTCAATATTTGAAATTAACAGAATGATTGAAAAATGGGAATTAAATAATTGTTTAATGGAAATGGTTGTTCTATAATTCGAATTTGTTTTAAAAGTTAAATCTTGTAAGTTCATTTACATATATTTCAAAAGATAGTGATTTATTGAATAATCCAAATTGTTTAAATTTAATATCGCAAATATTTGAACAATTGAATTTGGAATTTAATATGATTAAATTTGATATCAAAAATTAATATAAATTCATTTAAACAACAATGAAGATTGTTAGCATTTAAAATTGGATTCAAAAGTGAATAATTAGAAACAGGAAACTTCATACTATAATCGAGATGTTAAAATAGCCATCTGAGACATAGTCTTGGATTTCGAGGAAACTAGTTCCATTGGATCCGTAATAATTTATTATTATCGGATTTCAAATTTCGTAGCGGTTGGAGTTACCGTTTGGTCGTCCGGGATAGAAACGTGTTGAATTTTGATATCAAAAATTTAATATTTTAATTCGATTCGAAAAGCTATCTTCCACATACGATCAAATTAGGCCCCGAAACATGTTCCATTGCGTTCAGAATATGGGTAAAATGTTATAAATGCCAGGCGGCATGTTTCATTTGGTGTTCGTTTGAAAAAGGCAGTTAAAATTGAAAATAATATTAAAATAATTCGTTATATGTGTATATATATATACACCGTATATAGTAAACCCTAGCTAATTTTCATGGCCGCCGTTTGTTTTTTTTGATGGCCGAAATCTTCTCCTCTTTCTCCCTCGTTTTTCTCCTAATCCATCGATTATTAGGAGAAATCTTCAACTAGGATATCGTAGAGCATAGAGAGATCTACGCATCCAACGGTAGATTTGGTTTATCGTCGTCATTTGGAGCAAGAAAATGGCCATGAAGGGCACGAGTTCATGCACGATTTTCCATGCAATAGGGAGATCGAGCTTCGTGTACTTTCGGCCGAAGGTGGAGTTTGTCTTGGCGTTTCAAATGGAGGTAGCTGATCGATTTATTGTTGAGCGTAGTGGTCGCGGCAATTTGGACTTTAAGGCAGCTGATGGGTTCTGGCATGCGTCATCTTCTTGGTTCGAATGCATGGGGGAGATGAAGTTCACGGCCATGATTTCATCATCTCAAATTGACGGCCCAGATTTGATGGTTGGAAATAATAATAAGATTTTTTTTAATTATATTAATATATATACAAACTTTAAACATTCATACCCTCGTCGTACGTTGTTAGAATCGGACGAAACAAGCCGCTCGGAATCACAGAGACGAGATCTACGCTATAGTGCAGATCCGGAGATGTTTGGAGCTCATTAAAATTTTAGGTTAAATCGAACGTCATTCGATTTAATTTAAAATTGAAAACCCAAGGTGAGTGTTTTATAACGCTCACAACGTACTAGAATATTCTCATGCTATTTAAATTTGATATTATGAAGTGATATGATTTTTATTGGTCTTTGTTTGTTAAATTTAATTGCCATCTAGATCGTCATTGAATTTACGTTAAAAATTAAAATTGACAGTCGAATTGAAATTGGAATTTAATTGCAATTAAATTACCTGATATTGATTACTATGAATTGCTGTGAATTATAGTGTCTTTTTGTATGATTGATTGTGATGGATGCAAATTGATTGATATTTGGATGGTTGGATGTTATTGTTTTTATATATAACTTGTTATCATCCTATAATTTATTTGCAGTATATAAAACTGTAAATTAAATTATTTTGAAAAAATTAAGAAATAGGTTGAAATGATATATACCTTTGACATTGAGATTTGGATTGAAATGATATATATCCATCCTTGAAATTAAATTGAAATAACAGATCACTTGTCCATAAGGTAGAAAACTATATACGGACATCGGATTAGTTAAATCAAATGATTTTGAAAATCTTAGATTAGAAATTATTTTAATGGTTTTGATTTAAAAGAAATAGAAATCAAATTTATAGAAATCGAATTAATCCCGAATTCGAGTTTGAAATGTTGAAATAAAATTTTGGTTAAAAGAAATTAGAAAATAATCGAAGTTGAGATTTTGAAGAAAAAAATCGAAATATGATTGAATTTCATAAATTGATTTGTTTTAAAGGATTAAACTTTTATTCGAACATTGAATATTGATAAGTGAAAGTGATGTGAAGACAATATTTTGAAATTGAGCTCGGAATTGAATTTTATTTGAAGATTAGGATTTTAAACTAAATATTGAAGGATAATTTGATTTAAAGCTTGAATCGATATGTGAAGACCCGCAAATCCGTACTCCTTGAATATACACTAATCTCCATTGATTAACTCAAGATGAACGGAAATACGAATTCTCAGGGTTTAAAAAGAAGAAAAAGATAGAAGAAGAGAGAAAAGAAAATAGAACGGAACAGAAGACAACAGAACAACAACAGAATCTCACAATTCGCAGCGGAACAACATATAATAATAAATGAATAATCTTTAAACAAAGAACTATATCAGTTATTACATTACATTACATTTCATTACATCAGAGTGTACAACATCAAACAACAACAAACAGCGGAAAAGAAATACGCCATGCCATCCAGCTTGCCTCTTGCAGCTTCTGAATTCCAGAGTATCCTCATAAACCTGTCTCTTGACTGCCCGTGTGGAAATTGGTGGGCACCCAGAGTTTAGGAAGGAAAACAATAAACTCCGAGTCAGTCATGTGACTGGTGTGAGAACTCAAAACAGTTTATCTTTAAAATCAAAATAGAGGAATATTTTTAAAGTCATTCGCAATGCTTTTAAAAATGAGACTACCATAAGGCCTCCCGTACACACACACACAATGCAAACGCAGAATCAGAGGATATTTCGCCTTATGATAGTCAAAGATGCTTGATACGCATTAAAAAGAACATTTGATATTATTTCTAGTGCATAGTGTAGGAAAAT
This sequence comes from Allium cepa, assembly GCA_030765085.1. Lineage (NCBI taxonomy): Eukaryota > Viridiplantae > Streptophyta > Magnoliopsida > Asparagales > Amaryllidaceae > Allium > Allium cepa. Next base: position 829,648,396 of record CM060934.1, read on the forward strand.
ATTTCAAAAGTAGAATACAAATCTTAGCCAGCATAGGTACCATTATATTATGCCTACTATAGCTACCATATTAAATGGCAGGTTCTACAACTAAAACCGTACAAGGCTCGTATTGTTTCTTTGGATTTCCAACAAATGGTCAGGTCAAGGAACTTCCCGTTGCCACATGAGAACGCCTCTAGAAGGACGTCCCCGAGAACCTAACCGGATCTCTGCCAACACAAGGCCATGTTACCCCTAACTGGGTAACTACTGACACGAGTATGCCATCCCCCAGTCCTTTGGGACCTTTATCCGAGCGCTCGTAACCAACATCACACCAAAATAATAAAGTGTTTTAGCATGAGTAAGTATCTGGGCTCCATACCATTATACCACCCTTTTCCAGAAGGAAATGCACATACCCTAAAGGGAGCTACCCCTCATAACCTTGCCGCATCTTTCCTGTTTTGACCATTCCGGGGTGTGAGGTTCGACGAAGTTTCGTCCACAAAGCCACGCTTTATACAAAAGCTGTGCTTTGGGTCCACAAATGATCATAGAAATGATCACAAAGATAAGTGATCAAACAAATGATCATATCACAAATGATCAAACAATGATCATTTCACAGCAACACTCAGCATGTCACATTACCAAATTGGGAATATATTGCTAAAAACCTTCAACTCCAAGTACATAAATAATATCGGTACGAAATTATATCGGTATATGGGATTTAAAATATTATCCGCTTAATTGACGGCGCAATAGGGTCTCATCCGCTATATATTGTGGGAAATCAATTCCAAGTACATAAATAATACCAATTTCACTGTACTGTGAAATATTCGCGGTATATATTTTTAATAAATAACCTCCGCTTACTAACGGCGCATAATGTCTATTTTAACAATCAATAGATAACAATCATCATTCAAACATACATTCAAGAATTTTAAATCTAACTATTTAAAATAAAAATCGAAACGATTCGATTGAGTGAGAAGTTCTCACCTTGATTTCAATTTCGTTTTCAGCTTTTATTTCGAATAAAATTAAACGGACGTTTAATTTTACACGAAATTTTCACTAACTCCAAACGACTCCAATCCATTTCTATAGCGTAGTGCTCGTTGATACGATTCCAACGCAACTGGTTTCGTGCGTTTTCGACCTCGTATGAAAAAGATATGAACTTTTAAAGGTTCACGAATTTTTTATAAACTAAATTACAACATAACTTATATTTTTTAAACCTAATCAATATCATCACCGTCCATTTCTATGACTTTGCATCTAGGCCGCCCCTTGCTATTTCTTCCCCACGCTAGAACTTGCAGCCGAACCCACTCACACCTATAACCCTAATACACGCAAGCCACAAACGATGACGAAACCCCATCATATCGGCACCATTCGAAAGCCCGTCGCAAACCCCACCTTCACCACCAATATTGTTGAACTCGGCTGCACCCTCTACCCTAGAAATGCATGCGAACGCGAAGGCTTTGAGCCCAAATTCCCGTTGATCCAAAGCTCCAAACACGATCAAAGCCGTTGGATAGAGAGATATCGATGCTCTCTACGTTTTTCTAGTTGGAGGAATTTGCTAAAAGCTGATGGATTGAGAGATTTGAAGGGAAGAAACTTGATAATTTTCGGCCATTCATTGTTATGGAGGCGGCCTGCAGTTTTTGACCTAGGGTTTCTTTTTGTTTGCAATTTATGAAGAGTGAAGGGCTTATATAGAAAATTTCAACGACACTATTCATCCCGGATTTTCCGAACACCAAACGAAGCGTGCCGATTGGCGTTCCTAAGGTTTACCCCACGTTCCGAACACAATGGAACTTGTTTCGGGAGGTAATTCGGTCATCTGTGTGAGTTTTGGCAACAAACGTTCAATTTTAAAATTAAACTGATTAAACGATTTTCTAGGCGTTTTAGCTTGCACCGGACAAACGGTAAATCCGATTGACACGAAATTTGAAATCTTACAATAATATCACATTAAGGATCCGATGAAACTAGTTTCGTCAAAATCCGAGACTGTTTGAAAAATGGCTATTTTAACTCGCCAAATTAATATTAAAACAATTTCGATGCGTTTCGAGCTTCCACGATCAAACGAAAACTCCAATTGCTACGAAAATTGAAATTCGGTAGTAACAAACTATTACGGATCCAATGGAACTAGTTTCGTCCAATTCTGAGACTGTTCAAAAATTGGTTATTTTCACTAGTCGATTAAATATTAAAATATTCAATTTTCACAATTAAACTTTAAATTCAATTTTAAAAGTTCTATAACATCATTCTAAATTCAATATGGTAAAATACAATTTTACAAATCATTTTCAATCATATTTAACCCAATTTTCAATTATTTCTGTATTTTCACATATTTAATTATCGATTTAATTATTCAATTAAATCCAATTATTCGAAATAAAATTTATTCGACTTATAAATTTCACTTATTAATATTTAAAATTAATTAAATATACAAATTTTAATTAATAAAAATCCTGGATCGTTACGTACTTCCTCCCTTAAAAGAATTTCGTCCTCGAAATTACCAAGTAAGAAAAGTTACAGAATCTATTAACTTTCCCAAAATTCATAGTTAAATTTCTTACAATAACTTTACTAAGTTTTCAAATCATACTTAGTTATCTTTTCAAAAACAACTACTATTGTTTAACTTTCAATTCCAAATCAAAGTTATAGTTTTCACAAATTTTCAAATTTTTCCCAAAAATATTCTAACGCCTTAAATTTTCGGAAAAATTCGCCATAGTCTCCTTTGCGCGGCTCGATCCGAAAAAAATGACAGTATATATATCACAATATACATCTCATCAAGTGATGAGGCATCACGCAGGGAAAAAAGTGTAAAAGTACGATATTTAATCCGAGATATGTACCTTATATATTATTAGCGAGCATATACGGCTAATATAGCGCGAAAGCGAGCTCCAAATGCGAAGCAAACGCGATCCGCACCTACTAAACACTCAACAAACAGATGAGAAACATATATAGACAATAGTATCGAATACAACATATATCAACATAATAACTATATATGCCAACATAGCAAATGCAGTAAAAGCAATATGTTCAACCATCAACCAACTAACATCCAACTAGCATTCAACTAACATCCATAACCAATAAATATTCGTTCATATTCTCATTAATATTCAATGAAATAGGTTTTCAATTTAATCACATTTGATTCATTTACTGTGGATGTTTTTATTAACATTCATTTTCAATTAGTTTATATTCACTAATTCATATTCAAGTTGGTTCACTTCCAAATCAAATTCAATTCCATTTAAGATTCACTTAACTTCCAATTTGATTTCAATTACTTTAGCTTCCAATTTCATTAACACTTAATGAATTATATATAATCAACTAACAATCATATAACAACCAATGTATATTAATTACAACCAAATTCCTTTGCTTATATTCATTCAATTTGGTTGATCACCTTTACTTTCAATTGGTTTAATTAAATTGATTTTCATTCAATTATTCAACTTCCAATAACATTAGATTTTAATGAATTAACACTTACATTCATTATTTCATATCCATTTAATTTACATTCAATTGATTATATATTCAATCCATTTATTCAATTCAATCACTAAAGTTGAGTTTCATTTACATAACTCAAGTTCACATTTATCACTTAACTTTATTAATTTACTTTGATACCAAAATCAACTTCATTCAACATCTCTTAAGTTATACTTCCATTTAACTTTAAATTCATTTTTATTTACAACTCATATTCATAAATGTATTCATATAGTTTCACTTCTTATATATATAAGTTTATTTCACAATTGTAAATCACTTTAATTATAATTTCATACTTATAATTCTTTTTACTTATACAATTATTCTTTCATAACATGTTTCATTTAACTTATTCAAACAACTTTTATTAACTTGCATATATCTTACATTTTCAACAACCAAACAATCAACTTATATACACTTTAATAATTCTGAAAAATTATTCCTTTATATATAAAATATAATCAAGGTACAATTATTTCATTTACCCAATTTAAACAATACTATGTCGAATTGTTCTGTACAAGTGTTTAGAGATCCCTATCAACAACGTTAATTACTCGTATTAACCAGAATCTATACACCACTCAACAAACCAATCATCACAATATAAAACATTTTATATTCAATAACAAATACGCTCTCATAGCTATTATTACACTCAACTCATTCTAGAGTACTACTGACTCCATCTCTAATGAGTAATACCCAACAGAGCCATGGTTGTCGCTTAACCATATGCTCTGATACCAGATGTGAAGACCCGCAAATCCGTACTCCTTGAATATACACTAATCTCCATTGATTAACTCAAGATGAACGGAAATACAAATTCTCAGGGTTTAAAAAGAAGAAAAAGATAGAAGAAGAGAGAAAAGAAAATAGAATGGAACAGAAGACAACAGAACAACAACAGAATCTCACAATTCGCAGCGGAACAACATATAATAATAAATGAATAATCTTTAAACAAAGAACTATATCACTTATTACATTATATTACATTTCATTACATCAGAGTGTACAACATCAAACAACAACAAACAGCGGAAAAGAAATACTATATACTAGTAATACGCCATGCCATCCAACTTGCCTCCTGCAGCTTCTGAATTCCAGAGTATCCTCATAAACCTGTCTCTTGACTGCCCGTGTGGAAATTGGTGGGCACCCAGAGTTTAGGAAGGAAAACAATAAACTCCGAGTCAGTCATGTGACTGGTGTGAGAACTCAAAACAGTTTATCTTTAAAATCAAAATAGAGGAATATTTTTAAATTCAATTCGCAATGCTTTTAAAAATGAGACTACCATAAGGCCTTCCGCACACACACACAATGCAAACGCAGAATCAGAGGATATTTCTCCTTATGATAGTCAAAGATGCTTGATACGCATTAAAAAGAACATTTGATATTATTTCTAGTGCATAGTGTAGGAAAATATTGCAAAAGTAGAATATAAATCTTAGCCAGCATAGGTACCATTATATTATGCCTACTATAGCTGCCATATTAAATGGCAGGTTCTACAACTAAAAACGTACAAGGCTCGTATTGTTTCTTTGGATTTCCAACAAATGGTCAGGCCAAGGAACTTCCCATTGCCACATGAGAACGCCTCTGGAAGGATGTCCCTGAGAACCTAACCGGATCTCTGCCAACACAAGGCCGGGTTACCCCTAACTGGGTAACTACGGACACGAGTATGCCATCCCCCGGTCCTTTGGGACCTTTATCCGAGCACTCGTAACCAACATCACACCAAAATAATAAAGTGTTTCAACATGAGTAAGTATCTGGGCTCCATACCATGATACCACCCTTTTCCAGAAGGAAATGCACATACCCTAAAGGGAGCTACCCCTCATAACCATGCCGCATCTTTCCTGTTTTGACCATTCCGGGGTGTGAGGTTCGACGAAGTTTCGTCCACAAAGCCACGCTTTATACAAAAGCTGTGCTTTGGGTCAACAAATGATCATAGAAATGATCACAAGATAAGTGATCAAACAAATGATCATATCACAAATGATCAAACAATGATCATTTCACAGCAACACTCAGCATGTCACAATACCAAATTGGGAATATATTGCTAAAAACCTTCAACTACATAACCTCTGAGCTCGTACGTCTCAGAGAAGGGTGTTAAGCTAAGAGAATAAATTCTCCGCCACCAACAGAAATATATTTGAAAGAAATCAGCTTTATATTTCAATTTGTAATGTCAGACATACAATCCGTACAAGTCTGTTCCGGGATCGAACAGAACCGAAGGCACTTACAAAGAAGTCCTTGCAATTCGGATATTCACTAATCACGTTCGGACTTCCCATCACATATGGAGTCTCTATACCGGGGACCAGTCGATGCCAAGACATTCGACGAGTTGTCCTTTCACTTTCAAAAATATCCGGTCTTCAACACCGGTCATCAATGCTATCCATTACGTCGTATCACTATTCGGAATGGGTAATCCGAATAACGAGCGCAATAATTTAAAAATAAGTGTGGCATTGAAATCCAAGCAAATCACAACAAATACCCATTCAAAGGTAAATATTGATAGTCGGTTATTGAACTATCAACGGATATGCACAACATACTAGATTCCAAATAATTTTCCAAATTATTTATTTTCCAAAAATATCTTTACAAGATATATATTTTCAATACTTCAAAAATAAATCAACGTTTATTTTTAAACAAATTCCCATTTCTTTTATAAATTCCATAGTGAATTTTACATTCCAAAATATCTACGAATATACGATTTCAATTATTCATTTTCAATTTATCTTCAAAAAGATAAATTCTCAAAAACGTTTCATTTCACATTGAAAAAAAAACATTTCCATACTTATTTAATAAGTAATTCACAAATTTTATTTTCTACACTTGGAAAATATTCAATATACTTAAATCGAAATTAAGTATATATTTCATTCTTTAAGGAAAGCATTCTCTTAAACATATTTATTTGGGCCAAAACGAATGTTGCGTAAAACATCGTTATGACAACCCAAAATCACTAGTATAGGGATTCGAAATTAAAATAGATATATAAATCCCAATACTATACAAAACATTTCCTTTCGGAAATCATTTACTATAACAATAGTGTTATAGTCCATCATTTCCTTCTATTTCTCGAAAACGTCTATTTCAACAATGAACGTTGAAATCTATGGTTTCGAATCTTAACACATTTTAAAAACATCGTTAGATCGTTTTAATTTTATTTAAAACATCACATCCAAATATTTTCTTTAACATATTATTCACTATTCAAAAACGTGAATGTACTTTGTTAACAAATTTCATCATTCCTATACATTTTATTTTAAAGGATTATTCACTGTCTAAAACGTGAATATAACTCCATTAATAAGTTACAACAATTTACTTATCAAAATAAGTCGTTTGCGAATTTATAAAACAATGTTTATAAATTCCATTCCTATTTGTTTTATAACAACTTCCTTTTATAAACCTCCTTTATTAACCTATTCAATTTATAACTCAATTATAAACCAAAAGTCCATAATTTAAGTAAAATACTTATAATTTATTGGTTTACAAAATCATTCCTTTAAATTCATAATTATAAATCTTATAACTTATAAGATTCATTTATTTACCCATATCTATTTCTTTAATAACTTTTACAAATTTTATAAAATACTGCTTATAAAATTCCATTTATAACTTCACCGTTTATAATTCTATAAATTTCATTCATTTATGAAATTCATTCACAATTCATTCTAACACTTATAAAAACTCATTTTATAATTTCAATACTTTAATTTATAAATATCAATTTATAAATCTCTTATATAAATCAATTTATACTATTATTGTAAAACGTCTTTAAACTCCTTTATAATTTCATCACTCTCTTTGATTTATAAAATAATCAAATTTCATAAATCCTATATTTAAACTTTTTACAATAAATCCAGAAACCCCAATTTAAATTATTTTATAAAGTCATTAACCCTATATTTTCAAAAATCAACTTTTAACCATATTTCTCAAAAATCATAATTTTTATAACGTTAAAATTATAACGTCATTTATTTATAATGGATCAATTCCAAAAATATTTTATAAACATATACTTTCAAAAATCACTTTAAAAATCATTTTAAAATTCTAAATTTGGCTCAATGATGCTACACACCAAATAGTCAATCACGACAGCAACGACATCATATATCGATATGATAATCAACGAAAATCAAAATATCCATAATCAAATAAATACTGTTGAGGAATCCAGTTGGATCCCTCCAACCTGTTTCCTGCATCCAAAGATGTTAGCACAATACCAGTTCCGTTCCGGTACGAAATTATCGCGGTATATGAGATTTAAAATATCATCCGCTTAATAGACGGCGCAATAGGGTCTTATCCGCTATATACTGCGGGAAATCAATTCCAAGTACATAAATAATACCAATTTCACTGTACTGTGAAATATTCGCGGTATATGTTTTTAATAAATAACCTCCGCTTACTAACGGCGCATAATGTCTATTTTAACAATCAATAGATAACAATCATCATTCAAACATAATTCAAGAATTTTAAATCTAACTATTTAAAATAAAAATCGAAACGATTCGATAGAGTGAGAAGTTCTCACCTTGATTTCAATTTCGTTTTCAGCTTTTATTTCGAATAAAATTAAACGGCCCGAAATTTTCACTAACTCCAAACGACTCCAATCCAATTCCATAGCGTAGTTGTAACGACCCGCCGCTCTGACCGCCTCTAGTCGGTAATTAAACCAACTAGAAACGTTCAAAATGATGGATTGTTAGTCAGTTTATAGAGTTTAAACAGAATCAGCCACAAAATCACAGAATAATCATAATATTTTTCATAAATGAATTTTTCTTACATATATCAGAGTTTGTACAATGCATTAAATTTTTATACAGCGGAATAATTTATTTTCATTAAGTACAAGAAAAATTTTCTTGAAAAACTTTAGTGGAGTGCTTTCCCCTCTCTCTAACTTCGCGGCCTGAAAATCTTCAAGCTGTAAAAATACTCGGTCTGACCCGAGTATTATATTCAAAAGAAAATAATACACAGGTCAGTCTAATTCAAACTCAGTTATTAGTGCATAAAGGCAATAATAATCAACAATTAGATGATAGTCAAATATAATTTACCTATCCAATCCTTTAACAAGAAATCGGATAACGGTAAATATAACACTTAACAGTGTTAAACAACAATTCAGTAGATTCAGATTATCAATGAGATAGATGAAGGGATTATTGATGAAGATAATTTAGAAAACAATCAAAATTTGCCTAAACGGCAATTAACAACAAAATCATCAAAATTGATTCAAAATATATTGAATTTGCAACATAAAATAATTTTCGTCAAAGAAAACATCAATTTAAACATTAAATTTGGTAGGGCTGCAGTACACGCACTCGCGTACGGCCTCGCCACATTTAAAATGTCAACTCCGTGGCTGCAGTTCACGCTTGCGTGCACTGCCTCGCCACTACAACTTGTGAAATAAAACAAGTTTCCAAACAACTTATTACTGCACATTTCAACAAGTGCAAAATTTTCATAAAAATGAAACTGCGGCCATTACTTGGACACAAGAGCAAACTGCCACGATAATGCAGTCACCACAAGATCACAATGCAACAAACTGTCTCGAAGCAAATTAGTCGAGACTATCAAAATTCAGTAAAATCAGAAGCAAGCTAAAAATCAATACATCAAGAACCAATACATAGCTGTGCACAATGAAGACACTGCAGATGAAACAGGCAAGTAAACTCAAACTTATTACTCAATTGCAAGTTGCATAAACATGTATACATAAACATGCTATCAGCAATTACAAAATGCAGAGGTCAAATCACAACTATCATGATTCAACACAACTGCCAAGCCACTCGATAATCATGGACAATAGCATATGCAGTGATACATAAAGCACATGCATCACTACAGCAACCAAAAGCGAACTAGGCATATGTACTCAAACCAAAAGAACTCAGTGACAAGCAAAATGCAGTGTAAACAATGTCTAGTATACATATGAATCAATTTCATATGTACAACAAACACCCAAAACAAATGTCATGAACCAACATAAGAAATCAAAATGCAACCATGGAACAACAAAGCACAGGAGCTACGAATATAAATACAATAGGGCAACATAGGCAGTGCAATTTCAAGTGGAGCTATGAAATAAATGCCCAATCCATGGAACAGTAAGCAAAACAAAATTGTCCAGTAGACAGAAGATCGTGTCACGATGACAACAATCTCATATATACATACATAAATGCATATATATATGAAGTGCAGTCACAATTGCAAATGATGGTAGCAGTTTCAAATCACAAAGCATGCAGCAAAACAAAACAAATATCGGGTAGCATCTGCTCTCATCAGTTAAAACAAATCACGACTTGATAGCAAATAGCATTTGTTCTTATGTATTTAAAAACAAATATTGGGTAGCTTCTGCTCTCATCAGTTTATAAATAAATTTAACAGCATCTGTTCTTATCAATTTAAAATAAAATCAAATTATCAACAAGTGAAATCAATATGAAAATCAAGGCATCAAGTATGTCTATAAATGCAACCCAGTACAGTTCAGTGAACTGAAACGAGGCCACAATTGTACAACTTCACCAGACCAATTTCCCTCAAGTAAACAAACTCAAGTCAGTGCACATGATCTGGAAAAGGTTCAATGGCAAAGACAAGCAACATGGTATCGAGTCCCACCACCAACAATAATAAATGGACCAAGTCAAAGCCAGTTCCAAAATCAAGTGAAAACAATATAACTATGAACTCAACCAGTTCAAAATGAAACACTATGAATAATTTCCAGAAAAATAAAGTGCATAAATATATGAATAACAAGTATGCAGGTGAAGACAACAATGGTGCCAGCAGATTGCAAACAGGTTTAGAGACATCAGTGTGACCAAAGTCACAACCGTGTTTTATCAATAAGGCAACAAGTGATAATAGCATGTGTACTAAAAATAAGGCAACACCGTAACAAACAACATATAATGCCCAAGAGCAATTTTTTTTTCAGTTTTGAACCAAGATAACTGCAATGAGACAGTGAATAAAATCAAGCAAAGCCATTCATGGCAGAGAACAAAACAGCATAATATGGATAAGGTACATGAAGCAGTGGAAATGAGCAATGCATCAGTAAGCAATGCAACATGGTGAACAAGACACAGTGAACAACAAGTGCCACAGAAAGGGGTGCAAACCCAACAATGAAGTGAATACAACTACAGGTGAATCAGAAAGAAAATATTGTGTTTCGAATCAAAACAGTGCCGTAATAATCAAGGCAACGAATTGACCAAATCAAACCTACATCGAACAAAAATCAACATCGAACAAAAATCAAATCGAGCAGAACATCAAGACAATAAACAGACGAAATCGAAACCACTTCGAATTAGATGTGAGTAATGTTAATTACTCACCTTTGTTTTTGAAGAGGAGCACGCGAGCACGCGATCGATATTGAAGCCACGAGCGAATTTTGAAGCCGAAGCCCTAGCTATTGAAGGAAGACGAACGAAGACGCCATTTTTTTTTCCTTCGATTTGAAATTGTTTAGGGTTTTGAAATGAATTGGGGCTTCGTGTTTTTAAGGGGAAGAGAACGTGAATTTGGGTATGGTTTACGACGTGAATCAAGGCGTGTTTACTGCTGAGCTGTGGTAAGGTAGTATATACATCTTATTTTATTTATTTATTTATTTATTTTATTTACTTTTTATCTTTTTCTCTTTCTTTTTTTTTCAATTTAAATTCAATTAGTTTTGTTTAAAATTATCTTGTTAAAATTTTAACTAGTATATTCTTTATTTTTATTATATATATATTTTTATTTTTATTTTTATTTTGAATTAAATTTTGTTTTGTATAAAATTTTTTTTCTTTAAATAAACTTATAAACGTTTTACAGTTCAACATCAATTTATAAGTTTACATAAATATAATTCGTAAATCCAAACTATTTTTTTCTCTAAGTCCTTTGTTTGAATTTAAAATACAATTTCTAATATTCAATTTCAAACTTCAAAGTTAAATTCAAATTTCTATTCAACTTTAAATAGATTAAATTCATAAATTTAATCGCCAACTTCATAGTTTTATTGGAATTCAATTTAAAATTATCTCAAATATTTAAAATTAATTAAATATCTTCATTTTTAAATTGTTCAAAATTCAGGATCGTTACAATCTCCCCTACTTAAAAGAATTTCGTCCCGAAATTATAAGTTAGGAAAAACGATTGCTAAAATCTCAGTGATATTTATATCCTACACAATTTTACCAAGTTTCAAACTCATAAATAAATATAGAATTCATTCCATTTATTTCATTTCACTAGTTTTGTTCATCGATTTCAATAATCAAGACACAAAAGTCTTTTACTAAATTTTTGACTTACAAAAACTCAGATTTTTAAACTTGAAATCTTTCATGCTAAATATTTGCATAATATATCTTATCCAAAACTGTGGACTTTCAAGATATTTTAAAGGTCTTCTTCCTTAATTCATTAAGTTAGAATTGTGTAATTCTAATTTCAGATTATTGATTTTATATTTAAAGTTTGAAAATACTTGATAACTCGAAGTTTAACAAGTCCATCGTCGTTCTCACAGACATTAGGCATACGCTGGCCAGGCGCAAGACTAAAAATCTCCAAGTACTAAACATACTTGCTTCAACTCCCAGTGAAAATACTTTTTAAAAATCTTTTAAAAATGGATATGGAAAGTCCGTTCCCCCATGGATCACAGTTTACCCGGCGGTTTCGCTACTATCTCAGTAGAATCGCTTGTAATCTCAGATTTTTCATCACTCCTGAATTTCGCCATGGTTGTCGCCTTAGATCGCGGTCCACACGGCGGTTACGCTACTATCTCAGTAGAATCGCTCGTAGCCTTAGGCATCACGCCCCTCGGATTACGCTTCGGTTTTCCAGATCGCAGTTTACTCGGCGGTTGCGCCACTATCTCAGTGGAATCGCTTGTAACTGTAGGCATCACACCCCATGAATTACGCCAGCATCAATCACATAATCCCAAACACGATGATCCATCGTGGGGGATATCATATCAGTCCCATTGGACATTCCACTAATGGAATTCTACGTAGCTACGATTTACAATGGACACTCCACCGAGTTCCAATCACCTTCACACATAATAATTGGAAGGTACATTTCCATATCCTCAGTTTTTAGAAAACATATGTCATATACATATAGTACTTCATTTCACATTTCGTACATATCATATCTATGTAAACCTACACAGGATTTTCATAATAATGACTTTCCAAACTGATAGTTTTCGATTATATTCACATATATAAGTTACGAAAACTCATTTCACATTCACAACAAATAGAGGATTCCAAATTTTCCATCACGTTTAAAATTTTCCTCTAAATCGATTTGAAAATTTAAGGTTATCTCAAACCTAATTCACATTCATAATCCAATTCATTATCGACTTCACATTCGATTTGGATTTCACGTTACATCGTCAATTCTCAACACATAATTGATGTCTATCGATATATAACCTCTAAGCTCGTATGTAACAACCCGGTATTTGCGTCGATTAATAATCGACATTTAGACGATTACTATTGTTGCAAATTGCTATTTGAAGTTATTTAATTTGAATTAAAATTCAAATTATAATTTGTTTAAGAATTTTAATGGGCTTTAAAAATTCATTTTGGCCCGTTCCTTTTGGGTCGCAACAATCATATAACCCAATCCCCTTTTTCATTTTTCGAACCCTAATTAAAACAACACGAGAGAAAAAAATGGCGGCCTCGTATTGTTCGTCCTTCATCGGCAAAAATTAGGGCTTCATCAATTAATGGCTGCTCGCGCTCGTGCTCTCGTCGGCTGCTCCAACTCGTGGCATAGGTGAGTGATTCTCTCACTCACATCTCAATTCATCCTTAGTGTAGTGTTTCGGTAGTTCGAGTTTATCTTGTTATTGATTCGAGATGAAAATTTATTTGGGGTATTGCTTTTATGGTTTCTTGCTTATGTTCGAATCTGTGAACTCGCTAACTACTTGATTTTTGAATTATGGCTTTGATTTCTCGGCCCGCGTGAGCCTCGTCTCTGACCATCTCGATGTCCATCTTTTACTTGTCGTACTTGCAGTATATTGATTATTGCAGTGTATATGAGTTTGATTCATATTTATGCATTTGTTGGGAGTTGCATTTCTGGTCAATCTTCATACCTGTGTCACTGATGTCGGCTTGCCTTATTCATTTCTCTGTCGAACTATGGCTCATTTTACAGTGTCATCCCCCTTGTAATTTGCAGTTGCATTTTTATATTGTACACAGCCTTGTGCACTTGCTCATTTGAGTTATGCTGCTTCTCGTGCACCTCTGAATTGTTTAGCCCTGTACAGTTTGTTATGTACATTCATTTTTATACATATTTTACATTCACTTGTGGAAGTTTTAAACTGCTGCCACTTGCTTCTTGCATTTGTTGGCACTGTTAAACTTCATGTTGAGGCTGCACTTCCCTGTCTGCTGCTTGACTCGAAGTTTGGCACTCAATTAGCTTGTTCTGTCCACATCATTAATACTTGACTTGGAACTAAATTTTTATGATACTTGTTAACTGCAACTTGGTTTTGCATAACTGATATGCAGATACTTGAGCACTTTTGTTGATTCACTGCAACTTCTGAATTCATACTTAATATGCAGATAAACTAAGCATTCATTGTCTTTCCACCTCTGTTTGCATTAATGTTGAGTTTGCATTTTCGTACCACTAGTGTTCGTGTAGCTCTTTTTGCATTTTTAATGCCTTGGTTTCATTTAGGCTTCACTGGAATTTAGTTCGAACGACAGCTTTGTTATTTCAGTCATTTAGACATGAATGAAGTTGCTTTGTTGATTTTAGCCTTGACTTCCTTGCTGCTGTACATACTTTACTTCTACTTAGTGGCAATTGGTTTGTATACCATTATCACAGTGCAGCCTTGCCCCCCTTTTTTCCTGCTGCACTTGTTTGATTGTTGTATATGGGTTTTTATTGCTCTGTGTCTTCATTTGTACACTCTCAAGTCCTATAGCATTGTGTGAACTGAATCATGCAGTTCCATTTTTGTTGCATCTTTGAATTTTATTGTCGTGATGTTTTACTGCCATCATGAACATCAGTGTACATTCCTGGTAGCTCTGTCCAGTTTCACAGTTGTAGAACTGTTGTATCTTTTGGAGCTTGCATTGTATTGTTTCGACCAGTTCGCATGTTTAGCTGGGTTATATGTTTTGATCACTGCTGCACTTCCCCTACCAGTTGCATTGTTTCACTTGAGTACAAGTAGCTCCACTGCTACTTGCAAAAGAATGTCCAACCTGGTACATTTATTCATTTGAACGATTTCTGGTTAATTGCAGTTTTATTCGAACTGCATCTTTCTGTGCATCATGAATGTACCACTTTGCAGTTCACCGTACCATGTGCATTTGGATTGATATTTGAACCTTCACTGATTTTGGTTCGTTGATCTTTTGGGTACATCATCACTATAGTGGCACGGCAGTGCACGCAAGCGTGAACTGCAGCCACACGGTATTTATTGGGTACATCATCACTATAGTGGCAAGGCAGTGCACGCAAGCGTGAACTGCAGCCACACGGTATGGTTTTATGATATCTAACTTGTTTTGATTAATTGACCTTTTGCATATTCCATATGCTGTAGTGGCGAGGCAGTACACGCGTGCGTGTACTGCAGCCCTACTCATCTTAATATTTTAATTGATATTTCCATGGTTTGAACTGTTCTGTTCGTTTCAATTCAATATTATGAATTGCATACTGATTTGGTTTAATTACCGTCGTCTATTCATTATTTGATTATTATTGCTTCTGTGCACTAATAACTGAGTTTGAATTAGACTGACCCGAGTATTATTTTCTTTTGAATTTAATACTCGGGTCAGACCGAGTATTTCAGGTTGTAGATATTCTGCTTTGGGTCGCTGCTAGAGCTATGAAGTTCTTTCATATCTTTTGGAGTAGTCGTCATTTGTAGTAGCCTGTATTATTGTATAGGAAGATATGTGTTCATGTATATTATATGCGTTAATGTACTTGTATATGTAACTTCCTGAATCGACTGTTGTAGTTGTATCACATGTACCGTGTCAAATGTATTGTAACTGACATCAGTTATTTTATATGTATATGAGATTTTCTGTTTCATCTGTGTTCCGCATTTTTATTCTCTGTGTTATTATTTTATATTTTGTCCTAGACTATTATAGCCACCGTGTAGTAGCTTTGAGTTTGCATCGGCATGTCGGATTTCCTCCTGAAATGAAATGCATGTTTTTACTATCTGACATATCGGTGCTCGCACAAAGCAATTACACGGATGGTCGCTCCTCAACAGCCTTATTCTCCGTGCTAGTTGACAGCACTACACCGTAGTGTTCTTGGCTAGCGTGGGTATAGAGGTGGGGCGTCACAGCTTGGTATCGGAGCCTGGGGTTTAGAACAAATATAAAACATAACTTAGATAGTACATGTGTTACAACTATTTGTCGATGTTTTATTTCACATCTTTGTCTTAAGATCATCTTTGATTGTTAGGAATGAATTCCTAACGCTTATTCGTGAGCATTGCTGCTATTCTCTATCGCACTTGCTCACTTGAGTTTACACTTCTAAGTATCAGTGTATATATGCTCTACCAAGTGCATATTGCTGCAACTAGTACCCACTTCGATTTGAACTCGCATTGTTTATTCGAACTGCTATATATATGCATTCTTATCTCTGATTCGTGTACTTAATGCAGTTTCCATACAATTGGGTTTTGGGTATCAATCTTTGAGACAAATTGCGTTCCAATTGTCGACTCTGTCTGTTTATCCATGGTTTGTTGGTTTTCATGTGCCTCTCTCTGATAGTTTTAAAATTTCTTTGGTATAAAAGAAATTGTCTTGGTCTTTGCCTTGTCGATATCGACGTTGACTTGACTTTTACTTTTGTTAAAGTCATTCAAGCATTTCTGCTCGTTCTGCTTTGTTTTTCCAATTGTTGATCGGTTCTTCTTTTCCGGTTAGTTGTTATCACCTTTGTCGACTTTGATAACTTCTATTTCAGGAATTTTGGGTATTCCTACTTTGATGGATTTGGAATCGAATTCTTTGTATTTTATTCACGTCTTCGAATGTGAATCTTAGTGAATTGATTTGGTTTTCGAATTTAATCGATTCTTGATTATTTCCCGATTTGTTGCTATCATTTATTAGCAACTTTGATGACCTTTTCTTCGGGATTTTTGTGAACATACCTTTCGATGAATTCGGTATCGATTTCTTTGGATTCTATTCACGTCTTCGTATGTGAATTCTTGTGATTGATTGTTTCTACAATCATTTTTGTGATTTGTCACTTTAAAAATATAAAGGTTTCAATACTAGTAGTAAATATCAAAAACTCTTTTATCAAAATGTTTTCAACTCTATTTTCAATACCAAACTCGTTTTCGAAACTGTTTTCCAATCTATTAGTATATACAAATCTTTATTTCACTCGTATGAGAAATCTAATTAAACGGCTTAGTAAAACAAGTGGTATGAAACGCTTGCATTTACTTCGTCGGTTAATTGTTGGACTTGTTCGATTGAACCTCTAGTGACAAATTTTATTAGTGAAGATTCACAGTTTGTTCGTAAATATTTAAGTTAAGTAAGTGGTTATGGGACATGATGCTAAACTTTTACATTTACCGACTTAGTGTAATTGACACTTCTCGTTGATCATGACGATCATTTTTACGGTTAGACTAGGCCTCATCGGTGTGATTTCGTCTCACACATATCTCTTGGGCTTTGAGGATTGTCTAGACACCACTTGTGTGATTTCATTCACACATACTTTTCTTTTGATTGTGAGGTTAGACTAGACACCACTTGTGTGATTCCACTCACACATACCTCTTTTGATTTTTTTTGGTTAGTCTGGACCTCAATCTGTGTGATTTCGACTCACACATGTGGGGTAGCGCCCCACGGTCTTCGGGCCATTCGTGTGTCAAAATTAATGGCTTGCAACCATGAGATAGCGTCTCGTTATGCGTTGCACGTGTTGATGATTTTTCATGCTCGCGGGTAGGTGAGATTCCGTGCTCCCGTTCTCGCTTTGCGTTGCACGTGTTGATGATTTTTCATGCTCGCGTGTAGGTGAGATTCCGTGCTCCCGTTCTCGCTTTGCGTTGCCCGTGTTGGTGATTTTCATGCTCACGTGTAGGTGAGATTCTGTGCTCCCGTTCTCGCTTTGCATTGCACGTGTTGGTGAGTTTTCATGCTCGCATGTAGGTGAGTTTTCGTGCTCCCGTTCTCGTTATGCGTTACATGTGTTGATGAATTTTCATGCTCGCGTGTTGGTGAGTTTCCATACTCTCCTTCGAGTTTTCATACTCCGTTCGAGTTTTCATACTCCGTTTGAGTTTTCATACTCTGTTCGAGTTTTCATACTCCGTTTGAGTTTTCATACTCTGTTCGAGTTTTCATATTCCGTTTGAGTTTTCATACTCCGTTTGAGTTTCCATACTCTCCTTCGAGTTTTCATACTCCGTTCGAGTTTTCATACTCGCGTTCGAGTTTTCATACTCCGATTCGAGTTTTCATACTCACGTTCGAGTTTTCATACTCCGGTTCGAGTTTTCATACTCGCGTTCGAGTTCTCATACTCTTAGCTTGTGTTTTCTGGATTTCTTGTGAGGATTTCTAGAATTTGTGCTTCACCAATTTTCGTGATTTCTATTGATAAGTTTTATCAATTCTTGTGCATTGGTGAATTCGTGTGTTATTGACTTGTTATGAATACAAGTTTAGGGTATGATACCCCTTTCTATCTTTGAGAAGATTCTTGTGACTCTTTGGATGAATGAAAATCCACTTATCGAAGTTGCTTCTGATGTCGTTGTTTTAATCACATATTTTAAAAATTGTTTCAAAATATAAATCAAAATTGTTTTCAAAATTTTTACGATTTGCGCTTTCAAAAGAATGAGGAAGCGAATTAAACATTTCAGTAAAATCGAGGACTATGATCCCTTTCTTTTGCTGATCCGCTTAATTCCGGACTTGTTCGTTTGAGAATGTAAATTGTAATTTTATAAATAAAATGGTTTTTAAAATTTTTACAATTTACGCTTTCAAAAGAATGAGGAAGCGATTTAAACGTTTCAGAAAAATCGAGGACTATGACCCCTTTCTTTTACTGATTCGCTTAATTCCGGACTTGTCCGTTTGAGAACGTAAAATGTTATTTATTTAAAATACACAATTATGCACTTTCAAGGAAATGATGAAGTGAATTAAACGATTTAGTAAAACTCGTGGTTATGGGTCATGTGCGTTTGCTATTTCGGTTAATTTCGGACTCGTTAATTGAAAAATTTGTGATTTCTGATTATCGTTTGTGATAATCAGATATTTGCTGGATCTAATTATCGTTTGTGATAATTAGATATTTGTGATTTGATTATCAATTGTGATAATTAAATAATCGTTGATTCGTGATTTCTGATTTATCGTTTTTGATAATCAGATATTTATTGTTTCTAATTATCTATTGATAATTAGATATTTGAGATTTAATTGTCGTTTGTGATAATTAAATATTTGTGATTTAAGATTGATTTTCGATTTTGATAATCGAATACTTGTTGATTTGATTATCATTTTTGATAATCGAATATTTGTGATTTGAGATCTCTGAATTATCTATTGATAATTAGATTTTGTTGATAATTTGTGAATTTCCTTTATGAAATTAAAAGATTTCTTTGGCGTTTATATTGTACTACGCCAGTCTACCGGCTCAATTTTCTGCTATTCATGACGTTTTCCATGTCTTCCAATTACGGAAATGCCTTTGGGATTTCCGATCTTTATTCTTGAGCCCGGTATTATTGAAGAAATTGAAGTTTCACTAGATTTGACTTTGAGCAAACACGTTCTGGCTTGCTCCTTCATGCTCTTTATGGTGAACTTCATATTTCGAATTTCTTCATCTTGTGATGATATGCTCTTTTGGTTGTTACCTTTTGTCCATATATTCCTTAAGATTGCGAGGACGCAATTTCTTTAAGGAGGGGAGTCTGTAACAACCCGATATTTGCGTCGATTAATAATCGACATTTAGACGATTACTATTGTTGCAAATTCCTATTTGAAGTTATTTAATTTGAATTAAAATTCAAATTATAATTTGTTTAAGAATTTTAACGGGCTTTAAAAATTCATTTTGGCCTGTTCCTTTTGGGTCGCAACAATCATATAACCCGATCCCCTTTTTCATTTTTCGAACCCTAATTAAAACAACACGAGAGAAAAAAATGGCGGCCTCGTATTGTTCGTCCTTCATCGGCAAAAATTAGGGCTTCATCAATTAATGGCTGCTCGCGCTCGTGCTCTCGTCGGCTGCTCCAACTCGTGGCATAGGTGAGTGATTCTCTCACTCACATCTCAATTCATCCTTAGTGTAGTGTTTCGGTAGTTCGAGTTTATCTTGTTATCGATTCGAGATGAAAATTTATTTGGGGTATTGCTTTTATGGTTTCTTGCTTATGTTCGAATCTGTGAACTCGCTAACTACTTGATTTTTGAATTATGGCTTTGATTTCTCGGCCCGCGTGAGCCTCGTCTCTGACCATCTCGATGTCCATCTTTTACTTGTCGTACTTGCAGTATATTGATTATTGCAGTGTATATGAGTTTGATTCATATTTATGCATTTGTTGGGAGTTGCATTTCTGGTCAATCTTCATACCTGTGTCACTGATGTCGGCTTGCCTTATTCATTTCTCTGTCGAACTATGGCTCATTTTACAGTGTCATCCCCCTTGTAATTTGCAGTTGCATTTTTATATTGTACACAGCCTTGTGCACTTGCTCATTTGAGTTATGCTGCTTCTCGTGCACCTCTGAATTGTTTAGCCCTATACAGTTTGTTATGTACATTCATTTTTATACATATTTTACATTCACTTGTGGAAGTTTTAAACTGCTGCCACTTGCTTCTTGCATTTGTTGGCACTGTTAAACTTCATGTTGAGGCTGCACTTCCCTGTCTGCTGCTTGACTCGAAGTTTGGCACTCAATTAGCTTGTTCTGTCCACATCATTAATACTTGACTTGGAACTAAATTTTTATGATACTTGTTAACTACAACTTGGTTTTGCATAACTGATATGCAGATACTTGAGCACTTTTGTTGATTCACTGCAACTTCTGAATTCATACTTAATATGCAGATAAACTAAGCATTCATTGTCTTTCCACCTCTGTTTGCATTAATGTTGAGTTTGCATTTTCGTACCACTAGTGTTCATGTAGCTCTTTTTGCATTTTTAATGCCTTGGTTTCATTTAGGCTTCACTGGAATTTAGTTCGAACGACGGCTTTGTTATTTCAGTCATTTAGACATGAATGAAGTTGCTTTGTTGATTTTAGCCTTGACTTCCTTGCTGCTGTACATACTTTACTTCTACTTAGTGGCAATTGGTTTGTATACCATTATCACAGTGCAGCCTTGCCCCCCTTTTTTCCTGCTGCACTTGTTTGATTGTTGTATATGGGTTTTTATTGCTCTGTGTCTTCATTTGTACACTCTCAAGTCCTATAGCATTGTGTGAACTGAATCATGCAGTTCCATTTTTGTTGCATCTTTGAATTTTATTGCCGTGATGTTTTACTGCCATCATGAACATCTGTGTACATTCCTGGTAGCTCTGTCCAGTTTCACAGTTGTAGAACTGTTGTATCTTTTGGAGCTTGCATTGTATTGTTTCGACCAGTTCGCATGTTTAGCTGGGTTATATGTTTTGATCACTGCTGCACTTCCCCTACCAGTTGCATTGTTTCACTTGAGTACAAGTAGCTCCACTGCTACTTGCAAAAGAATGTCCAACCTGGTACATTTATTCATTTGAACGATTTCTGGTTAATTGCAGTTTTATTCGAACTGCATCTTTCTGTGCATCATGAATGTACCACTTTGCAGTTCACCGTACCATGTGCATTTGGATTGATATTTGAACCTTCACTAATTTTGGTTCGTTGATCTTTTGGGTACATCATCACTATAGTGGCACGGCAGTGCACGCAAGCGTGAACTGCAGCCACACGGTATTTATTGGGTACATCATCACTATAGTGGCAAGGCAGTGCACGCAAGCGTGAACTGCAGCCACACGGTATGGTTTTATGATATCTAACTTGTTTTGATTAATTGACCTTTTGCATATTCCATATGCTGTAGTGGCGAGGCAGTACACGCGTGCGTGTACTGCAGCCCTACTCATCTTAATATTTTAATTGATATTTCCATGGTTTGAACTGTTCTGTTCGTTTCAATTCAATATTATGAATTGCATACTGATTTGGTTTAATTACTGTCGTCTATTCATTATTTGATTATTATTGCTTCTGTGCACTAATAACTGAGTTTGAATTAGACTGACCCGAGTATTATTTTCTTTTGAATTTAATACTCGGGTTAGACCGAGTATTTCAGGTTGTAGATATTCTGCTTTGGGTCGCTGCTAGAGCTATGAAGTTCTTTCATATCTTTTGGAGTAGTCGTCATTTGTAGTAGCCTGTATTATTGTATAGGAAGATATGTGTTCATGTATATTATATGCGTTAATGTACTTGTATATGTTACTTCCTGAATCGACTGTTGTAGTTGTATCACATGTACCGTGTCAAATGTATTGTAACTGACATCAGTTATTTTATATGTATATGAGATTTTCTGTTTCATCTGTGTTCCGCATTTTTATTCTCTGTGTTATTATTTTATATTTTGTCCTAGACTATTATAGCCACCGTGTAGTAGCTTTGAGTTTGCATCGGCATGTCGGATTTCCTCCTGAAATGAAATGCATGTTTTTACTATCTGACATATCGGTGCTCGCACAAAGCAATTACACGGATGGTCGCTCCTCAACAGCCTTATTCTCCGTGCTAGTTGACAGTACTACACCGTAGTGTTCTTGGCTAGCGTGGGTATAGAGGTGGGGCGTCACATCGTACGTCTCAGAGAAGGGTGTTAAGCTAAAAGAATAAATTCTCCGCCACCACAGATATATATTTAATAGAGATCAAATGATATGTCATCAATTCACAATGTTAGACATACAATCCCAATCGACTATCCAAAATTCAAAGCTGAACTTATATTGTTTTTGGTGTCAAAGTTAAACTCAATTTAACTCAAAATTCAATTCTTTGAAAAATTTCCAAGTTGAACTAATCGTTCAAATTTCTCAAAATAATATCTTTACAAGATATATATAATTTTCACACTTAGCCATTTGAAACTAATTTCAAATATTCATTTCTCAATTTATCTTTAAAAGATAAAATTTCAAACCTTTCATTTCATATTGGAAAACATTGCCATACTTACTCAATAATAAGTAATTCACAAATTCTCTTATTTTCAACACTTTGAAAAATATTTAATATACTTGAACCAAAATTAAGTATATATTTCACTCTTTAAGGAAATCATTCTTTTAAACACATTTATTTGAGTTAAAACGAATGTTGCGTAAAACATCGTTACGACAACTCAAAATCACTAGTATAGGGATTCGAATTTAAGATAGATATATAAATCCCAATACTATAAACAACATTTCCTTCCGGAAACCATTTACTATAACAGCAGTGTTATAGTCTACCATTTCCTTAATTTTCTCGAAAACGTCTATTTCAACAATTGAATGTTGAAATCTATGTATTCGATGGTTAATGCATTTTAAAACATCTTTAAAACTATTAACTTTTTCAACTTCAACTTAATTCAAAGTTTGAATTCCTTATACTTTTCACAATATCAGTTTTAAACCGATTTCAAACTTTTCAATATTAAGTTTTCCACTTAATTTAATTTTCCACACGTTTAAATTCAAATTCATCATTGAATCTATTAAACCTATAATGGATTATCATGTTGACAACTTCAAATTTGAAATTTAAATTCTATTTGAACTTTGCATTTACTTTCTATTTCAAAAATAGTCAACTAGTTCTTTAGTAAATTGTTCATCAATTTAGTTCCATCAAATTCATATTTCCACATTAACCATTTTAGGCAATAGTTTTAAACTTGAAATATAAACTTCACATCAAACTAGTTTGACTCATACAGTTAAATCAACAATTAAATTTCATTCCATAATATCACTTCCCTAAAACATATCCGTTTTATTCAATAATATATTCACTGTCCAAAATCGTGAATATGCTTTGTCAACCAATTTCATCATTTCTACAACTTATTTTTTTATTTTTAAAGGATTACCCACTGTCCAAAATCGTGGATATATCTCCTTTAATAAGCTACAACAATTTACTTATCAAATTCAATTGGTTTCGAATTTATAAACAATCTTTACAAATTCCCTTTCTATTTATAAAACTTCGATTTATAAATCTTTTTATTAATTCAATTCAATTCAATTTATATAACTCAGTTATATACCCAAAAGTTCATATTATAAGTTAAATACTTATAATTCATTTATTTACTAAATTGTTCTTCACAACATTTGAAATTAATTTCTAAAGAATTCAGAATCAAATTCTCAAGTTATAATTCAATAATCCGTTTGATTATAACCAAATTAACGTATCATTTTATTTCACAATTATTACTCGAAATATTCAAGTTATTCGATTTAAACCAATTTAAACCGATTCATTAATTCATTAGTTCTCTTAACTCATATTTCATTTTCCATAAATCTCAATAATTAGAAAATGAGTTTCCGAACGATCGAAACTCAAATCTAATAAGACCTCACCGAAGAGAACTATCGCAAACTCACATTTAGAGAGAGGAATTTTCAAAATAATTCTAATTTTCAAAATACCTTTTTATTTTAAAGAAACAATTTCATACTTCTTTAAATTTGAAAAGCACTTTCTTTATAGTGGTTCTAGTAACTATTCATATTAAACATCATAAACTGAGCTTTGAGTAAACCAAAGCTCTGATACCACTTTTGTATCGACCCGCCGCTCTGACCGCCTCTAGTCGGTAATTAAACCAACTAGAAACGTTCAAAATGACGGATTGTTAGTCAGTTTATAGAGTTTAAACAGAATCAGCCACAGAATCACAGAATAATCATAATATTTTTCATAAATGAATTTTTCTTACATATATCAGAGTTTGTACAATGCATTAAATTTTTATACAGCGGAACAATTTATTTTCATTAAGTACAAGAAAAATTTTCTTGAAAATTTTTAGTGGAGTGCTTTCCCCTCTCTCTAACTTCGCGGCCTGAAAATCTTCAAGCTGTAAAAATACTCGGTCTGACCCGAGTATTATATTCAAAAGAAAATAATACACAGGTCAGTCTAATTCAAACTCAGTTATTAGTGCATAAAGGCAATAATAATCAACAATTAGATGACAGTCAAATATAATTTACCTATCCAATCCTTTAACAAGAAATCGGATAACGGTAAATATAACACTTAACAGTGTTAAACAACAATTCAGTAGATTCAGATTATCAATGAGATAGATGAAGGGATTATTGATGAAGATAATTTAGAAAACAATCAAAATTTGCCTAAACGGCAATTAACAACAAAATCATCAAAATTGATTCAAAATATATTGAATTTGCAACATAAAATAATTTTCATCAAAGAGAACATCAATTTAAACATTAAATTTGGTAGGGCTGCAGTACACGCACTCGCGTACGGCCTCGCCACATTTAAAATGTCAACTCCGTGGCTGCAGTTCACGCTTGCGTGCACTGCCTCGCCACTACAACTTGTGAAATAAAACAAGTTTCCAAACAACTTATTACTGCACATTTCAACAAGTGCAAAATTTTCATAAAAATGAAACTGCGGCCATTACTTGGACACAAGAGCAAACTGCCACGATAATGCAGTCACCATAAGATCACAATGCAACAAACTGTCTCGAAGCAAATTAGTCGAGACTATCAAAATTCAGTAAAATCAGAAGCAAGCTAAAAATCAATACATCAAGAACCAATACATAGCTGTGCACAATGAAGACACTGCAGATGAAACAGGCAAGTAAACTCAAACTTATTACTCAATTGCAAGTTGCATAAACATGTATACATAAACATGCTATCAGCAATTTCAAAATGCAGAGGTCAAATCACAACTATCATGATTCAACACAACTGCCAAGCCACTCGATAATCATGGAAAATAGCATATGCAGTGATACATAAAGCACATGCATCACTACAGCAACCAAAAGCGAACTAGGCATATGTACTCAAACCAAAAGAACTCAGTGACAAGCAAAATGCAGTGTAAACAATGTCTAGTATACATATGAATCAATTTCATATGTACAACAAACACCCAAAACAAATGTCATGAACCAACAGAAGAAATCAAAATGCAACCATGGAACAACAAAGCACAGGAGCTACGAATATAAATACAATAGGGCAACATAGGCAGTGCAATTTCAAGTGGAGCTATGAAATAAATGCCCAATCCATGGAACAGTAAGCAAAACAAAATTGTCCAGTAGACAGAAGATCGTGTCACGATGACAACAATCTCATATATACATACATAAATGCATATATATATGAAGTGCAGTCACAATTGCAAATGATGGTAGCAGTTTCAAATCACAAAGCATGCAGCAAAACAAAACAAATATCGGGTAGCATCTGCTCTCATTAGTTAAAACAAATCACGACTTGATAGCAAATAGCATTTGTTCTTATGTATTTAAAAACAAATATTGGGTAGCTTCTGCTCTCATCAGTTTATAAATAAATTTAACAGCATCTGTTCTTATCAATTTAAAATAAAATCAAATTATCAACAAGTGAAATCAATATGAAAATCAAGGCATCAAGTATGTCTATAAATGCAACCCAGTACAGTTCAGTGAACTGAAACGAGGCCACAATTGTACAACTTCACCAGACCAATTTCCCTCAAGTAAACAAACTCAAGTCAGTGCACATGATCTGGAAAAGGTTCAATGGCAAAGACAAGCAACATGGTATCGAGTCCCACCACCAACAATAATAAATGGACCAAGTCAAAGCCAGTTCCAAAATCAAGTGAAAACAATATAACTATGAACTCGACCAGTTCAAAATGAAACACTATGAATAATTTTCAGAAAAATAAAGCGCATAAATATATGAATAACAAGTATGCAGGTGAAGACAACAATGGTGCCAGCAGATTGCAAACAGGTTCAGAGACATCAGTGTGACCAAAGTCACAACCGTGTTTTATCAATAAGGCAACAAGTGATAATAGCATGTGTACTAAAAATAGGGCAACACCGTAACAAACAACATATAATGCCCAAGAGCAATTTTTTTTTCAGTTTTGAACCAAGATAACTGCAATGAGACAGTGAATAAAATCAAGCAAAGCCATTCATGGCAGAGAACAAAACAACATAATATGGATAAGGTACATGAAGCAGTGGAAATGAGCAATGCATCAGTAAGCAATGCAACATGGTGAACAAGACACAGTGAACAACAAGTGCCACAGAAAGGGGTGCAAACCCAACAACGAAGTGAATACAACTACAGGTGAATCAGAAAGAAAATACTGTGTTCCGAATCAAAACAGTGCCATAATAATCAAGGCAACGAATTGACCAAATCAAACCAACATCGAACAAAAATCAACATCGAACAAAAATCAAATCGAGCAGAACATCAAGACAATAAACAGACGAAATCGAAACCACTTCGAATTAGATGTGAGTAACGTTAATTACTCACCTTTGTTTTTGAAGAGGAGCACGCGAGCACGCGATCGATATTGAAGCCGCGAGCGAATTTTGAAGCCGAAGCCCTAGCTATTGAAGGAAGACGAACGAAGACGCCATTATTTTTTTTTTCCTTCGGTTTGAAATTGTTTAGGGTTTTGAAATGAATTGGGGCTTCGTGTTTTTAAGGGGAAGGGAACGTGAATTTGGGTATGGTTTACGGCGTGAATCAAGGCGTGTTTACCGCTGAGCTGTGGTAAGGTAGTATATACTTCTTATTTTATTTATTTATTTTTTTATTTTATTTACTTTTTATCTTTTTCTCTTTCTTTTTTTTTTCAATTTAAATTCAATTAGTTTTGTTTAAAATTATCTTGTTAAAATTTTAACTAGTATATTCTTTATTTTTATTATATATATTTTTTTATTTTTATTTTTATTTTGAATTAAATTTTGTTTTGTATAAAATTTTTTTTCTTTAAATAAACTTATAAACGTTTTACAGTTCAACATCAATTTATAAGTTTACATAAATATAATTCGTAAATCCAAACTATTTTTTTCTCTAAGTCCTTTGTTTGAATTTAAAATACAATTTCTAATATTCAATTTCAAACTTCAAAGTTAAATTCAAATTTCTATTCAACTTTAAATAGATTAAATTCAAAAATTTAATCGCCAACTTCATAGTTTTATTGGAATTCAATTTAAAATTATCTCAAATATTTATAATTAATTAAATATCTTCATTTTTAAATTGTTCAAAATTCAGGATCGTTACAGTAGTGCTCGTCGATACGATTCCAACGCAACTGGTTTCGCACGTTTTCGACCTCGTATGAAAAAGATATGAATTTTTAAAGATTCACGAATCTTTTATAAACTAAATTACAACATAACTTATATTTTTTAAACCTAATCAATATCATCACCGTCCATTTCTATGACTTTGCATCTGGGACGCCCCTTGCTATTTCTTCCCCACGCTAGAACTTGCAGCCGAACCCACTCACGCCTATAACCCTAATACACGCAAGCCACAAACGACGACGAAACCCCATCATATCGACACCATTCGAAAGCCCGTCGCAAACCCCACCTTCACCACCAATATTGTTGAACTCGGCTGCACCCTCTACCCTAGAAACGCGTCCGAACGCGAAGGCTTTGAGCCCAAATTCCCGTTGATCCAAAGCTCCAAACACGATCATAGCCGTTGGATAGAGAGATATCGATGCTCTCTACGTTTTTCTAGTTGGAGGAATTTGCTAAAAACTGATGGATTGAGAGATTTGAAGGGAAGAAACTTGATCATTTTTGGCCATTCATTGTTATGGAGGCGGCCTGCAGTTTTTGACCTAGGGTGTCTTTTTGTTTGCAATTTATGAAGAGTGAAGGGCTTATATAGAAAATTTCAACGACACTATTCATCCCGGATTTTCCGAACTCCAAACGAAGCGTGCCAGTTGGCGTTCCTAAGGTTTACCCCGCGTTTCGAACACAATGGAATGTGTTTCGGGAGCTAATTCGGTCATCTGTGCGAGTTTTGGAAACAAACGTTCAATTTTAAAATTAAACCGATTAAACGATTTTCTAGGCGTTTTAGCTTGCACCGGACAAACGGAAAATCCGATTGACACGAAATTTGAAATCTTACAATAATATCACATTGCGGATCCGATGAAACTGGTTTCGTCAAAATCCGAGACTGTTTGAAAAATGGCTATTTTAACTCGCCAAATTAATATTAAATCAATTTCGATGCGTTTCGAGCTGCCACGATCAAACGAAAACTCCAATTGCTATGAAAATTGAAATCCGGTAATAACAAACTATTACGGATCCAATGGAACTAGTTTCGTCCAATTCTGAGATTGTTCAAAAATTGGCTATTTTCACTAGTCGATTAAATATTAAAATATTCAATTTTCACAATTAAACTTTAAATTCAATTTTAAAAGTTCTATAACATCATTCTAACTTCAATATGATAAAATAAAATTTTACAAATCATTTTCAATCATATTTAACCCAATTTTCAATTATTTCTGTATTTTCACATATTTAATTATCGATTTAATTATTCAATTAAATCCAATTATTCGAAATAAAATTTATTTGACTTATAAATTTCACTTATTAATATTTAAAATTAACTAAATATACAAATTTTAATTAATAAAAATTCTGGGTCGTTACACGATATTTTGGAAGTCGAGCTCGAAATTGATATAAATTGAAATTGAAATTGAGTTTATTGGATTTGAAAGTGGAATTGAATTAATTAAAGTCGAAGTTGAAATCGATTTGAATTGAAATCGATTTGAATTGAAATCGAATTTGATTCGATTAAATAGAAATTGGAATTGATTGAATTGGCAAGTCGGAATTGGACCGATTTGATTTTAAACTATTTTCAAATAAATTATTTGATATAAAACTATTCAAAATCCATCTTCTTAATATACAAATTATCTTGGTTTCCAAATTATTTTGCTATATAAACCATTTAAGACTTAAACTATTTTACATTAACTATTTTAACCATTTAAATTATTTTAACTATTTTAGCCATTTAAACTGTTTTAGCTATTTAATCATTTAAATTATTTTAAAACTATTCAAACTATTTTCAAAGATTTAAATAGGTCAAGGGTGAAATGCTGATTTTAAATCATGGATTCAAATACGAATGGGGTTAAATGAAGTTATAACCTAAATGTAAATTTGAAACCACTTTGGAATCAAAATTGTGATATTGAGACGAAAATGATTTTGAATTGAAACGATATATTTGAGTAAATATGATAATTTCGAAATGGATTTGATTTCAAAGCGACTATGATATTTTGATACCAAGTATGAACGGTTTTGGAAATGTAAAAGTACTAACCGGTGCGTAAAATGACATTTGGTTGTTAAAGAGACCGAAGCCGGATATGGGCATACTCTCTGTCGATACCGGAACCACTTTGAAAATTGTTTACATGGAGTGATGATCCAGAATGAAGTGGTTGGATTTGGCATTGTTTATTGGATTTGAAGAAAGAGAATGATGATGGATTAGCCTGGTACTTGCGCCAATTTGAAATGATTAAAACAGGAGCAGTACCGGCCAACGGGTTAGCTACCCGAGCGAACGCACTTCTTCGAATTACCGTCATTTACATTGTGATTGATTGGTGCACACCCTCAGATTTTATGGGAGTGTTGGACGCGGTGGGCGATCATGGTTATAATGTGTTACCACCATCCGGAAAGGGTATACTGGTAGTATCCTACCTTGGTCATTGCCTCACGTGCCTTGTCATACTTTTATCCCTAAACGAGACCCATATGATTTTGGTTTAGTGTTGTCGTTTCACGGCGCATCTCTATCCACCGACCGTTTAACTGGTGTTTTATATGCAAGCTGTACGACAATGCTTAAAAATGCGTTAAGGGGATCAATGTAGAACCTTAACGCTATTTTAATATTTAATTTGCTGATTAGACACTATATATATAGCATATTCTACTACATATAAATATTTTGACGGATCCTTAAGATACGGAAAACCCCGTAACATCTCTTGAGTTATTGCATGCACATTATACACTGGATAGGAGATGTGAAAACCCATAAACATCTCTGACGTCATTACACTCATGTTTATGCGATATCGATTTGACTTACATAAGGATATTTTAGTCCTAACTCGAGTGTTTTGTCTTTTCATTACGCTCGGGTCAGTCCTTAGTTTTTCAGCTTATTGAAGATTTATTCTGGAAGATGAAGACGAAGATTTGGTATACTACTACTATTATTTTTGCATCATCTTGTCTGCTGCATTATTCATTTATTTTTGATGTATGTATAACTTTGATAAATGTTGTATGAATGATAATCAAAAGTATATTAAACAACTTCATGAACTGTTTGTTTGTTTATTATATTTTATCGTTCCGCTACGAGATTCTGTGTATGTTTCTTCTTCTTTTTCTCTTATTTTTTTGTTTACCCCATTAATAATCCTTCCTTTTGAATGGTTTGAGTTGACATGTGTGGTTTATTATCGATTTAAACCGTCCAAAAAGGTGGGTCGTTACAACTGGTATCAAAGCTTTGATTTAGCGATAACCTTTACTTTGTGGGTAGCTCATTAGAGATAGGGTCAGTAGCACCCTAGGATGAGTTGGAGTGTATTAATAGATATGAGCATGTATTTGTCAGTGAAAATGAAATGTTTTATATTGTGTTGACTTATCGATTGAGTGTTTATGAATTCTGGTCAGTATGGGAAGTACAACCGTATCGATAGGGGTTTCTAAACTCTTAGACAAGGTAAACCGACACAGTATTGTCTTGAAATTGGGTAAATGAAATAATTTTACCCTAATTATATTTTATATATACAGGAATAATTTTTAGAAAATTATAGTATATAGTGTGAATTGGTGTTAGAAAAGATAATAATGATCATTATCATTTGTTGTTTGAATAGTCAATATTCCTAAACTATTGGCTATCATATGATTATAAGAAAATGAAATTGTATAAGTGTGATTTATAAACTATAAATTGCAAGTAAAATGGATATAAAGATGAGAATTTGAAAATTTTAAATTCTGGTGTTTCTGTGAAGGTTTTCAAGGTTTGGAAAATAATATTAGTATTGTATAAAAGTATTTATAAATACAAATTGTTTCCAAATGAATTTTTAAAAGGAATGAATTCAGTACTCCTCTCTTCTGTCGTTGGAAAATAATTTCGATGATGACTGCGCAACATCATCAACGTTCTTTTTCGAGTCTCAAAGTGGGGGAGGCTTTTGAGAAACTTTGCGTCGAAATTATTTTGATAAATGGATTTTGGTTTAAACTCCAAAGGTATGATTTGATATACAAAAGATATAAATGTAAATACTTATTTCAAACGATTTGAAAAGAACCCAGTGTATAAATTTTTAGGTTCTGTTAATTTTTAATTTTCAAATTATTTGAATGAAATACGAATAACCAGAACTTATAAAATAAGAGGATTAAGAATTCTAAGCTTAATGTTTTAAGGAAACTATAGAGTTGAAGTGTAACTCTCAAAATTGAAAAGTAAATAAAATTTAAACAGGTTAAAATTGTGAACATTCTAATTAAGTAATTTGAATCTGATTAACTTGTATAATACCAAATTGCATTCTAATAACATATAATGAGACTTACCAAATATTAAAAGTTAAAATGATGATTTGGATATGTAATGGGATATTATGCAAGTAAACAAACTTAAAAATAAAAAAGAGAGTATATAAGTGGAAATTTAGTTATAATAATAAATGTTGCATACTTAAGTGTATGGTGAAATGATTGATGACCAAAGGGAATAAGTAAGTGAACTTAAGAAAGAAGCTAATGGAATAAATAGTATCTTTGTAAATTGATTAAAGAATTAAATATAAGTTTGCGAAGGAATTATGAAATCGAATTTGTAACTTTTCAGATAACTATAAACTAAGAAAAGTCATATACAAGAAGTTAGACTTTTATAGAATGATTAATAACTAAAGTGATGAATTGTAAAATGTTCCACAAATAAATTTGTTATTAACTGAATTTATGAAAATGAAGGAAATATAAACAAAAGAATTTGGTTAGAAGAGAATCAATTGGAAAAAAAATGAAATTGAGTTCAAATGAATTGTATATAACGTTTAAAACTGAACTTGAGTAAGCCAATTCTATAAGATGATGTTTAAGAAATGATAGTATTAAAGAATATCTATGTAAAGAAATGGATATACTAAGTAAATAAGGGATATGAATAATGCATTGTGAATAATTAAGTGCAAATGAAACGAAGGTAAGTAAAATAACTTAATATAGATGATTTGGATAGAAATTTATTGAAAGTTAATACATAATTTGTACGTATATTATTTTATTCGCATAACGATTTGATCCAGATTTGAACATAGAATTTCAAGATAATTTATATCGACCCGAGTTAGGATTTTCCACTCGATTCCCAGTGGCAAACCCTGATTTTGATTTGATTCTAGAATTCTCTATCATATTTTATGGCTATGCGAGGAAAATAACGATTTTCGATCAAGGAGCCAGATCTGAGTACGCACTAGAGAGTCGTGTGAATGGTACTAGTTTGGAAGAGAAATTGTATGGTCGAGTGAGTGATCATATTTGATATCGCGTATGGATAATATAAACACAGCATACGGGCTTAAGTAAAGCTAATAATGGAAATTAAAAATGCAAATTATAAAATGATTTTAAATTATATGGTTGGATATTTTTAGTAATTAAGATGCAGGTACTTAAATCAAGAAAATTTGGATGGCCCGAGAAAAAGGTACATGTTTCTTTTGTCATTTGATTTGGTGATTTTTGATAGAGCCACTTGGCTTTTGGGTTTCTTTTGTTGGTTTGGGGCCCTAGAGGCATTTTGTAGTTGTATCGATCGAGCCGTCGAAATTTTTCGTAAATCCAGGTGTTAGAAATTTTTTGAAGTTTTAAAATTTATAACTTGTTTGATAACTAACTTGAAAATTTCGTAAGCCAATCAGAGTAGCGTATTGGAAGCATAGTAATGGCTTTATAAATGAAATTTTATTGTTTTATAAGTTGATAATTTTGAATAAAATATGTCGAATGTTGAATTCCTTATCTAGTTCTTTTTCGAGGATGAAAAGTTTTGAGTGAGGGAGATTGTAACAACCTGTATTTTTAGCTATTTTAAAATTATTAAATTTAATGTAATTATTAAATAAAAATGGTTGAAAATAAAAATTTAATGATTTGAATATAAGTTATTGGATAAACTTGAATAAAATTTTGAAATAAACTAATTTTGAAGATCTAAGTCATGACGGGTATTGAAGGATAATGATATGTATTGAATGAGTTTACAGTCAACAGTTGGATAAGATAATAATGTGAATTCATTAGATGTAAATAAAGTAATTGATTGATAACGAAAATTCATTTAATATCCAATATTGGAATTTTTCGAAAATTGAACAATTAAACTATTTAAAATTCAATATTTGAAATTAACAGAATGGTTGAAAACCGAGAATTGAATAATTTTTTAATGGAAATGGTTGTTCTATAATTTGAATTTGTTTTAAAAGTTAAATCTTGTAAGTTCATTTACATATATTTCAAAAGATAGTGATTTATTGAATAATCCAAATTATTTAAATTTAATATTGCAAATATTTGAATAATTGAATTCAGAATTTAATATGATTAAATTTGATATCAGAAATTAATGTAAAGTTTATTTAGACAACAATGAAGATTGTTAACATTTAAAATTGGATTTAATAGTGAATAATTAGAAATTGGAAATTTCATATTATAATCGAGACATTAAAATAGCATTCAAGGAACGGTCTCATATTTCGACGAAACCAGTTCCATTGGATCCGTAATAATGTATTATTATCGGATTTCAAATTTCGTAGCGGTTGGAGTACCTTTTGGTCGTACGGGATAGAAACGCGTTGAATTTAATATCGAAAATTTAGTATTTTAATTCAATTTGAAAAGCTATCTTTCACATACAATCAAATTAGGCCCGGGGAACATGTTCCATTGCGTTCAGAATAAAGGTAAAACATCATAAACACCAGGTGGCACATTTCACTTTGGAGTTCTTTTGAAAAAGGCAGTTAAAATTGAAAACAATATTAAAATAATTCGTTATATGTGTATATATATACAACGTATATAGTAAACCTTAGCTAATTTTCGTGGTCGCCGTTTGTTTTGTTTAATGGTCGAAAGCTTCTCCTCTTTCCCCCTCGTTTTCCTCTTAATCTATTGATTATTAGGAGAAATCTTCAACTAGGATATCGTAGAGTACAGAGAGATCTACACATCCAATGGTAGATTTGGTTTATCATCGTCATTTGGAGCCAAAAAATAGCCATGAAGAGCACGAGTTTGTGCACGATTTTCTGTGCAATAGGGAGACCAAGCTTCGTGTGCTTTCGGCCGAAGGAGGAGTTTGTCTTGACGTTTCAAATGGAGGTAGCTGATCGATTTATTATTGAGTGTAGTGGTCGCGGCAGTTAGGGTTTTAGGGCGGCTGATGGGTTTCTGGCATGCGTCATGTTCCTGGTTCGAATGCATGAGGGAGATGAAGTTCACGACCATGATTTCTTCATCTCAAATTGACAGCCCAGATCTGATGGTTGGAAATAATAAAAAGAAATTTTGTTTTAAATTATATTAATATATAAACAAACTTTAAACATTCATATCTTCGTCGTACGTTGTCAGAATCAGACGAAACAAACGACGCCGGAATCACAGAGGCGAGAATTACGCTGCAGTGTAGATCTGGAGATGTTTGGAGCTCATTAAAATATTATGCTAAATCAAACTTCGTTCGATTTAATTTAAAATTGAAAATGCAAGGTGAGTGATTTATAACGCTCACAATGTACTAGAATATTCTCATGCTAGTTAAATTTGATATTATGAAGTGATATGATTTTTATTGGTCGTTGTTTGATAAATTTAATTGTTATATAGATTGTCATTGAATTTACCATTAGAAATTAAAATTGGCAGTCGAATTGAAATTGGAGTTTAATTGCAATTAAATTACCTGATATTGATAGCTATGAATTGCTGTGAATTATACTGTCTGTTTGTATGATTGATTGTGATGGATGCAAATTGGTTGATATTTGGATGGTTGGATGTTATTGTTTTCATATATAGCTTGTTGTCATCCTCTAATTTATTTACAGTATATAGAACTGTAAATTAAATGATTTCGAATAAATTAATAAATATGTTGAAATGATATATACTTATGACATTGAGTTTTGGATTAAAATGATATATATCCATCCCTGAAATTAAATAGAAATAACTGATCACTTGGCCATAGGGTAGAAAACTATATACGGACACTGGATTGGTTATATCAAATGATTTTCAAAATCATAGATTTGAAATTATTTAAATGGTTTTGATTTAAAAGAAATAGAAATCAAATTTATAGAAATCAAATTAATCCTGAATTTGAGTTTGAAATGTTGAAGAAAAAAAATTGGTTAAAAGAAATTGTTAAATAATTGAAGTTGAGATTTTGATGAAAAAAATCGAAATATGATCGAATTTCATAAATTGGTTTGTTTTAAAGGATGAACTTTATTCGAACTTTGAATATTGCTAAGTGAAAGTGATGTAAAAACGATATTTCGAAATTGAGCTCGAAATTGAATTTTATTTGAAGATTAGGATTTTAAACTGAATATTGAAGGATAATTTGTTTTAAATGTTTGAATCGATATTATGAAAATCGAGCTCGAAATCGATATAAATTGAAATTGAAATTGAAATTGAATTAATTGGATTTGAAAGTGGGGTTGAATTAATTGAAATCAAAGTTGAAATCGATTTGAATTGAAATCAAAATTGATTCGATTAAATAGAAATTGGAATTAGTTGAATTGGGAAGTTGAAATTGGACCGGTTTGACTTTGAAACTATTTTCAAATAAATTATTTAATATAAAATTATTTAAAAGCTATCTTCTTAAATATACAAATTATCTTGGTTTCCAAATTATTTCTCTATATAAACCATTTAAGACTTAAATTATTTTATATTAAACTATTTTAACCTTTTAATCTAATTTAACTATTTTAACCATTTAAATTGTTTTAGCTATTTTAATCATTTAAATTATTTTAAAACTATTCAAACTATTTTCAATGATTCAAACTGGTCAAGGGTGAAATGTTTATTTTAAATCATGGATTTAAATACGAATGGGGTCAAATGAAGTTATAACCCAAATGTAAATTTGAAACCATTTTGGAATCGTAATTGCGATATCGAGACGAAAAAGATTTTGAATTGAAACGGTATATTTTGCGTAAATATGACGATTTCGAAATGGATTTGATTTCGAAATGAATATGATATTTTGATATCAAGTATTAACGGTTTTTGAAATGTAAAAGTACCAACCGGTGTGTAAAACGATGTTTGGTTATTAAAGAGACCAAAGCCGGATTTGGGCATACTCTCTGTCAATACCGGAACCACTTTGACAACTATGTACATGGAGTGATCATCCGAAACGAAGTGGTTGGATTTGGCATCGTTTACTAGACTTGAAGAAAGAGAACGATGATGGATTAGCCTGGAGCTTGTGCCAATTTGAAATGACTAAAATAGGAGCCGTACCTGCCAAGTGGGCTAGCTACCCCAAGTGGACGCACTTCTTCGAATTACCATCATTTACATTGTGATTGATTGGTGCGCACCCTCCGATTTTATGGGA
Organism: Allium cepa; assembly: GCA_030765085.1. Taxonomy (NCBI): domain Eukaryota; kingdom Viridiplantae; phylum Streptophyta; class Magnoliopsida; order Asparagales; family Amaryllidaceae; genus Allium; species Allium cepa. The sequence continues at coordinate 829,686,185 of CM060934.1, forward strand.
GTGTTGGACACGGTGGGCGATCATGGCTATGATGCGCTACCACCAGTCGAGAAGGTTAAACTGGTAGTATCCTACCTTTGGCATTGCCTCACGTGCCTTTTCATATTTTTATCCCTAAACGAGACTCATACGATTTTGGTTTAGTGTTGTCGTATCACAGCCTATCCCCATCCACTGGTGGTTTAACGGTGTTTTATATGCAAACTGTATGACAATGCTTAAAAACGCGATCAATGTAAAGCCTAAACGCTATTTTAATATTTATTTTACTGATTAGACACTATATATATGGCGTATTCTACTACATATAAATATTTTGACCGATCCTTAAGAGATGGAAAACCCCGTAACATCTCTTGAGTTATTGCTCGCATGTTATACACTGGATAGGACATGTGAAAACCCATAAACATCTCTAACTCTGTTACACTCATGTTTATGCAATATCGATTTGACTTACATAAGGATATTTTAGTCCTCACTCGTGTGTTTTGTCTTTTCATTACGCTCGGGTCAATCCTGAGTTTTTCAGCTTACTGAAGATTTATTCTGGAAGACGAAGAAGAAGATTTGGTATACTACTACTACTATTATTCCTGCATCATGTTCTCCGCTGCATTATTTATTTATTTCTGATGTATGTATTACTCTGATAAATGTTGTATAAATGATAATCAAAAGTATATTAAACATCTTCATGAACTGTTTATTTTATTATTATATATTATCGTTTCGCTGCGAGATTCAATGTTTGTTTCTTTTTCTTTTTCTCTTATTTTCTTATTTACCCCATTAACAATCCCCCCTTTTAAATTGTTTGAGTTGACATGTGTGGTTTATTGTCAATTTGAACTGTCGAAAAAGGTGGGTCGTTACATTTTTTGAGTGATTAGTAGGTGCAGATGACGTATCCTTCGCATTTGGAGCTCACTTTTGCATTATATTGGTTGTATATTCTTACTAATGCTACTAAAAGGGTACACACCTCGAATTGCATACCGCATTTTATATTTTCCTCTACGGGATGCCTCATCCTCGATGATGAGATGTACATTTGTGATTATGTATACGTTGTAAATTTTTACGATCGAGCCATGCAAGGGAGAGGTTGGTGAAATTTTTCATAAATCTAAGAGTTAGAATTTTTTTTGATAATTTTGGGAAAATTTTTGATAACTAAAATTTGAATTTTAGTTTTATAACTTTGAATCGTATTAGTTGGGTTTGGAAATTTAGTTATGAATTGGAAGACTTAGAAAAGTTTTTATAAGAAGTTGCAACTATTTGATTTTGGAAAGTTAAAAGACTTGGTAATCTAGTACAACTGATATGTTTTGAAAAGTTAATGGGTTTGGGCATTTTTCTTGCTTGGTAATTTCGGTGACAAAATTCTTTTGGGAAAGGGGGTTGGGGGAGAATGTAAAAACCTAGAATTTTGGTTATTTAAATATGGAATATTTAATTGAGTTTAAATATTGAAAAGGTTAACTTTATAAATTTAAGAACTTGGATTTCGAAATATAACGATTTATTTAATAATCAAATTGTTGAATTTAATATTGGATTTTTTGAATAACTAAATGTTGAATTTAATATTAATGAAAATGATTTTAAAAGGTTATTTAAATTCTATTTGAATAAGAAGGAAAATAGTGAACTTTTAAATTTGGATTTAAAAGTGATTTAATTGATTTTGAAAATTATTCATTTTAATCAATGTGTAAAAATAGCCTTCTGGGGCACTCTCTTGGATTTTGACGAAATCAGTTCTGTTGGATCTGTAATAGTGAGTTATTATATGCGTTCGAATTTTGTGGCGATCGAGCACATCGTTTGGTCGTGTGGGATCGAAACGTATAGAAATTAAACAATGGAATTTATATAACAATTAGGTTTTAAAGGCTATCTTCTGTATATGATCGAATTAATCCCCGGGACTAGTTCCATTGAATCTAGAATAGGGGTATAACAATTAGAACACCTGATGGCTCGCCTCGTTTGGATTTGGAGCTTTTCAGACGTTTAAAGTGAGATATTTTCCTAACACACACACACACACACACACACACACACACACACACATATATATATAATTTTATATCAACCATGCTTTAGGCCGTACCAACACGTCCTTTATCCATACCCTTTATTCATATATATTCATGTTTCATCAGAAAGAAAATAGGTCATGTTTTTTTTTCAAATTTCAAAACGAGCAATCTAATGGCCCACGTCCAATTAGACCACCAGAGGCCGATCTGGCCTCCGACCCCAAAAGCAAAATCGTGCACGACGACGAGTGGGAGGCAATCAACGGCTGGATTGGGCCGCGATGGCCAACAGTGGTTAGAGGCTCATGAGCATGAGCATCGTACTGGGTTCGCGCGCAATTCGTGCACGCGGTAATTTAGGGAAGGCGAGGCGACAGGGGGTGGCACGTTGGCGGTCGTGAATGTTGGTTCACTTGGCATTCGATCGATGCTCGATTAAAAAAGGGACAAAGTCGAGCTCGGCCTGTAGATCAACATTTGAGTAGAAGGGAGGCGAGGCTGTAAGTAGGCAGAGCGTGGGGGTGAATGGAGCAATTTGGAGGCGATGGTTGTCGATTTAACGCAGGTGAAGTGGGTTCGTTTTTCCACGAGCCTAGGTTCGAATATGAGAATATGATGGAAGGTAGTTAATTAGGCTAAGAAATTTAATTATTTTCAGGTAATTACATTTAATTAATTTGAATTTTCATTTATTCATCGAATTCATATGAGGTCTGTTTCGAGCGCGACGAGTCGCGTTGCGATCGTATCGATGAATGCTACACTTTGGATCGAATGAATTCGGAGCTAGTTGGAATTTTGGATCAAAATTGAAAGTTCGTTCAATTTAAATTCAAATTGAATGTTTGAGGACTATTAAAATCAATGTGAGTTAATCTCACTTTTTTGTCTAATCAAAATATTTATATTGTCAGTAAATATTATTTATTGCATGTTTGGATATTTATTTCTGATCGTTATTGATTGTTGGATAATATATTAAATTATATTGTTCGATTGGATATATTCTCGTCCATTGGAGAGGATGAGACCCTATTACGTTCCCGTGTAAGAGCGGATGACCCTTTATATACGAATCCCGCCTCGAAGCAGTTGATTTATATTTTATGATTTTATGCTGTATGTGATGCATGCGGACAGGTTGGAGGGATCCGATGGGATTCCTCACACTGTTGATTTTATTTTCATATATATTAGGATATATGACATGTTGGATGCCATATTGATGACATGAATATGATTTTGTTTATTTAGAGCTTTAGTAGCACTTGGCCTTATTTTTGGTATTTTAAAATATTATAAAGTAATGATTTAATTTAAAAAGGAATTTCAAGTGATCTTGGAAATTTTATAGTTAAAAATAATTTTTCCAAAATAAAAGGTATGATTTTGAGAAATTATAAATTTATAGTTTTACAAAAATATTTTTAAATAGAAATTTTGATTTGTGGATAGATTTTTAAATCTTAAATTAAGTCTGTCTTTTAAATAAAAAGGATATGGTTTTAAAAGAAACAAGAATATATTTGATATAAATATTGTTAATCATTTTGTATAAAGCGACGTTATAAAATGAAGTAAACATTTGCAAAAATCATGTTTTGTAAATAAAAGAGTGGGTTTATAAACGATGTTATAAATCAAAGAAAATCATTATTATTTAACAAACAGGTGAAATAAATCGATTGATTGATTTAATATAAAATATGGAATGATGTTTTAGAACATGGTTGACTCCATTTTGGAAATTGAAAGCGATGGTGGATTATGATTGTTAAATTATATTTTATAAATTCAAAGAAATTTATACCCGTAGAAGCAAGGTTAAAAATGGTTGAAATTATGTTTTGAATGGGACTTTATAAATAAGTGAGATTTATGAAGGAAATGGAGTTATAAATGGTGTTCATAAATAGAGGAATTTTATGGAAAGAAGTTTTATAAAATAAAAGAGATTTATAAATATAGTTTTATAAATATGGAAATAATTAGGTGGAAAGTTAAGTATGGATTTTTATCAATGGAATATAATTATGTTTCAAAATTATTTATGTATATTAATACCGTTTAAAAATGGTTTATCAATATTTGAATATTTTGAAAAGTTTATTATTTAAAAATTATTGATATGGTTGAAATTAATTTTAACTGTTCATCAATAACTTTGGAAAGTAATTATTATCATTTATAAAAATGTTAAAGATAAATCATTACTGTTAATTTAATAATGTTTGGAATTTATTAATTGTTATTTAAAGATGTTTTAAAGTTAATATTTATTTATATTGTTAGTATTATATAATAATTTTTTAAGTAAAATGGTAGACTTTTATTTTAAATGTTGTCGAGATTTATAAATGAGGTTTTATAAACGGATGTGGATTATAAGAGGAATCTAATAATATGTTTGGAAAACATAAAGGAAGATCAGTTAAAAGATAAAAAGTTTTTATAAATGGATTTTAGATATTATAAAGGAATTTTAGGAGCAGATTTATATATGTTTATAAAAGTAGTTTTATAAATGATTTTTATGGATTAAAAATGGAGTTACGAATAATTTTTGAATTGGATAAAAAGAGGGATCCTCCCAAATGTTGGTGAATATTATTATACTGTTGAGATAAGTATATGGATATTTCTCAAGTACTGAGAATGTAAGTGTTTGTGAATGAATCTTTATAAAGGTATTTTTATACAAATATTTACAAAGTGATTTGAGAAACATCGAAGAATTTGTTAAAAGAGGCTTAGTGTTGCTGGTGCTTAACCAATGTTAGTTTTTCCTATGGAATTAAATCCCTGATTGAATGTTTGTTATTCGATAGTTAAATGACCGGCTATCGAAATTGGACCCAAATGTAACTTTGGAAATATCTAGGAGAAACATGTGAGTTATATGGCACAATCATCGCCCATGATGATGTACTGTGCATATAAATCTCGTTTCATTCTCCTAGGGCAATGATAAGGAAATCCATCCACTAACGGTTAAGAGGTGATCTTCGCTCTTATCTTTGACTGTTTATTTTCTAAAGAACTGGGTTTGAGTTTACCAAAAATTATTGATATTTGTTTTGAAGAGACCGGGATCGGGTATATTATCCATAAACCACTTTGATCCAACAAATGCTTTTCGAAGTGAAGACATCTCGAAGATGATAGAATTTGAAAACGGAGCTTTCAAGTGTTTCATTCAGTCCCAAAACAAACTTGTATGGATGAATGTTGATATTGCATTATTGCCTGGAGGGCAGTGTTAACATTCCAAGAGTAAAGTTCCATAAAAAGGTAAAACGTAGCCTCGGACCTCATCAACTAGAAAATGAAAAAAATTGAGCATGCAGCAGGGCTAAGTGGGTAGCTCCCAAGTAGGGTATGGTCATTCCAAATCTAGACCGGTTACTATCTATTCTTGTATGCTTTGGAGCCTAAACAGGAGTTTCATATTCGGTACTACCAGTCAAGTAGTAAGCCAGTCCTATGTGGCAGGGGTTTAAGATGCTCTTGTTAGACCCTGATGCATTTATCTGGAGATGTATCTTCAGAAGGTAGTTCCTTACCTTGTCACAGTATGGAATCCAGTCTCCAATACATGCCTTTAAGCTTTTGACTATAGAACCAAGTATGCTGGAATTTAATAATGTAACAATTTCGGCTATGATTGATAAGTATTTGTATCTTAGACATTATTATACTACAAATGGATTTTCTATAGAAAATGTTTTGGTTATTGTAAGGTAAAAACTCATCCGTGTTTATGTGTGGCATGGTCTTATGAGATAATTTGATTTTAAAGTGGTTTTTCTAGAACTTTAAAAATCCAATTGGGTGTGTTTATCACGATGGTTTTCCAAACTGACTTGGGTATTATTTTATTATAATGCTTGGGTCGGACCGAGCATATTTACAGATTTGCTTTGGAATCATTGGAGCTCAAGAGAGGGATTGTAGGTCTTCAAGTCGTATTTACATATATGTTTTATTTCCACTATTTGTTCTTGAAATCATTAGCATTTTGAGGTCATGCGTTATAACTGTTCGGGTTGATGACAATGAATTGTTGTTGTACTCTGATGGATTTATGTATATAACATTTGTAAATATCATTACTATTAGATTATATATTGTTCCACTACGATTGTGAGATTATGTTGTTGTTTTTAATTTTTTTCTTTCTTCTCTTCTCCTTTCCTCTTTTTTTCCATAACTATCCATCTTTCCATTCAATTTGGGTTGGATGTGTGTGGTTTATTATCAGCTTGAACTGTACGCATTGGTAGGTCATTACAAATTACACAACTTTTCTTTTCCTAGGACTCCTAAACAAAATGGATTTGTAAAACGTAAAAATAGAAACATACAAGAATACGCTAGGAATATTTTAACGGCCCGAAAATTTTCGACCTCGAAAATCGACACTAATACGTCCTATAGAGTGCCGAGCAATTGAGTGCCGGAAATCCCAGACTGTTAAGGTTAAGAAGAAAAGGAGATAGAATAAGAACAAAAACAACACCGAACCTCACAATCGCAGCAGAACAAAATATAATATCAAATAACAGCATTTATACAAAGAAAAGCTATAACTGTCAAATACATACAAGATACCGAAGTACACTTATCAATGAATAAATATGGACAGTTATAATAACTTATCCCAATATACTGACTATACGGTTTGTAATACACAGCGGAATCTAATCAATACGTTTCTGCCGTCCAGCTCGTCTCCTGAGCTCCAGAGCATCCTAACCCGAAATTCTGTAACACTCAGTCTGACCCGACCATTACAATAAAGTAACACCCGAGTTAGGCTAGAAACCAGCATGAGTTAACCCATTTAATATGAAATACTTAAGTTAAAATGCTTCTTTGAAAACCGGAGTAACTCGCATGTCCCTGCAAGTTTTTATCTTGTTACAGCCAAACACTTATCACTCAAATCCATTGATATTTAAAGTAATGCCTGAGTACTATTACTTAGTATAAATGGTTAAATTTAGCAAATTTTCTTCAATTCCAGCCTATAAGATTCTATAATGGAATCCGTAAAGAATTGTATCGCTTATTAAATCGAAGTGATTCTGGATATTGCCGATATCCGATCTTCGGATCCTAACAAAAAATTTAAAGGGGTAAATTGTTTAAAATAAACGATTTATCATTAGGGCCCAACATTCAATTATAGTAATTTGTTACAGATTTTATTTCAAATAAAACGTATTATTACTTTAATCCAACTATTTTAATTCGAAAACAATTATCCCACAGAATTAAGCAAAAATATTGTTCATTAACCCCATTAACGATCTATAATCAATACCCAAACGATCTACGCATAGTTTTAATTCACTTTGATTAACCTTATTCATTTATATTTAAAACCAACTTATTTGCAAATTAAGCAATTAATTGAAAATAATAAATATTATAAAATACTATTCGTTGTACATAATTTAAGTCAAACAATAATAATAGTTTACTACGACTAATTCAACTCTTCCAAAATTATAAAATATCACTTCACTTTACGTTAAAATGGGGATATGAACTATCTTATGTATACATTATAAATTTATTCCTTCTTCTTTTCTTTTCTTTTTATTTTCCCCTTTCTATTTTTTCCCTTCCTTCCTTCTCTTACTTTATTTTTTTCTCTTCCTTTTACTTTATTTCTTTTTTCCTATTTCTTCGGCCCATCTGGCCCCTCCCCTCTCCTTTCTTTCACTTTTGTTCCCAGTATTTCCTGCTTCTTTCAACTTGAACGTGCACGAGACTGTGCATAAGATACGTGCACGCCTCCCTACGCTTCGGTCGGTGAATCTCTCCGCCGACCCTCCCGAAATGTCGACTTCGACCCCACACTTCGTTTGCCCACCCGGAACCATCATCCATCTCAAATCCAAGAATTTCACCTTTCAAACGCAACCTGGAAACCACCGAAACCTGTCACCGCCTCGGCGTACCACCATGGCCCACTATTCTTCACTAGACTCTTCCACAAAATTCACCGCGATACCCTCGACCGTTTCCCCTTTGTGCGCAACTTCCTCCCTTCCTCCCCTCGCTGTAGTTCGACCACGAACTAGGTCAACAAAAACATGGCCCAAACCCTACTGCGACCTCGACCACCCTCTATGCCACGCCGTAAATCATCCCATTATTTTTTTCCATGCTCTCCATCTCCACCGCCTCCTCCTGACCCAATCCCAACCGCCATCACCCCTAGTTTGTCGAAAATCGACAAAATCCCAAAAGCTGGTCATCCCCCCTTCTCTCATCTCATAAGCAACTAAAATTTTTAATACCACCCTCAAAATTTATCATTTCCGATGATGAATCGATTCACATAAGTAAAACCTCATATTTTGATTCTTGAATTCTTCCAATTTTTGATTACTTGTTGTAAAACGTACTTTCTACCTTCCATACTTCAAAGTAATCACTAGAACTAGTTTAATATAAAGTACACTCAATGGCAAACAATTTTTCTTTTATCACCAGAACCTAAAACGAATTAGATTAAGTGATAAGAATTTTTGAAGTCAGGCATAACATCCATTTTCTTTGAATAATACAGAGCAATGTCAAAAGGAGATGATGAACAACCTTAACTTCTCTAGTCTTAATCACTTACCTATATTCATATATGGGTATATATATTTCTGGTGCAAGCATACACATCAAACAACACTTGAATCCCACGACAAAGCATATATCACAGTAAATAAAGGATTTAGTTTACTCACATTTCATTCTTTTCTTTTGAACAGAGCAATATTTGTTTCTAAAAAAAAGAATACTGCTTGCTTTTTTAGCTGCTTCAGGCTTTGATCTCCTTTACTTTAGATGCTTTGATTTTTCTTATGTTTTTAAATGGCAGCTCTTAGTTTTACTTAATACTTAAGTTTGTTCGAATCAATAAAAATAAACAAAGTAGAGGTAAATATATATGAGGCAAAGTGTATAAGTGAAGCTGCAATATGTACAGGCTGCAATGTTCTTTTTTTTTTGAAAATAGGCCGACCTGATCAAAAAGTGAATTGATACTTTACAAAAGCTTTGATGTTTACAGGCTTTTGCCAGAGTATGACTTGATTTTGAAATCTTGCTAGGATAATGTTCCCTTAAGCATTTACACATATATGTATACATCTTCATACATACATATATCACTTTAATCTTGCCAGGCTGGTGGAATTGTTAAAAGTGAGGCACTGGCGTATCTAGGAGAGGATGGGAGCGTTGAGCGTGTTACAGGCTTCAATATTCAAGATTTTCTTTATTTTTTTAATTTTATTTCCTATTGGCGGATTTGATTTTTCCTTTAATTCTTGTATGCTTGGATTGATGTGGTCTCGTTTTTGGTTTTAACGCACTATTTTACATAGCATACCCACATATATTCTACATATACTTATGAACATAGTTCTTGCCTTACCTTTACAAACTTATTTACTTGTACATGTTTTACCTTCTATTTTATATATTTGAGTATACATGGGCTTATATATAAGTATAGATATTTTATTATTTCATAAGCATTGTTTTTGTAACATGTATACATACTTATATGTTTATACATATCTTTCATTACTTATTTACATTTTGTCCTTATATGTGTGTGTATATATATGTTCACATTTATACAAACTTCCATGTATATTACTCCACATGAGCCTACATTCATATACACGTAGGTTTATTTACAATATCTATGTGTTTTAAACCATCATAAAGATTGTGTATATTTATCTATATATATTTATGGGTATTTTATCTCAATTTAAATAGTGTAGTTCCTATATATATAATATATTTTTCTATAGGATTCAGAGATTTTATAATGCAATATTCAATATAGCTTTTAATTCAATTATTATATATATTTAGATATTTTAATCATCAGAAATTTATTTATTCGATCAATTAAAATTAATATTTCGATAATTTAAATCGGTTAATTATCCAATTTGCAGATGTTCGAAAATCCGAGTCATCACAACTATGCTGAAGGATGGTGATTTACCTAAATGCTTTTGGGCGTAAGCAATTGTTACAGCTTGTTATAATTTGAATAGAACTCTAATAAGACCATTCACCAAGAAAATACCTCATGAATTATTTTTTGATAAAAGTCTAAAAGTATCTTATTTTAAAGTTTTTGGCTGTAAATGTTTTACATTGAAATATAGAAGATAATCTTGATAAATTTGATGCTGAACCAAATAAAGGAATATCTATTAGTTATTCAAATAGAAGTAAGGTCTATGGAATTTTTAATACTAGAAATAAGACTATTGAAGAAACTTTACATGTTTCAGTTGATGAAAATTTTACATTAAATAATACCGGTATTTATGAAGAAGAAAATATTAATACATATGAAAATAATGAATTTACAAATAATGTAACCACTACTAATAATGAAACCTCTAATAATGAAATAATAGTAACTTTGATAATTCAAATCCAAATAAAAGAATAAAACATTTAAATGATCATCCTATAGAATATATTCTAAGAAATACAGAGTCTGTCGTAAAAATAAGAAATTATTTAAATAAAATGAGTAATGTAGTCTTTATCTCAATTAATGAACCTAAAAATCCAAAGGAAGCTTCAAAAATGGTTCTTGGTTTCTTTCTATGGAAGAAGAATTAAAATCACTTTATCAAAAATAATGTTTTGGAATTAGTCAGAGGACCTAAAACTAAATCCATAAAAGGAACTAAGTAGGTCTATAAAAATAAAATGAATGAACAACGAGAAGGTACTAGAAATAAAGCACGTTTAGTTGCTTAAGGTTATAGTCAAGAGGACTGTATAGATTTGATGAAACCATTGCCCGTGCAGCTAGATTAGAGGTTATTAAATTTTACTTACTTTTGTAAATCATAATAATTTCAAATTATTCAAAATGGATGTCAAAAGTGCCTTTTTGAATGGTTTTATTAAAGAAGATGTTTATGTAGAACAACCCCTACTTTTTGAAGGTGAAAAACTTTCAAATCATGTTTATAAAGTAAAAAAACTTTCTATGGTTTAAAACAAACTCCTAGGGCCTGGTATGAAAGACTTAGATCTTATTTAATACAACCTAACTTTGAAATAGGAAAAGTAGATAGTACGTTGTTTATTAAAGTAAATAATAATGTTATTCAATTTATACAAATATATGTAAATGATATTATTTTTAAATCAACAAATGAAGAGTTAAATAAAGAATTTTCTGATATAATGACTAAGGAATTTGAAATGAGTCATATGGGAGAACTAACTTTCTTTTTTGGATTACAAATAAGATAATCAAATAATGGTATATTTATAAGCCAAGAAAAGTACGTTAAGGAACTAGTAAAGAAATTTTGTATGTTCAATACTGCTGGTAAGTCAACTCCCATGACAACTAATGAAAAACTAAATAAGGAAGAAAAATCAAAAGATGTAGATAAAAAATTATATAAATGTATGATATGATCTTTTACTTTATATAACTGCTAGCAGACCTGATATAATGCATAGTGTATGCTTCTATGCAATGTATTAATCTCAACTTAAGAAAACTCATCTAAAAGCCATAAGACGTGTTCTAAAAGGAAATTTTTGCCTCCATTATCCTAATTATTCTATCCATAAGTCTATAGAAATAAGAAAGAAATACTTATTTTTATATAGTTTGGAATAATTAGGTTTGTTGGTTTATGTATATAGTTTGGTTTGGATGTAATTTTAGATAGTATAAATTTGGTTTGTATGTTAGTTTAGTTTGTATAGTTTGGATTGATCAATAAAGTTTGCCTTGTCTTATTTAATGTCTTCAATATTTAATATTTGATTTAGAATTTAATCACTACAAATATATGTCTTGAATATTTGTCCTATACCACATTTAAATGACTAGTATTACCATAAATATATATCTTACATATAATCTAATCACAATTGTGTATATAGTTTAAATCTCTAAAAATTGTTTAGAATTTAAATATTGATTTTGACTCCATAATTCATAAGTATATCACATCTAGGGGGAGTTTTTTTTCACCCATTTTTGTTAATGAAAAAGCAAGAGAAAAATATAAAACATAGCACATGCACATAGTAAGGGGGAGTCACATTATATTTTATATACACAAAAATATTTACATGGTTGTCATCATCAAAAAAGGAGTGGATTATTAATACCTCAGATATTGATTTTGATGACGATAACTATATAAATATAGACACTAATTTTTTGTCTAGTTGTGTAGTATATATTGCAGAATATTATATATGTTTATACAATTATATGATAATCGAGTTTGAAAATGATAGGTAGGAATACTAAAGATTAAGATCCAATGATTATCAAGATGTTTGAAGACTCATTCATTTAGAGATAGAGATAAAAGGAGTTCAAGACCATAGTTTAATAAATTAAAATAATTTGCCAAAGTACTTGGATAGCAACCATTTGATTCTTCAAATACTGTCTTGTCAAACTACTTTATTATAAATATTTACTTAATTTTGTTTTCAAAATATATTTTTACAAATATTTTATAGAAGTATTATATATATAATTATTTAGAAACTATACCTAAATAATTTTACAAGAGTTCAGAATTTTAAAAACTTTTTAAGTATTTCTATTTTTCAAAACCTATATATGTATGTCGACATATACCACATAGTATGTCGAAATATGAATTGTTGGGGAGATGGTTTTTAAAATTTGAAAAGGTACTATTTTTTATCACATCTCTTCACCAGTACACACATCCTTTTAAACACTGTTTAAACCAATAAAACATGCCATTTTAATTTTAAAAAGTTGTGATTGTTTATTACATCCTTTTATGAATAGACATTTCTTTTCGAACACTGTATAAAGGGTTAGAAAACTAATTTTCAACTAACTTTCTATCTTCTTCTTACTCTAAAATATCGCTACATCTTCTCTTAATTTCTAGACTTTCCCTTACTCTATAGAAACTACTCACTCATTTGCAAATATTCTCTCATCAATTCAAAGATCAAAGTGCTATCAATAGGGCTATAGGATATCTTGTATCGCAAGTATAACTGTTTGTATTTTGAAATCAACAACTCTACTCTTATTTGTTTGGGTGAGCTTTCTGCCCATTTAAATCAAGTGGGTGTCCTTAGTAGCCTATCTAAATTTAGTGGGTGGTCTTCTTGCTTGGAAATCAAGAGAGTTCACCTCATACTCATGAGATAGGAGGGTGTATTTCGTAGTCTTGAAATGGAGAATATACTCTGATTTGCTTGTGTGATACCCCCAATATTTGTTTAACATTATTCCAGAGATTTAATTAGATAAATTAAATAGAATAATATGTTATGATAAGGAGAATGAGATTTGATATTTAATTGGGTCAGGCTTTGAATAATTAATTAATAAGATTGTTTTAAACATAGAATAGAAAGGGATTAATAAGAAGGGCACAATGGGAAATGTTCCTTACTTCATTCCTTAAACTCTCTTCTCTCATTTCATTCTCATTTCATTTTACAAAATCAAACAAAACTAAAAGCCAGCTGGCCATTACTTAGAGAAGAAGCAGAATAAAACCTAAGAGATTCATTTGCTTGTGCTTAATTTAGAATTTGTGTTTGATTTATGAATTGAATGTGATAATTTGTCAAGCTTTGGATGATTATATCATTATTTGATTGGATGATGATGTTTGCACCAAAAGTTGGCACAAACACCCAATGGAGGTTTGGAAGAGAAATAAATGAAGAATGTAAAATGAAAACAAAGAAAAAAGGCAAGGAAATAGCAGTAAATCAAAGCGGTAACAGAAACACAAAGGTTTATAGTGGTTCGACATTGTTTGTTGTAACATCCCCTTCTAGAGGCCCAAAACTAAGCGTTACAGATGCTGCAACCATCTATAGTACTAGCTTCCGATGACTAAATAAGGCTATGTTAAAGGTATCAATAATATCATAAGCACTTGAATATGAAACAAAACATAGATTTCAAAAACCCAAATTTCTTCATTACATTTCCAAATGAAACTTGTTCCCCGTTCTCATCACATAACCCAAACGTTTTCCCAAGCACTGAATAAATATAGTTATTACAAATTACATCGAGAGCAATATATGAAGATACCACCTCGATTGATCAGAGTCAAAGTGTTATAAGACCTAATACATCATAACACAGTGGAAATTCATCAAACAAAAGTAAAAAGCAACAACTTCGGAATAGCTATATGTTGCCTCCTGCATCCTCCGGTAGCTTATTCGCCAAACAACCTAAAAACCTAAAAAGATCCTTAACTCTTAATCTACTCAAATTATTTTTGAGTACCAGAGAGTTTAAGGGAAAAGCATAAACTTTGAGTCGGACATAAAGCCTGGTATGAATAATACTACACATTCCGGTTTAATTATGTTAAGTGACACCACATTGCATAGCGAAACGGGTTTCCCCTCACTAACATCTTTTAAAATATATCTTTGCAAACCTTTTCATATAACCATATATTATGCACCTACATTCACAATGGTTAATCTCACAAAGCATACATTATGTAAACAAACAGAAATATCAGGTAATAGTGAACTATCTATTCAAACACAAATAACGTTTAACCTTTGGCTAACTCAAGCCTACCAGGTAACATAATCATAATCGTAATCAAAATTTACCTAACATCTACTAGATTTTTATACTTAGGATTTTCTATCCTTATTTATCTATTTAACATCTCCCATTAGGACGGTCTGTCCTAAACTATCTTCTAAATTTCTTCCTTCTGGATAGTATATCCCTAACTTAATCATCTCCTAGGTTCTATGGTTTTTCGGGCTTACCAATAACCTATCTGTATACAACATATGTTCTTTTTGGTGTGTAATCATAATTTTAGTCTACCTGTGACCAAGCCCTACCACTGGAATTTTGGACAACAATTAGCTGGGGCAACAGAATAATGTACAGGGTGTGACCCTATACTAGTCCCATCTGGTTTTCAAATATCTGAGTCATTCATGCTTAAGGATCCCCTCCCATTATTTTCCTTGAAACAATTTCTAAATGATTTAAACCTTTAAATCAAACTTCGAATAAGGAAAATAAATAAGTCTTTATACTTTACTCAAATCATATTACCATGTTAGATATATATTCTTTTTTTTAAAACTTGGTTGATGAAAATACATTACCATTTGAAGGAACCTCTTTCCATACTTTGAAATTATCTCATTCAATTTCAATGTTTAAACTTTTCGAAAACATCTCTAAAACCTTTCGAATTCATTCAAAACAAACCTTTCGGGAGTTATGAGCTTTAGAAATTTGTCTTTAAAATCACTTTAAGTCATTCCTTAGAAAAACCTTTAGAAAATCTTACCTTCAAAATCTTTCAAAAACCTTAAATAAACCTTTTGGAAATAGATCCAGGAATAAACCCTTTGAATGCTTAAGCTCTTTAAAACATAACCTTTCGAAGGTAGATTGGGTTCAACTTTAAAATAATCTGGAAAATTATCTTTTAAAACCTTTCATCTTTATTAAAGTAACCATTCGAAAATATTCATATAAACTTTCGAGGATATCCAAACAATCTTTTGGAAGCCTTTGGTATATTTCACAAAACAAGGGTAACAACCTAGGTCGAAAGCTTCCCTTCGAAAGCCTTGAAGAAACGGCTAACTTTAAAAACAGGTGAACCTTTCGATTGGGTCTGAAGGTTCAAAGAAAAACCTTTATAAAACAGTGGAAACCCTTCGGCGACACTCGAAGGTTTCAAAACAAAGTGATGGCGGTAGCAACTACAACCTTTCGACACATCGGGAGGTTTTAAAATCTTTCTGCAAATAACTTGACCTGGTCGGAAGTGACCAAGCCGAAAGCTCAAGTTCGAAAGCAAAGTAGGCAAAAGCTTTTCACTTATAAAATAATTATATTCCAACTCTTTCGGCCATTAGCCTTTCGGTTTAAACCTTTCAGTTTATATTCAATTCATTATGTACTAATTTCTTGATACCTTATGCATTGAACTTTGACCTTATCAAAAGCTAACCCTTCGACTAGGACGAAAGGTCTGGGGCGGAAGTTGTCTAGCTGTATGGATTGAAACATGGAAATATTGTGAATTTTGTCTTTAAACTTAAAAAGGAAACTTTTCAACTAACTTACCTTGTTTGTCAAATTCGCGTTGGTCAATAAAATACTTATCAAAATTTTGCTTCCGCGATTATTAGGATTTATAAAACATTTTATTTTGCAAAATGCCCCTTCTCCTTTGTAAATATATAAAACATTTAAGTACCACACCTTAAATAATTTAATATATCCCTTAAATGACTTAGGAAAGTTCTGGAAAAATTCCAGAAATATATTTTAATATATTGCCTAACATATTAAATTCTCAAACCCAAATAATTATTATTTCAGCCGAAAATAATTTAAATACCCAATAAACAATTTCCTTCATTCAAAAATTCATATAAAATCCATATTAAATCAAAAAATTATGAAAATAAAAACCCATCTCTAAAATATTATTCCCGGTCTATATTTAAAATTCTAAAGTATTTGGATGTCATTAAATAGGGTTTTCATGCTAAACATTATCATAAAACACGAATAAACATTTATAATTCCATCAACAACAAACCTATATATCTTAAAACATCAAACATGGATAGCAAAATCTTTTTGGATCTAAACAAAAACTTGAAATATTAGGGACGTAGTAATTATTCACCTTGGCTTTTAGAGGTTGTAGATGAAATTTTAGAGTGTAGAATTAGTTGATTTCTTCTTTCCTCTTGAATCTTTGCTTTCTTCTTCTTGAGATTGGAAATGGTGGCCGACCTTAGCATGTTTTCATTTTTATGAATGTGAATAGTGAACGTGAAACTTACAAGGATTTAGGATATAAGATGTTGCCATTTCCTAACACACTACCTAGTGTTATTTCATTTTAATTACCTTTTCATTATGGCATGGCTACCTCTAACTAATTAAATCTCCATCTATTACTCTTTACATCATTTAATTTAACTAATTAAATGTCTTAAATAAGGTTATAAAATATATGGGGTGTTACATTTGCCTATGTCCATTTTGAACGAATTGCTTTATTAATCACTTGTAAATCTAAGTATAATGAATTGTTGATAATTGCACTTGATTACAATGGAGTCCATAGTAATAAGTAGCCTAAAGATCCTTTCCATGAAGAAAGAAGTCTATGCTTGTAGGTGAAGACGGTGAAATATCTCGTTGGAAATTGGGTAAAAGACTATCGAGATATGTAGGGGGCCATTAGAACGATCTCGAGTTCCAATTCACAATTTGTAACGATCGATGTCGATCGTTTATTCTCTCCTAGATGGTGGTGCGATGGTTCGTCGTGACTCTCCCATATCTCTAATGTATGCCCCTAAAATTTGGTGTCATTTTGAGTTGTAATTTGTAAGAACCATTCTTCATCGAGTTGGATCGTCTGGCTAAGTTTATACGGTCGTTCATGAACAATCGGTATTGATCGCAAATTTTCTCCTTTTGTCATACGATTGTTCTTGGGAACTACTCTCTCTAATATATTGATGCTCTAAACTTTTTAAGCGTGTTGGAATTGTAGATTTTGAGATATCGATTGATGATCGTTTAATTGAGCTATGTAATCGATGTGATATGATCCATAGTATTGAATATGGATCGTGCTGATCTATCTTCAAATAGTAGTGAACTTCTATGCTTTAAGTGTTTTATTGAGTTTGCCTCTAGCTTCTACTTTGCTACTGCTTCATACTATCATTTAGGTCTAGTCTTTAGGCTTCATGATCGTTTATTCGATACTTCAATCCCGATGACCATTGAGTCTGTCTCGTATGATTGGTCAAGATATAACCAGGCCAAAAGGTCGGATAACATTTGCCACCCGAAGTACGTCTCGTTTGAACATGACATGCTTTGAATCATTGCAAAATTGAATCTTCGGAAAGGATTCTATCCAATTTATTGAATATTCGCCATCCTTCCATTGAGTTTCTTTTTTACTAAGGGTCGCATATCTTTCTGTTTGCCATGACATTGGCCGACCTCCAACAGTATAAATACTAAATTATGACTTGTCGATGATTATCTTGTTTGGTTTCCAGTGATTACAAGGCTTCAACAATTTGGCTTAAACTTTTCTCCCATTGATTTCAGGCGAGAATTCAATTTCCATCGATTTCAAAAATTGAATTTTTTAAAACATATACTAGCATGTATGTATTCATACCCGATCAGGATTACGTATTCATTGGTTGTTATCAAGTGTTTTTTTAGAAACGATCACACTCGATCGTTGCCTATTAAATAGATTTTTGGATCCACCAAATACGGATCGTTTACGTACGATTGTTGCTCCTGTCACTTTTTTAGAACGATCGCATCCAACCATTCATTGCTAAGTTTTGTTTTTGGATCATTCTAGATTTGATAATTTTGGATCGTTCTAGATCGTGGAATGATCGATCATTACAGAACGATCGGTTTGTCATCATGATGGAACTTTCTGTTACCCTGCTAGCTTCATGGAATGTTGTAGCTTGACCTATTTCCTACATATAAAATCTTTTAACCCAGCCACATTTCATCCCTTTATTCCGTTATGCATCGTTTCCATTCAAATCCTAAAAGAAAATTACACCTCCCCTCCTTCTTCATCGTTCAATACACGATCAGAACTCTCAAAACAAAGACTGATCCTCCACAATTAAATCTTTAGTCAATCATTCTCTTCACTCTACTTGTCATTATTACTTGCATCTTCTCTAATCTTGTGCAAGATCAAATTCGAACTAGCTCCATTCTTCAAATCTTAATATAGGTAGGTTGATTTTGATTTGTATGTGTATTTGATAGCAAGATTTCGGGTTTGTCAATGTTATGGTGTTCGATTAGAATGATGGAGTCGATTGATTTGAAGTAGCTTGGAGGAAAAGGAAAAGGACCTTGGCTAATCGTTTTAGAGATGGTAAAGTGGTTATGTTGGATTTTAGGGTCGAAAACTATCATCCATGAACGATCGATTGTAGTCATGGACTTGGTGAATCTTCAAAGTAGATGAATCGACTAATGAAATGATCGTATGGATAGATCGTATGGAATTGATGTTGAATATAGTTTTGGCATAGACCGATCGTACTGAAACGATCGTACGAGAACGATGCAGCATATGGAATGATCGTATGGTGATGGTTCGGTTCAAATGGTCGGTTGAATGCTGATGGAATGATCAGATGTAGAATTAAGGTGAATGGTTGGATGAAGGATTGAAGTGAACGATCAGATGGAATGGTTGGAATGAACTATCAGATATGGATCGGTGGAACGATTGGTTGGGGGAATGGCGTGACATCTGGCTTGACTATGGACGATCATCATGGAACGATCGTATATGAACAATCGTTATGGAATGATTGGTTCATTATTGAACAATCATATATGGACGATCGTTATGGAACTATCGTATATGAATGACCGTTATGGAACGACTGGCTATATTTTGATGAAACGATCAGTTGTCATCAATGAACTTTAAAATGAAATGATCGGTTGAATATGACTTGAACTGCATATTGTGATATACAAGACGCTCGAACTATGACATAGACACATGCCTTAGACAACTCTCTTGAGGCTCGGGCTGAATCATTCCCTAATGATGTAGAGAACCTGTTGAGACGGTCAGCAGTGGCGATCACTCTGGTCAAACTTCAAAGTCTCGTCATCTTTTCTGCCTTTAATTCTGTATAACTCATCACCATATTGCATGACCCTTCATCACGCAACACTTAGACTCGCTCTACAATGGGGGGTACAGTTTACTTTATCCAATAATTAATTTTTACTAAGTTCAATAGCAATGGATTCTAGACATTCGAAACATCTTGTAGCTATGTCCACTGGATCATCTTCTCAGCGCAGCAATTCCGGTGTCGAGTCAAGTTCTGCCACTAAATCAGACATTCTGTCTCCTAATCATCAATCCAAGCAACCGAAAATCTCTGGTCCACCATTTGATTTATTCTCCCTCATTCCTACTCATCTAGCAGAAATCATCAATCCTACTCCTAACACTTTAGAAGACGCAGTCTTCTTAGAAGATCCTCTAGATTCCATGGCCTCAAAAATTAGTGAAGCTGCTCTTCACTGAATCTGTGAGAGACACAGGATTTCATTTGATGATGTAATGGTCCTGCTACGGGACGATAGAGCTCACAGGCCTCCGAAGGAGTATATAGCATGCAACAAATTTATGTGCCGAGTTGGATGTGTTTCGCCGTTTTAACTCATATATCTGTGAGATTCTACATTACTTGCGGATAGCCTTGATGCAACTGCATCCGAACGGCTATGCCCCATCAATTATATTTATATGGTGTTTTTTGAGTTCTTATATTGCCCTCTAACTACTAAGGACATTCGATTCATATTTACCTTCAAGCAACGGACATGAATTCTCTCGTTTACATTTCTAGAGTCAGTTAAGAAGTACCAAATCTTAACAGGTACTTGGAATAAATTAAGCGCTTTTTAGAAGAAAATGTTATTTATCTGATGTCCGCCTAGCTTCACTCGACGGTGGTTGGAAAGAAGTAAATGCCACTCTTCACTTTAATTCACGTCTTACATCCGGGTCATATCCTAGACTAAGCATTTTTTCTTGGTTTTTTATAGGTATTATCCTATGACCCGAAGGTATATATCTTAAGGAGGCGGTCCCGACTCTTAAAGATGTGCCGCCTGAAGACAAAGATATTAAGTGCCTCCTTATTGAACATCTCGTCACCTTTTTTCTGATGGAAGAAGGATAGAGCATAGGGATAGTGAATGATGATCGAGTTGTAGTTGCAAGACAACGAGATGTAGTTGTCAATGGGGAAACCGGGTTGTTCCTGTCGTACACCTAGTCGTGGTGTAACGACCCGTAATTTCGCTACTTTGAAAATGAGAGATTTCGTTTATTTTAAAATTCAAAAAGGTTTAAAACTTAAATAAACAAGTTATATATAATAGATAATAATAGAGAAATTATTTATTCTAGGACATTGAGATTTTTTGAATAGTTCATAATCCAGTCCGCACTCCGGGGGCTTAGAGTATTTTAGTCCATGCTCTAGGGACTTACAGATTTTTTGGATCGTTTATACTCTAGTCCATGCTACGGGGTCTCAGAGTACTCTAGTCCATGCTTTGGGGACGTAAAGATTTTTTGACTTGTTTATAATCTTGTCCGCACTCCAGGGACTCTGAGTACTCTAGTCCGCGCTCTGGGGACATAGAGATTTTTTGACTCATTTGTACTCTAGTCCGCACTTCGGGGACTCAGAGTACTCTAGTCCGCGCTCTCGGAACTTAATGATTTCTTGACTTGTATATACTCTAGTCCGCACTCTAGGGACTTAGAGATTTTTTTTTGAATCATTTATACTCTAGTCCGTGCTCTAGGGACTTAGAGTACTCTAGTCCACGCTCTAGGGACTTAGAGATTTTTTGACTTGTTTATACTCTAGTCCGCACTCCGTGGACTCAGAGTACTCTAGTTCGCGCTCTAGGGACTTAGAGATATTTTGACTCTTTTATAATCTAGTCCGCACTCCGAGGACTCATAGTACTCTAGTCCACACTCTAGAGACTTAGAGATTTTTTTGACTTGTTTATACTCTATTTCGCACTCCGAGGACTTAGAGTACTCTAGTCCGCGCTCTAGTGACTTAGAGATTTTTTGACTCGTTTATACTATAGTCCGCACTCCGTGGACTCAGAGTACTCTAGTCTGCACTCTAGAGACTTAGAAATTTTTTGAATTGTTTATTGATCTATTTTTAATTTTTCCTGTGCGTTCATACGCCAAACAGATTAATGAAATTTAATTTTTTTCATGGAGTTATAAAACACGAAACATCAGTAGTTCAGAGAAAAGCAGCTTCAAGCCCTTATTGATTGAAGAAAACAAGGACTAAAAGAATTGTCTTATTACATGTCAGAAACAAAGAGAAACAAAAGAAACATATACTGGAAAAATTGCTACTAAAATGCAAAAGAAATAAGCTAAATATAATAACGACGCAAATGCTCACTATTCCATGCTCTGGGGAGTGTCACGCCATTAACAGTCACTAGATTGAATTTCCCTCTTCAAGCCTCCATTCGATGACGTAAGGACCTTCCTATGTGGGATTCATACGTGACGGGGCGGGAAAAACTTGCTTTAAAACAAGGTCGTCCACATCGAAAGTCCATGGATGAAAATTTTCATTATAATATTGGGCGACTCGATGCCGATATGCGGCCTCCCTTAGATCAGCTTCTTCACACTTCTTGTCGACAAAGTCCAACGACTCAGTAAAAGATCTTGATTTGTTCTAGCATCATAATGAGTCACCCGGTAAGAAGGAACTTCAAGTTCCACGAGTATAACATCTTCAGTGCCATATGTCAAGGCGAAAGGAGTGTGGCCAATCATGGACTTATGGGTGGTTCTGTAATCCCAGAGCGGTGTTGGAAGCTTATCCACCCACTTTCCTCTAGTCGTCTCAAAACATTTTTTCTAGATGAACTTAATTATCTTATTTACGGTTTCAACTTTCCCATTCGTTTTAGGGTGAGCGTCTGCTGCAAACCTTTTACCCATGCAATATTTTTGGCAGAACACTTTGAATTCTCTACCCTTAAATTGAGTTCCATTATCAGTAATGATAGTCCGCGGGAGGCCAAAGCGGCATATAATGTTTTGCACAAAAAAGTTAACGACCTTTTTGGTGGTGATCATAGCTAATGGCTCTACTTCTGCCCACTTGGTGAAGTCATCGACCGCGACGATTGCGTATTTTGCACCACTTTTGGGGATTAGCAAGGAGCCGATTATATCGATTCCTACGGCCATGGACTAACCATTTGCATGAGCTTTATTGGCGGCGCCCTCGAGATCCTTGCGTACCTTTGACATTTATCGCATCTCCTTACATAGTCCGCGGTGTCTCGATTCACAGTCGGCCAATAGTATCCATAGTGGAGTATCTTTTTGGCAAGCGTCTGCCTCCTAGTATAGTATCTACATTCCCCTTCATGGACTTCTCTTACAACCTGCTTTATCTCATCGTGGGTGATGCACTTAAGCAAGGGAATAGAGAATCTCTTCTGATACATTACTCCATCCTACATTATATACCGTAAGGCCTTGTGGATGAATTGTCGTCTCTCGTTCTTTCTCTCGGGTAAGGTTCCATATAGCAAGTATTTCCCTGACACAAGATCTACCTCCATCTCATTTATACTCGAGGTGTGTAAAGTTTCAACGGGAACCGAGCCCATATGTTGTGCACCACCAGTACTTACAAATTTTGCCAAGGAGTCGGCTTACCCATTTTGTTCACGCGAATGTGCATAATATCATAGTATTCGAGGTCCGCCAACAATTCTTGAGCCCGAGCGAGGTATGGGGCAAGCCTTTACCCCTTTGCCCAACAGTATCCCCATACTTGGTACACCACCAACTATGAGTCGCAAAAGATTTCAATCGATTTCACTCCAAGTTCTTTGGTAAGCTTCTATCCAGCGATCAATGCTTTATAGTCAGCTTCATTATTTGTAGCGGGGAAATCAAATTTCAAAGCATAACAAATCGATCGGTTCTCGGGAGTTACAAGAATAACACCAGCCCCAGAACAATGGTCGTTGGATTCCCCATCGGTATATAATTTCCATCGAACAGCGGGAACCACATCACTTCCACTTGGCTCATCTAATATGGTAAATTCTACAATGAAATCTGCTAGCGCTTGCCCTTGGATAGCCCTCTGTTCCAGGTATGTGATGTCGAACTGACTTAACTCCATATTCCATTTGAGTAGCCTTCCAAAAGCTTCTGGTCGTTGGAGCACCTACCGCACAGGTTGATAAGTATAAATACTGACTAAATGTGCCTAGAAATACAGGCGGAGCTTATGTGATGCGATCACCAAGCAGTAGGACAGCTTCTCAAACTTAGGATAATTTCTCTTTATCCCAGTTAAATGCTTACTAACATAGTACACTGGCTTTTTGATTCATTCCTCCTCACGAACCAAAGCTACACTGATGGCAAGTTGGGATACGGCAAGTAAACATATAGCTCCTCATGGTCTACGGGCTTTGACAGAACAGGGGGCCTCTCCAAGTATCTTACCAGAGCTTGGAATATGCCCTCTCAATCCGGAATTCATTCAAAATTTCGGTTCCCTTTCCTTATCATATCAAAAGGAATACACTTGTCGGTTGCTTTGGATATAAATCGACTCAATGCGGCATATTTCCCATTCAGGCTTTGTACTCGCTTTATAGTTCTGGATGCATGTATGTCTCGAATAGCTTGAATCTTTTCTGGATTGGCTTCGATTCCTCGTGCATTGATAATGAAACCCAAAAACTTCCCTGACAACGCGAAATGAACATTTTAGTTGATTGATTTTCATCCCGTAAAATCTGAGTATATCAAACATCTCTTCTAAGTCTCAAATGTGGTCATTTGATTGTCGTGACTTCACGAGCATATCAACCAGATAGACTTCCATCGTTCTACCAGTCTGGTCTTTAAACATCTAATTCACCAAACGCTGATAAGTTAACCCTGCGTTCTACAACTCGAAATGCATCACTACATAACAATACAATCCAACATCCTAACAAAACTAGTATGCTCCTAATCCAGAATGCGCATCGGGATCTGATTGTATCCTGAATATGTATCCATAATTAACAACAATTCGTGTCCTGATGTAGAGTCGACCAGTTGATCAATTTTGGGCAAAGGAAAACTATCCTTAGGACATGCCTTGTTCAGGTTCGAGTAATCAACACAGGTTCTCCACTTCCTGTTTGCCTTCCTCACCAATACGGGATAAGATATCCATCCAGGATAGAGGGTGTCGCAGACGAACCCTTTGGCTTTAAGTTTATCCACCTCCTCTCTGAGAGCAGCGACCTCTCCGGGTCCATGCCTCTCCTCTTTTATTTCACTGGCATATACTTCGGGTCAACGTTCAACATATGACTTGGGATGGCAGGAGAAATCCCACATATATCTGAATGGGTCCAAGCAAAAACATCTAAATTTGCTCAAAAGAAATCAGTAAGATCCTCTATCATCAAGGGGTTGAGCTGTGATCCAATCTTAAGCACCTGTGATGGGTCATCACGGATGACTGGAATGTCAATCGTCAATTCAGCCGGCGTCGCCTTGGCCTCCTAGGGTTCTTCATCGCCATCTCTCGAATCTATGTCTCTTTAGATCTGACTGTGTTTCCCAAGCCAAGGCTCAGGCGCTATTTATCAATCTTCAGCTACATGGATGCGGACAAGGTTGTCCATACCTTTTCCCTTCTCTCTTCTTTGGGCCTCTCTCAGTTCAGCCACATAACAAGCACGACCAGTCGCTTGATCACCATGCACTACACCAACTCCTTTGTCCGTTGGAAATTCCAAGGTCGAACACCACGTGACCAAAGCCGCCCTAAACTCCGTCAGGGCCGGTCGGCCTAGTAAAACATTGTACGAGGAATCAACATCCAAAACATTGAACGGTAGGATCTGTATCCTCATGCGTTCACCTTCTCCTAATTCAACAAAACCTATTGTATCAGTAGCCTCCAAAATAATGCGGGCTTTAGATGGTTTCAGATCCTTCGCCTTCATCTTCATTTGGTCATACACCTTTTTGAAGACAATATTAACAGAAATCCCACAATCAATTAGTATCCTTCTCACAAGCGCATGTCCAATCGTAGCTGAGATAACCATCGGGTCAATGTTAGATGCCTCCACCTAATCGTCATCCTTGATCCTGAACACTATATCATCGGTCATCATTCATTGCTGCTTCGCTGGAGTCCCGTCTTCTATGTTCAAGCAGCATTCGAAGCCTGCATGATTCAGGGAACTAGCATAGTGTTCCACTTCTTGCCAACTCTTGTCTGTCGGATGAGGTCCACCGATTATCGTGTTTATGACAAGCCTTCCTCCGGTCCGAGCGGGCTCCTCAGGTTGATGTGAAGCTTGCCGGTGATTGGGTCGGATGTCCCCCATCCGCCTTCTTACGGATTCTTAACAAACTGCTATAACTTCTTCTACCGAATCAACTCTCTATAGCATCATGGAGGTGTCCGCACTCTTCAGGATTGTGTCCGTAGGTCTCGTGAAACCCACAATACTTTCCAGTCTGCTTTTATTCCTCAGTGGATTCCTTTGGACGCGGCTTTCAATATTGAAACATATTACAAGTTGATAGATAAATATTCTTCAAAGATGTATTCAAAGGCGTATATTTGCTATAGGTTGGAATTCTTGGTTTCCACTTTCCTGCTTTCCTCTTTTGTCTGGAATTTTCTCCTTGGGATCCTTTAGACTTCTCTAGCTTATTTTGAACATTGACTTGGACCTTGCCAAATTTTTCGTTAGATTGTTTTGCTACAATGTTGCTTTGCACCGCTTCCTTCCTGGGCCTTGGCACACTACTCTGTCTTGACCACCTAGCCTCTTCTCTTCTCATGAATTGGTTCGCCATTGAATAAAAACGTTCTAGGGTAGTCGGTGGTTTTCCTGCCAGGCAATCACCAAATTCTGAGTCTGGATCTACTCCTTGAATCACAGCCATAAGGATAACATGGTCATTCAGATTGCTAACTTCAGTAGCAGCAATGTGAGATCTTAGCAAATAATCCTTTAACGGCTCCCTTGAAGCCTGGAAAAAACTGGATAACGACATCACGTCCTTTGGGCGAGTGGCATGGATCCTAAACTGCTCCACAAATTTCACTACTAACTCACCAAACCAGGAGATCGATCGCGGGGGACGTCTGGTGAACCACATGGTAGCGATTCCAGATAGGGTTATTGTAAAGCATCTGAATTTGGTCGCTTCATTTTCCCTAGCCGAGTCCATCATCCACTCGTATCTCATTATGTGCTTTCGAGGATCGGTCTTCCCTTCATAAGCTGGAATAGCAGGCATGTTGAATTTCAGAGGGACTCAGTAGGTTGGTATCTGCGAATGGAGTATAGCTCTTAGATATGCCTCAATCACCGTTGGTTAAGCCCTGATTCATCCCTCATTAGTTGCATGACAATAGCTAATGAATCTAGAGTCTGGATGGGAGGTGGCAAATCGGTATCCATCCTACGCGATTTGTGTGGCTGATGCCTCCTCAGTGGGTGATCTCCTAAGTGCACGTCTCGAGGATCTGCTTTGCTACGACCCCAGCGAGGTGGTGGACCAGCTCCCATGCGTGCTCCAGATCCTAAATTTTCCACTCCATGTTGGGAGCGACTCCCCAGGTGCAGGTGAGAGGCCACGGCTCCACGTAAGGAATCTGGACCATCCTGTTGGTTTGCTCTTAACGAGTCATCACCAATTGCTCTGTTGCAAAAGCTTGTGCCATCTCGGTCCTACGATGTCTACACCTAGGGTGTTCATCTGATGAAGCGGAGTTGGCGGAAGATGAGTAGGAAGTAGTGCTTCCTCCAACATTATGACACTGTTATTGAGCTATCTGGGTCATCAGGTTGGCATTTGTTTGAATTTTCTCGTTAAACTGTCTCCTACTCTCCACAAGCTCCCTCAACAGCTCATTGAAATCTTCCCTAGTGACAAAGTCTGGTTAGTTTGGGATGGTGGCGGGCTCTGCACCTGCATTAGCTCGCTGATTACTCGGTCCCACTTGCTGGACTTGGCGGTCTCATTAACATCCGAGTTGTGGGAGGCGGATCTGGTACGTGGTCTTGCGATCTTAGGGTTACTCGTAGGAACTCTGAGTAGAATCTATGAACTCGGATCTCCTTTGGGGGATTTTCTCAATCCAGTAGCAACAAAATAGATCCTAATAGCTTATAATGCACCCTCTCAGTGAAAGCACCAAAAGTTAGCACCAAAATTGATCACTAACACCCTTAAATAGAATTATATAGAGAGATTAATGAAGAAAGTAAATTAAAACAAAGAAGTAACATAGTTGAATGTAAAAAGAAAAACAAAAACGAGAACATCAGATTGATAATGGTTCAACGTAATTTCCTACGTCCACTTTGAATATAATCTTTATTACTTTTCCAATCACTTGAGTATAGATACAATCCATAAACAAACAACTTAAATACAAGTTCTAACAGAAAAGGAATGAGTATAGAAAATGGCAGAGTATCCCTGTCGTTCTCAAAAAAATGTCCCTTCAACTGTACCCCTGCTCCTTTATTTATAGACGAAGAGAGGCTAGTTCCTTGCATAAGCCCACGACCTAGACAACTCGGCTCACAAGTGATGCCCTAGGTCGACCAACCCATATACACCGATCCACTCTTGTCCGAAACATAGGTCCCCTGAGGATGACTCCAAGCACTTCTCAAATGACTCGAAGTAAGTGATGATGTGACTCAAAGCGTAGAAGCGTCGACCGTACCCCTCGTGGTAACTCATTGTCTTCTCTAATGCATGCCGAACTAAGTACACCGAACCACCTTAGCTCTCTCACCATGATCGATCGACGTATGTCGAACCACGTACGACCGATCCATCTTAGCTCTCTCACCATGACCGATTGATGTATGCCAAACCATGTACGACCGAACCACCTTAGCTCTCTCACCATGACCAATCGACGTATGTCTAACCACGTACGACCGAACCACCTTAGCTCTCTCACCATGGCCGATCGACGTATGTCGAACCACGTACGACCGATCCACATTAGGTCTCCAACGCTAAACCGCTAAAATCCGACCCACATGAACTGATTCCTCCGAGGTCGATCCCAAATGACCTAACCATCAACACTGATCCTATCCAGGCTGAACCACCAAGGCCGACCCCAAATGACCGAACCATCAACCTTGTTCCCGTCTAAGCTGAACATAACTCAAACTCCCTGTAATGACCCGTAAATTTTCATTAATTATAATTGTTAATTTAATGATATTTTTGAAATTTAGTATTGAAGAAACTAAAATTTTGAGAATTATTAATAAGGGTTGTAATAATGTAATAATGAAAATTTACTAAGAGGAAACGTAACAAGGTTAATTAAAGTTAATAATTAATGAACATGAATGAACATGCCAATTAAATAAAATAATTTAAATGTTATGACTTAGTTATAAATGGAATATAATGAAAACAAATTTAATTATTGTATTAATGTGTGAAATAAAATGATATATGGAAATTGTTTGTGAAGAATAAACATACAAGATAATTTAATGTACTTGAATGATAATTAATATAATAACGGAAAGGGTGAATGAAAATTAAAATAGTAACGTACATTTACTTATAAGGTAGTAATTGGTGTAATAAAAAGCATGAGACCAAGTAAATAAATTTATTGAGAATATTAATTGTAACTGAATGTAGATTTAAAGTAATAATGTTAATGCAAGGTAATCAATGCTAATTAAAGCAATAATAGATGAATGGTAAAGATGTAATCTAAGCTAAATTTTCGATAGATTGAATGTGATTACGATAAATTAAAATTATGTAAATGTGTAACTTGGGTCTGTAAACAATAAACTTATAAATGCAGTTAAAAGTAAACGATGGCAATAATAACGTGTTGTCGTTTATTTGGTCTATTAATTGAAATGAGAAATCAAATTTTAATAAAATTGGAAATCAATCAAAGTTAAATGAACCTTAATGTTATATAAATAAGAATTAATGCAATAACTAATTTAGTGCAAATAAATTTATGGAACCAATGGTAAGATCTTAACTGATTGTAATTAATAATTGGAGATAATGTCAATTCCATTTATAATATGATTATTGGTTGATGTAAAGATTGTAAATTAAGATTTATTAATTTATTTGAATGTAAATTTTAGTGATTGGGTTTATTTCAAATAAATAAAATTAAATATCTAGATATTTCATTAATTGAAATTAAGATAAAATTTGTTATTAATAATGTAATAAGCCATGAACCAGTGTTAATTTCATCCGTTGCATAATAATGAAACGAATAGTAGAATGAAAAATAATTTAATAGAAATTTTGGAAATTTAATTTATAGTTTCTGAATTTAAAAAAATTATGGTTAATACTGAAATTGATAAATTTATCAACTCTAATTTGACATTTAAATTTGGGTAAATTAGTGTAAATGATTTAGAAATTTAAAAATGACGAAATTTGTTAATTATAGAGTTGAAATTGAAAATTTGATTTAATTTGTTAATTATAGCCATTTTGGCCACTGACTCGGATTTCGACGAAACCAGTTTCATCGGATCCGTGACGGTGAATTATTGTAGGATTTCAAGTTTCGTAGCGATCGGTTGTCGTTTGATCGTACGGACTCGAAACGCCTTGAATACAAATGAAAATTGAAAATCAATTGAAATCAATTTGAAAATATTGATTTTAGCACAACTTCTTCATATGATGGAATTTTTACTTGAAACTTTTTCCATTACGTTTAAAATATTTTAAAACACCTATTTTGATATATGCGTTGACCCAATTTCATTCCGGAGTCGAAACGGGCTTTTTGGGCCACTTTGTCGTTAGCGCGTATATTCAATCTGATCCATCTATTCTATTTTTAGCTTGCCTATTTATACTTTGTTATAAACCCTAGCCTACCTCTATTTCCAATTTGTATGTGCGTACAATCCCTCTTTATCTCCTCCTCAATGGGGCAGACAATAAAATTCCAGATCCAATTGAAATTCCAAATCAAATCCAAAGCCAAATTTTCCAACTCCTCAAACAATATCAAATTTTATATGTTTTGAAGCTCTCGACGAGCGCAAGTCAATTTTGCTATCCCTTTTTCGATTGGAGTTTCTGTATGGCCAGATTGAGGCGAATTTGTCTCGACCATTCGTATGGGAGAGTGTAGTTTAACAGTGGATCTTTGTCTTTGTCGCGATCGAGTGACACAGTAGTGGAGAGGGTGTCGAGGGGGTTCGATCTGTATGGTTGATTTGGGCAGAAGGCGATCGGAATCCCCAGATTTTGATCGAGTTTGTGGCGACGACGGCCACGGCAGCACGAACCGGAGGTGGCCGCGTTTGGCAAGGTGGGGCGGCTCGTGATGGGCTTCGCGGCGGCGCAGTGCGATCGACGTAGGTGTGGCTGTGGAAGCGGCAAAAACTGGGAAGGGATTTGACGATGGTGGCGGTCAAAACCCTAGGTCGTGCGTGCCGTGTTCGTTTGGGAAGAAAAGTCGCGTGTGTGGGAGTGTTGACGTGGCATCAATTGTTTGGTGGGGGGTTTTCTTTTATTTTATTTGATTTCAAATTTCAAGCATTCAAACATGAATAACTTCCACATACGATATCCGATTTACGCGTTGTTTTTTTTGTTAGGATCGTATTTAAATTTCTGACAGCTTGGCACTGGTTTGGATAGATTCTAAGACCATTCAATTTTTGGGTTTAAATTGGATTTAAATTCAAAAGGTGAGTGACTAAATTTCTTATGTTTGTTAAATTTAATTTATGTTGTGATTCTGCATTTATTTATGACTGTTTCGTATATTTTTAATCATCGTCTCAGTTAATTGCATTTATTTAAATTAAATCGTAATTTAATTTATTATTGAATATAACTGCCAGTTAAATACTTGTTATCTATTATCAGTTATCTATTGATATTGATTGATAGCTTTGGATGATGGTTGTGATGGATGTGTGATTTGCTGATGGATGAATGGATGTTTATTTTATATCATTCAAATCTGCAAGTTCTTTATTGATTTGTTATTATTGATTCGGGATTGCAGTTTGAAATGATATACAACCGCATTTTTATTTTTTAAATTGCGAATTGAAATGATAAATATCCGTATCACTTGACCATACGATAGAAAATTTTACACAGACACCATTGGTCTATATATAAAAATATTTTGAAATGATTTCTATGGTTTTGTAAAGAAATATATGCTTTTATGAGATATTGATTTGGATATTTTGTAAGTGTTATTTTATATATAGTTAAATTCTGGGTTTTAAGCTATGTATAAAATTGATTTGAAGTATAAAAGAATTTAATAATTAAGTTTGATTTTATTAAGATAAAATATGATTAAGCATTTATTTAAATTAAATTTCTGGAGTTTATAATGACTTAAATGAGAATAAGGTTGGAATATGAATATGGAATTTATTTGGAATTTAATAAAATCTAGAATTTTAAAGGGTAGATTTTTATAACTTGATTTTTAGTTTAGAGTGATTTAAATGAATATCAAGTTGATTTAAATGAATATATCAAGTTAAATAAATTGAAAGAATATCCAGCTGTTTGAAGTTAAAAGTTTTTAAACTATATTGGATTTATTAAATAAACATTTCAAATCTAAATAATAGTCATTAAATTTGATATATATGGAATTATCAAAAATTAGTTTTGAAATGGTGGAATATTTAAAGCTTTGAAATATATGGAAATTGCAATGGTTTAATTTGAGGTTCAAATCGGTATTTGGAACAAATGTTGTGAAATTTAAGAAGCTATTTTATTATATAAAGTAATTTAATATTTGAACCATTAAAGTATTAGAAGTTATGTTTCAAAGCTATGAGTTTCAAGGTATATAGATTTGAAGTGCTAAGATTTTGGGGAAAAGGATATATTTTGAAAAAAAAATGATATCATATTGATTTGGGTTTTAAAACGGAAATGATATCGTATTTGTATGGTTTTGAAATGGATATTATATTCTAGTTTTGAAGTATAAATTATTTTGAAATGACTGCGGTGTTATAATAACATTTGGTTATTGAAGAGACCAGGATCGGAAGTTGTCATACTCTTTGCCAACTCCGAGAACCACTTTAACAACCGTGTACGCGGTGGAGATTTCAGAATGAAGTAGGATGGTGGCGGCGTTTCCTTTGAGATAAATACGTGGACCCGACTCCCATGAGTTGGTATAAGGTGGCTAAGACAGGAGCGATCGACGGGTGAAGAACGTAGCCCCTTTTATCGGACACATCCCTTCGATATTATACTCTGACTTTGTATTGATTCGGTAACCACTTTTGATTTTTGATTTGGGGGTATGGCTCGAGGTGGGCGGTAGCTGCGCACTACGCGTTCTATAACGACCCAGAATTTCTGTCATTTGAAATTCGTATATTTAATTGATTTTAAATATTAACAAGTAAAATTTGTAAGTCGAATAAATTTTATTTCGAATATCTAGATTTAATTGGATAATTAAATCGATAATTTAACATTTGAAATTACAGAAATAATTGGAAATTAGGTTTAATGTGATTTAAATTGATTTGTAAAGTTGTATTAAATCATATTGGAGTTAGAATGACGTTATAGAACTTTTAAAATTGAATTAAAAGTTAAATTGTAGAAATTGAATATTTTAATATTTAATTGACGAGTAAAATAGTCATTTTTCAAACAGTCATGGATTTCGACAAACCAGTTTCATTGGATCCGTAATGTTAAATTATTGTAAGATTTCAAATTTTGTGTCAATCGGATTTACGGTTTGTCCGGGGCAAGCTAAAACGCACTGAAATCGGTTTAAGTGAATTTTAAATTTAAATAGTCGATTTGAAAACCTATCTTTCAAATATGATCGAATTGGCTCCTG
Organism: Allium cepa; assembly: GCA_030765085.1. NCBI lineage: Eukaryota > Viridiplantae > Streptophyta > Magnoliopsida > Asparagales > Amaryllidaceae > Allium > Allium cepa. Next base: position 829,719,862 of record CM060934.1, read on the forward strand.
ATATATATTCCATTGCGTTCGGAATAGGAGTAAAACATTATAAACGCCAGGCGGCACACTTCGTTTCGAGTTCGGAAAAATTTCGGATGAATAGTGTTTTGGAATTTTCTATATAAGGACCTCATTTTCTTTAGTTTGCAGAAACCCTAGGGTTTCAAGCTTCAGCCGCCACCATTATCATCACGGGCCGAAATGTTTTCTTCTCCTCTTAATCTCTTCCAATCCATTCACATTCACGAAAATCTTTCAACTACAAAAACGTAGAGCTTCATGAGATCTTCGAGTCTATACGGTGGTGATGGGATTTCGAGTGTTGTACGAGGAGATATCTGCTCGCTTCGACCTTGGTTGCACACGTATTTTCACGTGACAGGGGGGCCGAGCTCGACGTGCTCTTGGTCGTAGGTGGAGTCGATGATGCTCTTGGTCGTGGAGTTGGCCGATCATCTTCAAACGTGGCGAGGTGGTCACGATAATCCGCGAGAAGCGGCAGCTAATTGAGTTTGTTTTCGCGTAAATTAACTGGGAAAGAGAAGAAAGGATTTGCATGGCCTGGATCTGATGGGCAGAAATCAATGGCTCAGATTATTCTAAGGTTTAAAAGAAAAGAAATTTGTAAATTATTTTATTTAAATTCGTTCAATCTTTAAAATGCTATAACTTTCTGATACGAGGTCCGTTTCGCACGAAACGAATTGCGTTGGGTTCGTATTCGCAAATACTATGCAATGGAGATGGATTGGGATTGATTGGAGCTTGTGTAAATTTTAGGTAAAATTAAACGCGTGTTTAATTTTATTCGGAACGAAACACTACAACTGTTATTGGAAGCAAGGTGAGAACTTCTCACTCAATCGAATTGTGTTTCGATTTCAAATTTTAAATAGTTAAATTTAAAATTGCTTCATTGTGTGATGGAATGATAAATTGCTATCTGTTGTATTGAAATAGACCATATACGCCGCATATTAAGCGGAGGTTATTTTATTAAATACATATACTGCGATATTCCACCTTGAAGTGGAATTGGTATTATATATGTACTTGGAGTTGATTTCCCGCATTATATAGCGGATGAGACCCTATTGCGCCGCATAATAGCGGATAATATTTTATATAAACTCATGTACTGTGATATCCCGTCTTGAAACTAGATTGGTATTGTGCTAACATCTGTGGATGCAAGGAAACAGGTTGGAAGGATCCAACTGGATTTCTCAAATAATTGAATTTGTTTCAATGTTGTGTGTTGATTATTTATAATCTCTGTGTGATTATCTTTGTGATTGAAATCGTTGAAGGCAAAAATTTAGCCGAATATAATTTTGGTATCGTTAGATACCGGAAATAAATAAAAATCTTTTGAAAATTCAGGTTGAAAGTTTATGTTAAAAAATTATTTTTGAGAATTGGATAAATTTAAAAGAAGGAATTCTAAAAAAATAAAGTTTTATTATTTTTAATCTTATTGAATAAAATTTCAAAATTTGGGGAAAAACTTTAATAAATGGATTTTGGGTAATATTATTCAATGGTTGAAGAATTTATTCAAAATACGGATTTTAAATAGTTTGAAAAATAAAGAAATTTATTTTCTTTAAAAGGAATTTATTTTTAAAAGGAAATAAATTTAAAAATCCATTTGGAAATTTATTAGGTGTTTTGAAAAGGATTTGGAATCAATTTGAAAATTGATTTGGGGGTTTAGTAGAAAGTGATTTCAATTTGAGATTTGAATAAAATTCACTTGGTGTTTAATTTCTTGGAAAATCAATATGGAATTTGATTTGGTTGTTTTTGGAATCAGTTGAAAAATTGAATTGTTGTTGAAAGTGAATATTTGAAATCGATTTGAAAATCGTATATCAGTGGATATTTGGAAATTTAAATTCACCATGGAATTTATAAAGGAAAGGGAAATTTGTTTAAAAATAAGCATTGATTTATTTTTAAAGTGTGGAAATAAATTTACGGATTTGGAATGTAAATTTTAAATAAATCGGTAAGGATTTATTTAATTAGTTTCAATGAACCATTTTGAAATGAAAGTGTATTCTCCCTGGAAAGCCGAATAAAATTTCTGAATAGCTTTGAAAGACATATACATACATACATACATACATACATACATACATACATACATACATACATATATATATATATATGTATGTATAAATATATAATTCTAGAATTGGTTTTGAAAAGGATACTTTGGAGAAATTAACTTCTTAAATTGTTTTAAATCCTTTAAGTAAAGATTTATTAAGTTGATATAGAAATGATTATTTCTAAGATTTAATCAATAATTGTTTTAGAAAATAGTTATTTAAATAGTTATACTCTATCTACTAATTTTATTTTGAAAATTAATTTGGACTTAAGTTATATGTAATATTGGTATAATATTTTTATAACTAATATTTTAAGTAAAGTGTTTAAATAAAAATAGTTTTATGTCAAAGTGTTTTCCCGGTATATTTTGGATAAGTGTTATAAAAAAATGAATAAATATTTGGAAGTGTTTCCGCGTAAGGAAAATAATTTGAAATTTGTTTTCAAAAGTTGTAAAAGAGGAAAAGTGATTTGAAATTTGTTTTCAAATGGTTGAAGTATGGAAAAATATATCTTGTAAAGATATTTTTGGAAAATAAATAATTTGGGAAATTATTTGGAATCTGGTGATGTTGTGCATATCTATTGATAGTTAAACAACTGACTATCAATATTTACCTTTAAATGGGTATTTGTTGTGATTTGCTTGAATTTGAATGCTACACTTATTTTAAAATAAATGCCCGTTATTCGACTTAGCCGAGAGAGGACCTTTGGGTCATAAATCCCACTCCGAATAGTGATACGTCGTAATGGATAGCAATTGAAGACCGGTGTTGAAGACCAGATATTTTCGAAAATGGAAGGATTACCGTCGAATGTCTGCATCGGCTGATCTTCGATATAGAGATTTTATCACCCTTTGTGATGGGAAGTCCAGACGTGACTAGTGAATATCTGGATTGCAAGGGCTTCTTTGGAAGTGTCTTCGGTTCCATTCGATCCCGGAACGGACTTGTATGGATGTGTGTCTGACGTTACAATTTGAGATGTAAAGCTGGTTTCTATCAAATACATTTCTGTTGGTGGCGGAGAAATTATTCTCTTAGCTTAACACCCTTCTCTGAGACGTACAAGCTCAGAGGTTATGTAGTTGATGGTTACTAGTGATACATTCCCAATTTGGTAATGTGGCATACGAAGTGCTGCTGATCATTTATTGATCGAAACATGGCTTTGTGAAAAAGCATAGCTTTGTGGACGAGACTTCGTCGGACCTCACACCCCGGAATGGTCAAAACAGGAAGAATGCAGCATGGATTTAGGGGGTAGCTCCCCTTAGGGTATGTTCATTTCCTTCTGGATAGAGGTGGTATCATGGTATGGAGCCCATATACTTGACCTATATGGTTGCAGCAAATTTATTACTTTGTGGTTATTGGTATTGAGGATCCTCAGATAAAGGTTGTTTACAACCGGAGGATGGCATACTCGTGTCAGTAGTTACCTATTTTTGCAGAGGTAACCCGGCCTTGTGTTGGCAGAGATCCGGTTAGGTTCTCGGGGCGTCCTTCCATAGGCGTACCCATGTGGCAATAGGAAGTTCCTTGGCCTGACCATTTGTTGGAAAATCCAAAGAAACAATATGAGCCTTGTACGGTTTTAGTTGTAGAACATGCCATCTAATATGGTAGCTATAGTAGGCATACTATAATGGTACCTATGCTGGCTAAGATTAATATTGTACTTTCAAAATGTTTTCCTATACTTTGTACTTATAGTAATAATATCAAAGAAATTTCCATATCAAGCATGTTTGACTATCATAAGGAGAAATCTCCTCCAATTCTGCGTTTGCATTATGTGTGTAGCGGGAGGCCTTATGGTAGTTACATTTTCTAAAAGCATTGTAGATCTATTTTAAAATATTTCTTTTTTTATTTTTCAAAATAAACTGTTTTAAGTTCTCACACCAGTCCCATGACTGACCTGGAGTTTATTGTTCCCTTCCTAAACTCTAGGTTCCCATCATTTTCCACACGGGCAGCCTAGATTCAGGTTATCAGGATATTCTGGAATTCAGGAGGTGCTGTGGAGCTCAAGAGGCAAGCTGGATGGCGTGGCGTATCAACTAGTATATAATATTTCTTTCCGCTGTTTGTTGTTGTAACACTCTGATAATGTAATGTGATGTAATGTAATAACTGATATAATTCTTTGTTTTAAAGATAGTCATTTATCTATTATATGTTGTTCCACTGTGAAATATGAGATTCTGTGATTGTTTCTGATTCTTCTTTCTTCTTCTTCTACCTCTTCTTCTTCAACCCTAACAATTCAGTTTTTCGGCCTTCGATTGCTCGGAAGTTGATGCTGTGGACGTATTAATGTCGATTTTTGGGAGTCGAAAATGCCGTTTGTTAGAATGTGGTATTAAAGCGGTTGGTTAAACGATAACCTTGGCTCTGTTGGGAATTACTCATTAGAGATAGAGTCAGTAGTACTCTAAAATGAGTGTGAGTGTAATCATAGATACGAGCGCGTATTTGTTAGTGAATATGAAATTGTTTTGTATTGTGTTGACTTATCGGTTGATTGTTTATAGATTCTGGTTGGTGCAGTCTAGCTAACTGTATCGATAGGGGTTTCTAAACTCTTTAAACGAGATAAACCGACATAGTATCATTTTAAATTGGGTAAATGAAATAATTTTACCTTGATTATATTTTATATATAAAGAAATAATTTTTAAGAAATTATTAAAGTGTATACAAATTGATTGTTTGATTGTTGAAAATGTAAGAATATATATAAGTTAATTAAAAGAATAATTGTATAAGAAAATGAATTATTATGTATGGAATTATAATTAATGTGATTTACAATTGTGAAATAATCTTATATATCAGAAGTGAAACTATATGAATATATTTATAAATATGAGTTGTGAATAAAAATGAATTTGGACTATGAATTTGAAAGTTTTGAATCCCGTTAAAGATGATATTAAGTAAGATAAATCAATTTGGAATAATCCTTAGTAAGTGAAGTGGAATAGTGAAATTCTATAAGGAAAAGACTTGTAAATGTGAGTTATAAGTAAAAGGAATTTTTTTTTGAAAGAATTTATAGCACTGTATTCGCTACTGCTGCTAGGAAATAATAAGGGTGATGACTGCAGCATCATCAGTATCATTTTCAAGTTTCTGTGTGATGGATTTGCTACCATAGTAAATTGAAAATTGAAGTTTGGTTGTGATAAACAAAATTGAAATTAAAAATCCAAGTTGTAATTGTTGAATATAAGTAATCAAGTTTTGAACTTATAATATGAAATAATAAAGATTTTACTTTGGCAAAGTTGAAATAAATTTGAGTTGGCATAATAAAACATATGATTTGAAATTTAACTAAACGAAGGTTAGATAAATTGATTTGGATTAGATAAGCTATCGAAATGGAAATTAAATTGAAGTGATTATATAAAATAACTTTTAAGTTTAAATAAGTTGTATAACTTGTAAAGTGAGAAAATGTAAGTGAAACCAAATGATAAAATGGTTAAACAATTTTGTTAAGCAAAACGAGATATGAATTTGAATAAGTGATGAAATTTGACTTTGGTATTAAATAGAATTTACTTCAGAATTGGAAACTGGAATTGGATTTATAAGTGGAAATTTAAGTTAAGTTAAACAAATGATGTTTGAAATGGAATATAGCTTAAGTAACGTTGAATGAAGTTGATTTTGGTATCGAAGTAAATTAATTAAAGTGAAGTGATGAATATGAACTTGAGTTGTGTAATGAAATTCAACTTTGTGGTTAAATGAATTAACAATTGAATTGAACTAATGAATTGAATATTAATCAATCAAATGTAAAAGAATTGATATAGAATAATGAATGTAAGTGTTAATTCATTAGAAGCTAATGAAGTTGAAAAAAAATTGAATAATTGAAAGAAAAGTCAATTAGATATGAAACCAATTGGAAATTAAAAGTGTTAAACCAAATTGAAGTTAGACACAGTGAATATGAATTGTTGAATGTAAATTTAATAAATTTGGTTATGTTGGTTATGATTTGGTTGTTATATGATTGTTAGTTGATTGTATATAATTCATTAAGTGTTAATGAAATTGAATTGATAAATGGAAAGCTATGTAATTGAATTTGAATTGAAAGTGAACTAATGTGAATTGGTTGTAAGCAATTAAAATTTGTATCGAAACCTTATAAATTTCTTATGGGAATTTTTTTGATTGCGTTGCTTATGAAAACTATGTGTTTTCTATTGAAAATTAGTGAAATGTAAATGAATTTCCTATATATGTAATGTTTAAATTGAGTAAGTACAGGTACCGGGGCTGTACTTGGCGGGATTTGGTCACGCTAAAATGCTAATAAATAACTGCTTTGCTTAAAAATGCTAAATAGGTACGCCTACGCAATAAAAATAGGAAATATGAACTGTTTTTCTGTTTTCCGACTGTGTGGGTCGATGTATATATATTTATATCTATTTTGATATTGCAAAAGCTCCTCCGTATAAGGGAGACTCTGCCAAAATTTTCCGTAAATTTTGGGAGTTAGAATTTTTTTTTTAAATTTTTGGAAAATTTTTGTTAACGAAAAGTCAATTTCTAAATTGAAATGAAAATGTAAAAATTGAACTAGAAAAGTGTAACCATTGGATTCTGGAAAAGTTAAGAAACTAAAATGAATCTGAAATCGAGTTGGAACGGTTTGTTTTTGAAAAAAAGTTAATGGATTCTGTAACTTTTTCTTACTTGGCAATTTCGAGGATGAAATTCTTTTAAGGGGGGAAGTTTGTAACGACCCAGAGTTTCTGTCATTTGAAATACGTATATTTAATTGATTTTAAATATTAACAAGTAAAATTTGTAAGTCGAATAAATTTTATTTCGAATATCTAGATTTAATTGGATAATTAAATCGATAATTTAATATTTGAAATTACAGAAACAATTGGAAATTGGGTTTAATGTGATTTAAATTGATTTGTAAAGTTGTATTAAATCATATTGGAGTTAGAATGACGTTATAGAACTTTTAAAATTGAATTAAAAGTTAAATTGTAGAAATTGAATATTTTAATATTTAATTGACGAGTAAAAATAGTCATTTTTCAAACAGTCTCGGATTTCGACGAAACTAGTTTCATTGGATCCGTAATGTTAAATTATTGTAAGATTTCAAATTTCGTGTCAATTGGATTTACGGTTTGTCCGGGGCAAGCTAAAACGCACTAAAATCGGTTTAAATGAATTTTAAATTTAAATAGTCGATTTGAAAACCTATCTTTCAAATATGATCGAATTGGCTCCCGATATATATTCCATTGCGTTTGGAATAGGGATAAAACATTATAAACGCCAGACGGCACGCTTCGTTTCAAGTTCGGAAAAATTTCGGATGAATAGTGTTTTGGAATTTTCTATATAAGGACCTCATTTTCTTTATTTTGCAAAAACCCTAGGGTTTTAAGCTTCAGACGCCACCATCATCATCAATGGCCGAAATGTTCACTTCTCCTCCTCTTAATCTCTTCCAATCCATTCACATTCACGAAAATCTTTCAACTACAAAAACGTAGAGCTTCATGAGATCTTCGAATATATACGGTGATGATGGGATTTCGTTGTACGGGGAGATATCTACTCGCGTTCGACCTTGTTTGCGCACGTATTTTCACGTGACAGGGGGGCCAAGCTCGACCTGCTCTTGGCCGTAGGTGGAGTCGACGATGCTCTTCGTCATGGAGTTGGCCGATCATCTTCAAACGTGGTGAGGTGGTCACGATAATTCGCGAGAAGCGGCGGCTAATTGGGTTTGTTTTCGCGTAAATTAACTGGGAAGGAGAAGAAAGGATTTGCGCGGCCTGAATCTGATGGGAAGAAATCAACGGCTCAGATTATTCTAAGGTTTAAAAAAAAAGAAATTTGTAAATTATTTTATTTAAATTCGTTCAATATTTAAAACGCTATAACTTTTTGAAACGAGGTCCGTTTCACACGAAACGAATTGCGTTGGTTTCGTATTCGCGAGTACTACGCAATGGAGCTGGATTGGAATTGATTAGAGCTAGTGTGAAATTTTGGGCAAAATTAAACGTGTGTTTAATTTTATTCGGAACGAAACACTGCAACTGTTATTGGAAGCAAGGTGAGAACTTCTCACTCAATCGAATTGTGTTTCGATTTAAAATTTTAAATAGTTAAATTTAAAATTGCTTGATTGTGTGATTGAATGATAAATTGCTATCTGTTGTTTTGAAATAGACCCAATACGCCGCATATTAAGCGGAGGTTATGTGACGCCCCACCTCTATACCCACGCTAGCCAAGATCACTACGGAGTAATGCTGTCAACTAGCATGGAGAATAAGGCTGTTGAGGAGCGACCATCCATATAATTTCTTTTGGCGAGCACCGATATGCCAGATAAAAATATAAATCCGATATACCGACACAAACTCAAAGCTACTACACAGTGGCTATAGTAATCTTCGGAAACAAATATAGAAATAAGCATAACACAAATCATTCACAGATCATTCATATCACAAAGGCGGAAGAAGATATGAATATATAATTAACACATGAAAGTGTATATCAAAGTAGTGGTCAAAAAGATCCATAATAATACAAAAGAATAGCAACACGTGCTATATAAAAGAATACAACTATGAGTCTATATCTCAAGTGTATACACAAAATAAACTACTAATCTAAGTAGTTAGCCAAAAGTCAGAGTAATGAATCCCTGGGGAGAAGTCAAGCAGAAGCACCTGAAACATCTCGTTCTGACCCGAGTATTATTTAATAAGAAAATAATAAACGGATCAGTCTAGCTATAAATATCTGATGAAATGATATAGAATAAGAGATATGACTAAACACATAATAATCACAATGCCAAGCTTTGATATATATATATATATATATATATATAAGTAATTGAAAATCAACAAGAGATTAATCAATATCACAAAATCTACACAAGAATCAAAGAAATGTCATACTCCCTATTTCGTTCACCAATCCATAAATATTGACGATTATATCAATGTCAATCACAAAAGTCAATGACACACAAATTCACCAATGCACAAATATTGATAAAGCCTATCAATGGAAATCACAAAGTCATTGACACACAAATTCACTAATGCACAAATATTGATAAAACTTATCAATGGAAATCACAAAGTCATTGACACACAAACTCACCAATGCACAAATATTGATAAAACTTATCAATGGAAATCAAAAAAAATGGTGAAACACAAATTCTAGAAATCATCTCAAGAAATCCAGAAATCACAAAAAGGGGGGGAGGACTATCACAAACGGGAGCATAAAGCTCACCAACACGTGTGTCACAAACGGAACGCTAATTCCATGGTTGCTAACCATCACAAATTGAGCCGAAGCTCCACAAACGGCCCGAAGACCATGGGTTGCTACCCCACCAAATTTGAGTCGAAACTCCACAAAACGGGGTTTAGTCTCCCTCACAAACAAAGAGACATTGCTCATTGCTAGTCTAAATCACAAAGATGATCGTCATGATCAACGAGAAGTGTCAATTACACTAAGCTAGTAAATATATGAGTTTAGCTTCATGTCCCATAACCACTTGCTTAACTTAAATATTTATGAACAAACTGTAGATCTCCACTAGAAAATTGTCACAAGAGATTCAATCGAACAAGTCCAAGAATTAACCGACGAAGTAAACGCAAGCGTTTCATACCACTCGTTTTACTAGGTCGTTTAATTAGATTTCTCATACGAGTGAGGTAAAGGCTTGTATATACTAGTAGATTGGAAAACGGTTTTAAGAAACGAGCTTTGTAATAAAATAGTGTTGAAATCATTTTGATGAAAGAATTTTGATATTTACTACTAGTATTGAAACCTTTATATTTTTAAAGTGACAAATCACAAAGAAGATTGTAGGAACAATCAATCACTAAAATTCACATTCGAAGACGTGAATAAAATCCAAAGAAATCGATACCGAATCCATCAAAATGGGTATTCCCAAAAATCACGAAGAAAATGTCATCAGAGTTGATAATAAGTGATAATAACAAAAGGGAATCAACAAGAATCGATTAACGTTGGAAATTCAACCCAAAAAGGCAAAATGGACTGAAACAGCAGGTTCAGTCGACTGAACAGAGTTTTCAGTCGACTGACCCTGTACCTGGAAATTTTCTAGGTTCAGGAAATTTTTGTTTCCTGGTTCAGTCGACTGAACAGAGGATTCAGTCGACTGAATCATACCTGGAAACTTTCGGGTTCCAGGTTCAGTCGACTGAACAGACTTTTCAGTCGACTGAATCTTGCCTGAGCTATTTTTCAGCCTATCCAAATGAAGAGCAAACTCTTCCAAAATGCAACCGGACGAACATTGGCTCTAAGGGTTTATGCCAATCGGCAGCCCGGCCCTATATGCTCCTCGATGCATCACCAAAAGCACGATCAAACATCCATATAAGGATTTTCACACAAATTTGACTTAAAAACCCAAAAATTGGAATATTCACAAAACCAATCCAAATCAAGAGCAAATGCACATGAAGAAGTGTTATGAATTCATACCCAACAACCAAAGATAATTATAGTCATACATGTGAGATAAAAATCTCACCTTTGAACCCAAACGATTGAAGAAGATGCTTGAAAGCAAAGGAGAATCAACCACTCTTCAAATCCAACTCAAGAAGCTTAATTCAAAGCTCTATAAGAAGAACATTCCCAAAGTTAGGTTTAGGAATTTCTGAAATTGATAAGAGATTGAGTTGGAGAAGAAGAAGAGAAGCTTACCAATGGGTTCTTCTATTAGTTTGGAGGTAGAACTTGATTTGCAAAAGAAAACTAGGGCTTGAGTTTTAATTTCTCATCTCTCCCACCATTGTTGCTAAAGCTTGAGTAAAAAGGAAAATAGAAAGGAAGTGAATGAGGAGGAGAGGGTTTGGGACTGAATACATAAGTGGGCTCAGCCCAAATCAAAACCCTAAGTGAAAAAGTAGCAAAAATCAACTTACTCCAAACATATCGAAGCTTATACTCAAAAAGGTCGCAAACGGCATTTTAAACTCAACGGGAGTGGTCCTGAGTCCTAATTCGACCGTATGCAAAAAGTAGCTTTTCAGACAAAATTCCGAGTATCGATAAAATATTTAAATAAAATATTTAAACATAAAATCGACAAATATGCGGGTTGTTACAGACTCCCCTCCTTAAAGAAATTGCGTCCTTGCAATATTTAAGAAGAGAATATAAAGTAACAACCATAAAAGCATATTCAACACAAAAGAAATTTGAAATAAAAGGTTCACCTTAAAGAGCACGGGAAAGTAAGTCTGTATGTGATCACTCAATGAACTCTCTAGATTCCCAAGAACAATCCTTAGGATTTGAAGACCATTGAACTTTCACAAGCGGAACATCTTTATTTCGAAGTCGTTTGACTTTCGAAGCAATGATACGAATAGGATGTTGCTCATAAGTTAAATTAGGCGAAACTTCAATCTCTTCCACAACACCGGGCTCAAGAATAGAATCGGAACCTCGAAGACATTTCCAAAGTTGAGAAACGTGAAACACGTCATGAATAGCAGAAAATTGAGCTGGTAATAAAATGCGATAAGCCACGGACCAATACGTTCAGTGATAGGAAATGGCCCAATATATCGAGGCGCTAATTTTCCTGATCGACTGAAACGTACAACAACCTTCATAGGCGAAACACGAATGAACACAAGATCACCCATAGAAAATTCTAACTTCCTTCTCCGGTTATCGGCATAGGATTTTTGTCTACTCTGGGCTTCTTTCATCCTATGTCGAATAAGTTCAATCTTTTCTGTGGAATCACGAATAAGATCTGGACCTAAAACCAGCTTCTCACCGGCCTCAAGCCAACAAGAAGGAGATCGGCATGGCCTTCCATAGAGTGCCTCAAAAGGTGCCATACCAATACTAGATTGGAAGCTATTATTATAGGAAAATTCAACAAGAGAAATATGATCTTCCCAACTTCCACCAAAATCAAGAACACATGCACGAAGAAGATCTTCAAGAGTTTGATTCACACGCTCGGTTTGTCCATCGGACTGAGGGTGATAAGCGGTGCTAAAATTAAGCTTCGTTCCCAAAGATTTTTGAAGACTCTTCCAAAATCCACTAGTAAACAATGGATCACGATCGCTAACAATAGAAGTAGGAACTCCATGCAATTTAACAATTTCTTTGATAAAGAGTTTGGCCAAAAGAGGAACGGTTCGATTGGACCAAATGGGAATAAAATGGGCGGATTTAGTAAGTCTATCAACAATCACCCATAACCTATCATGACCCGAACGAGAACGGGGAAGGCCATCTATAAAATCCATGGAAATTTGGTCCCACTTCCAAATTGGGATTTCTAAAGGTTGCAATAACCCGCCGGGTCTTTGATGTTCGGCCTTAACGAGTTGGCAAGTCATGCAACGCTTAACGAAGTTAGCGATGTCAAGTTTCATTCCCTCCCAATAATAAAGTCGCTTCATATCCGCGTACATTTTGCTACTACCGGGATGAATGGAGAATTTGGAACGATGAGAATCTTCTAAAATATCTTTTCGAAGATCACTAATATTTAGCACGATAAGTCTACCAAATTTCCGAATGCCGCCGCGAGAATCAATATCAAAGTCTTTCAAACCTTCAATATCAACTTTATCTTTAATATTTTGGCCAAGAAGAGCCAATTCGGGATCTAGCCTTTGAGCTTCAAGAATGCGGTCTAAAAGAGAAGGATGAGCCTCAAGGCTACATAAAACAAACGATGAACATAAATCAGATACGCGCTCTCGAATCTCACAAGTGGATAAGATCTCAAGATCGTTCCATTCAGATATCATCATAGAAACAACTGCTTGTTGCTTGCGGCTAAGAGCATCGGCGACACGATTACCCTTACCGGGGGTATAAAGAATATCAAGATCATAAGGAGCAAGGAACTCGAGCCAACGTTGTTGACGCAAATTAAGTTCCTTTTGAGAGAATAAATACTTCAAGGACTTATGATCAGTATAAAGAACAAATTTCTCTCCCAAAAGATAATGACGCCAAATTCGAAGAGCGAAAACAATAGTTGCAAGCTCTAAATCATGTGTGGCATATCTAGTCTCGGCCGGCTTCAATTTCCTTGAAGCATAAGCAATAACGCGTTCTTTTTGCATAAGAACGGCACCCAAACCAATGCGACTAGCATCGGTATAAACAATGAAATCTTGATTCCCCTCGGGAATAACAAGAATAGGAGCATCGGAAAGGAGTTCTTTCAATTTCTGAAAAGAGGCTTCACATTTGTCCGACCAAATGTATTTAACTCCTTTCTTCGTCAAGCTAGTGAGAGGCACGACAATCTTAGAAAAGTCTTTAATAAAATGACGGTAATAGCCCGCCAATCCGAGAAAGCTGCGGATTTCGGTCACACTCTCAGGTCTTTTCCAATCTTGAATCGCTTTAATCTTTGAAGGATCCACGGAAATTCCGGATTCGGAAATAATATGATCGAGAAACTTCACACGAGATTGCCAAAAGTGGCATTTAGAAAATTTTGCTTTCAATTGATTACTCTTAAGAGTTTCCAACACAATCCGAAGATGCTTCTCATGTTCCTCCTCGGTTTTTGAATACACAAGAATATCATCAATGAAGATGAGAACAAACCGATCGAGGAAGTCTTTGAAAACTCTATTCATAAGGTCAACGAAATAAGCCGGAGCATTCGTTAGACCAAATGGCATAACAAGCCATTCATAAGATCCATAACGAGTACGGAACGATGTCAAAGGAATGCTATCCTCTGCAATACGAAGCTGATGAAATCCAGTAGCTAAGTCTAATTGTGAAAAGACTCTAGCACCACTAAGTTGATCGAATAGATCATCAACCCGAGGTAAAGGATTTTTTTTTGACAGTAAGATCATTAAGCTTGCGGTAATCAACGCAAAGTCTAAGTGTACCATCAGATTTCTTCACAAAAATAGCTGAAGCTCCCCAAGGCGAGGAACTAGAGCGAATAAATTGCTTCGTCTCCACTTCGGATAATTATTTGCGCATCTCCTCATTTTCTTTATTGGACATGCGATAAGGAGGACGAGTGATAGGTTGAGCTCCAGGAATGAGATTAATTCTGAACTCAATTGCTCGCTTAGGTGGTAATCCTAAAACGGGCTCAAATATGTCGGAAAATTCACGAACAACGTGAATAAGAGAAATTATATCTTCCTCATCATCATTATCGTCATCACGAGGATTTAAAGAATATAAAGATGCAACCAAGCTGGAATCCGAATCTTTAAGATTAATAGAGATCTACTTAACAGATTGAGGATGTCGAAGATGAATAGTCCGCTCAGGACATAGGATATGAGCTTCATAATGGTTAAGCCAATCCATTTCCAAAATCATTCCAAAGCCTAAGTAGCGCATAACATGCAAATCGGCTCGGAAAGAAAAATCACACAAAATAATCTCAACATCTTTACACAATAAACTGATTGTTGCGGATCCACAAACCGGATTCGCAATTCTCAAAGAAGTCATTAAACACAAAACATCCAAAGAAAAAGTATCAACAAGCTCTTTTGAAATAAAAGAGTGGGATGCACCCGTATCAAAAAGAACTCGAATAGATTAATCATGAAATATAATAATACCATCAAGGATAAAATGAGATTGACCACGAGATGTGTTTCCAGGGGCTTGAGCAACATTCAACTTTTCCTCCTTCCTGCCCTGAAGCTTGGGGCAAGAAGATATAACATGACCGGGAACTTTGCAGTAGCGAAAAGAGAGGGACTTTGGGCACTTGTTCGCGTAATGGTCCTTCGAACCACAATTATAGCATTCCCCACGACCAAAGGAAGAAGTCTTTGCCACAGGGGTTGCTTGCTTCCCCTTTTTGTTGGAATAAGGACCTTTGAATTTGTTAGGCCTTTTCTTATTGTTGTTGAAGTTTTGGTTTGGAATCCACCACTTCAACATCATTCTCCCTATCCGCCTCTTCAAGACGAAGAGCGATATCAATGAGTTGGTCGAAAGAAACTTCTAATTTTAAAAGTAATGGCTTCTTGAGACACTTGTTCAAGCCATAGACAAATCTCTGATTTTTCTTCAATGGGGTGTTGATGTATTCAACCCCATATTTGGAGAGAGATTCAAAAGACGTGACATAATCTGCCACGGAAGATTCACCTTGAATAAGGTCTATGAAACGCCGAGCCAATGTCACCTTCTCTACCTCTGGCACGAATTTTAATTCGAAGTGTTCCCGGAATTGCTCCCAGGTGAGATCCGCTTCATTAATCTCAGAAATAAGAAGTTCGTACCAGTCCAATGCTCTTTCTTGGAGCATACTAGAAGCCAGCTGAACACGGTGAAGATCGATGAGGTTCATGCGAGAAAAGATTCGATCGCATGTCCTTAGCCAAGCCTGGACTTCAATAATAGTTTCAGAACCTTTAAATGGTTTCCCGCCCAGGTTGGTGTAATCATTGCACAAACGTGCAAACCCAGATTTAGGGTGAGTAGGTTCCGGATTAGAACTAGCTGCTTGAGCATTCGTGACAAGGTCAAGAAGTTGCTGGGTAGTCATAAAAACTCCATCTTGGGGTGGAGCGACGGTACGGCTCTGGGGCGGCCTGGTCTAGACATTTCTCTTCCTTTTTAAAAAGAAAGAAGAACAAGAAGAAGATTATTCACTAATGAATATCAAGCAATCTTGATAGATAAAACAAGGAACCATAAAAGAAAATAGGATGAATCGGTATGAAGACTTGAAGTAAATCCTAAAGCATGACTCCTAAGATGAACTTAGGACGATGATCCTTGTTATAATATTCCATACTGTTCCGAAGTTTCGCTCTGATACCAAGCTGTGACACCCCACCTCTATACCCACGCTAGCCAAGAACACTACGGAGTAATGCTGTCAACTAGCACGGAGAATAAGGCTGTTGAGGAGCGACCATCCATATAATTTCTTTGGATGAGCACCGATATGCCATATAAAAATATAAATCCGACGTACCGACACAAACTCAAAGTTACTACACAGTGGCTATAGTAATCTTCGGAAACAAATATATAAATAAGCATAACACAAATCATTCACAGATAATTCATATCACAAAGGCGGAAGAAGATATGAATATATAATTAACACATGAAAGTGTATATCAGAGTAGTGGTCAAAAAGATCCACAATAATACAAAAGAATAGCAACACGTGCTATACAAAAGAATACAACTATGAGTCAATATCTCAAGTGTATACACAAAATAAACTACTAATCTAAGTAGTTAGCCAAAAGTCAGAGTAATGAATCCCTGGGGAGAAGTCAAGAAGAAGCACCTGAAACATCTCGGTCTGACTCGAGTATTATTTAATAAGAAAATAATAAACGGATCAGTCTAGCTATAAATATCTGATGAAACGATATAGAATAAGAGATATGACTAAACACATAATAATCACAATGCCAAGCTGTGATATATATATATAAATAATTGAAAATCAACAAGATATTAATCAATATCACAAAATCTACACAAGAATCAAAGAAATGTCATACTCCCTATTTCGTTCACCAATCCATAAATATTGGCGATTATATCAATGTCAATCATAAAAGTCAATGACACTCAAATTGACCAATGCACAAATATTGATAAAGCCTATCAATGGAAATCACAAAGTCATTGACACACAAATTCGCCAATGCACAAATATTGATAAAACTTATCGATGGAAATCACAAAGTCATTGACACACAAATTCACCAATGCACAAATATTAATAAAACTTATCAATGGAAATCACAAAAATTGGTGAAACACAATTTCTAGAAATCATCTCAAGAAATCCAGAAATCACAAAAAGGGGGGAAGGCCTATCACAAATGGGAGCATAAAGCTCACCAACACGTGTATCACGAACGGAACGCTAATTCCATGGTTGCTAACCATCACAAATTGAGCCGAAGCTCCACAAACGGCCCAAAGACCATGGGTTGCTACCCCACCAAATTTGAGTCGACACTCCACAAAACGGGGTTTAGTCTCCCTCGCAGACAAAGAGACATCGCTCATTGCTAGTCTAAATCACAAAGATGATCGTCATGATCAACGAGAAGTGTCAATTACACTAAGCTAGTAAATATATGAATTTAGCTTCATGTCCCTTGCTTAACTTAAATATTTACGAACAAACTGTAGATCTTCACTAGAAAATTGTCACAAGAGATTCAATCGAACAAGTCCAAGAATTAACCAACGAAGTAAACGCAAGCATTTCATACCACTCGTTTTACTAGGTCGTTTAATTAGATTTCTCATACGAGTGAGGTAAAGGCTTGTATATACTAGTAGATTGGAAAACGGTTTTAAGAAACGAGCTTTGTAATAAAATAGTGTTGAAATCGTTTTGATGAAAGAATTTTGATATTTACTACTAGTATTGAAACCTTTATATTTTTAAAGTGACAAATCACAAAGAAGATTGTAGGAACAATCAATCACTAAAATTCACATTCGAAGACGTGAATAAAATCCAAAGAAATCGATACCGAATCCATCAAAATGGATATTCCCAAAAATCACGAAGAAAATATCATCAGAGTCGATAATAAGTGATAATAACAAAAGGGAATCAACACGAATCGATTAACGTTGGAAATTCAACCCAAAAAGGCAAAATGGACTGAAACAGCAGGTTCAGTCGACTGACCCTGTACCTGGAAATTTTCCAGGTTCAGGAAACTTTCTGTTTCTAGGTTCAGTCGACTGAACAGAGGATTCAGTCGACTGAATCATACCTGGAAACTTTCGGGTTCCAGGTTCAGTCGACTGAACAGACTTTTCAGTCGACTGAATCTTGCCTGGGCTATTTTTCAGCCTATCCAAATGAAGAGCAAACTCTTCCAAAATGCAACCGGACGAACATTGGCTCTAAGGATTTATGCCAATCGGCAACCCGGCCCTATATGCTCCTCGATGCATCACCAAAAGCATGATCAAACATCCATATAAGGATTTTCACACAAATTTGACTTAAAAACCCAAAAATTGGAATATTCACAAAACCAATCCAAATCAAGAGCAAATGCACATGAAGAAGTGTTAGAAATTCATACCCAACAACCAAAGATAATTATAGTCATAGATATGAGATAAAAATCTCACCTTTGAACCCAAATGATTGAAGAAGATGCTTGAAAGCAAAGGAGAATCAACCACTCTTCAAATCCAACTCAAGAAGCTTGATACATAGCTTTAAAAGAAGAACATTCCCAAAGTTAGGTTTAGGAATTTCTGAAATTGATAAGAGATTGAGTTGGAGAAGAAGAAGAGAAGCTTACCAATGGGTTCTTCTATTAGTTTGGAGCTAGAACTTGATTTGCAAAAGAAAACTAGGGCTTGAGTTTTAATTTCTCATCTCTCCCACCATTGTTGCTAAAGCTTGAGTAAAAAGGAAAATAGAAAGGAAGTGAATGAGGAGGAGAGGGGTTGGGACTGAATACATAAGTGGGCTTAGCCCAAATCAAAACCCTAAGTGAAAAAGTAGCAAAAATCAACTTACTCCAAACATATCGAAGCTTATACTTAAAAAGGTCGCAAACGGCATTTTAAACTCAATGGGAGTGGTCCCGAGTCCTAATTCGACCGTATGCAAAAAGTAGCTTTTCGGACAAAATTCCGAGTATCGATAAAATATTTAAATAAAATATTTAAACATAAAATCGACAAATATGCGGGTTGTTACAGGTTATTTTATTAAACACATACACCGCGATATTCCACCTTTAAGTGGAATTGGTCTTATATATGTACTTGGAGTTGATTTCCCGCATTATATAGCGGATGAGACTCTATTGTGCCGCATAATAGCGGATAATATTTTATATAAACCCATATACTGCTATATCCCATCTTGAAACACGAGTGGTATTGTGCTAACATCTGTGGATGCAGGGAAACAGGTTGGAGGGATCCAACTGGATTCCTCAAATAATTGAATTTGTTTCAATGTTGTGTGTTGATTATTATAATCTCTGTGTGATTATCTTTGTGATTGAAATTGTTGAAGGCTAAAATTTATCCGAATATAATTTTGGTATCGTTAGATACCGGAAATAAATAAAAATCTTTTGAAAATTCAGGTTGAAAGTTCATGTTAAAATTTATTTTTGAGAATTGGATAAATTTAAAAGAAGGAATTCTAAAATAATAAAGTTTTATTACTTTTAATATTATTGAATAAAATTTCAAAATTTGGGGAAAAACTTTAATAAATGGATTTCGGGTAATATTATTCAAAGGTTGAAGAATTTATTCAAAATAGGGATTTTAAAGTGTTTGAAAAATAAAGAAATTTATTTTCTTTAAAAGGAATTTATTTTTAAAAGAAAATAAATTTAAAAATCCATTTGGAAATTTATTATATGTTTTGAAAAGGATTTGGAATCAATTTGAAAATTGATTTGGGGTTTAGTAGAAATTGATTTCAATTTGAGATTTGAATAAAATTCACTTGGTGTTTAATTTCTTGGAAAATCAATATGGAATTTGATTTGGTTGTTTTTGAAATAAATTAAAAATTGAATTGTTGTTAAAAGTGAATATTTGAAATCGATTTGAAAATCGTATATCAGTGGATATTTGGAAATTTAAATTCACCATGGAATTTATAAAGGAAAGGGAAATTTGTTTAAAAATAAACATTGATTTATTTTTGAAGTGTGGAAATAAATTTACAAATTTGGAACGTAAATTTAAAATAAATCGGTAAGGATTTATTTAATTGGTTTAAATGAACTATTTTGAAATGAAAGTGTATTCTCCCTGGAAAGCCGAATAAAATTTCTAAATAGCTTTGAAAGATATTTACATATATATATATATATATATATATATATATATATATATATATAATCGTAGAATTGGTTTTGAAAAGGATACTTTGGAGAAATTAACTTCTTAAATTGTTTTAAATCCTTTAAGTAAAGATTTATTAAGTTGATATAGAAATGATTATTTCTAAGATTTAATCAATAATTGTTTTAGAAAATAGTTATTTAAATAGTTATACTCTATCTACTAATTTTATTTTGAAAATTAGTTTGGGCTTAAGTTATATGTAATATTGGTATAATATTTTTATAACTAATATTTTAAGTAAAGTGTTTAAAGAAAAATAGTTTTATTTCAAAGTGTTTTCCCGATATATTTTGGATAAGTGTTATAAATTATTCTAAAGTATTTGAACTCGGCTGATTTCCAGTGAAAATGAATAAATATTTGGAAGGGTTTCCGTGTAAGGAAAATGATTTGAAATTTGTTTTCAAAAGATGTAAAAGAGGAAAAGTCATTTGAAATTTGTTTTCAAATGGTTGAAGCGTGTAAAAATATATCTTGTAAAGATATTTTTGGAGAATAAATAATTTGGGAAATTACTTGGAATCTGGTGATGTTGTGCATATCTATTAATAGTTAAATAACCGACTATCAATATTTACCTTTAAATGGGTATTTGTTGTGATTTTCTTGAATTTAATGCTACACTTATTTTAAAATAAGCGCTCGTTATTCGGTTTAGCCGGGAGAGGACCTTTGGGTCATAAATCCCACTCCGAATAGTGATACGTCGTAATGGATAGCATTTGAAGACCGGTGTTGCGGACCGGATATTTTCGAAAACGGAAGAATTACCGTCGAATGTCTCTGCATCGGCTGATCTCCGATATAGAGATTTTATCACCCTTTGTGATGGGAAGTACGGATGTGATTAGTGAATATCCGGATTGCAAGGGCTTCTTTGGAAGTGCCTTCGGTTCTGTTCGATTCCGGAATGGACTTGTATGGATGTGTGTCTGACATTACAATTTGAGATGTAAAGCTGGTTTCTATCAAATACATTTCTGTTGGTGGCGGAGAATTTATTCTCTTAGCTTAAAACCCTTTTCTGAGATGTACGAGCTCAGAGGTTATGTAGTTGATGGTTACTATTGATACATTCCCAATTTGGTAATGTGGCATATGAAGTGCTACTGATCATTTGTTGATCGAAGCATGGCTTTGTGAAAAAGCATATCTTTGTGGACGAGACTTCGTCGGACCTCACACACTGGAATGGTCAAAACAGGAAGAATGCGGCAAGGTTTTAGGGGGTAGCGCCCCTTAGGGTATGTCCATTTCCTTCTAGATAGAGGTGGTATCATGATATGGAGCCCAAATACTTGACCTTTGTGGTTGTTGGTATTAAGGATCCTCAGATAAAGGTTGTTTACAACCGGGGGATGACATACTCGTGTCAGTAGTTACCTATTTTTGCAGAGGTAACCCGGCCTTGTGTTGGTAGAGATCCGGTTAGGTTCTCGGGGCGTCCTTTCTGAGGCGTACCCATGTGGCAATGGGAAGTTCCTTGGCCTGACCATTTGTTGGAAAATCCAAAGAAACAATACGAGCCTTGTATGGTTTTAGTTGTAGAACCTGCCATCTAATATGGTAGCTATAGTAGGCATACTATAATGGTACCTATGCTGGCTAAGATTAATATTGTACTTTCGAAATGTTTTCCTGCACTTTGCACTTATAGTAATAATATCAAAGAAATTTGCGTATTAAGCATGTTTGACTATCATAAGGAGAAATCTCCTCCAATTCTGCGTTTGCATTATGTGTGTGGCGAGAGGCCTTATGGTAGTTACATTTTATAAAAGCATTGCGGATCTATTTTAAAATATTTCTTTGTTTATTTTTAAAGATAAACTGTTTTAAGTTCTCACACCAGTCCCATGACTGACCTGGAGTTTATTATTCCCTTCCTAAACTCTGGGTGCCCATCATTTTCAACACAGGCAGCCTAGAGTCAGGTTATCAGGATATTCTGCAATTCAGGAGGTGCTGTGGAGCTCAAGAGGCAAGCTGGATGGCGTGGCGTATCAACTAGTATATAATATTTCTTTTCCACTGTTTGTTGTTGTAACACTCTGATAATGTAATGTGATGTAATGTAATAACTTATATAGTTCTTTGTTTTAAAGATAGTCATTTATCTATTATATGTTGTTCCGCCGCGAAATGTGAGATTATGTTATTGTTTCTGGTTCTTTTTTCTTCTTCTTCTACATCTTCTTGTTTAACCCTAACAATTCGGTTTTTCGGCCTTCGATTGCTCGGCAGTTGATACTGTGGATGTATTAATGTCGATTTTCGGGAGTCGGAAATGTCGTTCATTAGATGTTACCACCGACCCGGAAGCGTAATTGGTATATCTACCCTGGCATTGCCTAGTTGTGCCGTGTCACCTACCCTAGCGCACCTTGTACGAGTTTGGTTTTCTCCCGTAGCCCGTGTGGTATCCTCTGGTGGCTTCCCGATCAGGTGAGACTATGATATTGGATGGACTACTGGGACTATTACGCGTTAAGGTGGAAAATGTAAAGCCTTAATGCTATTTAAAAGTAAGTTTATTTTACTATAGACATTATTATAATAGCGAAATATTACTACATAGTAAATAGTTTAACGGATCCTTAGGAGATGTGAATCCGGAGCATCTCTTAAGTTACTGTACTCACATTTATTTCTGTTGATTTAACTCACATAAGATATTTTAGTTCTGACTCGAGTGTTTTGTCTTTTCAATTCGCTTGGGTCAGCCTGAGCATTTCAGGATTCAAAGACTTTAGCTCTGGAGAACGAAGTCGAAGATTTATATTACTATTATTTATTATATTCCACTGCACCATTTTGTTCCGCTGCATTGTTATTATTATTCTCTGGTATGTGTAACTCTGATATGCATTGTATAAGTAAAATCAAATGTTTTTGTAAAACAGCTTTATGAACTGTTTATTTGATTATTGTATTTTATCATTCCGCTGCAAGATTCTATTTTGTTTTTTCCTTTCTCTGCTTATTCTTATTTACCCCATAACAATCCGCCCTTCTGTATGGTTTAAGTCTGACGTGTGTGGTTTATTGTCGATTTAAAACGTATAAAAAGGCGGGACGTTACACTCCCACTATTACCTACCTGCTTATGCCAAACCACCCTGACCAAACCAACCTATTTCACCGAAAACGATCCACTCTGCCGACCCCAAATTCTCACAAATGATTGTAAACGATCGATCGTATATAACCGATCGAAAATACCCGATCCTCACTTCAAGTGCCGACCCATAGTTTTTTGGTGACTCCATCACCCAATACCGACCCATCATCCATCACACATCGAACCCTATTCATCAAGGCCGACTCAGAGTAATCGCCAATATGACTCGAAGTGGACCAACCCTTGACGTTACGTCCACCTATGTTCAATTATGACTTCCGCAGCCTCCGTTTTGTAGCTGGGCCAAGGTGTCGGGTAACAACATTCATCCTTTCTTATATAGTGTCAATTAATAATAACTTATTTATGAATCATTTCTATCATTTCTTAAGTTTATAAACATTTTCTTAGATAATATTCACTTTTTACTATTCAATCTAATTATTAGCATTTAACATTAACTTAAGCTTATAACATTTCTTGTACATTAAAGTTCTTATTTATAGAAATAATTCCAATTGAACACTTTCATTACTTAAGTTTTACTTGTATAATATTCTATTACATGTTCCTATTTAACATTACAACTTTTTAAAAATTTCTGATAAGCTATATTTGTGTTTTAAGAATGTAATTGAATGTTACAAAAGTTTATCTTATTTATTTTAGTTAACAAAATGTTCAATTGTTGCATCATCTAAATTTTTATATCTTTAGAATTTATAAGTTACAAATTTCCAATTTCTTATATATTTCATTTATCATTTAGCATCCAATTTCTTATTTTTCATTTTAGAAGTTTCCAACTATTAAAATAATTAAGATTTTATTTCATTACAATAATTGAACTCCCTAATTTATGGAAACTTAAGAACTAAATGTTGGGTTCATTTTGAAATCTTTTGAAATAGTATACACACACTCTCATATCTCGTATATCCAATTATACGTAGAAATTAATAATCAAGGTTTGTTTATCAAAACAAATGTGTAGTAAAACTACTACAGTGGCCTTCCTACTTTGAAACTCGAAAATAAATGTCAATGATGCGGCCGTCATCACCGAAATTATTTTCCAACGATAAAAGAGGGAAGTACAGAACTTATTTCCTTTAAAAGTTCTTTTAAAACATTTCTTTCAAATCACTTTGAAAATATTTATATCCAAAATACTTTCAAATAATACTAATATTATATTCCAAAATCTTTGAATACTAATGTCAAAACCCCATAACTTAAGTTCTCAAATTTCCAATTAAGTTCGTTTTATTTATAAATTCTTATTTTTGCAACCAATATTATAAAATTTCACTACCTAACAAACATATCACATACAACTATATTCATTTATAAAATTATTCTTTTATATACAAAATATAATCCTAGGTAAAATTATTTCATTTACCAATATTTCGAAAACAATATTGTGTCGGTCTGCCCTATTAAGTGTTTAGAATTCCCTATCAATGCCATAACGTCCTATGTAACGACCAGAATTTATAAATACTAAACATAACATATTAACACGATCTAAAAACATTTATATAACATTAAAAACTCTCATATATATACACACTCAGACAGACTCATTCTAGGGTATTACTACCCTTTCTCTAATGAGTGAAACCCCACAAAACTGAAGTTATCACGAAACCAAAGCTTTGGTACCAAATGTAACAACCCGCCTTTTTAGACCGTTTAAATCGACAATAAACCACATATGTCTAATCCAACCATTCAAGAAGAAGAATTGTTATGGGGTAAATAAGAAATGAAGAGAAAAGAAAGAAAAACAAAGCATAGAATCTCACAACGGAATGAAAAAATAAATCAAATAAACAGTTCATGAAGCTGTTTTAGAAATAATATTTGATTACACTTTTACAATACAAATCAAAGTTATACATACAGCAGGAATAAATAAATAATGAAGCGGAATAACATGATGCGGTGAAATAATAAAAATAAATAGTAAACTAATCTTCGTCTTCATCCTCTAAATAAAAAGGTCTTCAATACACTGAAAGCTCAGACTAACCAGAGAGTAATGAAAAGACAAAACATTCGAGTCGGAACTAAAAGATCTTATGTAAGTTAAATCAATACTAAATAAGTATGAGTAAAACTGCTTCAGAGATGTTTACGGGATTTTACATCTCTTATCCAATATCTAACGTACGTGCAATAACTTAACAGATGTTCGGGATTCCATCTCCTAATGATCCGTTAAACTATCTACATACATAGTACAATATGCTATCATAATATGTCTATAGTAAAGTAAAGTATTAAAATAGCATTAAGGCGCTACCCATATCCCCCTAAACACATTTTATATAAATGTCGTAGTCTATACAGATACTGTAAACTCCATCGTAAACTGGTGGACTATCAGGTAGCACTCAATAAGTATGACACAAACCAAACACGTAATGGACGCTATAAGGCATGTGACAAGGCATGCGTGGCAATGCCCAAGGTACGATACTACCGTTTTGCGTATCCGGACTGGTGGTAATGCATAGCAGCTACTACCGTCCACCTCGAAACACAAAATTAAATCGAGGGGTGGCCATCAAATCAGTCATAAAGTAATAAATATAGTATCGAAGAAATGTATCCGATCGGAGGAGCGACCTCACTTGGCCCGGCATGGCTCCTGTTTTAGTCATATCAAGCTGACCTGAGAGGGTCAGGGCTACGTTCATACCTCATACAGAATCGTGTGCCAAGCCATCCTACTTCATTTTGGATTCTCCACCACGTGAACAGTTTTTAAAGTGCTTTTTGATATTGGCAGAGAGTATGACAATATTCGATCCCGGTTTCTTTAACAACTAAATGCTTATTTTAGACCAGTTGGTTCTTTTAATTTTTCAAAACTGATTCATAATTGATATCACTATACCATATCCACTTCAAAATCAGATCACTTCCAAAATCATATTCACTTTAAAAAATCATATCATTTTTGCCAAAAAATCATATCACTTGTGAAATCGTATTCATTTTCAAAATCATAACCACAAAATAGGTTAAACCATCATATCAAAATATTCACATTTAAATCAATTAAGTCTAAATCAGAACAGTTCCAACTTTAAATGGTTTGAATATCAAAAGTAGTTTATAAATTGGAATAGTTATACATTAAAAATAGTATAGATTTAAAAAGGTTATAGATTAAAAAAGTTATATATTAGATATAGTTTATATATTAGAAATAGTTTATATTAGAAATAGTTTATATTAAAATATATTTATTAAAAGTTGTTTATAAATATAAAATAATATATGTATTAAAATAGTTTATAATTTAAAAATAGGTTATATACAATAGTTTATATATTAGAAATAGGTTATATTTTATAATATGTTATATTTGAAATTAGTTAATGTATTAAAAATTTACTAATATATTAAAATGGTTTATATGACAAAATAGTTTATATATTAAAGAGTTGTATGTTAACAGGGTTTATATTGAAAAATAGATTTAAATTAGAATTCTTTCTTTCAATTTCACAAATCAATTCTAATCAATCCTAGTTTAACAATTTCAATCCAAAAGGCTAAATGTTTCCATTCAAATCCTTATTAAAAACTAATTCCATTTATATCGATTTCAAATCCATGTTTGAACTACAAGTTTAACCATTTCAAATTCAATAGGTTTCAAAGTTTAAATATTCGAATTCTTACAATAACTCAAATTTGATGAATTATATTTATATTTTGAAATTCAACTTTAAGATTTCAATTTAAATTTTTTATATAATTCATTTAAACCAATTACAATTTCAACATTTTAAAAGCTTGGATTTAAAAATATTCCAATTCATATAAATCTAATTTTATTTCATTTAAAATAATATCATTTAACTAGATTCAAAAATTAAGAATTTAAAAATCATTTAATTTAACCAATCCAGTGTCCGTGTATAATTTTCTGCCCTATGGTCAAGTGATGTGGATATATATCATTTCAACCCGCAATAACTTAAATTTACAGGTATATATCATTTCAACCTGCAATCCCGAATAAAATTCAAAATCCATAAAATCGCTCGAGTTTAGCATTTCAATCCATAATGATTTTTCACTTAATCTATAAGATCGTTTGGGTATGTATCATTTTAACCCATAGTGATTTCCTAATAGCAAACTAAGGGAACTTGCTATGTGATAATAACATATAAATAAACATACATCCAATCATCCAAAATATCAAAAAATAAGCATCCATCACGATCATCATTCAAATCAACCAATAAATAATAACAAATAAACTGGTTATCATTATTAGGTATTTAACTGGCAATTTAAAATTCAATATTAAATTAACTGGCAATTAAATTCAATAAAATTCAAATTTAACTGGAATAACAATTTGAATATACCAAACAACAATCAATAAAATTTTAATCACATCATAAATTTGATTTAACTAAAATAGCATGATATAGTATTCATGAGTGGGCTAAAACACCCACCTTTGATTTATCGACAATTTAAAATCCAAATAAAGGCCCATATTTGAACAGTCTCAGAATGCAGCCAAACTAGTTCCAATATGTCTGGAATTTTGATACGATCCCAACAGAACAAATTATGCGTGAATCTGAGCTCGTATGAAAACGATATTAAGGTTGGAACTTTTAAAATCAAAAAATTTAAATTAGAAATAAATTACAAGGGCATATACGTAAATTACCACGTCTTCCTCTGTAAACCCTAACCGCCGAAACCCTATACATACATCGTGACCCACCCTCACAACGCGTTTCAGCTGCCGTTGGAGATGTCGCCGCCTCAATCAAAACGCGCCACCACCATCTACATCTCCGGCCGAGCTTCCTCCAAGCACGTGGCCACCTCCGTTCATCACGAAACCACTGCCGCCGCGCCCAATATCTCCCAGTTTCGGCGATTCTAAGCACCACTAGCACAAAAGAACACCAGATCCAAGGCTTGCTCGACGTTATCTTCCCAACGCAACTCTACGATCGTCAAACGGTCGGCGATCCACCGTTGGATCATAAACCCTAGAAATGGACGGTTGAGAAAGATCGTCAATTTCTAGTCAAATGGTGCATCAAATGGAAAAATGAATTGCTGCAGTGAATTTCGCTCGTCAAGATATTTCCAACGACATATAATATGACAGGGTTTGGAGAGTTTGAATTTTGAAATTGATTTTTTGAAATTGAATTTAGGGTTTGGAATTGAAATTAGGTTTCTGCCATTGGAGATGGGAGATAGGAACAGATAAGATTAGTTGTATGTACAAAAAATCAAAAAATAAAGTCTGTTAGGGTTAGAAAAATCTATATATATATATATATATGTGTGTGTGTATGTATATATATGTCTATATATATATGTATATGAAGATGATAAGAATGAATAACATATCGAATTGGTTTGAAATGATAACACGACCCCTAAAGTCCGTTCCTTTTCCGAAACGAAAGTAGGTCATCCGATATATTGAAATAGAAGATTTCGATATTTTTAAACTTAATGGAATGGATTTCAAACTCAAAATCCATTGAATACAGAAGTTAGTGTTTAAGATCAGCTTATTTTAAATTGAATTCATTAAATTGATTTCCACGTGTTTCGAGCCCGCACGATCAAACGACAAGTCTGATTGCTACAAAACTTGGAATCCTACAATAATTTACTATTATGGGTCTGATGAAATTGGTTTCGTCGTAATCCGAGACAGTGGCCAAAATGGCTAATTTTCACGTTAATTAAATAAATTATTATATTAAATTAATTTAATCACCTTTAAATTCAAATTTAGAAGTTAGCCATTTTTCATCATTCTTGATACATATAAATTTATAATCTTTTAAAATAGCCTACAAGATCAATTCATTCTTTTTTCCTCTGACAGATGGTCCATGTCAAAATTCAATATTTAAATATTGCACAATTTACAACGTTCAATTGCAATTGCAATAAATTCATTAATCATAATTTAAATTCCAATAAATTCATTTAATTTTGATTTCACTCTTATTGTTATATCAACTATCATCTTATGCATATAATTAACATTGGTTTATGTTTTATTACAACAATATTCTACAGTTATCATCTTAATTCATATTAACCACAAGCTATTGCAATTGATTTACAATTTAATTTCAACAGATTAAATAATGAGATGATAACTAAATAGTTACTGCACATTAATAATTCAAACACATTTCTATGTTTATTTTCGACAAACAAAGCTAATAAATTCACATACTGATTAATTTTCCTGTATTAACCAATTTCAATTAATTACATACAATTTCACCATTAAACACAACATTAAATTTATTTCCTTATTTACAATTTATAACCAATTTAACTTTACAATTATTTCAATTGATTGAAATTACATTAAAATAATTGTCAATAACATTCATACAAGATTATTAAATCATATTCAAATTATTTTTCTTATTAACAAATCAAAAATTTTATTTCTTACAACATTAAATTTCAACTTCTTATTTAATTTAATATTTTTATTATCGAAAATTAGGGGTTGTTACATTTGTTCTTTCGGTCATCACTTGGATTAAAATAGTTGTCATATGAAGTCAGCTTTTTTTCAAAATAGTGGCCTTTTGGGCATAATTTATTTTCGATGCCCGATCCATAGAGAAAATAAATGAAATGTGCACATGCTATACTTGGATATTATATGATTGGAGACATGTCGGTGATATGCTATAGGATGGAAACTGCATTAGATAGGCATGCAAAGACAGTTCGCAATGGGTAGCTAGGTAGGTGAAGGACATACTATTGAGATATGTTATGTAGGAAAGCCAGCACCATAAGTTGTTGGGCTTTTCTGAATTTTATAAAGAGTAGGAAAGTAGGCACGTTTGAGTGGGATTCCTGAGAATTGGTAGGTGTTCACACATTTTATGTTTATCCCATCTGCAAACGCACGTTGAAGATTTAGCAATTATGGTATAGACTAGTGGGCATATAAGGTGAATGTAGAGATTGAGTCTAGAATACTCCGTAGGCGTATTCACATCTTAGGACTTGATGCGACATGACATAAAGATGAGAAAATGAAGTTGGTCCAAATATGGTGAATAAAAGGTTTTGATGAGAGTACATGCGAACTAGAGGAGAGAATCCGAGTTTCCATCATAAGCTTTCTTGGAATAAGTTCCTTCTTTGGTTAGTTTATAGGCTAGTTTGCTCATTAGGTTGTTGTTTGTTTTCATGGTTGCTTTAGTTAGCTAGTCGACATAGGCATGGATGCTAGGACTGATTGTATACATGTCCTTATGAAGTGTTTTGATAGTTATGGTAGCTTTTCTGAGTTATACCGGCTTAGTTTTTACTGTGTTGGTGTACATGTACATACATTCTGACCTAGAACAAAAACGTATAGTTAGGTATTCTAACTTTTGTTAGATAATTGTATATATGCCATTTCTTTACATATGTGTTTTCTGGTTGTATTTATGGGCGTAGTCGCTTACTTGCACATTGGACGATGCATAAAGGTATATGGATACATATATAAAGAAATATATATCTGCATATGTTAGGATGTTTGCATATATATATATATATATATATATATATATATATATATATATATTATATATATATATATATGGGTTGCACTGCATGTGCATTTATATAGGAGGGCGAATTAGTTGCATTGCACTCATCTCATATCATCGTATTTTATCTATCATCGGTACTATATACTTTTGGTTGTGTTTTTGCTTTTGTTGTATAATAGATGCTAGATAGATGTAGCTATCTCTGTTTTGAATGTTACTACATTGTAAAGCAGGTTGAATTATTCGTCACTTGGAATTTCGGGGAGAAAATTCTTTTAAGAGGATAAAATGTAACACCCCCATAATTTTACAAGATTGAATGTTTAAATTAAAAAGGGTAAAACCATAATTTCACATAAATAGCAAAATAGTAATTTTTTTACAGGAGATAGAATAGGCTTCGGGATGAAACCAATTGTGAGCGGAATGCTAGTTACAATTGAAAAATAAATATAACTTGCCCAATATGGTTAAATGGACTACAAATAAGAAGTCAAACTAACATTTTCGTAATACATTAATTTCAAGATTTCAATCTAAATGTGAATTATTTCAATCTATAAATAGAATGAAAACTTATTCTCTAATCACACTATAGCCTAAACATCTTGCCTCTAATGTCCATCTTCTTCTTCATCAATCTCCAAACAAAATCAATATTGTAACGACCCCACCGCTATACCCATATTATTAAAGAATGTTATAAGTAATGTTGTAACGACCCGGAAAATTTTAACAATTTTAATTGATTCTATAACGTATTTAATTGAATATTTGTGAAATCTTATAATAATTGAATTTTTAAATAAAATGTTTATATATTTAGAATACGTATATTTAAATATAGCAGATTGTAAATTTTCAAATAATTTTATGGAAGTTTATTTAATTGAGAAAACGTGCTGTCCAATTCAAGCTATTAATTGCTTTAATTGATTTTTGAATCAGAGCGTAACGGTTTCTTTTTACTACCGTTAAAGATTTCTATTGCTTAATACTTTTCCAATTCAGGTAGACTTTTCCATTCGTAACCATTAATAAATTTGAGATCATCGACCTTGCATTTATTATTCCTTGTAGTTTCGTGCACTGACTTTACCCTTCCCACTACCCATAATTTTCTCTATACGTTTCTTTTGCAATTGAAGCGTATATTTATATTTATGGTGGTGCGTTTATTCTGGTCTCTCTTTATTTTTGTTTTTAACGCTTGAAAGAATCTCAAATCATCAAGCTAGTAGCATCCGTTCCTTCCCTCGCTTTCATAAGGCCTATAATATATAAACCACTTGCTTATAGATCTGAACACAACTTTGTCATCAAATTTAATGTGCCTTCCTCTCCCTATTATTTCGGTTCCAACCTTCCTAGTGAATGGCTTTAATAATTTTTGGCTAAATCATAACTACGGACTTTTCAAATTTCTTTCATTTTTTATTTTTTTCCAATTCCTTCATTTGCTTCAAAAATTTTAAACGTGCCTAATCATCTCAGCATGTATATATAATGTAAGCCTACCTTTCCTTGGAAAGCTATTGCTCACAAAATTTCCTGATTTCTTTCCTTTTATCCATTTTTATATCCTTGACTTTCAAAACTCATTTTGTGTTGTACAAACAAACAAAAATTTATTGCTTTAAGTGTATAGCTAAATCAACTATTGACCATTACAATTACTTTTATTTTTATATTCATTTCAATTTATTACTTAATAACGTTTTGATGAATCAATGGACAGCTTTACGTTTCTTTGGCTTTTGAAAACTTTATATTTATAGTGTACGTTTCTTTTGCATTTCAAAAATTTGAAACATGCTGCCCAATTTAAGCCATTAATTGTTTTAATTATTTTTCTTAATCGACATATAACCGTTGCTTTTTATTATTCCTGGATTTACATCCATACTTTAATCTCTTCTGTTCCATTTATTTCATTTGAAATCTAAATTTATTTACCATTCATTTATACGCCTCTTTCTCTTCCTCTTTTTACGTTTTTCCCTGCTTGCAAGATCTGTTGCCATTCCCGTATTTATTTCTTTTCTTTTTGAAATTTAAAACGTATACGTTTTACATTTATTTATTTCTAAACCATCCATTGCCTTTCCTTTAAATCAATCCATTCTCTTCTTATTTGTTTTAATTTATTTCCTCTTTTCACCAACACTCAATCTTTATACATATTTGTTTTAATTCATTTTCTCTATTCATGTGCATTCAATCTTTATACATATTTGTTTTAATTTATTTTCTCTTTTCACCAGCATTCAATGTTTATATACATATTTGTTGCATTTTATTTCCTCTGTTCACCAGCATTTAATCTTTATATATTTGTTTTAATTTATTTCCTCTTTCTTTTTTTTCTCTCCTTAAATTATAGGAATAAATTCCTAAATTTCCTCTAGCCATTACTATCTTTATTTATTGCCACTTTAAACAAAATTTATTTCCACTCTATCAATGTGAGGCTTCTCTTATAAATACAAATCACTCGTACATACCCTACTCCATATCAATAGATCTTCATCTCCTCTCTTGCGTGTGAAGCTTCTTCTGTAGGTAAATGGCTGCACTAATTTTTTTTTTCTTCTTATTTCTTTTCTTTTTCTTCTTCTTTTTTCCTCCTTTTCTTTTGTTTTCTTATTGTTTATATTGCTTTTGCTTTTCCTTTATTTTAAGCATAACATGCTTCAAGTATATATTTTACATTATAAGTATGTTTATATAGTGCAGCGCAAGTATACATTAAATATAAAGTTATAAACATTTGCATTTGTTCTATGGTTAGTTTTATATGAGTATTTATTGAAATTTGTTTAGTATGACTTCTGAATATACATTGGGTTATTTCATACTGTTTATATATAATATAAGATGTTTAGCAGTCTGCATATATGTTACACCATGTAAGATTTTTATATAAAAAAAGAAAGGTGTTAATTTTATATTGTATTGTTTATAAAAAGGTGTTAATTTTATAATATATATATTGTGGGACAGTATACATTTATAAACATATTAATATACAGTAAGCTATAAAACATAAGTTTGATATATAGGTAGAGTTTGCATGGGTTTAAATTTCCTTCTGTTGTTTAAAATATAGTTGTAGAGTTATAAAATTTTGGGTAGAATATATAGTATAACATATTTTAAGTTAGTTTGTGTGTCTGTCCAGAGATGAATTATTATACAAATACAGTTTTATAAGATCTAAGATTTGTTGTTTTAAAATGTAAGTTTATACTAATGATTATATGGGTTAAAATTTGACATTGATATTTTTAAGATGATAAAGGAAGTTTAATGTAAGTGTTAACATGTAAGAAATGCCTGAAGCCTGTTTTAATATTAAAGAAAGTACTGGAATTTAAATTGTTAAATTAAGTTGGAGCTGTGCTCTCGCCCTTCTCTTTCTTATAAATATTTTGCAAAAGGTAAATTTATATCAAGTATAAGGTGTGTAGTGTTTCAACAAATTAAGAAAAGTCGATATTGGTCTTAACAATAATAATGTGGAATGTTGACTTAAATGTTGATTTAAATATGATTATAAAAAAAATTTATGTTAATATTGGTTTTAAACATAGTTTTGCAGTTTTCTATTATTTGCGTTTGTTTGAAAACGTATGTATGTATATGTAATTTTAATGCGTTTCAAAACTAATATTGGTTAAGAGAGTAGTATAATAGAATAATATTTGTATTTCATTTCGGTCTACATAAAGCAGTTTCTGATCTATTTTCATCGATCTCTATTTATCAGTTGTCCATCGTATTCGTGCCAATCTTGCTTCGCTTTGAAAATTTTGTTTGGATTTGTTCGATGTCTAGATCGTGATCCAGCGTAGCTCAATTCTTTGTCCAATCTATCTAGCCTCGAAAGGTGAGAAATCACTCACGATTAACGTTCTTTTATTTACTAAATTTGATTTCAATTGAGACGACAATTGAAATATGAGGCTGTAGTTATTTAAATTGTTATATATGCTATTATCTGTAACTATTCACTTATGGGATATGACACCATATCCTATTGTTTGTATATTTATTTTGATGATATATGCCTGTTGTTATTATTAATTACATATCTGTTATCACTCTGCAAGTTCCCTGTTAGTATAAAAAACACTATGGGTTGAAATGATACATACCCGAACAGACTTTAGAATAGGAGAAAATCGTTATGGGTAGAAATGATAAATCCAAGCGATTTTCATTTAATTAAATTGGGATTACGGGTTGAAATGCTATCCACCCGTATACATTTAGTGTACGGATTGAAATGATAAATATCCGTAACACTTGACCATATGATAAGAAATATATACAGACATCGTTGGTCCATATATATAAATATTTTGAAATTTAATTCATTGTTTTGGAAAGAAATATATGGTCTTATTAAATGTTAATCCTTAATTTTTTTTATATATAAAGGGTAATGATATATAGATTTAATAATATTTAATTTAGTCAAAATTTGATTTAATACATAAATTATGATAAATATTTATGTAAATTTTATTCCAAAAAGTATTCTGCAATTTACTAAGATTGGGAGATAAATGTGGGTTTATCTAAATGGTATTTAAATAAGGATTTGTTCAATTAAATCAATTTGAAATTATTGAATGGGAAATTTAAGGGTATGATTTTGTAACTGGATTTTTATTTAAGTGATTTAATGAATATTTCATGTTTAAATAAATTAAAGAAAATATTGAGTAAAATGTAATTTAAAGTTACTTAAATGATATTGTATCTAATGAGGGATTAATTTAAGACTAGATAATAATGAGGTTAAATCGAGATCTATACGGAACTATTAAATTGAACATTTAATTAAATATTGAAGCTTTGAACTATATTGGGATTTAAATGGTTTATTTTGAGATTCGGATATGTATTTGAAATCAGTATAGTTGAATTTATTATTTAGAAACTAAATTGATTAAAAAGTTAGTTTGAAACGTTGAATACTTAAAGTTTTGAAATATATTGAATATAAATGGTATTTTGTGGTTTCAAATCCGAATTAGAGATCGATAAAATTGAAGTGGTTATTTTAGAAATTGAGTTGAATTTAAATTAATAAATTGAGATTGAAATAGATTTAAATGGGATGGTCGGGTTGATGCTAAACGATTTGTTAAGTTGAGGGAATTGAAATTACTTTACTGTACAAATTATTTAATATATAAAATTACTATTTGGGAAGTATAGAGATATTTGAAGTGAAAATGATATTTGGTTTTGAAGTATAAATTAAGTTGAAAACACTACAGTGTTATAGTGTATATTTCTATCTTTTAGATAGTTCCATGGACCCTTAGAGGATGTTTATCCCAAACATCCTCTAAGTTAATTATATTTCAGTTGATATTTCACTTGAGTTAGATTTATAGATATAAGAATGTTAATCCTGACTCGAGTGTTTTGTGTTTTGCTTTACGCTCGGGTCAGGCTGAGAGATACAGCATTTGAGACTCACCTTCGAAGTTGGAGTTTTGCTTGAAGATCCAGCTATCTATCCCTTCAGTCATCCAGTTGATTGGTTCAGAGAAGCCATCTGTTGCATTGGAGACTTCATGGCATTTGAACAATTCGGTTGTATTTTATTTCTAACTCTGAGGTATATAGTAGCTTCATGAACTACTATTCTTTATCTATTCCGCTGCATTGTATTACTCTGTGTAAGTGATCTATGATTGATTTATTTACTGTATATTTTAAGTTTTGCCAAATTTTATTAACAATTCAGTATTTTGAATTATTCAAGTCGGACATGTACGGTTTTATTGTCGATTTGAATGGTCCAAAATAGCGGGTCGTTACAGTTGGTATCAGAGCTTTGGCTCTAGGCAAAACTTAGCATATATGGTAAATTTATTTACAGAATCACTTTCGTTCAAAGTTGAATCTCTTCCTTTTTGACTCAATTTCCTTTGACTTTTGGAATGCCTCTCGGTTCCGAAATTCATTCTTGTCTCTTCCTATTTATATTCGTTTGATTCCGGAGTATCCCATAACTCCACTGAATGATTTGTAAAGGTGGTGAAAACTCCTTTTCAATTGGCATTGACTCACCGAAGATTTCTGTATCCTCGGTTTATGATGCTGCTATATCTTGTTATGCCGAATTCTATATCCCTTGCGATCGAATGTCGAATTGCCTCAGAATTCTACACCGATCTAATTGTGGAATCACAGTTGACCGGTAAAGGTCGCCCGCGATTTATAGAAGTATCCATCTTCTATTTTGTAATTTAATTATCTCATCTTTGATCGAGTCTATCTTCGAATCAGGATTCTATTGATTGGAGTTCCTCTAATTTAAATCTCAATCTTTATTTTGAAATCCATTCTTGAATCACCCTTTGAAAAATCGGGTATGTTGTATTTTTGAAATTGTTTATACCGAAATTATTATTTTGATAACTATGATTTTATTCTATATATAAAAGTAAAATGTTTTCGATAAGGATTTTTACTTATATATAAAGCAAATAAGAAATGTTATTCTATATAAAAAGGTTTTCAAAGGATTTGAAATTTTGAAAAATTATAAGAAATTGATTTATATAAAAATGATTTATAACTGTAGAGTTAAATTTGAAATTCAAGAATTGAATTCCGGTATTTTGAAATTGGTTTTAATATTTTGGAAAATATATAAAAATAATATGATTTAAAAGTATTTTTCCGAATAAGAAATGTTTCAAATGAGTTCAAATGAATTCCAATAATTTTGAAGAAATTTCAAAGAAGTTTTCAAGAAAATAGAAATCCAGAACTCACTTATATCGCTGGAAAATAATTTCGGTGATGAGTGCACGCATCATCGACATTGATTTTCGAGTTTCAGAGTGGGGGAGTGGCCACTTTAATAGCTTCGCTATGCAAGTGATTTTGTAAAACCGTTTTTGATTTCAAATTCCGAAGTATAATTTGATATTTTAGAAAGATATAAGTATATATTTGAAACAATTTAAAATGAGACCGGTGTTCAGTCCTCGAGTTTCGGATTTAATAATTGGTTTATTGATTTAGTGTTGATTTTCAACTGTTGAATTGAAAATTTGATTTCCCTAACTATTTTGAATGTTCGAACACTTCCAAATCGAGATTAAATTTTCAAAGCTAAGAAATTTCGAGGAGTATAAAATGTTTGATAAAGAATATAAATTTAGTTTTGAAATGTTTTGAAAAAAAACATGGTTTTGAATAATGGTTTTCAGAAAGGTAAATTGGATATTTCAAATAGAAATAGATAGTTCAAAACTTTTAAAGGGATACTTATAAATTTGGAAACTATTTTTAGTATAATTGATTTGAGAAAATATTTGGTTTTGAAATTTAATTGAAATTAAAACCAGTACTTATATGGTGATTTTGGAAATGAACTTGTTTGACTTGAATTATTTTAATTTGAAAACTGGGATTATTTTCTAAGCCTATTATTATGGGAACTTTGAAATTGAGATATTTAATTTGGAAGAAAATTTGGTGAAATCATATATGATTTTGAAACTGATATTGAAATGATTTGAAATTTGAGAACCTTATATTATTAAGCACTTGATTTAGGAGTGGTCGAACCTATATAAAATGGATTGTATAAGTATGAAGTTGATTTGAAATCTATTGATTTGAAAGGTACTCAATTTGGAAAGAGATTTTATATAATCGAAGTCTATATAAGTATGATTTGATCTACTATTGATTTGGAAAGTATTCGATTTGGGAAAAATGAAATCCTATATATATGGACTTTATATAAGTACGATATTTGAAAGTGATTTGAAAAGGTACTATATGATATATATTTTCGAAGTAAAGATATGGAAAGTGCCTTCTACTTGATATCCGCTTTGTGGCCACATCGTGGATTCATTCTATCGATATTATTCTCTCTGATTTTTGGTTTTCCGGATGTAATACTCGAGTGTTCCCACCGTGGCGTAACCCATGGTTTTTTTTCTCTCGTGAATGCATAGCGCAATTGCCTGGCTGAGTCTTGCCTAGGGGTACGGATTGTTTCCTAGGGGATCCAGGCGTAACCATTGTGTATCCTGCAATCTGTGTAGGTCGCGAATAGTAGCGCAAGTGCCTGGCTGAGTCTTGCCTAGGGGTACGGATTGTTTCCTGGGGGATCCAGGCGTAACCATTGTGTATCCTGCACTCTACTAGTCATCATGGCATAACTCGCAGGGCTGAGAAAGCTTACGGATATGGATTGTTTCCTGGGGGACCCAGGCGTAACCATTGTGTATCTGCGAACCATGATCGGACAAAGGTTTTGGTTTGGTTGATTTGTTTGGATTGTACTTTCCATATTTGTTTTTAAAAGGTTTTCCAAGTATTTTCACTGGGTGTTGAAACAAGTCTACTAAGTACTTGAAGAATTCTAGCTTTGCGCCTGATCAACGCATGGCCAGAGTCTGCAAGAACGAGGATAAACTTGTTAAAACATCGAGTTATAAAAGTATTTTCGAAAGAAAAATTGGTTTCGATATAAAAGTATTTTATTTATAAAGGTATTTTATTATAAAAGTATTTTCAACAAAGAAATTTTGTATTAATATTTGAAATTTAAATTCTTATGGTTTGAAATAAATTATTCGTGCCCGATTCTATTCTTTTGAATCTACCTCATCTGCTCAGCTTTATTTTTCACCTATATTCCATTTTCGGAATCTACCTTCCTTTCCTTTTTGAATAAATCTTTTAAATATTGCTTATTTGTATACTACATTGTTTTATATAAAATTTTAGAATTATAAATATTTTTGAAGTTATAAATTAAATAAAACATCTTTAAAGAAAATGATTATTAATTTATTGATAATATTTGAAAGGTATCTTGAGATAAATTAAAATTTTCATAAATTTTGGATTTAATATTTTCAATAGTCTTTGTAAATAGAAGTAATAATGTAAATAATTGTTTGCAAAGGAGTTTGAGAAGTATTAAATATTAAAGAAAATTTAATTTCAAATGAAGTTTTCAAATAAATATTTTAAATAAAATTTATATAGTTTTAAAATTTATTGTTTATCTTGGCTTTCAATCTATTTTTTTCTGGTTGTTTTATTCTCCTACCTCCTTCCTTTTCGGGGACGAAAAGTTTTGAGTGGGGGAGAGTGTAACGACCCGGAAAATTTTAACAATTTTAATTGATTCTATAACGTATTTAATTGAATATTTGTGAAATCTTATAATAATTGAATTTTTATATAAAATGTTTATATATTTAGAATACGTATATTTAAATATAGCAGATTGTAAATTTTCAAATAATTTTATGGAAGTTTATTTAATTGAGAAAACGTGTTGTCCAATTCAAGCTATTAATTGCTTTAATTGATTTCTGAATCAGAGCGTAACGGTTTCTTTTTACTACCGTTAAAGATTTCTATTGTTTAATACTTTTCCAATTCAGGTAGACTTTTCCATTCGTAACCATTAATAAATTTGAGATCATCGACCTTGCTTTTATTATTCCTTGTAGTTTCGTGCACTGACTTTACCTTTCCCACTACCCATAATTTTCTCTATACGTTTCTTTTGCAATTGAAGCGTATATTTATATTTATGGTGGTGCATTTATTCTGGTCTCTCTTTATTTTTGTTTTTAACGCTTGAAAGAATCTCAAATCATCAAGCTAGTAGCATCCGTTCCTTCTCTCGCTTTCATAAGGCCTATAATATATAAACCACTTGCTTATAGATCTGAACACAACTTTGTCATCAAATTTAATGTGCCTTCCTCTCCCTATTATTTCGGTTCCAACCTTCCTAGTGAATGGCTTTAACAATTTTTGGCTAAATCATAGCTACGGACTTTTCAAATTTCTTTCATTTTTTATTTTTTTCCAATTCCTTCATTTGCTTCAAAAATTTTGAACGTGCCTAATCATCTCAGCATGTATATATAATGTAAGCCTACCTTTCCTTGGAAAGCTATTGCTCACAAAATTTCCTGATTTCTTTCCTTTTATCCATTTTTATATCCTTGACTTTCAAAACTCATTTTGTGTTGTACAAACAAACAAAAATTTATTGCTTTAAGTGTATAGCTAAATCAACTATTGACCATTACAATTACTTTTATTTTTATATTTATTTCAATTTATTACTTAATAACGTTTTGATGAATCAATGGACAGCTTTACGTTTCTTTGGCTTTTGAAAACTTTATATTTATAGTGTACGTTTCTTTTGCATTTCAAAAATTTGAAACATGCTGCCCAATTTAAGCCATTAATTGTTTTAATTATTTTTCTTAATCGACATATAACCGTTGCTTTTTATTATTCCTGGATTTACATCCATACTTTAATCTCTTCTGTTCCATTTATTTCATTTGAAATCTAAATTTATTTACCATTCATTTATACGCCTCTTTCTCTTCCTCTTTTTACGTTTTTCCCTGCTTGCAAGATTTGTTGCCATTCCCGTATTTATTTCTTTTCTTTTTGAAATTTAAAACGTATACGTTTTACATTTATTTATTTCTAAACCATCCATTGCCTTTCCTTTAAATCAATCCATTCTCTTCTTATTTGTTTTAATTTATTTCCTCTTTTCACCAACACTCAATCTTTATACATATTTGTTTTAATTCATTTTCTCTATTCATGTGCATTCAATCTTTATACATATTTGTTTTAATTTATTTTCTCTTTTCACCAGCATTCAATGTTTATATACATATTTGTTGCATTTTATTTCCTCTGTTCACCAGCATTTAATCTTTATATATTTGTTTTAATTTATTTCCTCTTTCTTTTTTTTCTCTCCTTAAATTATAGGAATAAATTCCTAAATTTCCTCTAGCCATTACTATCTTTATTTCTTGCCACTTTAAACAAAATTTCTTTCCACTCTATCAATGTGAGGCTTCTCTTATAAATACAAATCACTCGTACATACCCTACTCCATATCAATAGATCTTCATCTCCTCTCTTGCGTGTGAAGCTTCTTCTGTAGGTAAATGGCTGCACTAATTTTTTTTTTCTTCTTATTTCTTTTCTTCTTCTTTTTTCCTCCTTTTCTTTTGTTTTCTTATTGTTTATATTGCTTTTGCTTTTCCTTTATTTTAAGCATAACATGCTTCAAGTATATATTTTACATTATAAGTATGTTTATATAGTGCAGCGCAAGTATACATTAAATATAAAGTTATAAACATTTGCATTTGTTCTATGGTTAGTTTTATATGAGTATTTATTGAAATTTGTTTAGTATGACTTTTGAATATACATTGGGTTATTTCATACTGTTTATATATAATATAAGATGTTTAGCAGTCTGCATATATGTTACACCATGTAAGATTTTTATAAAAAAAAAGAAAGGTGTTAATTTTATATTGTATTGTTTATAAAAAGGTGTTAATTTTATAATATATATTGTGGGACAGTATACATTTATAAACATATTAATATACAGTAAGCTATAAAACATAAGTTTGATATATAGGTAGAGTTTGCATGGG
The DNA here is from genome assembly GCA_030765085.1 of Allium cepa. Lineage (NCBI taxonomy): Eukaryota > Viridiplantae > Streptophyta > Magnoliopsida > Asparagales > Amaryllidaceae > Allium > Allium cepa. The sequence goes on from CM060934.1 coordinate 829,762,173, forward strand.
TTTAAATTTCCTTCTGTTGTTTAAAATATAGTTGTAGAGTTATAAAATTTTGGGGAGAATATATAGTATAACATATTTTAAGTTAGTTTGTGTGTCTGTCCAGAGATGAATTATTATACAAATACAGTTTTATAAGATCTAAGATTTGTTGTTTTAAAATGTAAGTTTATACTAGTGATTATATGGGCTAAAATTTGACATTGATATTTTTAAGATGATAAAGAAAGTTTAATGTAAGTGTTAACATGTAAGAAATGCCTGAAGCCTGTTTTAATATTAAAGAAAGTACTGGAATTTAAATTGTTAAATTAAGTTGGAGCTGTGCTCTCGCCCTTCTCTTTCTTATAAATATTTTGCAAAAGGTAAATTTATATCAAGTATAAGGTGTGTAGTGTTTCAACAAATTAAGAAAAGTCGATATTGGTCTTAACAATAATAATGTGGAATGTTGACTTAAATGTTGATTTAAATATGATTATAAAAAAAATTATGTTAATATTGGTTTTAAACATAGTTTTGCAGTTTTCTATTATTTGCGTTTGTTTGAAAACGCATGTATGTATATGTAATTTTAATGCGTTTCAAAACTAATATTGGTTAAGAGAGTAGTATAATAGAATAATATTTGTATTTCATTTCGGTCTACATAAAGCAGTTTATGATCTATTTTCATCGATCTCTATTTATCAGTTGTCCATCGTATTCGTGCCAATCTTGCTTCGCTTTGAAAATTTTGTTTGGATTTGTTCGATGTCTAGATCGTGATCCAGCGTAGCTCAATTCTTTGTCCAATCTATCTAGCCTCGAAAGGTGAGAAATCACTCACGATTAACGTTCTTTTATTTACTAAATTTGATTTCAATTGAGACGACAATTGAAATATGAGGCTGTAGTTATTTAAATTGTTATATATGCTATTATCTGTAACTATTCACTTATGGGATATGACACCATATCCTATTGTTTGTATATTTATTTTGATGATATATGCCTGTTGTTATTATTATTTACATATCTGTTATCACTCTGCAAGTTCCCTGTTAGTATAAATAACACTATGGGTTGAAATGATACATACCCGAACAGACTTTAGAATAGGAGAAAATCGTTATGGGTTGAAATGATAAACCCAAGTGATTTTCATTTAATTAAATTGGGATTACGGGTTGAAATGCTATCCACCCGTATACATTTAGTGTACGGATTGAAATGATAAATATCTGTAACACTTGACCATATGATTAGAAATATATACAGACATCGTTGGTCCATATATATAAATATTTTGAAATTTAATTCATTGTTTTGGAAAGAAATATATGGTCTTATTAAATGTTAATCCTTAAATTTTTTTATATATAAAGGGTAATGATATATAGATTTAATAATATTTAATTTAGTCAAAATTTGATTTAATACATAAATTATGATAAATATTTATGTAAATTTTATTCCAAAAAGTATTCTGCAATTTACTAAGATTGGGAGATAAATGTGGGTTTATCAAAATGGTATTTAAATAAGGATTTATTCAATTAAATCAATTTGAAATTATTGAATGGGAAATTTAAGGGTATGATTTTGTAACTGGATTTTTATTTAAGTGATTTAATGAATATTTCACGTTTAAATAAATTAAAGAAAATATTGAGTAAAATGTAATTTAAAGTTACTTAAATGATATTGTATCTAATGAGGGATTAATTTAAGACTAGATAATAATGAGGTTAAATCGAGATCTATATGGAACTATTAAATTGAACATTTAATTAAATATTAAATCTTTGAACTATATTGGGATTTAAATTATTTATTTTGAGATTCGGATATGTATTTGAAATCAGTATAGTTGAATTTATTATTTAGAAACTAAATTGATTAAAAAGTTAGTTTGAAACGTTGAATACTTAAAGTTTTGAAATATATTGAATATAAAGGGTATTTTGTGGTTTCAAATCCGAATTTGAGATCGATAAAATTGAAGTGGTTATTTTAGAAATTGAGTTGAATTTAAATTAATAAATTGAGATTGAAATAGATTTAAATGGGATGGTCGGGTTGATGTTAAACGATTTGTTAAGTTGAGGGAATTGAAATTACTTTACTGTACAAATTATTTAATATATAAAATTACTATTTGGGAAGTATAGAGATATTTGAAGTGAAAATGATATTTGGTTTTGAAGTATAAATTAATTTGAAAAGACTACAGTGTTATAGTGTATATTTCTATCTTTTAGATAGTTCCATGGACCCTTAGAGGATGGTTATCCCAAACATCCTCTAAGTTAATTATATTTCAGTTGATATTTTACATGACTAAGATTTATAGATATAAGAATGTTAATCCTGACTCGAGTGTTTTGTGTTTTGCTTTACGCTCGGGTCAGACTGAGAGATACAGCATTTGAGACTCACCTTCGAAGTTGGAGCTTTGCTTGAAGATCCAGCTATCTATCCCTTCAGTCATCCAGTTGATTGGTTCAGAGAAGCCATCTGTTGCATTGGAGACTTCATGGCATTTGAACAATTCGGTTGTATTTTATTTCTAACTCTGAGGTATATAGTAGCTTCATGAACTACTATTCTTTATCTATTCCGCTGCATTGTATTACTCTGTGTAAGTGATCTATGATTGATTTATTTACTGTATATTTTAAGTTTTGCCAAATTTTATTAACAATTCGGTATTTTGAATTATTCAAGTCGGACATGTACGGTTTTATTGTCGATTTGAATGGTCCAAAATAGCGGGTCATTAAAAATGTCGTCTAATAACATGGAGAATACGGCCGGTTAAGGACGATCAAATGTGAATATATCTTTGTATAAACATTGACACGTCTTTATTACCTTTAAAGGATATAAACTAAATTTTGACATGTATAGTATTAATATAAAGTAATAAACACACCAATTAAATTTACTTAGAACAGTATATAATATAGATAAAACAGAATCAAAGTCACAGCTCGCAACAAGATAATATACATCATATACGCAATAAAATATGAGTCTGCAAATTATCAGTACGAGACCCACATAATATATATCTCACATCCAAAGTACTATATCTAGTACACAGTGGCTACCAGATAATATACATGATATATCATCCTAAATGTTAATATATGTAACAACCTGCCGTTTTGGATGTTTTAAGCAGACACACATGCCAGACTCAAACCATTCAAAAGGGCAGATTGTTATGGGGTAAATAAGAAAAAGAGAAAGAAATAAAACAAATACAGAATCTCGCAGCGAAATGAAAAAATATAATAATCAAATAATAGCTCATGAAGTTGTTTTATAAATACATTTGATTATTCTTTACAACACAAACATCAGAATTACATATACATGAATACATAAATAAATGCAATGGAACAACATGACGCAGTGGAATAAATATAATAATAATAGTATAAATCTTCGTCTTCGTCGTCCATAAATAAGGTCTTCAATCTTGAAATGCTCAGGATGACCCAAGCGAATTGAAAAGACAAAACACTCGATTCTGAACTAAAAGATCTTATGTAAGTTAAATCAACGGTAAATATGCATGTGACGGCGTCAGAGATGTTTACAGGTTTTGACATCTCCTATCCAGTGTCTAACGTGAGTGAAGTAACTTAAGAGATGTTCGGGATTCGCATCTCCTAAGGATTCGTTAAACTATCAACTATGTAGTACAATACGCTATTATAATATGTCTATAATAAAGTAAAAGTATTAAAATAGCGTTAAGGCGTTACCCATTGCCCTCTTAACACATTTTATATATTCTCATAGTCTATACAATACCTTAACTCCTCCGTAAACTGGAGGCTATCAGAGGGCGCTCCATAGGTATGGTCAAAATAAACTCATAGAAGGCGCTCTAGGGCATGTAAATACGGCACTGGAGGCAATGCCAGGGTATGCCAATTGCGTATCCGGACTGGTGGTAATGCGTGGTAGCTATTACCGCCCACCTCGAAACACACTCCCAAATCAAAATCAAGGGGTGGCCACCAAATCAATCACCAAGTAATAGAATGGTATCAAAGAAATGTGACCGATAGGAGGAATGACCTCACTTGGCCCGGCGTGGCTCCTGTTTTAGTCAAATCTAAGCTGACTCACCGGAGTCAGGGTCACGTCATACCTTATATAAAAATCGTTCGCCAAACCATCCTACTTTATTTCTAGAATCTTTACCACGTACACGGTTGTTAAAGTGGTTTTCGGTATTGGCAGAGAGTATGACAATATCTGATCCTGGTCACTTTAACAACCAATTGCTTATTTCACACCAGATGGTTCTTTTACATTTAAAAAATCAATTTACAATTGATATCAAAATATCATATTCTCAAAACCATATCACTTTCAAAGTCATGTTTACTTTTGAAATTATCGATAAGATAAGTTAATCAAATCCTTATTCTAAAACCATCATATTTACTCAATTATGTCATTTCACAAAAGGGTCAAATTCCAAATTCCAAATTTAGGTTGTATCATCATCAAGGATTTAAATACAAATACTTCAATTTTACACAGTCTGGAATTTTAGAAAATAGTTTAAATGGTCCTAAATAGTTTTTAATAGTTTAAAAATAGTTTAAAATAGTTAAAATACCCTAAAATAGTTTAACTAATTTCAAATAGTTTAAAATAGGTTAAAATAGTTTAAATAGATTTAAAGTAGATTAAACTAGATTTAAAAATGGTTTAAATAGATTTAAAATAGATTTAGCATATTTAAATTATATTAAATAGATTTAAAATAAATTAAATAAATTTAAAATATATTAAATTAGATTAAATAGATTATAATAGAGTAAATAAATTAAAATTTGAATTAATTAAAATAGTTTAACTTCATTAAAATAGTTCATTTATATTTGACACTTCAACTTGAAACTCCAATTTAAATCCTTTAAACAATTCATTAAATCAATTCCAATTTTAACGTTAACGCTTGGATTATCGAAAATAATTCAGTTTATATAAATCAACTTCTATTTCAAAATATCAATTAACTGAATTCAGAATTTTAAAGATTCGAAAATCATTTAATTTAACCAATCCAGTGTCAACATATAATTTTATACCTTATGGTCAAGTGATATAGATATTTATCATTTCAATCCGCAATTTATAATTTTACGGTTATATATATCATTTCAAACCGCAATCCCAAATTAAATAAAAATCTATAAAATCGCTCGAGTCTATCATTTCAATTCATAACTGTAACGACCCAGAATTTTGAACAATTTAAATTGAAAATATTTAATTAATTTTAAAATTTTGAATGATGGTTTGGCTTGAATTGCAAATTCTCAGAATGAATTTAGCGATTAAATTATAGAGTTTAATCTATAGAAAGTTGAATAAAAATTTGAATCTTCAATTTTAAGCCAATTAAATTTTTTTCAAAGGCTTCTAAAATTCATATTGATAATACTGAAGATAATAGAAGCTTCAGGATTGAATTTGAAAGTGAATTGTTCAGTTTTGAAATTATATCGTTTGAATCGATATTTAAAAATAGCCTTCCGAGGCACAGTCTCGGAATTCGACGAAACCAGTTCCATTGGATCCGTAATATTGAATTATTCTCGGATTTCAAATTTCGTATTTTTCTGAGTTGATATGTGAGCACATGGCGAGTAAACGCGTTGAAATTTTCAACGAATTCAATTTAAATTTAAATTTAAATTTAGTCAAACACAACACGTTCTTCCCCAACATCACGCCTAGATTTTTGCCTAAAATCACGCCTTCGATCATGTAGAGATCGTGCAAGCATGAAATTCTGTCTCCCTCCATCCCTTTTTAAATAAACACGTAACTTTAATTCGTTCCTCGGTTCAAAATCACGAAGAAGAAAATAAATGGCCGCTTCTTCAATTTCGTTCGTGTCTTCCCCTCAAAACAAATCAGGGCCGAAGCCTTCTTCAATCCAAAAATCGAATTCCATCTCCAATTCGTTCTTCAAAGGTACGAATGAAATCAAAATCATTTCGAAACCCAAATCAGAAATTCATAGCCAAGCACTTCCCACTAGAGTTCGATTTGTTCACCCTCCTCGTTCATAGCGATCGATGGAGCGCTGCCTCGTGAGTTGAAGGGCATGGAGAAGTCATATGGGATGTCGCGATGGCTGGACTCAGGCGCGGCGAGCGAGGGCGACGACTTGGGGCTCGATTCGGTCGAGGCTTCGACGCGGCGGCTATTGGAGGCGCGCGAGATGGTCAGGGAGGGGCTGATGATGGGATGGAACTCGACGGAGCAGGCTTTGGGTTCTCGTATTTCAGTAAGGTAGTTTTGAATTTTTTTTTTCAAAATTTTTATTAAATACAGTAAAGAAAAAAATAATATAAATAGTTAGATTTAAAAAGAAAAGGGATTTAAAGTAAATCTTGTTTTTACTATTGTAGAAAGTAACGATAAAAAAAATGAAACAGTTTGTTAATTTATTTGAAATTAGGAATAAATTTAATAAATATATAAGATTTTAAAAACTATAAGGATTTATAAATATATATGTATATATATAACAGTGAAATTTATACAAAGGGATTTTAAAATATTGAAGAAATTTATATAAGCAAATATTTGAAATATTTATGAAAATGAGATTTTGGTTTAAAGTAAATTTAGTTGAAGTTTAATTTGAACTAGACAAATTTGTTAAGAGTAATCTGTTTAAAATTAAAAGGTAATTTGTTTAGAATGAGTGATTAAGCCCAAATTAAATATAAACTAGTTAAATTGAATGAAAATAAATTGTTCGATCACTTCGAATATTAATAAGCTGTATAAATATTTATACAAGGTATAAATCAAGAAAATCGAGTCAAGAAGGAAATGGATTGCTAATAAAAGCAAAGGTGATGACTTCTCACTCAAAAATTTAAAGTTGGATTTGCAGTTATTTATTGATTGCTATTTGGTTGTGATATTAGATATAGTAGGATATATCTATATATATATAGCAATATATATATATATATATATATTGGTGTGACGCCCCACCTCTATACCCACGCTAGCCAAGAACATTACGGAGAATGCTGTCAACTAGCACGGAGAATAAGGCTGTTGAGGAGCGACCATCCGTGTAATTGCTTTGCGCGAGCATCGATATGTCAGATAGTATAACATGCATTTCTTTATCAAGAGGGAAATCCGACATACCGACACAAACTCAAAGCTACTACACAGTGGCTATAATATCTTCGGAAACAAATATAGAAATAAACATAACATAAATCATTCACAGACAATTCATATCACAAAGGCGGAAATAGATATGAATATTACACTAGGAAGTGTACATCAGAGTAGTGGTCTAAAAAGATCCACAATATCACAAAGGAATAGTTACATGAACTACACAAAAGAATAAGTATACATTATGGAGTCTATATCTCAAATGTATACAACAAAAACTACTAATCTAAGTAGTTAACCAAAAGTCAGAGAAATCAATCCCAAGAGAGAAGTGAAGCAGAAGCACCTGTAACATCTCGGTCTGACCCGAGTATTATTTAATAAGAAAATAATAAACGGATCAGTCTAACTATAGATATCAGATGAAACGATATAGAATAAGAGATATGACTAAACACATAATAATCACAATTCCAAGCTGTGGTATATATAAGTAATTGAAAATCAACGAGAGATTAATCAATATCACCAAATCTACACAAGAATCAAAGAAATGCCATACTCCTTATTTCGTTCATCAAACCACAAATATTGACGATTATATCAATGTCAATCACAAAAGTCAATGACACACAAATTCACCAATGCACAAATATTGACAATAATATCAATGTCAATCACAAAAGTCAATGACACACAAATTCACCAATGCACAAATATTGACAATAATATCAATGTCAATCACAAAAGTCAATGACACACAAATTCCAGAATTCAATATGCGAAATCCAGAAATCACAAAAGTCAATGACGCACAAATTCACCAATGCATAAATATTGATAAAACTTATCAATGGAAATCACGAAAATTGGTGAAACACAAATTCTAGAAATCATCTCAAGAAATCCAGAAATCACAAAGGGGGGGAGGCCTATCACAAACGGGAGCATAAAGCCCACCAACACGTGTATCACAAACGGAACGCTAATTCCATGGTTGCTAACCATCACAAATTGAGCCGAAGCTCCACAAACGGCCCGAAGACCATGGGTTGCTACCCCACCAAATTGAGTCGAAACTCCACAAAACGGGGTTTAGTCTCCCTCGCAGACAAAGAGACATCGCACATTGCTAGTCTAAATCACAAAGATGATCGTCATGATCAACGAGAAGTGTCGATTACAGTAAGCTAGTAAATATATGAGCCTAGCATCATGTCCCATAACCACTAGCTTAACTTAAATATTTACGAACAAATTGTAGATCTCCACTAGAAAATTGTCACAAGAGTTTCAATCGAACAAGTCCAAGAATTAACCAACAAAGTGAACGCAAGCGTTTCATACCACTTGTTTTACTAAGTCGTTTAATTAGATTTCTCATACGAGTGAGGTAAAGGTTTGTATATACTAATAGATTGGAAAACGGTTTTATAAACGAATTTGGTATTAAAATAGTATTGAAATCGTTTGAGGAAAGAGTTTTGATATTTACTACTAGTATAGAAAACCTTTATATCTTTAAAGTGACAAATCACAAAGAAGATTGTAAGAACAATCAATCACTAAAATTCACATACGAAGATGTGAATAAAATCCAAAGAAATCGATAAAGGATCCATCGAAATGGATATTCAAAAATCCCTAAAAAGAGTCATCAAAGTCATAATAGATGATAACAACAAGTAGGAAACAACACGAATTGATCAAAGTTGGAAATTCACGCGACTAGGCGAAAATAGGCAATATGCATCAGGTCGGTCGGCCGGCTACAGAGGTCGGTCGACCGAACCTTGTTTTGAAAAACTCCTCGGGCATCAGGTCGGTCGACCGAACCAGGGGGTCGGTCGGCCGAACCAGAAACAGAGAAGTGCAACTGCACTTTTACTAGCAGGTCGGTCGACCGGACCAGGGGGGTCGGTCGGCCGAACCTGATGCTCTGCAAATTGATGCCCATAAATTGATATGCAACCTCCACCAATTCGCAACCGAACGAGAACGGACGCTAGGGAATTATGCCTAACGGCTACCCGGCCCTATTGGCTCCTCGATGCATCACTAAAAACACATTTGAACCTCAAAGCTATGATTTTTAAGGATTTGGCTTTCAAACACTAAAATTGGAATATTCTCAAAAGCAATCCAAATCAAAAGCAATTGCACAAGAATAAGTGTTAGGAATTTATACCTAACAATCGAAGATAATTCATAGACTTAGATGTGAGATTAAAAATCTCACCTTTTTACAAAATCAAACAAGAAGAAGCTTGAAAGCAAATGGAGAATCAACCTCTCTTCAACACAACCCAAATGAGCTTGAATCTATGCTCAAAACAAGATCATTCCCAAAATTAGGTTTAGGAATTTCTGAAATTGGTAAGAGAATAAGTTGGAGAAAAAGAAGAGAATGCTTACCAATGGGTTCTCTTGAATTTGGAGCTAGGAATTTGAAGTTGCAAAAGGAACTAGGGTTTTGGAGTTTTAATTTCCAATCTCTCCCACCATTAATACTTTAAAAACTGAAAAGAGAAGAGAATAAGGGTGAGTGGGGAAGAGTGGCTCAGATTTTAGCATAAGTTAACATAGGGCTGAGCCCAAAACCAAACCCAAAGTGAAAAGTAGCAAAAATCAACTTTCTCCAAACATATCGAAGCTTATACTCAAAAAGGTCGCAAACGGCATTTTAAACTCAATGGGAGTGGTCCCGAGTCCTAATTCGACCGTATGCAAAAAGTAGCTTTTTGGACTAAAATCTGACTAACGATGAAATATTTAAATAAAATATTTAAATATAAAATCGATAAATATGCGGGTTGTTACAGACTCCCCTCCTTAAAGAAATTGCGTCCTCGCAATATTTTAAGAAGAAGATATATAGTAACAACCATAAAAGCATATTCAACACAAAAGAAGTTTGAAATAAGAAGTTCACCTCAAAGAGCACGAGAAAGTAAGTCCGGATGTGTTCGCTTGATGTACTCTCTAGATTCCCAAGAACAATCCTTAGGATTTGAAGACCATTGAACTTTAATAAGCGGAACATCTTTATTTCGAAGTCGTTTGACCTCCGAAGAAATGATACGAATAGGATGTTGCTCGTTAAATTAGGCGAAACTTCAATCTCTTCAACAACACCGGGCTCAAGAACAAAATCGGAATCTCGAAGGCACTTCCGTAATTGAGAAACGTGAAACACGTCATGAATAGCAGAAAATTGAGCCGGTAATAAAAGGCGATAAGCCATGGAACCAATACGTTCGATGATAGGAAATGGCCCAATATATCAAGGTGCTAGTTTTCCCGATCGACTGAATCGCACAACACCTTTCATTGGTGAAACACGAATAAAAACAGAATCCCCAACAGAAAATTCTAATTTCCTTCTTCGATTATTGGCATCGGATTTTTGTCTACTCTGGGCTTCTTTCATCCTATGACGAATAAGGTCAATCTTTTCTGTGGAATCACGAATAAAATCTGGACCTAAAACCAGCTTCTCACCGGTCTCAAGCCAACAAGAAGGAGATCGGCATGGCCTTCCATAGAGTGCCTCGAAAGGTGCCATACCAATACTAGATTGGAAGCTATTATTATAGGAAAATTCAACAAGTGAAATATGATCTTCCCAACTTCCACCAAAATCAAGAACACAAGCACGAAGAAGATCTTCAAGAGTTTGATTCACACGCTCGGTTTGTCCATCGGACTGAGGATGATAAGCGGTGCTAAAATTAAGCTTCGTTCCCAAAGCTTTTTGAAGACTCTTCCAAAATCCACTAGTAAACAATGGATCGCGATCACTAACAATAGAAGTAGGAACACCATGTAATTTAACAATCTCTTTAACAAAGAGTTTGGCCAAAAGAGGAACGGTTCGATTAGACCGAATGGGAATAAAATGGGCGGATTTAGTAAGTCTATCAACGATCACCCACAAGCTATCATGACCCGAACGAGACCGGGGAAGGCCATCTATAAAATCCATGGAAATTTGGTCCCACTTCCAAATTGGAATTTCTAAAGGTTGCAATAACCCACCGGGCCTTTGATGTTCGACCTTAACGAGCTGGCAAGTCATGTAACGCTTAACGAAGTTAGCGATGTCAAGTTTCATTCCCTCCCAATAATAAAGTCGCTTCATATCTGCGTACATTTTACTACTTCCGGGATGAATGGTAAATTTAGAACGATGAGAATCTTCTAAAATATCTTTAAGAAGATCACTAATATTTGGTACGATAAGTCTACCAAATCTCCGGATGCCGCCACGAGAATCGATATCAAAGTCTTCCAAACCTTCAATATCAATTTTATCCTTAATATTTTGGCCAAGAAGAGCCAATTCGGGATCTAGCCTTTGAGCTTCAAGAATGCGGTCCAAAAGAGAAGGATGAGCCTTAGGGCTACATAAAACAAATGATGAGCATAAATCGGATACGCGGTCTCGAATCTCACAAGTGGATAAGATCTCGAGATCGTTCCATTCGGATATCATCATAGAAACAACAGCTTGTTGTTTACGGCTAAGAGCATCGGCGACACGATTACCCTTACCGGGTGTATAAAGAATATCAAGATCATAAGGAGCAAGGAACTCGAGCCAACGTTGTTGACGCAAATTAAGTTCCTTTTGAGAAAATAAATATTTCAAAGACTTATGATCCATGTAAAGAAAAAATTTCTCTCCTAAAAGATAATGACGCCAAATCCGAAGAGCGAAAACAATAGCCGCGAGTTCTAAATCATGAGTGGCATATCTAGTCTCAGCTGGCTTCAATTGCTTAGAAGCGTAAGCAATAACACGTTCTTTTTGCATAAGAACGGCACCCAAACCAACGCGACTAGCATCGGTATAAACAACGAAATCTTGATTCACCTCGGGAATAACAAGAATAGGAGCATCAGAAAGGAGTTCTTTTAATTTCTGAAAAGAAGCTTCACATTTGTCCGACCAAATGTATTTAACACCTTTCTTAGTCAAGCTAGTGAGAGGCACGGCAATCTTAGAAAAGTCTTTGATAAAACGACGGTAATAGCCCGCCAATCCGAGAAAACTACGAATCTCTGTCACACTCTCCGGTCTCTTCCAATCTTGAATCGCTTCAATATTTGAAGGATCCACGGAAATTCCGGATTCGGAAATAATATGACCGAGAAACTTCACACGAGATTGCCAAAAGTGGAATTTAGAAAATTTTGCCCTTAATTGATTACTCCTAAGAGTTTCCAACACAATCCGAAGATGTTTTTCATGCTCCTCCTCGGTTTTAGAATACACAAGAATATCATCGATAAAGATAAGAACAAACCGGTCGTGGAAGTCTTTGAAAAATCTATTCATAAGGCCAACGAAATATGCCGGAGCATTCGTCAAACCAAATGGCATGACAAGCCATTCATAAGATCCATAACGAGTACGGAACGAGGTCAATGGAATACTATCCTCTGCAATACGAAGCTGATGAAATCCAGTAGCTAAGTCTAATTGTGAAAAGACCTTAGCACCACTAAGCTGATCGAATAGATCATCAATCCGAGGTAAAGGATATTTATTTTTGATAGTAAGATCATTAAGCTTGCGGTAGTCAACGCAAAGCCTAAGTATACCATCGGATTTCTTCACAAAAATAGCCGAAGCTCCCCAAGGCGAGGAACTAGAGTGAATAAATTACTTCGTCTTCAATTCGGATAATTGTTTACGCATCTCCTCGTTTTCTTTATTGGACATACGATACGGAGGACGAGTGATAGGTTGAGCTCCAGGAATAAGATTAATTCTGAACTCAATTGCTCGCTTAGGTGGTAATCCTAAAACTGGTTCGAATATGTCGGAAAATTCACGAACGACGTGAATAAGAGAAATAATATCACCCTCATCATCATCGTCGTCATCACGAGGATTTAAAGAATATAAAGATGCGACCAAGCTGGAAACTGAATCTTGAAGATTAATAGAAATCTGCTTAACAGATTGAGGATGTCGAAGATGAATAGTCCGCTCAAGACATAGGATATGAGCTTCATAACAGTTAAGCCAATCCATTCCCAAAATCATTCCAAAGCCTAAATAACGCATGACATGCAAATCGGCTAGGAAAGGAAAATCACACAAAATAATCTCGACATCTTTACACAATAAACTGATTGTTGCAGATCCACCAACCGGATTCGCAATTCTCAAAGAAGTCATTAAACACAAAACATCCAAAGAAAAAGTATCAACAAGTTCTTTTGATATAAAAGAATGGGACGCACCCGTATCAAAAAGAACCCGAATAGGATGATCATGAAATAAAATAATTCCATCCAGAATAGAATGAGAAATACCTTGGCCACGAGATGTGTTGCCAGGGGCTTGAGCAACATTTAACTTTCCCTCCTTCTTGCCTTGAAGTTTGGGGCATGAAGATATAACATGACCGGGAACTTTGCAGTAGCGACAAGAGAGAGACTTTGGGCACTTGTTCGCATAATGGTCCTTCGAACCACAATTATAGCATTCCCCACGGCCAAAGGAAGAAGTCTTTGCCACGAAGGTTGCTTGCTTCCCTTTCTTATTGGGATAAGGTCCTTTGAATTTATTTGGCCTCTTCTTGTTGTTTAAGTTTGATTTGGAACCCACCACTTCAACATCATTCTCCCTATCCGCCTCTTCAAGACGAAGAGCGATATCAACGAGTTGGTCGAAAGAAACTTCTAATTTTAGAAGTAATGGCTTCTTGAGATTTTTGTTTAAGCCATAGACGAACCTCTGGTTCTTCTTTAAAGAGGTGTTGATGTATTCAACCCCATATTTGGAAAGCGACTCGAAGGAGGCGACGTAATCAGTCACGGAGGACTCACCTTGAACAAGGTCTATAAATCGTCGAGCCAATGTCACTTTCTCAGCTTCCGGTACGAATTTCAACTCGAAGCGTTCCCAGAATTGCTCCCAGGTGAGATCCGCTTCATTAATCTCAGAAATAAGAAGTTCGTACCAGTCCAATGCTCTTTCTCGGAGCATACTAGAGGCCACCTGAACTCGGTGAAGGTCAATAAGATTCATGCGAGAAAAGATTCGATCGCATGACCTTAGCCAAGCCTGTACTTCAATAATAGTTTCGGAACCTTTGAATGGCTCCCCACCCAAATTAGTGTAATCGCTGCACAAGCATGCAAATCCCGACTTTGGGTGAGTAGGTTCCGGGTTAGCTCCAGCTGCTTGAGCATTTGTCACTAAATCAAGAAGCTGTTGAGCAGTCATAAAAACTCCATCTTGCGGTGGAGTGCTAGACGGTACGGCTCTGGAGCAGCCTGGTCTAGACATTTTTCTCCCTTTAGAAAGAAAGAAGAAGAAGAAAAAGGTTATTCACCAAATTGAATATCAAGCAATCTTGATAGATAAACAAGGAATCATAAGGAAAATAGGATGAATCGGTACGAAGACTCGAATTAAATCCTAAAGCACGACTCCTAAGATTGACTTAGGACGATGATCCTTGTTATATTATTCCATATTGTTCCGAAGTTTGGCTCCGATACCAAGTTGTGACGCCCCACCTCTATACCCACGCTAGCCAAGAACATTACGGAGAATGCTGTCAACTAGCACGGAGAATAAGGCTGTTGAGGAGCGACCATCCGTGTAATTGCTTTGCGCGAGCATCGATATGTCAGATAGTATAACATGCATTTCTTTATCAAGAGGGAAATCCGACATACCGACACAAACTCAAAGCTACTACACAGTGGCTACAATATCTTCGGAAACAAATATAGAAATAAACATAACATAAATCAGTCACAGACAATTCATATCACAAAGGCGGAAATAGATATGAATATTACACTAGGAAGTGTACATCGGAGTAGTGGTCTAAAAAGATCCACAATATCACAAAAGAATAGTTACATGAACTACACAAAAGAATAAGTATACATTATGGAGCCTATATCTCAAATGTATACAACAAAAACTACTAATCTAAGTAGTTAACCAAAAGTCAGAGAAATCAATCCCAAGAGAGAAGTCAAGCAGAAGCACCTGTAACATCTCGGTCTGACCCGAGTATTATTTAATAAGAAAATATTAAACGGATCAGTCTAACTATAGATATCAGATGAAACGATATAGAATAAGAGATATGACTAAACACATAATAATCACAATTCCAAGCTGTGGTATATATAAGTAATTGAAAATCAACGAGAGATTCATCAATATCACCAAATTTACACAAGAATCAAAGAAATGCCATACTCCTTATTTCGTTCATCAAACCACAAATATTGACGATTATATCAATGTCAATCACAAAAGTCAATGACACACAAATTCACCAATGCACAAATATTGACAATAATATCAATGTCAATCACACAAGTCAATGACACACAAATTCACCAATGCACAAATATTGACAATAATATCAATGTCAATCACAAAAGTCAACGACACACAAATTCCAGAATTCAATATGCGAAATCCAGAAATCACAAAAGTCAATGACGCACAAATTCACCAATGCACAAATATTGATAAAACTTATCAATGAAAATCACGAAAATTGGTGAAACACAAATTCTAAAAATCATCTCAAGAAATCCAGAAATCACAAAGGGGGGGAGGCCTATCACAAACGGGAGCATAAAGCCCACCAACACGTGTATCACAAACGAAACGCTAATTCCATGGTTGCTAACCATCACAAATTGAGCCGAAGCTCCACAAACGGCCCAAAGACCATGGGTTGCTACCCCACCAAATTGAGTCGAAACTCCACAAAACGGGGTTTAGTCTCCCTCGCAGACAAAGAGACATCGCACATTGCTAGTCTAAATCACAAAGATGATCGTCATGATCAACGAGAAGTGTCGATTACAGTAAGCTAGTAAATATATGAGCTTAGCATCATGTCCCATAACCACTAGCTTAACTTAAATATTTACGAACAAATTGTAGATCTCCTCTAGAAAATTGTCATAAGAGTTTCAATCGAACAAGTACAAGAATTAACAATGTGAACGCAAGCGTTTCATACCACTTGTTTTACTAAGTCGTTTAATTAGATTTCTCATACGAGTGAGGTAAAGGTTTGTATATACTAATAGATTGGAAAACGGTTTTATAAACGAATTTGGTATTAAAATAGTATTGAAATCGTTTGAGGAAAGAGTTTTGATATTTACTACTAGTATAGAAAACCTTTATATTTTTAAAGTGACAAATCACAAAGAAGATTGTAAGAACAATCAATCACTAAAATTCACATATGAAGACGTGAATAAAATCCAAAGAAATCGATAAAGGATCCATCGAAATGGATATTCAAAAATCCCTAAAAAGAGTCATCAAAGTCATAATAGATGATAACAACAACTAGGAAACAACACGAATCGATCAAAGTTGGAAATTCACGCGACTAGGCGAAAATAGGCAAAATGCATCAGGTCGGTCGGCCGGCTACAGAGCTCGGTCGACCGAACCTTGTTTTGAAAAACACCTCGGGCATCAGGTCGGTCGACCGAACCAGGGGGGTCGGTCGGCCGAACCAGAAACAGAGAAGTGCAACTGCACTTTTACTAGCAGGTCGGTCAACCGGACCAGGGGGGTCGGTCGGCCGAACCTGATGCTCTGCAAATTGATGCCCATAAATTGATATGCAACCTCCACCAATTCGCAACCGAACGAGCACGGACGCTAGGGAATTATGCCTAACGGCTACCCGGCCCTATTGGCTCCTCGATGCATCACCAAAAACACATTTGAACCTCAAAGCTATGATTTTTAAGGATTTGGCTTTCAAACACTAAAATTGGAATATTCTCGAAAGAAATCCAAATCAAAAGCAATTGCACAAGAATAAGTGTTAGGAATTTATACCTAACAATCGAAGATAATTCATAGACTTAGATGTGAGATTAAAAGTCTCACCTTTTTACAAAATCAAACAAGAAGAAGCTTGAAAGCAAATGGAGAATCAACCTCTCTTCAACACAACCCAAATGAGCTTGAATCTATGCTCAAAACAAGATCATTCCCAAAATTAGGTTTAGGAATTTCTGAAATTGGTAAGAGAATAAGTTGGAGAAGAAGAAGAGAATGCTTACCAATAGGTTCTCTTGAATTTGGAGCTAGGAATTTGAAGTTGCAAAAGGAACTAGGGTTTTGGAGTTTTAATTTCCAATCTCTCCCACCATTAATACTTTAAAAACTGAAAAGAGAAGAGAATGAGGGTGAGTGGGGAAGAGTGGCTCAGATTTGAGCATAAGTTAACATAGGGCTGAGCCCAAAACCAAACCCAAAGTGAAAAGTAGCAAAAATCAACTTTCTCCAAACATATCGAAGCTTATACTCAAAAAGGTCGCAAACGGCATTTTAAACTCAATGGGAGTGGTCCCGAGTCCTAATTCGACCGTATGCAAAAAGTAGCTTTTCGGACTAAAATCCGACTAACGATGAAATATTTAAATAAAATATTTAAATATAAAATCGATAAATATGCGGGTTGTTACAATTGGCATACGTATATATTGCAGTTGATTGATTTCCCGCATTGTATAGCGGATGAGACCCTATTATGCCGCCTATTAAGCGGATAATATTTTATAAATCCCATATACCGCGATATTCCACCTCGAAGTGGAATGGGTATTGTGCTAATGTCTGTGGATGTAAGGAAACAGGTTGGAGGGATCCAACTGGATTCCTCACAAATATTTATAGATTTTAGACATTGTGATATTTGATTCTTTATCATATCGATATATGATGTTTGAAAGTCGTAATTGACTATTTGATGTGTTGCATCATCGAATCCAATTTTGAAGTTTAAAAATAACGATTTTGATTTTTAAGGGATTTCTAGAGTGATTTTTGGAAATATACGTTTATAAAATATTTTTGGAATTGATTCATCTTAAATAAATAAACGTTATAATTTTAATGTATAAAAATTAAGATTTTTGAGAAATACAGTTAAAAGTTGATTTTTGAAAATATGGGATTAATGATTTTATAAAATAATTTAAATTGGGATTTCTGAATTTATTATAAAAAGTTTAAAAATAGGATTGATGAAATTTGATTATTTTATAAATCAAAATGAGGAAATTATAAAGGAGTTTAAAGACGTTGTAAAAGAATAATATAAATTGATCCATATAAAAGATTTATAAAATGGATATTTATAAATTAGAATATTTTGAATTGTAAAACGAGCTTTTATGAGTGTTAGAATGAATTGTGAATGAATTTCATAAATGAATGAAATTCATAGAATTATAAACGGTGAAGTTATAAATGGAATTTTATAAACAGTAGGTTTATAAAATTTGTAAGTTATTTAAAAGAATAGATTTTGGATAAATAAATGAATCTTATAAGATATAAGATTTATAAATTTGGAAAGTTTAAAAGAACGTTTTTGCAAACAAATAAATTAAGTATTTAATTTATAATATGAACTTTTAGTATATCATTGAGATATGAAATTGAATAAAGGAATTTATAAATGGAAGTTGTTATAAAATAAATAGAAAGGGAATTTATAAACATTGTTTTATAAATCCGCAAACGACTTATTTTGATAAGTAAATAGTTGTAACTTGTTAATGGAGTTATATTCACGTTTTAGAAAGTGAATAATCCTTTAAAATAAAGTGAATAGAAATGATGAAATTGGTCAACAAGTATATTCATGTTTTTGAATAGTGAATAATATGTTAAAGAAATGGTTTTGAATGTGATGTTTTAAATAGAATTAAAACGATCTAACGATGTTTTGAATGTATTAAGATTCGAAACCATAGATTTCAACATTCATTGTTGAAATAGACGTTTTCGAGAAATAAAAAGGAAATGGTGGACTATAACACTGTTGTTATAGTAAATGATTTCCGAAAGGAAATGTTTTGTGTAATATTGGGATTTATATATCTATTTTAATTTCGAATCCCTATACTAGTGATTTTTGGTTGTCGTAACGATGTTTTACGCAACATTCGTTTTGGCCCAAATAAATATGTTTAAGAGAATGATTTCCTTAAAGAATGAAATATATACTTAATTTCGATTAGAGTATATTGAATATTTTCCAAGTATAGAAAACAAAAAGACTTGTGAATTACTTATAAATAAATAAGTATGGAAATGTTTTTCCAATGTGAAATGAAAAGTTTAGAGAATTTATCTTTTTGAAGATAAATTGAAAATGAATAATTGAAAACGTATATTCATAGTTATTTTGGAAATGTAAATTCAATATGGAATTTATAAATGAAATTTGGAAAATGGGTTTAAAAATAAATATTGATTTATTTTTGAAGAATGGAAAATATCTATCTTGTAAAGATATTTTTGGAAAATAAATAATTTGGAAAATTATTTGGAATCTGGTGATGTTGTGCATATCCATTGATAGTTCAATAACCGACTATCAATATTTACCTTTAAATAGGTATTTGTTGTGATTTGCTTGAAATTGAATGTCACGCTTATTTTTTTAAAATAAGCGCTCACTATTCGGGTTAACCGGGAAAGGACCTTGGGGTCGTATAACCCATTCCGAATATGTGATACGTCGTTATGAATTGCATTTGAAGATCGGTGTTGAAGACCGGATATTTTCGAAAATGAAAGGGTTTCTTGTTGATTGTCTCCGCACTGGCTGATCCCCGGTATAGAGATCTCCATATGTGATGGGAAATCCGGACGTGATTAGAGATTATCCGGATTGCGAGGACTTCTTCGTAAGTGCCTTTGGTTCTGTTCGATCCCGGAACAGACTTGTATGGATTGTATGTCTGACATTAGAATTGAGATATAAAGCTGATTTCTTTCAAATATATTTCTGTTGGTGGCGGAGAATTTATTCTCTTAGCTTAACACCCTTCTCTGAGACGTACGAGCTCAGAGGTTATATAGTTGAAGGTTATTAGTGATATATTCCCAATTTGGTAATGTGACATGCTGAGTGTTGCTGTGAAATGATCATTGTGTTGATCATTTGTGATAGGATCATTTGTTTGATCGTTTATCTTTGTGATCATTTCTATGATCATTTGTTGACCCAAAGCATGACTTTGTATAAAGCGTGGCTTTGTGGACGAGACTTCGTCGAGCCTCACACCCCGGAATGGTCAAAACAGGAAAGATGCGGCAAGGTTGTGAGGGGTAGCTCCTTTTAGGGTATGTGCATTTCCTTCTGGAAAAGGGTGGTATCATGGTATGGAGCCCAGATGCTTACTCATGTTGAAACACTTATTATTATGGTGTGATGTTGATTACGAGCGCTCGGTTAAAGGTCCCAAAGGACCTGGGGATGGCATACTCGTGTCAGTTGTTACCCAGTTAGGGGTAACCCGGCCTTGTGTTGGCAGAGATCCGGTTTGGTTCTCGGGGACGTCCTTCCAGAGGCGTTCTCATGTGGCAATGGGAGGTTCCTTGGCCTGACCATTTGTTGAAAATCCAAAGAAACAATACGAGACTTGTACGGTTTTAGTTGTAGAACCTGCCATCTAATATGGTAGCTATAGTAAGCATAATATAATGGTACCTATGCTGGCTAAGATTTATATGCTACTTTCGAAATGTCTTCTACACTATGCACTAATAATAATATCAAAATTGATTTGATTTGTGCGTATCAAGCATCTTTGACTAACATAATAAGAAATCTCCTCCAAGTCTGCGTTTGCATTGTGTGTGTGGTGGGAGGTCTTATGGTAGTTACATTTTCAAAAACATTGCGAATCTATTTTTAAAATTATCCTGTACTTTATTTTAAAGAAAAATAAACTGTTTTGAGTTCTCGCACAGTCTCATGACTGACTCGGAGTTTATTGTTTTCCTTCCTAAACTCTGGGTGCCCACCAATTTTCACACGGGCAGTCAAGAGTTAAGGTTTATCAGGATATTCTGGAATTCAGGAGTTGCTGGAGGCAAGATGGATGGCATGGCGTATTCACTAGTATATAGTATTTCTTTTTCCGCTGTTTGTTGTTGTACACTCTGATGTAATGTAATGTAATGTAATAACTGATATAGTTCTTTGTTTAAAGATTATTCATTTATCTATTATATGTTGTTCCGCTGCAAATTGTGAGATTCTGATGTTGTTCTGTTATTTCTTTCTCTTCTATTCTATCTTTTCTCTCTCCTTCTACCTCTTTCTTCTTTCTTTAAACCCTCAGTGTTCGGTTTTCCAGCATCCGACTGATCGGCATTCGATACAGTGGACGTATTGATGTCGATATTAGGGAGTCGAAGAATCGGGTCCTGACAATGTGGTATCAAAGCATATGGTTAAGCGACAACCATGGTTCTGTTTGGTGTTACTCATTAGAGATAGAGTCAGCAGTACTCTAGAATGAGTTTGAGTGTAATAATAGATATGAGCGTGTATTTGTTAGTGAATATAAAATTGTTTTTGAATCGGGTAAATAAGATAATTTTGCCCAAAACTATTTTTTGATAGAAAAGAAATGACTTTCTATGAATTATTATAGTATATGGTTGCATGATTGTTAGGAAGTAATAATATTAAATTATTATCATTATTATATGGAATTAAATAAGAAATAAATTGTATAACCAGAGATTGGAGATAAATTCATTTAACAAATGAAATTTATAAATATGAATTAAAAAAAATATAAGGAAATGAATCCATATACAATTGGGATTTGTAAAATAAATTGTAAATAAATTGAATTGGTATCAATTTAAATTGGTTATAAGATAAAATGGATTGAATTCAAGTAAACTAACTTGATAAATTCATGGACTAATGAATTGGAATTTGAATTGGTTAAATTAAAGTTTAGTCGTGAGCTAAATTTGAAGATAAATTTGAATATGTATATATAAATTCAAGTAAGTAAAAGAAATAAATTGAAATTTCCTTTGTTAGTAATTAAGTAAATTCGAGATGAATTGAATATGGAAATTTGAAATGAATTAGTGAATGAAACTAATTTAAAATAGTAATATGAATTAGTAAATGAAAGTTAATCGTTAGAATTCAATATTTAGAATTGAGAATTAAATTCGAATGAAATTGAAATTGTGAATTGAATTGAAATGTAAAATTGAATGAAATGGATATGTAACTTCAATAGTGAAGTAAAAACGTATAAGAAGTATATATTGGAAATTTTGTAATGGAATTGGCAAAATAGTTTGGATGTTGGAATTGGATATTATGACTAGCAGGATATACAGGTGTATAAAGGAATTGAGATTTTGATTTCAAAGATAAAATTGAATTGCTCGACAAAAAGGTACGTATTTGAATTTCAGTATGAAATTTGATGATTTTCTTCTCCAGCCACTTGGCTTTCTCTTTTCTTTTTGATTCTGAGGGGCCGTGGTGCCATTTTGCAGTCGTACCGAGCTAGCCGGGCAAAGGAGACATTGGCGAAATTTTTCGGAAATTTATGGTGTTAGAAAAATTTTGAGAAATTTTGAAAGTTCGAAATTTAAATTTAAATTTAAATTTGAATTGTTAGGAGAACAATATTGATTGAAACTTATAATTGAAGTTGGAAAGCTAGTTGAAATGATAATGAATCTCTAGTAAAAAGATTTGTTTTAGAAAGTTGATAAAATTATTTGGATTGTGAAAAATAATAGACGTGATAAGGGCATTCTTCTTAACTTGTAATTTCGGTACGAAATTCTTTTAAGGGGGGAAGATTGTAACGACCCAGAATTTTGAACAATTTAAATTGAAAATATTTAATTAATTTTAAAAATTTGAATGATGGTTTGACTTGAATTGCAAATTCTCAGAATGAATTTAGCGATTAAATTATAGAGTTTAATCTATAGAAAGTTGAATAAAAATTTGAATCTTCAATTTTAAGCCAATTAAAATTTTTTCAAAGGCTTGTAAAATTCATATTGATAATACTGAAGATAATAGAAGCTTCAGGATTGAATTTGAAAGTGAATTGTTCAGTTTTGAAATTATATCGTTTGAATCGATATTTAAAAATAGCCTTCCGAGGCACAGTCTCAGAATTCGACGAAACCAGTTCCATTGGATCCGTAATATTGAATTATTCTCGGATTTCAAATTTCGTATTTTTCTGAGTTGATATGTGAGCACACGGCGAGTAAACGCGTTGAAATTTTCAACGAATTCAATTTAAATTTAAATTTAAATTTAGTCAAACACAACACGTTCTTCCCTAACATCACGCCTAGATTTTTGCCTAAAATGACGCCTTCGATCGTGTAGAGATCGTGCAAGCATGAAATTCTGTCTCCCTCCATCCCTTTTTAAATAAACACGTAACTTTAATTCGTTCCTCAGTTCAAAATCACAAAGAAGAAAATAAATGGCCGCTTCTTCAATTTCGTTCGTGTCTTCCCCTCAAAACAAATCAGGGCCGAAACCTTCTTCAATCCAAAAATCGAATTCCATCTCCAATTCGTTCTTCAAAGGCACGAATGAAATCAAAATCATTTCGAAACCCAAATCAGAAATTAATAGCCAAGCACTTCCCACTAGAGTTCGATTTGTTCGCCCTACTCGTTCATAGCGATCGATGGAGCGCTGCTGCCTCACGAGTTGAAGGGCATGGAGAAGTCATATGGGATGTCGCGATGGCTGGACTCAGGCGCGGCGAGCGAGGGCGACGACTTGGGGCTCGATTCGAGCAGCTCGATTCGGTCGAGGCTTCGACACGGCGGCTATTGGAGGCGCGCGAGATGGTCAGGGAGAGGCTGATGATGCGATGGAACTCGGCGGAGCAGGCTTTGGGTTCTCGTATTTCAGTAATGTAGTTTTGAAAAAAATTTTGTTTTCAAAATTTTTATTAAATACAGCAAAGAAAAAATATATAAATGTTAGATTTAAAAAGAAAAGGGATTTAAAGTAAATCTTGCTTTACTATTGTAGAAAGTAACGATAAAAAAAATAAAACAGTTTGTTAATTTATTTGAAATTAGGAATAAATTTAATAAATATATAAGATTTTAAAAACTATAAGGATTTATAAATATATATGTATATATATAACAGTGAAATTTATACAAAGGGATCTTAAAATATTGAAGAAATTTATATAAGCAAATATTTGAAATATTTATGAAAATGAGATTTTGGTTTAAAGTAAATTTAGTTGAAGTTTAATTTGAACTAGACAAATTTGTTAAGAGTAATCTGTTTAAAATTAAAAGGGAATTTGTTTAGAATGAGTGATTAAGCCCAAATTAAATTATAAACTAGTTAAATTGAATGAAAATAAATTGTTCGATCACTTCGAATATTAATAAGCTGTATAAATATTTATACAAGGTATAAATCAAGAAAATCGAGTCAAGAAGGAAATGGATTGCTAATAAAAGCAAAGGTGAGGACTTCTCACTCAAAAATTTAAAGTTGGATTTGCAGTTATTTATTGATTGTTATTTTATTGTGATGTTAGATATAGTAGGATATATCTATATATATAGCAATATATATATATATATATATATATATATATATATATATATTGGCATATGTATATATTGCAGTTGATTGATTTCCCGCATTGTATAGCGGATGAGACCCTATTGCGCCGCCTATTAAGCGGATAATATTTTATAAATCTCATATACCGCGATATTCCACCTCGAAGTGGAATGGATATTGTGCTAATGTCTGTGGATGCAGGGAAACAGGTTGGAGGGGTCCAACTGGATTCCTCACAAATATTTATAGATTTTAGACATTGTGATATTTGATTGTTTATCATATCGATATATGATGTTTGAAAGTCGTGATTGACTATTTGATGTGTTGCATCATCGAATCCAATTTCGAAGTTTAAAAATAACGATTTTGATTTTTAAGGGATTTCTAGAGTGATTTTTGGAAATATACGTTTATAAAATATTTTTGGAATTGATTCATCTTAAATAAATAAACGTTATAATTTTAATGTATAAAAATTATGATTTTTGAGAAATACAGTTAAAAGTTGATTTTTGAAAATATGGGATTAATGATTTTATAAAATAATTTAAATTGGGATTTCTGAATTTATTATAAAAAGTTTAAGAATAGGATTTATGAAATTTGATTATTTTATAAATCAAAATGAGGAAATTATAAAGGAGTTTAAAGACGTTGTAAAAGAATAATATAAATTGATCCATATAAAAGATTTATAAAATGGATATTTATAAATTAGAATATTTTGAATTGTAAAACAAGCTTTTATAAGTGTTAGAATGAATTGTGAATGAATTTCATAAATGAATGAAATTCATAGAATTATAAACGGTGAAGTTATAAATGGAATTTTATAAACAGTAGGTTTATAAAATTTGTAAAGTTATTTAAAAGAATAGATTTTGGATAAATAAATGAATCTTATAAGTTATAAGATTTATAAATTTGGAAAGTTTAAAAGAACGTTTTTGCAAACAAATAAATTAAGTATTTAATTTATAATATGAACTTTTAGTATATCATTGAGATATGAAATTGAATAAAGGAATTTATAAATGGAAGTTGTTATAAAATAAATAGAAAGGAAATTTATAAACATTGTTTAATAAATCCGCAAACGACTTATTTTGATAAGTAAATTGTTGTAACTTGTTAATGGAGTTATATTCACGTTTTAGAAAGTGAATAATCCTTTAAAATAAAGTGAACTGAAATGATGAAATTGGTTAACAAGTATATTCATGTTTTTGAATAGTGAATAATATGTTAAAGAAATGGTTTTGAATGTGATGTTTTAAATAGAATTAAAACGATCTAACGATGTTTTGAATGTATTAAGATTCGAAACCATAGATTTCAACATTCATTGTTGAAATAGACGTTTTCGAGAAATAAAAAGGAAATGGTGGACTATAACACTGTTGTTATAGTAAATGATTTCCGAAAGGAAATGTTTTGTGTAGTATTGGGATTTATATATCTATTTTACTTTCGAATCCCTATACTAGTGATTTTGGGTTGTCGTAACGATGTTTTACGCAACATTCGTTTTGGCCCAAATAAATATGTTTAAGAGAATGATTTCCTTAAAGAATGAAATATATACTTAATTTCGATTAGAGTATATTGAATATTTTCCAAGTATAGAAAATAAAACGACTTGTGAATTACTTATAAATAAATAAGTATGGAAATGTTTTTCCAATGTGAAATGAAAAGTTTAGAGAATTTATCTTTTTGAAGATAAATTGAAAATGAATAATTGAAAACGTATATTCATAGTTATTTTGGAAATGTAAATTCAATATGGAATTTATAAATGAAATTTGGAAAATGGGTTTAAAAATAAATATTGATTTATTTTTGAAGAATGGAAAATATCTATCTTGTAAAGATATTTTTGGAAAATAAATAATTTGGAAAATTATTTGGAATCTGGTGATGTTGTGCATATCCATTGATAGTTCAATAACCGACTATCAATATTTACCTTTAAATAGGTATTTGTTGTGATTTGCTTGAAATTGAATGTCACACTTATTTTTTTTAAAATAAGCGCTCACTATTCGGGTTAACCGGGAAAGGACCTTGGGGTCGTATAACCCATTCCGAATATGTGATACGTCGTTATGAATTGCATTTGAAGATCGGTGTTGAAGACCGGATATTTTCGAAAACGAAAGGGTTTCTTGTTGATTGTCTCTGCACTGGCTGATCCCCGGTATGGAGATCTCCATATGTGATGGGAAATCCGGACGTGATTAGAGATTATCCGGATTGCAAGGACTTCTTCGTAAGTGCCTTCGGTTCTGTTCGATCCCGGAACAGACTTGTATGGATTGTATGTCTGACATTACAATTGAGATATAATGCTGATTTCTTTCAAATATATTTCTGTTGGTGGCGGAGAATTTATTCCCTTAGCTTAACACCCTTCTCTGAGACGTACGAGCTCAGAGGTTATATAGTTGAAGGTTATTAGTGATATATTCCCAATTTGGTAATGTGACATGCTGAGTGTTGCTGTGAAATGATCATTGTGTTGATCATTTGTGATAGGATCATTTGTTTGATCGTTTATCTTTGTGATCATTTCTATGATCATTTGTTGACCCAAAGCATGACTTTGTATAAAGCGTGGCTTTGTGGACGAGACTTCGTCGAGCCTCACACCCCGGAATGGTCAAAACAGGAAAGTTGCGGCAAGGTTATGAGGGGTAGCTCCCTTTAGGGTATGTGCATTTCCTTCTGGAAAAGGGTGGTATCATGGTATGGAGCCCAGATGCTTACTCATGTTGAAACACTTATTATTATGGTGTGATGTTGATTACGAGCGCTCGGTTAAAGGTCCCAAAGGACCGGGGGATGGCATACTCGTGTCAGTTGTTACCCAGTTAGGGGTAACCCGACCTTGTGTTGGCAGAGATCCGGTTTGGTTCTCGGGGACGTCCTTCCAGAGGCGTTCTCATGTGGCAATGGGAAGTTTCTTGGCCTGACCATTTGTTGGAAATCCAAAGAAACAATATGAGACTTGTACGGTTTTAGTTGTAGAACCTGCCATCTAATATGGTAGCTATAGTAAGCATAATATAATGGTACCTATGCTGGCTAAGATTTATATTCTACTTTCGAAATGTCTTCTACACTAAGCACTAATAATAATATCAAAATTGATTTGATTTTTGCGTATCAAGCATCTTTGACTAACATAAGAAGAAATCTCCTCCAAGTCTGCGTTTGCATTGTGTGTGTGGTGGGAGGTCTTATGGTAGTTACATTTTCAAAAACATTGCGAATCTATTTTTAAAATTATCCTGTACTTTATTTTAAAGAAAAATAAACTGTTTTGAGTTCTCGCACCAGTCTCATGACTGACTCGGAGTTTATTGTTTTCCTTCCTAAACTCTGGGTTCCCACCAATTTTCACACGGGCAGTCAAGAGTTAAGGTTTATCAGGATATTCTGGAATTCAGGAGTTGCTGGAGGCAAGATGGATGGCATGGCGTATTCACTAGTATATAGTATTTCTTTTTCCGCTGTTTGTTGTTGTACACTCTGATGTAATGTAATGTAATGTAATAACTGATATAGTTCTTTGTTTAAAGATTATTCATTTATCTATTATATGTTGTTCCGCTGCAAATTGTGAGATTCTGATGTTGTTCTGTTATTTCTTTCTCTTCTATTCTATCTTTTCTCTCTCCTTCTACCTCTTTCTTCTTTCTTTAAACCCTCAGTGTTCGGTTTTCCGGCATCCGACTGATCGGCATTCGATACAGTGGACGTATTGATGTCGATATTCGGGAGTCGAAGAATCGGGTCCTGACAATAACGATTTTTTTTCTAATCTATAGATTGTTCAGGTATGTATCATTTCAACCCATAGGGAACTTGCAGTGTTATGACAATGTAAAATAAAACATTCAATCATCCAATATCAACAATCAAACATTCCTCACAATCATCATCCAAATCAATCAATAAACATCAATAGATAACTGAAAATCAATAACAGGAATTAAATTGACAATTAAATTAAATATTCAATTAAATTATGATTAAATGCAATAAAAGTCAAATTTAAGTAGAATGACAATTTAAATATACCAAACATCAACCAATCAATTTCTAAACACATCATAAATTTAATTTAACTAACATAAGATAATTTAGAAGTTGTGAGTGGTTAAAACACTCACCTTTGATTTCTAGTCGGTTTGAAATCCAAATAAAAGCCCAAAATTCCAATAGAAGAAATCGCACGTGAATCGTAGTTTATATGCAAAAGATATTCATGTTATAAGAAATATTATTAAAATAATAATTGGTACACGTTTTAATAAAAATAAATAAACAAAGTTTAATACTTACATTTTCTCAAGATAAGGCTTCAGGCAAAGATTGAAGAACAAACTAAGATGTAGGCAGGACATGTAGGAAAAATGAAAAAAAATATGAAACTCATGTTTCATAAAAGAAAGCTTTTGAATTTTCAAAAATGAGAGCTTTTGAATTTGCAATTTCACATTAAAATGATTCAGGGGAAGAAGATTTGAAATGGAGATCTAAACATAGAAAATGAAGCGGTGACAAAAACATGAGGAAACAATTAAAAAAACATGAACAATTTGCTGATGAGATTATAGCTTCAGCAAAGAATAATTCGAACTAAATGAACATGAGGTGTCAGTAGAAACAAAACATAAAAGAAGAAATAAAATGATAGGTTATTTAATAATAAAGAAATGAAGTTTGAGGGACAAAAATGAATGTCACGTTTTTAAAATGAAGGCTTTAGGAAATATAGGCTATCAAAATAAAAACAAAAATATGAGGTTGTGGAAGAAGGCTGCAGGAAAACAAAATGAAAAGAATTGAAGCGGCTGTAGAAATATGAAATGAGATGGAGAAAACAACGAGTTCAATTTTTTTTAGGAATTGGAGGTAGGACATGATGTAAAGAGGTGAAGAAAGGTTAAATAAAAAATATACGTATACATATAAAATGAAACTCACATTTGAGAAGATGCAACTTCAGAAAAAAGAGGAAGGAAATAAACGAAACTGAAGAAAGAACAAAAATGTGGAAAGAAATGTGGTATGTATTAAATAATGATAAAGGAATGCATGGACCAGATGTCCACTACCAACAAACCTTGGAATTCAAATGTTTTGAAACGTAACCAAATTAACTTCATTAACTCAAATAATATTCAAATTTGTATGTATTTAGGTTTTTACCTACGCATAATAAAAAAAATTATACTTACCTTAAAAATAAAAACGTTCAATTTGGTTTTTCCAAATGATCTTTTATTTCCATTAAAACACCCGTTTTGTTTAACACAAAACATGCGTTTCTTTTATTAAATCTATTAATTGCAACCAACGTTTCCTTTCCTTTTAATTGAAATATTTGAATTACATTAATTGCAATTACTTACAGAGTTAAATTTCAAAACAGACAACTAAAATGGATGAAAAGTAGAACAATTGTTTATTTAAACACGTTTATAAATTTGTTATTTATACACAAGAGTAATAAATAACTTACTGAAATAGATTGTTTTCCTATTCTTGTAATCAATTTGTAAGCTAAAACATAGTTCAAATAAACATACATTTCTTCCTTTAAGATCAATCATTCTATTCTTTATTTTAATAAAATTAAACCTACATTCACACAAATGAAACATTCATTTTATTTGATGTAAATGTTCTTTTCATTAAATCAAACTTTCCTTATATTTTCATAAAACATAAGCTACTTTTAATTACACTTATTAATTTACAATTTAGTATTCTCTCTCCTATTATTGAAAATTTTCAATTACGTTAATTTCAGTTGATTAAGTTTCAAAATAGACTAAATGAATGTAATGAGAAGTAAAACAATTTTTTCCTATCTAACAGTAATTTAAACATATTTATACACTATTGGATACAAACAGTAATTATACATTTTTTACTAAATAATAGTTTCTCATCTCTACAATCAATCTTTCAACCACCAAACATTTCAAATAAATAAACATATATTTACTCTTTTACTAAACTTATTTATTTTTATTCTTTTATTTTGATTTACACTTCTACCATTAAATCGACCAATACCTTATGAAATTATTAACATATGTTTCTATCTTCTATTTAAACCAATTATTGCCTCATGAATATAATTGAAATTTCTGTACATTTTATTGCATTCACACTTTGCAGTTATTGTCTTAACTCACATCAATATAATATTTATTTACGTTTATTTGTAATTGATTTATTAAATTGGTAACAAATAAAAAATATCACTATTTCTACATTTAATAACATTTGTAAGTCTATTATTTACTACCAATTGTTATAACAACTCACATTGCACTAATTTTATTCAATTTCCATTTATTACACATTATTTCATCAATTAATCAACATCTAAATTGTCCATTACTCTTTAAATCCAATTATCCATTAATACATACATTACTATATTTATTTACAACCTATATCAATTATAACCCTTTAATTCTTTTAATTAATTAGAATTTACATTTAAAGCAGCTATCAATTACCTCAATTTAATAGTATTACATTCTATTTCAATTTCATTCTTATTATTAAATAAAAAAATTTTATTTATTCCAACATTAAATCACAAAACCTTATTAAATTAACTATTTTTAATTATCGAAAATTATGGGTCATTACAATGTATGCAAGGATGAAGTAAACTGAAACAGTCAAACTCCAATGCTAGCACAAAATCCAAAGGTCAACGAGTCACTGTACCTGTAGAGTCTCGGCCTAACCTGAGTATTTTAAAATAAACGTGTCAGACTATATCTAATAAAAGGATGAGATGCTTATATGCTAAATATGTGACTTAACAAATAAATAAGCCATAATAAAATATGCCTGAAACCAATAACCATAATAAGACATATAAATCAAAATCGTCATTTCATAAACCAATATCAATTCTCTAATGGACTATCATCTAAAATATGGTGATAACAATTCAAAATTCTCGAAAGTCAAAAGATACCAAATATCCATCCAAAAAAGTGTAAAGAAAAATCATCACTAATAAATAATCATAATCTCGGATCCAAAAAGAAAGATTGTGATAGATTTAGCAATTTGACCAGGTTGCTAACACCTCACTCACAGTTTGATTAGGTCGCTAAAATCTCTCTCGTAGTTCGGTTGGGTCGCTAACACCTTACTTGTAGTTTCGTCCTATGACAAGGTCGCTAACACTTCTTAAGTGGTTTTGTCAGGTCGCTAACATCTTACCCGTAGTTTTGTCAGATCGCTTACACCTTACTCGCAATTTTGTCAGGTCGCTAACGACTTACATATAGTTTTGTCAAATGACAAGATCGCTAGCACCTCTTAAATTGATAGATAAAACGAGTCATCGACATTTAGGGATCTATCGATCAAAAATCCCAGCACCCGAAGATAAAACAACTCTAAGTGTAACTCACTTTCACTTTAGTAATCAATAGAATCTAACTATAATTCCAGCATTGACTAAAAACTAGTCAATTTCACTGAAAACTCTATTTAATGAATTATAATAATAAGCGAAAGAATTGTACGACGATTCAATCATTTATTAAAATTCTTTGTTTCATAGAAAAGTACAAAATTTCAATAAAATCCCCAAATCCATAATAATAAAATAAAAGAGTTTTAAAATCTTTTTATTTGTTTAAAATAACTGGAAAAAAAAATTCTTTTAAATATAATTTGAAACTACTTAATTATTCATTTTATGCCATGCTTGAAATAAAATTTATTTGTTAAAATAAACGGCAAAGTTAAATTGAAAGGCAAGCAAAGTAAAAAAAAATGTACAAACAAATTTTAACCTTATACATTTATATATGTATGTACAAACAAATTTTAAACTTTTTTTTTACACACATATACATGCATGCATGCATGTATATGTATGTATGATATATGTGTGTGTATGTATATGTACGAGCAAATAAATTTTAAACTTTTATACAAATATATATATGTGTTTATGTATATGTATGTGTATATGTACGTACAAACAAATTATAAACTTGTATGTATGTACACACATATGTGTGTGTGTTTCGGTAAAAGCATGTACTTAATAAAAGCATGAACAAGCATAAAGCTAGGCGCTAAAGTTACAAAACAAGTTTCATAGAAAAGCATGCACTTAATAAAACCATGAACAGGCAGGCCATTCACAAGCAAGTTAAGCAAAGCATGTTAAGCATGTAAAAGCATATATGTGTATTTCAGTAATGAAAATGGAACAAGCAACTGTATTTCACTTTACTCAGCGACTCACAACACTTTTAGCATAATCGCATATATCTTATATATATATATAAATATATGGACTCACTCACTACCCAGCACTTTAACACAATTCACACACTCACTGATGAAACAAATTACATATATAAATGTAAACACACCCTCAATTGTACTAATATGGACACGACCATATTTACACTTAAACACACACATCTGCACTTATATCTCATGCACGCAATTAGCAGCAATCCCACATATTGTTGTATATAGTCGACAGTTCATTTCATGTGTGAATATATAAGTAAATCAAGGAATTAGACATAGAGTAGTAAGAATAATTCACTTATAGTCCAAATATTGATAGTCTTGCACTTCACTTTGCTTCACTATCAACACTTGAAATCCAAACTGTCATATTCGAAATTTAAAAAGGTATCAAAATACAAAATTGAAGGTACTATTGAAGAGAAGAGAACGAGGATTTGCTTACTAATTTTCTTTTGATTTATAGAAATTATTTGGATTTTCTTTTGATCGAAGTAGGGCTAGGGTTTGTTTTCTTTGGTTTTGATATTCACGTTTTTTTATTTTTATTTTTTGTTTTTTGTTTTTTGTTTTTGTTTTATTTTGCTTTGCTGGAACGAAAATGCATAGGAATGAAATTAGTTAAGTGAGCTTTGTTAGGTACGTACGGAGCTTTGCTAGCTAAGCTTCCCAGTGGGCTTTATTATCTTTCCATTTCTTTATTTTATTACAGTTCCTGCTGGGCTTTATTTCTTTCCTTTTCTTTATTCTATTACAATTCCTACTGGGCTTCATTATCTTTCCTTTCCTTTATTCTATTACAATTCCTACTGGGCTTTATTATCTTTCCTTTTCTTTATTCTATTACAATTCCTAGTGTGCTTAAATTGCCTGGAACGTAGTTAGCTAGGTGAGAATAGGTACATGCTTCATTTTTACAAGGCCTAACTAAAATTATATTTCCTTTTTACCAAGGCTTTGTTTCATTAGTTAGGTAGGCTTAATTTTAAAAAAGCCCAAACATAATTGCCTGGAACTAAATACATGCTAGTACATTTGCCTTGAAACGAAAATGGCTAGTGAAAATTCTTTGCCTGGAACAAATTATGAAAGGTATAGTATTTCTGAAAAGAGAAATGTGCTTCGGTGAATAAGTGTATGATTGGTCTAAGATGGGCTTCAAAAAGACTTAAGGCCCAAACATATTTTTTTTTGAAACTGGGACAACAGAACTACATGTCAATGTATGTTCGAATCACGCTACGTAAGTTTCGAACCAGTGACCTCTCGCATCAAAGCCGAATCAGTTAACCATTAGAACAATGGTGCTTGTCAAGGCCCAAACAATATTCCCTTTTAATTTAAATCATTTTAGCCTAAAACAAAATTCAATGATCAAATGTAAGCAAATTTCAATTTAAATTCATATTATATTTGATAATAACATTTCAAATTTTAATTGAACCTCCTTTAAGAATTGTCAATTTGTTTCTTTTAATATTTTTAATCAATTATCCAAAATATTGCTCAATTAAATTAGAAAAAGCCGAATTAAAATTATTAATTAAAAAAATTATTAATAGGGTTGTTACAAATTCCAAATCCACCAATCAAATCCAAATTAAATGAATAAATTAATACGTGGAATCGATTGCCGTAAAGAGAGCTACACAAATAAATCAAAGCTATCGATAAATTTGTCATTTTCAAGGCAATGAATTTATGAGGATTCACCTCCGACTGGAGAAGATGCACGGTCAATCAGCAAGTGAGATTCATCATATTTGTGTATATATTAACAAGACGTTGTAACTCATCCCAAATGATTTTAAACTAAAATTTATAATGATGTAACCAATAATTAACTCGTCCTTCTGCTGGGGTTCCAAGGACGATACCCGCCGTCACCACTGGGTATCTTGGGACGCCATTTGTCGTCCGAAGAACGAAGGTGGCATGGGACTGCGTAATCCTAAGGACCTTTGTGCGACTTTTGCTTGTAAGCCGTGGAACAGGTTTGGGGCTAACGACTCTTTGTGGGCAACATTTCTCCGTGCTAAGTACTATAGGCTTGCAGGCACAAATTTTTCTGGCACTCCATCCTATGCTAGTGAGACCTGGAAGCACATGCAGTCGGTTAAACTGTTCGGATGGTGGATCGTTCTCCGTTGCGAAAGCTTGGACGTCAGTTCGCACTTCAATTCCTATCCGCCCTTTGTTTTCCTTCATTTGGGATTCTCGAATTCCCCCTAAGGTTTCTCTGTTGATGTGGCGTATCCTTCACAATGGGTTGCCGCTCGATGAAAATCTCCAAATGATCGGCATCCTAATCGTCTCCCGTTGTAGATGCTGCAGCGTTGGGAACTCGGAATCCTTGTCCCACCTATTTTTTGTTGGTCTCTCGGCCAGAGCGTGCTGGAATTACTTCGGCAATCTCGTCGAAGTTTGTGCCATGACCACATCTCCCCCAGAGCTCCAGTCAATCTGGTGGGCTGGCGTATCTGGTAAATCTCTTCGTTCGATTGTTTTCAGATTGCTTCCCTGTCTGATCTGTTGGCACGTATGGTGCGCGCGGAATAAGGCAATCTTCGATAATAGCCCCATGGACCCCCCGACTATTATAAGGTGTGTCAGGAATGATGTCTTCCTCGATTCCGCAGTAGGCCCTTCAGAGGATCCGTGGGCCCCCGCTCAAGGAGACTTGTGGGTCTTCTCTCTATTACCACTGTCCGGTCTACTACTAGACTGGGCATTGGCTGAATCCTGATCTTGGCGCGATGTCTCTCCCGCCTCGTTCCCATCCCCCCCCCCCCAAATCTCATGAGGTTGCTTGTTTTTCAGGTCCAGGTGTCTGTGGACTATTTCTACGCCCGTTTCTCTATTTGCATGGCTTTGACTGCTTCTCATGGTAATGCTTGGTTGCGGACGTCCCATTATCTTGGTGTTCTTCGGTTCTGGGGCTGCTCATGTGATCTTGGATCTTTCTTCTCTAGTTACCTATCCTGTATCTGATTTGGTTTACGGCTTTCTGTTCCGCTCTGACTTTGTTCCCGCTGTGTTTTGGGATTTTATTCTTTCGCTTATGTCGCTTGCTGGTCTTTGTAGTTACCTGCCAGGCTTGTTGGCAGCTATTGGTGTTTGTTTTATGTATATATTTTCGGTTAAAAAAAAACCAATAATTAAAAACTATTTTTTTTAATATATGCCTGATTAGGATGTAGTATGCCATGGCTAAGTAGTTAAAAATATAATTTTCATCGATTGTAATTACAAAAAGTTAATCTCCATCTAAATAAGAAGGGTAAAATACAAAGTTATTTCAAATTAGACATATTATAATCAAAATTATAGTTCTCGACGATGCAAGTTCAATGGTGATGTTCGTTCATCGACTAAGTTAACGGTTTGACTAGAAAACGCGCCAGAAGTTCAAGAAATATGGATTATTAGTTTCGATCAAACGATGAAATAATAACAAGATGACAATTAGGAAGTACAATCATGTGAAGGAAGTCGACCAAGTCTTCATGGTGGCTTCTGATCAATCCAGATGGAAATTTAATCATCAAAATTAGCCAGCGAGTGACTGAAGTTCGTGGGCCAGAGTGTTGCATCGCAGGTGGAGTCATGGTCAACTGGTGAGGTCGGATTGTCGACACAATGGCTATGGTGGGTGGCGACAATCAAAATAATAGGAAACATTGTTGAAATTTGGTATGTCATGTATTTGGACGTACTAAAGCAGAAGCGGGTGTGGAAAGAATAACAATACTATAACAATTAAATAATTATAATAAACACCATAACTTCAAATGCTTATAATTCTCACATAGTACATTCATTTCTTGTGCGGTACGTTGCATCGGGATCGTTGTGAGACAAGTAACGTTAATCTTCCAATATGCCCACATCGACTATGTTTGTTATATTACTTTCTTTCTATCCACAATGTTGATCCTGAACGATTGCTACTGCATTGAGTACTACATGCGCAAACTTCACCCTGAACTGCAACTAGTAATTCTTGGATTGTCATCATTATACAAACTGTCATCAGTATTTGCATTGAATTTTTTGATAATATTGCCAGAACTGTCCTCATGTTGTGGTTATTTCAACCGCCAGCTCCTAAAATTTGCAGCCAGTATTTCATGAACTGGATCTTGTATTACAACATCATTTTCACCTCCTCTTAGAACCAAATGCAGCATCTGCCTATACAGTAGGCTCGCATCAGCCAGAAGTTTGGTCTTGATTTCACTACTCCAAAATGTCTTATACTACGATTCATATTTACTTTTGATTTGATTTGGCACAGAAATCATTTCTGCCTGTTAGCTGACCCACATCTTTTGATCTTATTGGATTCAACGATGGATTTTAAATTAAATATTTATATTCGCATCAACAGATTTAGGCGGACCTTTTACAGTTATATCCAACTCAGCAGACCCTCCACATCTTAGTTATAATCTCTAATAGTATTGACTATACTTATTCAAGTCTCTCCAATTCATTTCAGTTCATATACACATATACCTAGTAGCTATTGTATTTACCAAAAGTTATATAACTTATGCTTGATTTATACTCAGGCTCATATTAGTTACAAACTTACAACTATCACTTTTTGTCAACCATGATGATCTTTTGATTTTATGCCCATGTTGACTATGATTGTTATATTACTTTCTTTAGTAATGTAAGTTTGTATCCCCTAATATTTATAATAGTAAAATTTGCGCTGCAGTACAAATTTGGAGATTAAGGTTTTGCCAATACCCAAAAGGTTGTAAAAAGTAGCATATTTGAAGAAGTTCTAAATATAACTATTGCTTTTGTGGTAAATCACAAGTTCATTTAAATTGTAGTCCACGGCTTCAAAAAGATAGAATAGACAAGTGCAGTAGTCATATGTGCAAATCCATAAGTCACATATGCAAGTCCTAAGTCGCATATGCAAGTCCATAGGTCAATGGGTAAAATAGGCAAGTCATATCATTTTATTCAATTATGAATATGGTACAAAAGTGAAAATATTCAATTATTCAAGTCCTTATATGCAAAAAGTCATATGTCCCCCTTCTTCGTTGGGTATATGCCATTACAGTAGTCCTCAGGCTCTTGGGAGAGCTCATAAAAGTTCTAATCTAAAAATTAAAAGAGGAAAAGAAGTTAAGAGTTCATTTTCACAAAGGGATACATCTATATTTGTAGTGGTTG
Source organism: Allium cepa (assembly GCA_030765085.1). NCBI lineage: Eukaryota > Viridiplantae > Streptophyta > Magnoliopsida > Asparagales > Amaryllidaceae > Allium > Allium cepa. The sequence continues at coordinate 829,800,314 of CM060934.1, forward strand.
GAAGGAGGTAGACTTGCTCCAATTGGCGATGTGCGACTTTATGGTGTCATGTAGCATATAATAAAATGTGAAGGCTTTTAAAACTTTATGAAGGAATATGCACTAAATCCTCTTGCATTTGTTCTTGTAAACAATTTCATTCTCCATTCTTTGCGTGGCCTTTGACGTGCTTTGGTATTGATACTATATAACATCAATAATCTTGAAATGTAGCTTTAATTAATATCTAACGGCGTGCTTTTAGGCAATATGCTTAATGAACTTGATGGCGTGTGCAGTAGCTTAACGTCAAAATCTCTGACTTTGGCCAGCTTCATCACTAACTTCGGCAATGGAGTAAATACTGACTTCGGCGACCTTAATAATGCTACGAGCTTGGTTTGTTTGATGAAAATAGAAGAACGCTGGCACTAATTTAGCAGGGAGGGTCTTCGGCAGGTCGACTTTGGCTTGCTTGGCTTCGATAGTGTCAATCCTTGCATCAGCTTCTTCATTGAATGTCATCAATAAAAGGCGACTCCAAGCATCGATGAAGATCGATGTCGTCGTTGGGCAGTGTTATATAGCACAGTATCGAAGTTGATGATTCTCGACGTCGATTAGCGCTCCTCATTGGCTGTTGGCAATGTTGAATTGAAGTGGCATTAATTATCATCCCACCTTCATGGACATCGACGATGTTCATTATTGATGTCGCAAAGATAGATGGTAATGGAATACAGACGAGGAGCGTTGAAAACAACCTATTCCCATAAGGTTGGCATTATCCTAGGTGCAACATGAATTGGAGTAACATTGATGATATGCGACATGGAAGAATGTCGACATAGTTGAGAAGCGGCAATGTATTTTTCAACATGGTCTTATGATCTTCGATGTTGGCTCATCTTCATTCCTTCTGTATTGCATGCTTTTAATATTATTTGTTCGTGTAATGTCGATATGCTATATGTCTTCGACATTGATGGGGACATTGAATGTCGACATTCATCTTCAACGCTGCCTTGGTATCTGAAGCTTTGAACCTCGACATAAACCCTTAGTCTCGACATTGATACCTTGGATCATATCCTTTGAAAATTATAGGGATAACATTTGCCCTCTTCTATAAAAGAAGTTTTTTTTTTACTCTTTAGAGTAAAACGAAGAATTCCTTTGTATCGTCGACTCTTCGTAAGGTCTTCTTTCTAATCCTGTTTTCATGCACAATATGAAACAAACAACAATTTTCATTATAGCTTAATATTTAAATCTTCAATGATCCTTTTCGGATCTTATCAGGCTATGAATTAACATGTAGTTGGGGGAATTTCCCGTATTCTTTTATATGAGTCGAGATCACATTATGCTAACATTTTTTTTGAATGGAAACTTAGGAAATCATGCGATGGTATTAATTTCTTAAATAATTAAACTAGGAAGTTATCTAACAATATTGTAGGACGGAAAACTAGAAATTCATTTTGGCCATAGGATAAATATCTTGAATGGAAGTTCAGAAAATCATCTGGCAATAATGGCAGATCAAGAATCCATCTGATAGTAATAAAAGACAAGAAATCCATATGATGATAATAAAAGACTGTAAATCCATCTGATAACAATAAAAAAGACCAAAAATTCATTTGATAACAATAAAAAACCAGAAATCTCTTTGATAATAATAGATGACCAGAAATCCATCTAATGATAATTAAAGAGGACCAAAAAGCAATGATAATTGAAGCCCATAAATCCACATCTGGAAATAACAGAAGAAGATCAGAATTCAAATTTGGCAATAATAATTAAAGTCCAAAAATCCATAGAAATAATAGAAGAAGACCATAAATACATGTTAGTATTAATAATTGAAGTCCAAAAATCCATATCTGAAAATAACATAAGAAGACCATAAACCCAAATCTAGCAATAATAATTGAAGTCCAAAAATTCACATCTGGAAATAATAAAATAAGATCAAAACTCCAAATCTGGCAATAATCGATAATTGCACATGCTGGGGAGCATAAATAGCTTATATTCGATGGGTCTTACTACAGAAGATTGTTTGGTTTGAAGCATTACTTAGCTCTAATTTTGATAGATCGGGAGCACTTCTAGGCTATGATTTTGATTGATCGGTAGCACTACTTGGCTCTAATTTTGATTTATAAGCACTGCTTGGCTCTGATTTTGATTGACTTCCTCTTTTAAAAATTTCGGTGCTTTAGACCTTTGATGACGGCAATGAAGGCTTACTCCGTCCTCTCTTTAGAAGGTGCTTTAGTGAGGCCTTCGCGATGACACTGAAGGCTTTCCCTATTCTTCCGTGAGGCCTTTGATGAAGACACTAAAGGCTTACTCTGAGTTCTCTCTAGGAGGTGCTTCAACCATGCCACGTAGATGAGGGTTGATGGCTTTCCCTCTGCGTTAATGAGGCCTTCGATGGCGACACTAAATGCTTACTCTGACCTCCCTCTAGGAGGCGCTTCGATGAGGCATTTGACGACGGCGTTGAAGGCTTATGGGCCTTTGATGGCCAGGGACCTCTTGCAGTCATGAGTCTTTGATGGCTAGGGATTTTGTGTTAGGAAATCAATTCTATGGTTTCGACGACGACAACTATACAATGGAAATCGAATATGCATATATATTTCTATTTACAGGAAATTGCTAAAGTAACATCACCAAAGAGACAAGAACAAGACTCAAAGAACGTACCAAAGAGGCTACAAGTCGATAGAATCAGAAGAACAGTGACACAGATATAAGAAAAGCAACATGCACAAGATCAGACGTCTGGGTGCACTAGCCAGACATCTGAATGAATCTTCTGGACCAAACCAGACAGAATCAGACGCAGACGTCTGAAAATCTACTGTATACAAAAAATATATAGAGCCAGACGTCTGAGACTTATTTCAAACATCTGAAACTGAACTCGGGCATTGATACTTAAATTACAACTGCCACAATTGAAAATATATTTTCGCTTCTCTTCACTGCAACTATTCATCACCATCAGAAGCGATCATAGAACACTTGTTAATGGATGAAACTACTCAAGAAATCTCTCTACCATTATAAATAACATCAAGAATCCAAGAGAAGATTTCACCTTACTTACTTGTGCTCTTTACTCTTTTACTCCGATATATTCTCGAACTCTAGCAATCATATATTTGTATTTCACTCTTCCATATATACATAATTCTTCAATCAATATCCTCTAGATATATATTGGAAGCATTTGTACTTAATAGTCAATATTCGTGTTATAGAACACACACTTGACAAGAACAAGCTTTTGTAACCAAGCCTATTCCTCCGGGCGAAGAGAGGGTGTTTGATAGTCGAATTCCGAAGAGGAGCTTCGAGACTGGACGTAGGACGGGAGTTCTGAACCGGTATAAAATCCTGGTGTGCTTAGTTTATGTTTTACTAGATTAATTTTATATTAGATACATCATATAGTTAGTCACTTATACTTGCATATATACACTACATGATCCATCATATAGACTTTCAATTGGTATCGGAGCAAGGTTTGATCAAAGAACAGTAACACGTTTTTGAATCACTTTAATATGGCAAGTATTTTTCAAGAAGGACAATCCACATCACGACTCCCACTTTTTAATGGCTCTAACTATGCATAGTGTTCAACACGTATGAGAATTTTTATGTAAACTAATGGTCTAGAAATTTGGTCAGCCACACAAGATAAATATGAAGCACCTACTACTGCTATAAACACACGGACCGATGCACAAAAGACCTTAGCATCAAAAAATGCTAAAGCTATGAACGTTTTATTTTGCTCTCTAGATAAAAATGAATTTTCACGTGTCATGTTATGCGCAAATGCATTTGACATTTGGCGTGCCTTACAAATTACACATGAAGGTACAATAAAGGTCAAACAAACTAAGATTTCAATTTTGCAAAACCAATTCTCGTCATTCAAAATGAAGCAAAATGAAACTATTATTGACATGTATTCTAGATTTCAAACTATCCAACATGATCTTATGGCATTAGGAGTTAAGTTTACTGATTTTGATTTAGTTTATCGAATGCTCAACTCTTTAACATCAGATTGGGAAAGGAAGGTATTAGCTATTGAAGAAGCTAATGATCCCTCTACTCTCAAAGTTGAAGAGTTGATAGGAAATTTAATGTCCTATGAAGCTAATTTGCAGGCATGAAAAGAATTAAATTCGAAAAAGAAGAACATAGCATTCTCAGCAAAAAAAATGATGACTCTGATTTAGATGAAGAAGAGATAGTCTTCATTGCCAAGAATTATAAAAGATTCAAGAAATTTAGAAAGATGACCAAATTCGAAAAAGAAGGGAAGTCCAACACAACAAACCTATCTCAAATCAAGTGCTATGAATGTGATCAATACAGACGTATAAAGAAGGACTGCCCTAAACTCAATAATGATAAAAAAAAAACAAATTTGAAAAATTCAAAAAGAAGAAGGCTTTCAAAGTAACATGGGATGGCTCTGATTCTTCATCATCTGAAAGTTATAGCGATAGTGACAAAGAACAAGCTAATGTATGTTTTACGACACAAACTAATGAGGTACCCAAATTAAAAACTAAGGAGGAATGAATACTAGATAGTGGATGTTCCAATCATATGACCGGAAATTCAAAAATGTTATCAAATATAACATACATCGATGGTGGAACGGTAACCTTTGGAGATAACTCAAAAGGATATGTCGTGGGTGTTGGGCGTGTTCTCACCCAGAAGACCGAACCAACTCGAACCAAAGTGAACGCTACCAACCAACCCACCCACTACCGAACCGGAGCCACCGGACCAAAGAACCACGGGACCAAAGAACCACCGAACCAAAACCACTCCAAAGAACTACCGAACCAAAACCACTCCAAAGAACTACCGAACCAAAACCACTCCAACCACCACTGGTCCAATGCTACCGAATCAAGGCAAAGAAGGCACCACTGAACCAAGATAAGGGAGGCACCACCGAACCAAGACTACCGGATCAGAACTCAACCCACCTACCACCGGTCCAATCAACGCTCTACCAACTACTGAACCAAAGCACTACCGAACCAATATTGCCAGGCCAGATCACGTCGGCCTAGGCCCACTAGCAGCTATATACATCCAAGACCCCTACCCCCAGCCTCACTCTATAAATAGAGGGGTAGGGGTACAACAATGACATACAAGTTTTGAGAGCTCAAGCACGGACATAACTTTAAAACAGCTTTTATACACTTGTAATCAAAGCCTTGTACTTGTAATCTAAACAGTGAAAGAGAATAACATATAAAGTGGACGTAGGCGCATTCTGGCCGAACCACTATAAATCTGTGTGTCTTTTACAGTTTAGTCCCTACTTTTTATATATCTGCATAAATCATCCAAATCACTAAGAACGACATAGAATCAACTAAATCATACGACTTGGAGGTGTTTATCCATTTTTTGTGCAAACATTTTTGGTGCTTTCAATGAGAACAGGAGCTCGAAGCTTCAGCTTCTCCCACTTAACCTTCTTCCCAACAGCATCGCTCATTGCTTGGAAGACATGCCTCCCAGACAGAAGAAAGATGTTAACAAAGGAAAGAACATCGCAACTAGCAGTGTTCCAGATCCAGTGATCACAGATCAAGAGAATCGTCCCTTTCCAACAGCAGTACAAAATGGAAATCAGGCAAATCCGACAGCCCCTGCCACGGAACAGCCGGCAGCAATTACTAGGGAAGATCTAGATAGGGTTGTGGCTGAAGTGACTGACCGCTTCACATCCCAACAAGAAGCCTTGGTGAACCGACTCATGTCATACTTAAGGGATGCTGAAGAATCCAACCACAACACTGAATCATGGGATGAGTCCCAGTCTAGAGTATCTCGGAGGCGACAAAGATCTTTCTTCTTCGAAGAAGCTAACAACAGAAACAGTAATGGTAGGAGCCGAACTCGAAATCAGCCCAAACTCCGACCCGAGGAAACGCTTGGAACCGAACCCAACGGGGGAGGTACCAGGCGAGGGTCGGCTATAGCTGAGCCTGTCATGCTACCTACCCATGGAAACACCAATGAACGGAGCAGAGCTAGAGTCCAGCCCGAAGTTGGACCCGAGGAATTGTTCGGAACAGAACCTAGCAGGGGAAGATCAAGGCAAGGGCCAACTGTAGCTGACCCTAGCATGCCCCTAGAAGACCAGAGACAGCCACTGGAAAATATTAGGAGTGATAGACGATACCATCCCTACAGGTCATCTGGACGGAATCAATCCCACAGAGAAGAACCAAACTCATTTCCATCTACTCCAAATTCTGATGAAAGGATGGCACGATTGTTCAGAGAGTGCATCCAACGGGATCAAAGAGATCGAGGGATAGGCGCTAGGGTAACCAGCCCTTTCACCCGCAATATCGAAATTGCCATCACCCCCCGAGAATGGAAAATGCCAACAATGGAACCGTACAAGAGAATCTCTGACCCCGTTGTACACTTGCAGAGATACACATAGCATATGCTCATGAGTGGAGCCACAGAAGGAGTATTATGCAAATGTTTCCCACTATTCTTGGCAGATCTAGCTGCCTCCTGGTTCTGCCATCTACCCCAAGGATCCATCAGCTCATGGGAAATGTTGAAAGAAAAATTCATCAGCTAGTTCCGCTTTCATGTGGAACAACCCAAAGATGCTTATTCCCTATCTAATATCAAACAGAAGCCTGGAGAAACAGTGCAGCAGTATCTAACCCGATTCAATGCTGCAGCGGCCGCAGTCCAAGATGCCGATGAGAAACTTATCTTAATGGTCCTCTATAGTGGTGTGCATCTGGATACTAAGTTTGCTAGAAGATTAACGAAAGAAAAACCAGCTACCTTACCCGTTTTCTTCCATGAAGACGGAAGATAAATGAGACTTGAAGACGTTGCCACCGAAAGACAAACAGGGCAACAAACTAAGGCAGCTCATGGCAGCACACCCGCTGTAACGAAGGACGTTCGAAGAAATGACTCTAGAGACAATGCTGGAGGCAAGAAGGGAGAAAAATGTCTATATTGTCCAGGACCGAGATTTGACACTTACACTCCTTTGAATGAAACAATCGAAAACATCTTCCTAGCCACCCAAGACGAAGTTAAATACAGACGCCCCCCGTACAAGAAGGAATCAGATAACGCAATTAAGTCTGGAAAGTTCTGCCGCTTCCACGAGTCTCATGGGCATGATACCAATGAATGCCATCATCTCCGGGACTTAATTGAAGAACACATCAGAAGGAAGAGACTGGAACGCTATGTAAAAGGTTAGAACAGGACTCCAACTCCCGCCAATGAGAACCCAAGGCAACCCCCCCCCCCCAGAAGTGGGCGGAGGAAATCAAATCACCAGCGGCTCCAGTCAAGAGAAGATAGTGGTCCATACCATATCGGGAGGATCACACATCGCCAACAGAAGCTGGGCAGAGATGGAGAGATATATAAAGTCACTTAGAAACAATGAAGACTGCGTTAATTCTGTTATGGAAGGACGCCAGCCGAAGCGAAAAGAGAATGATGACATTACATTCAATAGGCGTGACCTAGAGGGAAGGCAGTACCCTCACATGGATCTTATGGTCATCTCTGCCTGGTTCGGTCCAGCCGAAGTTTTCCGAATTCTAGTAGACACTGGAAGCTTAGTAAATATCCTATTCAAGCATGCTTTCGACAGAATGAAGCTGTCAATGAAGGATGTGTCTCCCTACAACAAACCACTACACGGTTTCACTGAAGACACGAAGATGCCCCTCGGGCAACTGGACCTCTTTGTTGAAATAGGAAGTCACCCCGCTCCGTTGTAAGGAAACAAACATTTGTGCTAATAGATAACCACTCGGCCTACAACGCCTTTTTGGGAAGACCAGCCTTGTCTGACTTCCAAATTGTCCTAGCCCCGTAGTGCCTGAAGATGAAATTTCCAACAGACAATGGAATAGGGGAAGTAGAGGGAGATCAAGACGCCGCTCGAGATTGCTATGTAACTAAACTTCGCAATAACCGCAGGAAGGATAAAGGGAAAAATGCAGAGACTACTCTCTGCATGAAAAACTTGGAAGCATAGCAACTAAAGAAAGCCCCTCCTCTTCGATATACCTGTGATCCTCTCAATGAATTAGACCCCAGGGACAAAGAGGAGGAGGCCACCACGGAGCCTGCAGAGGCTATGGAATTTGTATCTGTAGACAAACATGACTCAAGTAGGCTGTTGAAAATCGGATCTCAACTAAAAGCAGAATTGAAGGATCAACTCATTGATTTTCTCCGCCACAACTTGGATGTATTTGCATGGACGCACGCTGACATGACTGGAACCTCCCCAGACGTAGCATGCCACGCACTAAACATCGATCCTACCAAGGTGCCAATAAAGCAGAAAAAGAGAAGTATGGGTGCAGAGCGATCAGCAACCCTCGATGAAGAAGTAAAGAACCTACTTGCCAATAACTTCATACGAGAAGCCATCTACCCAGAGTGAATCGCTTACCCGGTACTAGTAAAGAAGGCTAATGGGAAGTGGCGAACATGCATTGACTTCTCCAACTTAAATGACGCTTTCTCGAAGGATTGCTTCCCACTCCCCCGAATCGATCAGCTTGTGGACAGCACAGCCGGGCACAAACTCTTATCTTTTATGGAGGCATACGCAGGATATAACCAAATTCCTATGCACGCTCCCGATCAAGACCACACTAGTTTCATCACTGACCGGGGATTGTACTGCTACAGAGTAATGCCTTTTGGACTTAAAAATGTCGGAGCTACTTATCAGCGCCTGGTCAACAAGATGTTCGCGGAACTAATAGGACATTCCATGGAAGTTTATGTGGACGACATGCTAGTAAAGTCAAGGAAAGCCGACGATCACGTAAGCCACCTAGGCGAGATGTTTCAGGTACTTCGCCAATATGGAATGAAGCTGAATCCTGTAAGTGCTCCTTCGGAGTATCATCAGGAAAGTTCTTGGGATTCATCGTCCATGCCAGAGGAATTGAAGCAAGCCCCGAACAAGTCCAAGCCCTGAAAGATATCAGGATACCTACCACTCGAAGAGAAATGCAAAGCCTAAATGGGAAGGTGGTCGCCCTAAGCAGATTCATCTCTAAAGCGACTGACAAGTGCGTCCCCTTCTTCGAGGCTCTAAAGAAAGACAAAGGAAAGTTCGAATGGACTGACGAATGCTTAACAGCCTTCCTTAACCTAATCGAACACCTCCAGAGACCACCAGTACTCTCAACTCCAAATGAAGGTGAAGAGCTATACCTATACCTTGCTGTGTCACCATGCTCTAAGCGCCGCTTTGGTGAGAGAAGACAACCGCGCGCAGCGGCCAGTATACTTCGTAAGCAAAAGGTTTACGGGGGCAGAAGCCAGATATCCTAAACTTGAGAAGCTAGCATACTGTTTACTAATCACATCACGGAAACTAAGTCACTATTTCCAATCTCATTCCATCAGAGTTCTAACCAATCAACCGCTAAGACAGGTACTCCATCGTCCCGTAACTTCTGGGCGACTACTTAAATGGTGCATTGAACTGAGTCAATATGATATCACCTACCATCCTCGCACCGCCATCAAGGGACAAGCCCTGGCCGATTTCATTGCCGAATTCACTACCAACGAAGGTAAGGAGCAATCTGAAATAGCAGAAGACATCAAGTGGAATCTCGTCGTGGACAGAGCATCAAACAAACAAGGCTCGGAGCAGGTATTGTAATAATCACTCCAAGGGGAAGGAAGCTACATTATGCTCTAAGGTTGGAATTTGCTGCCACCAACAACGATGCAGAATATGAAGCAGTAATAGCTAGATTAGAACTTGCCTTAGAGATTGGAGTCAGTTCTTTATGTCTTCATAGTGATTCGCAACTTATTGTAAATCAAATACTAGGAGAATTTCAAACTCGAGGAGAACGACTCACAGCATATCTAAAGAAGACCAAGCTGCTACTCGATCAATTGGATCACTATTTAATCAAACACATTCCTCGATAAGAGAACCAAGAGGCCGACGAATTGGCAAAGCAAGCTAGCATGAAAGACGACACCATTTCTGGAACAGTAGCCATCTCAAGGCAACTAAACCCGAGTTTCGAGCAAGTGAATCTGATAGATGCAATCGATGAGGAAACTTGGATGACTCCCATCCGAATATTCTTACAAGATGGCACACTACCCGACGAGCGTAACGAAGTCAAGAAAATCTTGAGGAAAGCTTCCCACTACACAGTACAAGAATGCATCCTCTATCGACGCGGCTTCTCTAACCCCTTATTAAGGTGCGTCGCTGGAAGGGAAGCCAAGGAAATCTTATCCAACATCCATCAAGGAAGCTGCGGAGATCACACTAGAGGGAAGACTCCGGCAAAGAAAATACTCCGATATGGATATTTTTGGCCCACCTTAAACAAAGACGCCTTGGACTTCGTCAAAAGATGTGACAGATGTCAGAAATTTGCTAAGATTCCTCGACTACCAACAAATGAGATTACTCAAATGACCAGCCCTTGGCCCTTTGCAATATGGGAAATTGACTTGATTGGCGAACTGCCGATGGGCCGAGGCGGAGCCAAATATGCTATAGTGGCAGTCGACTATTTTACCAAATGGGTGGAAGCGGAACCTCTAAATAAAATATCTTTGGTAAAAGTTATTAACTTCTTGATCAAAAATGTTCTATGCAGGTACAGAGTTCCACTCAAAATCATATTGGACAATGGACTTCAGTTTGACAGCGAGGAGTTCGCCGACTAGTGCTGAGAGCATGGAATTCACAAAATCTTCTCATCTGTAGCTTATCCCCAGGCAAACGGACAAGTCGAAGCTGTCAATAAAATTCTCAAAACTCTAATCAAGAAGAAACTTGAAAAGTCAAAAGGCGCTTGGGTGGATGAAATTCCTACGGCGCTTTGGGCCTACTGCACATCTTTTAGAACATCAACGGGGCATACTCCTTTCTCATTGGCATACGGATCGGAGGCCATGCTCCCAGTCGAAACTATAATGCCTTCCCACCGTAGGATCCACTATGACCCAGAAGAGAACGAAGAACTCCTTCACATGTCTTTGGATCTAATTGAAGAGAGAAGAAACGACGCAGCACTCAAAGCAGCAGCTCACAAGCAAAAAGTGGCAGCACAATACAACTCCAAAGTCAAGCATCGTAGCTTACAAGAAGCAGATATTGTCCTCAAGCGAATCTTCCCACGCCCCGGAGCACTAGATCCAATCTGGGACGGACCATATGTAATTCATAAAGATCTCCACAACGGAGCTTATATTTTGTCAACAGTGGACGGAGAGGTGTTCCAGAGGGCATGGAATATCCAACACCTTCGTCGATACTTTTCTTAACTTGTACTGCCCATATGAAGTGAATTAACAAAGAGGATCAGTGGACGTAGGCATTTTCGTGCCAAACCACTTTAAAAACTTATCTCTTTTTTAACTTGTTCCTTTATATCTTGGCTGCTTGTTAACTTTATCCTTTTCTGTTGAACAAAATCCTGTGTAATGGCATTTCCATTCAAGACACATCACGGTGCAACTTCACTTGGACAAGACCTAACAGGTATTATACAAATCTATGCCCTCGCCAATGAGACACTTTTTCTCCAGCATCCCTCTGCTGCGGGTTAACTCATTGCTCGCAATCGGCCCTTAAAGCCAACTGTAATGAGCCGATTATAAGCCACCGAGAAGGCTAACTATAGCCAAGGCAGCTCATTACGGCGTTCGGCTCGCCGGCAACTGTGAACCTACTTTAAGCCCCAACATAAGGTGTGGCCAGCCAGGGGTAGTTCACAGTTGACGATCGGCACCCACGCTAGCCGGCCACGGTAAATCGAATAATACCCACGATTATGGGCCATAATGGCCCGGGTAGTTACTGTGCGCGATCTCGGCTCCGAGTGCCTTAAGTATGGCTATGGTAAAAAAGAGAAACTCCCCGCGGAGGCGTAAGATGGGTGACAAATGTCTTCAAGACCCACAGCTAAGGAAAGTGACTACAAAACCCGTTTGCCATGAACTTAAGCACATCGCAGGCCTTCCGTGATTGGAAGTTTTACTATTTCTTATATTTCTATTTTGTTTAAAAACTTTCATCCTATCCTCTATAACGATCCCTAAAGTACAGGACACAGAATAGGAGACGCTCGCTAATGGGAATAGGAACTCACAACTGGATGACAGGTCACTCAGCTGCATTCCATGCTCAGTCATACAAGACATTCAAAGCAGCCGTCTACGACTAAAACATAAAGGCGGTATTTTCTTCTTTTGTATATGAATACGTAGCTGTAATTTATTCGCACATCACACTAACATTGCAAGATATGAAATTATATTTTAAGCAAGAACTTGACATCAAACACAATTGAATCACAGGAATGTGCACAACTATATTTCTTATACAACACACAAAAATAGCGATAGCATTCAAATATGACAGAATCAGCTTAAGTTAAAAATTACATGCCAAGAATAAAGTCGTTCGTTACGAATAATATAATTACAGCCTAAAAGTTACAATTAATGTTTTGGGACTACCATAGACAGCAATGTCAAATAAACCAAAAGAAATCCAGATTAAGTCAAGGAGTCAGCTGCATCGGAGCTTCACCTCTATCCTACTGGCCCTTCGAGATCTACTTAACCGCAGGATTGGAACTCTCAGCATGTTGACCAGAGGTAGTTGGTGCTTCAGAGGTCCCGCCTGTCCAATTCAGGAGAGGAATCCATTAAATAAACAATAAGCAATCAAGTTACGAAAAGCTAAAAGGGAACACTTACCAGCATCTGCTCCTTGATCATCATCCTCTAACTGCACACCTACCTCCTCAACAGTAAGCAGACGCATACCCTCCTTCGCCGCCGCTTTCTCCTCCTGGGTGAATTGAGCCGCAACCATGTCCATTCTAAAGGCCGCGCCACCCTCCTTATCTACATCGGCCTTAGCCTCCTCCAGGGCCCTGAGATAAATCCTGGCCATGACTCGGGGATAATCATCCATCCAAGATAAGTTGCCCTGTTTCCAAGTGCGAAAGTATATATCCTGAAGCATCTCATCCATTATCCCCTCATTCTCCTCGAATTCCCTTACTCAGTCCTCAGAAGCCAACAGCTTTGTAATGGCAGCATCCCTCTCCGATTGGTATCGCGAGCAGTCAGCCTGAAAGGATTTCCTCATCGCCTCCATCTCCTCCTTCAGCTTGGTTTGAGCAAGCTCTGCGGCTTCAAGTTTCTTGGATAACTCCTGTACCGGCTCGAGATCCGCTTTTCGAACCTCATCCACCGTTGCAATAGCCATATCAATCCGTTCCTTACAAACAGCCTCCATTTTCCGTAACTCTGCCCTGCTGGCCTCTTCCATGGTTTTATTTAATCGCCTAGAAGCGGCCTCATGTTGAGAGATCTGAATGGCCTGATCAGCGAGTTGTTTGGCCTGGTCGGAAATCATTAACCGCAGTCGAATGTTAGCACTCCCAATTTCTTCTCCAGCCTTGACCAGTCGGGCATGATGCCCCATCAGCTTCCTGGTTTCCTCAGCAAGCCGATCAATGTTTGCCTTAGCTTAGTCCCCCAAAGTTACGACCCGAGTGGTAAGCAAATCAAGGTCCAGGACTTAGCTTCACCCAATACTCTTACCATAGGATTACGGGGAAGAAGGTGCTCACCGGTAGCCTCATCAAAGGTAATATCACAAGAACCCGGACCCAGATCCGGATGACCTGCAAACGGATTACGAGCCAAGCCGGGATGGCCTATTCGGGTAACGGTAGGATTTTCAGACGGGTGCGGAGAAGGTATAAACCCGGTATTCTCCTCTGTGGTATCCTGAAGAGGCTGAGTTGGGAGCTGAGGACCAGGTGAAGATTCAAACAAGGAGCGACTCCTCTTCTTCTTTTGGATATCCTCTTCGATAACTCCAATAAGAGAACGGTGGCCGACTACGTCTCCAGGGCGGCTAGTTGGAGGCTTTGGTTTAGTAGAAGCCTTGAGAAGTTTATATTGTTCAAGACGGTGCCGAACATCTGATGTCTTGGCCACCTTACCCGCTTCTGTGATAAAACCAAGTGTTACAAGCATACATAGAGCTATAATTCAAGAAATATATCAAGTTAAGAAGAGTAAAGAGACGCTTTTTTTATACAAACCCTGGGGAGGAGTGGGATATTGCAATAAGTCCTTGATCTCATTCCAGGACAGGTGCTGACCATAAAATATTCCTAAATCCTTATCATAAATGGAGTCGGCAGGAGTCAAAAATTCACCTTGAATCGCAGGAATTGCCTTAGCTGAAGCGCTCTTAGAAGATGAATCGGCGCCGGTCCCGGCCTTGTCAACTTTCTTAGGCTTCTCCACTAAAGCCGATCCTTCCTCCAACCCTTCAAAAGCTAGGCGGAAAGCGTCATTTGTCCACTCCTGGATCACACCTGCTTGCTCAGAAGACAAAGCCCCAGTGCCGTCACCACTCTATCCATCGCCACCAACATCGCTATGACCGTCACCATCACCACTCTATCCATCGCCACCATCATCGCTATGACCGTCACCATCACCTTCTCCACCACTTCCATTCTCCGCCTCACCTCCTTCATTCTCACCTCTTTCCTCCTCCACATCTTCCTCCTCCGGGACATCTGGACATGTGCTGGGGGAGGGTCCATCGGACTTCTTAAGTTTCTTCCCCCCGGCAATTGGATGTTTTGAGAAGGGTTTTCTTTTGCTTCTCTTCGCCGTAGCCCCTCCTTTAGCTTTGGCGGCCCTCTCCTCAGCTGTGTCTCTTTGCTTGACCACAGACTGGCGTGGCAGAATCAAGTTGTGCCCCAAAAGAGTAGCATTCCTGATCAAATAAGAAGCTGTCCGCTCCTTTTTCGGAATGGCTTCAATTTCCTCAGCCATCCGAACCAAACGATCATTCTCTACAACCGCAAAGCCACCTGTCGCTAGCAAGAAACAAAGCACATAAGGAGGAGCATTGCAGTCAGAATGGAAATTATAAATAAAAGTCGACTTACAGCCAGAGGTGAAGCGGTGGAAAGAAACAGAGTCATCCTTGACAAAGAACCATTCCTTCTTGAACATGCTAAATTTTGAATATAAGTCCAGGACTGGCTTGAAAGACACGTCCGATCCTAAGCTAATATATGGAGACTCTTTCTTGTAGCCTCTCAAGTTATACAGGTACCAGATCTCCCGGTTGGAAGGGGGACGCCCATATTTTCTCTGGAAAATAATGAACAGACTCACCAAGATGGCATAGGAGTTGGGCTGAAGCTGGAAAGGGGCCACCTTCAAGTATGTGATGAAGCTGACTATCCAAGCGTTGATCGGAGGAATGGCTCCGCACATGCAATGATACCTACTATAAGCAAAATATCCTTCAGGGGGTTATACGGCATCACTCCTTTCCCTGGCAACATCATATGCGCTCTGTCAATCCCAAAGGATCTAGATATAACGTCAAGCTGCTCGTCTTTGAGGGAGCTGGGAAAGCAGTCAGGCGGTGAGTTCAAAAGCTCTTGAGGACTGTACCCATCTACTAATGATCTCGAGGATGGTCCATGTCGTTCTGGCTCTGACTGAACTGAGGGCACTATGGAGGACTCCCCTTTGTCCTTGGATTTCTTCTTGTCAGAACGAGTTTCTACTTTATGAGACATTATCTGCAACACGAAAAAACCACATCGTTAGAACAAGGGATGTAGACAAACAAGTACATACGGCCTGGAATCTCATTCATAATTCAAAACATAAAAGCTCAATCGGTAGTTCGAGGACAGAGTCCATTCGGTACTCGTACTCCCCAAGTGCATTCGGTAGTTCGGGGCCAAGGTCCATTCGGCATTCATACTCCCCAAGTGCATTCGGTAGTTCGAGGCGAAAGCCCATTCGGCACTCATACTCCCCGGACTCATTCGGTAATTCAAGCATAAAGTTTATTCGGCAGAAGAAAACCTCACCTGGTCCGCCAGTCAAGTCTGGTTCGGTACTTGATTGATTCGGCTATTTCAAACGATGAAGGACGACAGGGGCATAAAGCCCATACTTATAGGCAAGTGTAGGATGACCGGACCAACCGGTTCGGCACTTGGGCCGAATGAGGGTGTCCAAGCTGAGGAAAACAAAGCGCGACATATACCGGCATATGTCCCACTTTGGGGGGTAAATGTTAGGCGTGTTCTCACCCAGAAGACCGAACCAACTCGAACCAAAGCAAACGCTACCAACCAACCCACCTACCACCGAACCGGAGCCACCGGACCAAAGAACCACCGAACCAAAACCACTCCAAAGAACTACCGAACCAAAACCACTCCAACCACTACCGGTCCAATGCTACCGAATCAAGGCAAAGAAGGCACCACCGAACCAAGATAAGGGAGGCACCACCGAACCAAGACTACCGGATCAGAACTCAACCCACCTACCACCGGTCCAATCAACGCTCCACCAACTACCGAACCAAAGCACTACCGAACCAACATTGCCAGGCCAGATCACGTCGGCCAAGGCCCACCAGGAGCTATATACATCCAAGACCCCTACCCCTAGCCTCACTCTTTAATAGAGGGGTAGGGGTACAACAATGGCAGACAAGTTTTGAGAGCTCAAGCACGGACAGAACTTTAAAACAGCTTTCATACACTTGTAATCAAAGCCTTGTACTTGTAATCTGAACAGTGAAAGAGAATAACATGTAAAGTGGACATAGGCACATTCTGGCCGAACCACTATAAATCTGTGTGTCTTTTACAGTTTAGTCCCTGCTTTTTATATATCTGCATAAATCATCCAAATCACTAAGAACGACATAGAATCGACTAAATCATACGACTTGGAGGTGTTTGCCATTTTTTGTGCAAACAGTGGGCATTGGAGAAGTCATCAACTCTGGTAATTCTAACTCTCTATTATTTCAAATGTTTTATTAGTAGAAAATCTAAAACACTACCTACTAAGTATTAGTCAATTATGTGATAAAGGTTTTCAAATAAATTTCGAAAAAGATAGATGTAACATTTTCGTTAATAACAAACAACTTGTATTTGAAGGTTTTAGAAACAAAAATATTTATGTATTTGGCAAAGCCAGCAGGGTTGACTGAACCCCTACCAGTTTAAAATATTTATGTATTAAACATGAATATAAATAAAAATTCAAATTTATGTTTAACCGATAAACATGATGATCCATGGTTATGGCATAAACGATTTTTTCATATCAATTTTAAAAATATTAATAAATTGGCAAAATATGAGCTAGTTAGAGGTCTACCTAAAATATATTACAAAGTAGAAAATTTATGTGAAGATTGTCAAACTAGAAAACTAAAGAAAAGCTCTTTTAAATCTGAAAATAATATTTCTACAAAACAACCATTAGAATTATTACATTTAGATTTATTTGTTCTAACACAAATACGATCTTTAAATCACAACAAATATGTTTTCGTAATAGTTGATGATTTTTCGAGATATACATGGTCTTTGTTTTTAAAACATAAAAGCGATACTTTTGGTATGTTTAAGATATTTTCTAAAAGAAAAACACAAATGGACTTGAAAATTAAAAGTATTCGAAGTAATCACGGAGGAGAATTCAAAAACGATCTTTTTACTATTTTTTGCAATAAGAAAGGAATAAGTCATAATTTTTCTTTTCCTCACACACCTCAACAAAATGGTGCCGTAGAAAGAAAAAATCGAACGTTACAAGAATGTGTACGAACATTATTAAATATTAGTGGTCTACCAAAACACTTTTGGGTTGAAGCTATTGCTATAGCTTGTTATGTGTTGAATCGAGTAACTATACGTCCTATGACTAAATGAACTTGTTTTGAAATATTTTTTGGAAGAAAACCTAAAGTATCATATTTTAAAACTTTTGGTTCAAAATGTTTTATATTGAATACAAAAGATAACTTAGGAAAATTTGACCCAAAGGCCAATGAAGGTATCTTTGTTGGATATTCGGATCGTAGCAAAGCATATAGAATTTTTAATAAACGAAATAATACCATTGAAGAAAGTGTACATGTTTCGTTCGACGAAAATCTTTTTAATCATCGTACTAATGATAAAGAAGAAATTATTCCACTAACAAATTCTATTAATAATGAAACAAATATGCAAAATAATACTTCGATATCATCCCCTATCTTAAGAATCATCCAAAAGATAATATCATTGAAGATCTCAATTCTAGAGTAACTAGAAATCAACTTAATCAAATAAGCCATATAGCATTCGTGTCAAATTTTGAACCAACAAATTATAAAGAAGCTTCAAATGATAATTTTTGGATAATCACTATGAAAGAAAAATTAAATCAATTTGAACGTAATAATGTTTGGGAATTAGTACCAAGACCTGAAGAACAATCGGTTATAGGAACAAAATGGGTATTTAAAAACAAAGCAGACGAGAATGGAAATATTGTTAGAAATAAAGCACGTTTAGTTGCTCAAGGCTATAATCAAGAAGAAAGTATCGATTATGACGAAACCTTTGCTCCAGTAGCTAGATTAGAGGCCATTCGTACATTACTCGCCTTTGCAATTCATCACAATTTTAAACTATTTCAAATGGATGTCAAAAGTGCTTTTTTAAACGGTTTTATTAAAGAAAATGTATATGTAGAACAACCCTCATTATTTATTCACGAAAAATATCATGTTTTTAAATTACACAAAGCATTATATGGATTAAAACAAGCTCGACGAGCATGGTACGAACGTCTTAAAAATCATTTAATTACATATGGTTTCCAAATAGGCAAAATAGATACAAATTTATTTATTAAAAGAGAAAATAGTGATATTTTAGTTGTACAAATTTATGTTGCCGATATCATTTTTGGTTCAACCAACGAAAATCTATGTAATCAATTTTCAAATCTTATGAAAAATGAGTTTGAAATGTCACATATAGGAGAATTAAATTTCTTCTTAGGTTTACAAATAAAACAACTTGAAATTGGAATTTTTATTTATCAAGAAAAATATTGTAACGATCTATTACGTCGTTTTAAAATGAATAAAACTTCGAGCAAACCAACACCAATAAGTACCACTGTTCACTTAGAAAAGGATGATAACGGAAAAGATTTTGATGAAAAATTATATCGTAGCATGATTGGTTCTTTACTTTATTTGACGGCTAGTCGACTCGATATTATGATGAGTGTATGTCTTTGTGCTCGATTTCAAGTAAAACCAAAAGAATTTCATCTAAGAGCTGTTAAGCATATTTTACGTTATCTATCTAGTACTAGACATTATGGTTTGTTTTACCGTAAAGGATCATCATTTGAACTAGTTTCATATAGAGATGCGGATTTTGGTGGATGTAGAACAGATCGTAAGAGTACTAGTGGAACATGTCATTTTATCGGACAATCATTAGTTTCATGGTTTAGCAAAAAGCAAAATTGTATTTCTTTATCTACTTGCGAAGCCGAATATATCTCAGCAGCTCTAGCATGTGTACAAGTAATATACATGCAACAAACACTTACGGATTTCGGTAAAATTATCAACAAATCTCCAATATACTGTGATAACACAAGTGCTATAAATTTATAGAAAAAACCCGTCAATCATTCACGAACTAAGCATATAGATATACGACATCATTTTTTACGAGACAATGTTGAAAAAGGAACTATTTCATTAGAATACATAAATACCGAAAATCAAATAGCACACATCTTTACAAAACCACTAAATGAACAAACTTTTATTAAACTCCGACGGAATTTAAGGATTTGCTCACTTCATGATCTTCTCCCTTAAATAATCACTGCTTCATTTAAGCTATGATTAATCATTTATTTTACTATCCACAATTTATAATTAATAATTTCTGAACCTTTAATTTTTTTAGATAGTTAGTTTTTCTATAATATTTTTTTTAACTTATATATAAACAGTTATACAACAAGAAAAACTATATACACACAATTCGTATTCTCTTCAAGAAAAAAAATATAGCCATGTCTTCTGAGAACTCTTATATATCCATCTCGACACCTACGACAGATAGCTCGGCTGATACACCACAACGGCTTCCTACACCTACACCAAAGCAGGAACTGAGGTATAGGTGGTCCTCATATCACACGGGATTTACCCCCGATAGCAAGAAGACCAAAAGATCTCTATTTGTTTCTCCTAACACAAAGGAGAAAATTTATGAAATTCATCACTATCAGAAACAAAGATAGATCTACAACGAAAACTATATTTTGAACAAAAAGTTACAGCATGACGGCTATGCTTTTTGGAGCAAGTAGCAATGAATTTTTGTACGTCAAGGAAGAAAGATGTCCATGAACCACTTCCAAAACCTTGTAGTTATTTGGATCCCTCGTCTTCATATCATACTCCTTCGGACCCTTCACCAAGATGATTTTCTGGCTCCTCGAGAACTCACGAACATAGAAATATATGGTCTCCACTTAAACCATGGAAGGATAACAAGTCAGGAGTTTATGTATATATGTTTATTTGTTATTTCACATAAATAATAATATTTTAATTCATAAAATAGAGAATCGAAAAATAAGCAAAACCATCAAATTTTAGGCTATTTTTAGAAAAACTGCATATTTCAGACGTCTGGATATGGACCGCAGACGTCTGACACTCTGATATACGTCTAATTTTTAAGCACTGTGCATATGTCAGACGTATGATATACCCCCAGACGTCTGAAAAATTGCTCTGTTTCCTCTAAAAATAAAAATCAAAAAAATTTCAGGCGTCTGAAGTTCGATCCAGACGTCTGAATTAGTTCTCTGCCATAAAGTTTTACAAAATTGACCTATTTCAGACGTCAGATTTTTAACCCAAACGTCTGGTAAAACTCCCTGCCTATCAAATTTTACAAATTCGTTCAAACCAGACGTTTGAATTTATCTGTTGTACTCAGTTTAGGGCAAACCAGACGTCTGAAATACAATCGACTCTTTAAATTAGCCCAGATAACGTCATTTTTTTCCTTTCATCTCAAAATTCTCAAACCTCCGATTTCCCTAGTGACTATTTTTCTCTCTCAAAAACTTCCTCTTTATGCAAGCTCAATTCATAACGCCTCCTAGAACTAAAAATCCCAAAATATCCAAACGAAAACAGACCAACCAACATCATCTTCAAATCCTCAAGTTTGCTCGGATGATCAAATTGAAAGATGGATGAATAGAGCACCACATTCAATCAAGAGGTACGAAGATATACAAAAGAAAAAGCTTCACACAGGTCCATTCTATAATCTGCTTAAATTGTCAATGTACGATTTGGATGAAATGTGTGAGAATGCCGGACTAGAAACCTTGATCTCATTCACTCCTAATGACATCCAAATCGATCAATTGACGATATTTCTTTTCTATGCAAATTTGGATAGCACTTCAGTATGGAACACCGAAGATGAAGATAACTGGCTCTGGTCTAGCGTGTATGGAAACACGATTAGACTAACTCCTAGCATTATAGGTAGAACCTTAGGATGTTCTGACACCGGCGAAGATTTATATAACATTCTCGATATGCGCTTCAAGCCAAGAAATAGTATAACACATAAAATTTGGGAAGATGAAATGCCAAAGTTTGCCTCTAAATATCTACGTCCAAATGCTCGACTCCTTACTCGAATGATAATCCATACCATCGTTCCACGTATGGGAAGCCACGAGCAAATAACCGAGTTTAAGCACAAAGCCCTATATTCTCTATTTAGTGGAACAAGGGTGAATAGGGCCAAATTCATTTTCAACTAGCTCAAACATTTCTGGACTCGATCACGGCCATCAATTATTTACCCAACATATATTATGAGACTTCTTCGTGCATATAACATCCCGTCCTACCTATCGACCTTCGAAGAAACCTCACCAAAATATGCTTCCGCCAATTTTTTCTCACTTATGCACCTACTTGAGATTCCCCCATAATTTATATCCTTCGAAGATTGGATGCACAATCATCAATCTAGACAAGTTGAGCCTCTGCCTCAACCACACAATGAACCATCTCAAGAGGAGGAACAACATTAAGAAGTAACTCCACCTCCTCCTGCACCATTTGATTATCTAGGACAGGACGAGATTATGGAGACTCGAATGGATACAAATCCAAATGAAAGTGTTCGAGATCTCACCTTTAGAAATCAACATATATTATCTCAAAATCAAAAACTTTTGGCTAAGCATATTGACAACTTCGAAACATCATTTGCTACACGCCTAGCCACAGTTGAAGAATCTCTTTCGACTGTCTTGACAGTTCTCAAAGAAGTACTTCAACGGGTTCGCGGTCCAACACCACCTTCTGAAGATTGGCCAACCCCGGTACCTTCTCCTCCCGCAAAACATTCCAAACTTTCTAAGGACGAACCTCTCAAGCAACATTTGACATCTCCTACAAAGGCTAGCACTTCTGAAAAAGAAGAAACAAAGGAAGATGATCAAAATGAAGCTTCTCCAAAGGAATCATAGATTTTAGGAATCATGGATTT
Organism: Allium cepa; assembly: GCA_030765085.1. NCBI lineage: Eukaryota > Viridiplantae > Streptophyta > Magnoliopsida > Asparagales > Amaryllidaceae > Allium > Allium cepa. The sequence goes on from CM060934.1 coordinate 829,822,873, forward strand.
TAGGATTTTGGGATTTCAACTTAAATTGACAAAATCTATGTATGCAATCACTTTCGAATTATTAATGAAAAATTTCTTTTTGTGTTTGATGATTGGTTAAATTATTTATAATTATTTTTGATAATGCCAAAGGGGGAGAAATATAAGTATAATTATAAAACATTAAGAATAAGCATATATTCAAGGGGAGATTTATAATTTATATATAAGTACATTGAATAGCTGTCATCATCAAAAAGGGAAGATTGTTAGGAAATCAATTCTATGGTTTCGATGATGACAACTATACAATAGAAATCGAATATGCATATATATATATATATATTTCTATTTACAGGAAATTGCTAAAGTAACATCACCAAAGAGACAAGGACATGACTCAAAGAACATATCAAGAGGCTACAAGTCGATAGAATCAGAAGAGCAATGATATAGATACAAGAAAAGCAACATGCACAAGATCATACGTTTGGGTGCACTAGCCAGACGTCTGAATGAATCTTCTGGATTACAAACCAGGCAGAATCAGACATCTGGTTAATGTACTCAAACGTCTGAAAAGCTACTATATACAAAAAATATATAGAGCTAGACATCTGAGACTTATTCCACATGTTTGAAACTAAACTCGGGTATTGATATTTAAATTACAACTACCACAATTGAAAAGACACATTCGCTTCTCTTCGCTGCAACTCTTCATCACCATCAGAAGCGATCATAGAACACTTGTTAATGGATGTAACTACTCAAGGAATCTCTCTACCATTATAAATAGCATCAAGAATCCAAAAGAAGATTTCACCTTACTTACTTGTGCTCTTTACTCATTTATTCTGATATATTCTTGATCTCTAGCAATCATATATTTGTATTCCACTCTTCCATATATACATAATTCTTCAATCAATATCCTCTAGATATATATATTGGAAGAATTTGTACTTAATAGTCAATATTCGTGTTATAGAACACACACTTGACAAGAACAAGCTTTTGTAACCAAGCCTATTCCTCCGGGCGAAGTGAGGGTGTTTGATAGTTGAATTCCGAAGAGGAGCTTCGAGACTGGACGTAGGACGGGAGGTTCGAACCAGTATAAAATCCTGGTGTGCTTAGTTTATATTTTATTAGATTAATTTTATATTAGATACATATAGTTAGTCACTTATACTTGCATATATACAATACACGATCCATCATATAGACTTTCATTTCGATGGCCAAAGAATTATATTGGTCATGAGCCTTTGATGGCTGGGGCTTTGATGGTCGGGGAACTCTTGCGGTCATGAGCCTTTAATGCTCTTGCTATTAGGGCCTTTGATGGCCAGGAGTATCCTACTCCTTCCCATGATTGAGATGATAAAATTTTCTTTAATACATCCATCATTGAGAAATACGACCGTAAATAATCAGCATTTCATGTTCTTGCTATGACGTTGCCATCCGGTCGGCAAAGTTTATAAGTCCCAAATGGGATTTCTTTGCGTATGATTGGGGTCCTTCACAATTTGGCCTAAGTAATCCATTCACTGGATTGTTAGTGTTTGTCATAATTCTTTGGAATTTTAAATCTCTTCTTGGGAAGGATCTTCCTCTAATCTTAGAATTGTAATATTTAGATACCCTTCTATGATATTCGGGCCTTTACTTTGCCAATTTAGTCCATTGATCACAGTTGGAGACTTTCTTTATCTCTTAAACCATTGATGGAATTCGATCATAACTTTGATTGGAAGCATAGGAAATTTATTCTATGGTGACTTAATATGACCAAAGCATGGGTGATAGTTATCTCATTTAATTTGTTTTGTCGTAAGAACTCGGGGAGTTTCCCTATATATAAATATACACACACACACACACACACATATACATATAACTCTTTGGTGAATCCATGCCTATTAGGAGTAACTTTCCATTTCATTGCACTTTGTGACCTTATTAGTAATTGACACTCTTGCCGTTGTAAATGGACATCTCATAATTATTCTGGATATTTTGTTTTGATCATATGTTGGATTCATATTATGGTAAGGATCATGAACGCTTTTAGAACTGGACATAATTGGGTTGGAACCACACGATTTCTAAGTCAAGGCTTTATAGAACATTAATTTTATCTAAGTAGAAATCAAGATTATTATTGTTTTGGAATTCGAAGTGAGCAATAATCTGAGATATCTTTTGTCGCCTTGCTATCTTATTATGATTTTTAGATGATCTTTGTAGATGTTGTCTGAACCTTGTAGATTCAGAATTACTACATTAGATTGTGATTTCACTTCCAAGTTCTTCGTCTTTGCTTTGTCTAGATTGAACGATCATTTTGTCAGTCCTTGAGATGATTGTTTTGATGAAAAAAATCTTAGGACTTGTTATAAGATATAAATACTAACATTATAGTTTAGATATATATATATATATATATATATATATATATATGCATATGTAGGATGAAACCATGCAGGTACCAAGAATGAAGACTGTATAGTATAGAGATTAAAGATTGAACACTCATGAGCATTAAGATATTAAGAGTTCAAGATTTCAAAGTACAAGATAAGTATTGAGTCTAGAATTATGTTAAAACTTCTTGAAAGCACTTACATCTTTATTCAAAATTTACTCGTGCAATTGAATCCACTTCGAGCCTGTTAAAGGGATGGAATCCTAGTAGGATAGAACCCACGACAATATCTAGTGGAACATATAGTGGTCCTATTTTGATATCCACTAATTTTATGAAAATGCTTTTCAAAAATATATCTCTTATTTTAAAAGCTTTCAGAACCTTCTTTTCAAAAAGACATCTCTCTTGTTTGAAATATTTTAGCCTTAAAATTATCTTTATCATTTTTAATATTTGATTTCAAAATTCCTTGATTTTAAACTATCTCTTGTTTTAAATATTTAGCTTTTAAATATTTATATACTCAGATTTAAAATCAGTTTATAGATTAAGATTATATATATATATTAAAAATTACTTTTATATGTATAAACTATATTCAAATATATTTATAAAGTTTAGAAATTGTTTTGACAAATTATAGAAACCAATTTTAATAAGAAAAACAAAATCACCATTTTTGCCTAGAGCATGTCGACATACTCCTACCCCCATGTCGACATGGTGCCCGTTAAAATTCACAATTTAAATTTTCAAAAGAAGTGTCTATTTGTCGTATCCTTTCACGAATAGATATGGCTGTTGATCTTCTATAAGTACTAGTAGTTCTAAACGAATTTAATCAGCTTTCACTTGTTTTCTCTTATCTTCATCTTCCTCCTTTATTCTAAAGAATCTAAAACTATATTCTACCAAAATACCAAGTGAATCAAACTTGACTACCTCTTGTTTGATTCTCTGCCTCTCTCTTCATAAGATCTTAGTGCTATTCAGAGTAATATGATATTTTGTAAATCAAACTGTAGGGTAAAAGGTGCAGTTGAGCCTTAAATCAATCGGGTGTGATTGTAGCCTCGAAAATCAATTAGGCAATCTTGTAGCCTGGTTAAATCAAGAGAGTTTACCTCAAACTCGAATACAGGATGGTGTACCTCGTAGCCTTGAAACCGAGGGGTAATCTAGAAGATTATTTTGAAAAGAAATCAATACAATTGTGCGGGACTCGATGTAGGATAACTCCGAGCCAACTAGTGTGTTCTTCCCTTTACTGCTTTTATTTAGTATTTGCATATGTATCTGATTCTGTGATTATATCTGTGTCTGTGAATTGCATTTGTTGGTAACTAAATTACAGAAGTTTCAAAAAGATTTAGAAAATCCATAAAAAACTATTCACCCCCTTCTAGTGTTATTTCATCCTTAAGATCCGTAATCCGCATTTCTCACATTTGGTATCGGAGCAAGGTTTTCAAAGTTTTCATAATCAGAGTTTTGAAAAGTTTTTTAAAAAAAGGGCTACCAACACTGGTTCTATTAACACTATCATTAGTTCATTTATAGAGGGTCAGTCTACTGCCAGACCACTACTTTTTAATGACAGTAACTATGCATATTAGGCATGTAGAATGAAAATATATTTACAGTCAATAGGATTAGACACTTGGAATATCACACAAACTGAATATTCTAAACCTACAACTAGTTTTGCACAGTGGACTGCTGAGAAAAAGACTATTGCACAAAATTCCATGAATATTTTATTTTGTTCTCTTGATAGGAATCAATTTAATAGAGTATCTGTTTGTAAGTCTGCAGATGATATCTGAAAACTTTGCAAGTTAATCATCAAGGAACAAGCAAAGTTAAACAGACTTAAAATATCCATACTCACAAATCAGTTTCAATTATTCAAAATGAATTCTAATGAGTCCATTTCAGATATGTATCGTAGATTTCAGGATATTGTGCATTTTCTAATATCATTGGGAAAAGGTTTTTTCGAAGAAGATCAAGTCAAAAAAATACTAAATTCTCGTACTCCGGAATAGGATCAGAAAACCCTTGCAATCAAAGAACTAAATGATATTAATACTTTAAAGATTGACGAATTGATTTGGAAATCTAATGTCGTTTGAAGTACAAATGCAAGGGAGAAGAGATAGCAAGACGTTCAAAAAGAAGTCAATTCTTTTAATGCATTAATAGATGGATCAGATTCAGGAAGTGATGATAATGAAGAAATAACTTTCATGACAAGGAACTTTTGGAAGTTTCTGAAATACAGAAAGATGAACAACTTCAAAAAGAATAATCACAGGAACTCTGGAAATCATATTGAAGTACCAAATCACGTCAAATGTTTCAACTGTGACGAACCAGGCCATCTCAAAAGTGACTGTCCGCATCCTGATAAGCAACAATTTCCTTCAAGCAATGATTATACAAAGAAAAGGAAAAGAGCATATACTACTACACTAGATGAATTAGACTCAGACTCATCCTCAAGCGATGATGATCAGAAGATGGAAGATTAAAATATGTTCTTTACGGCTATTCATGATTGCGTTGATCTCGGGGATACAAATCTAGAAAAAGGTACACGTTTATAATATATTGGTTGAAATTATTTTGCTTAAAATTGTTTGATTGTTTTCGAAATTATGTGTTGTTTGAATTTTAAATTTATTATTACTAAATTTTTTTATATTTTAAATATTATAATATTTTTTATTAAAAGAGTATTATTATATTTAATATTTACTTCAGAAAATATATAGACATTAAAAATAATATATATATATATACTAAAGTATATAAGAATAGATAGGTCACATGAATTCTCTGACCCATGTCGACATGGCCCTACCCATGATGTTGAGTAAAATGTGCGGTTGAGCCTTGAAATCAATTGGGTGTGATTGTATCCCTGGAAATCAATTAGGTGATCTTGTAGCCCGGTTAAATCAAGAGAGTTTGCTCTGGACTCGAATACAGGAGGTTGTACCTCGTAGCCTTGAAACCGAGGGTGTAAGCTGGGAGATTGTTTTGAAAAGAAATCCGTACAATTGTGCAGGACTGGATGTAGGGTAACTCCGAACCAGTATAAAATACTGGTATGTTCTTTCCTTTACTGCTTTTATTTAGTATTTGCATCTGTGTCGGATTCTGTGATTATATCTGTGTTTGTGAATTGAATTTGTTGGTAATTAAATTACATAAGTTTCAAAAAGATTTAGAAAATCCATAAAACACTATTCACCCCCTAGTGTTATTTCAGCCTTAAGATCCGTAATCCGCATTTCTCACACATTTTGCCAATGATTTTTTGTCCCTTATTTTGCTTCACTTGACTAAGTTAATCCATATAAAAATCCTTTCTTGAATCTCTCTTTTCTCAATAAATTTCGGCTTGATAAGTTTGTACCCTACTAATAGCTTATGATTATGATTCTTGATGAATGCTTATCCATTGTTCGAAAATTGTTTAGTGCATCTTCACAGCCTAAATAAGATATTTGTTTTCAATGTTCAAAGTATATAGGAGATTTTGTAAAACTTGTGATCTCATACTATAAACGTAAATCTCGAACAAAGGATCGAATGATCATGATACATGAACCAATAGTCCTTTAATTGAGAATATACTCTTCTAATTAAAGCTTTTCTAATAATAAAATAGACCATGGTAGTTCTGAAAACTTTTTATAGTTCTCAATAGTATATACTTTTAGGACTTTGCAAGTTACTTTTTGAAATAGATAGACATGTGGAATAACTATTAATAACTCTTTTAATTCATAAGAATATTTTTCTCAAAGATATATATGGTAAAGTCTTTGAATACAATTGCTTGCTAAGATGAGTTCTATTATATCCTTTTAAACTGTAGCACTTCAAATTTTACTTAGCGAAAAGAAATATATCCTTTGTAGGTTTGAAAAGTCATGATCAATGAACTAATAGACTATATATACAAGAATATGGTTTTCCATAAGAATTCCTTTCTTTTAAAATAATTTTTATTCAGAAAATAACTTATAATGAAGAAGTGATTTCGATATGGGAGTCCACGAATAATTCCATAATTAAGTATAAATCCAAACATTGAAATGGAGGACTGGAGTCTTATTCCGATCATTCAAATCATCCTTTGTGAAAGAAATCTTGAAATCCATTTGACATATTATAATTCCATCTAATGTACCAGACAACCCTTCGGTATAAGAAATTTAGAAATCCATTTTTAGATAAGAAAATCTAGAAAATCATCTGATGACTGAAAACGCTCATCGTGCTTTTATAGAAAATTCAGGGTTTCTCAGATATTTATTTATTGTAGATAAATCTTGTTTTCCTACAAAGAGGTTTAAATTCTACGTTAGTATGTGATGATTTTTAAGTGTAAACCAAAAAAAATTAGAAAATTTAATAGACAGAGTTGATTCATGGTGAACAATAACCTAATATTTCACGGTCTAACTCATTGAATGGCAAATTTCCCTTTTCAGCACACGTAATCAACTTATCCATGTATCATAAACCGGTCTAGCCTGTACCATTTTATGCTTATCTTGTCAGATTTTTTTCAGTTTATCCTCCTTTTAAAACTGATTATCGCAAACATCCCACTTTAAAAACCAATATCAATTTTAGCCCTATTTTGGCCAGCTCAGCTCCGAGCTGGCCAAAACATACTGGCGACTTTTGAAAAGTCGCCGCTACAATTTTTTTCCACCAAAAGCATGTAAGCGGTGAGAAGTCGCCTGCTGGCGGCTTTCTAAAAGTAGCTTACATGTTTTTGGTAAAACAAACAATTTGGGCGACTTCTCAAAAGTCGTCCAAACGGGGTTTTGTGATAAAACCAGAACCCTACTTTCTTCCTCTTTCACTTTATCTCTTTCCTCTTCATTTCCAAAAACCTCCAAAACCCTCTACCTCAAATTTTGTTTTAAAACCTAATTAAATTTCATTTAATCTCCTTAAAAGCATTAGATTTCGAAGATCTACCTCAAGCATAGCGAACCATCATAAGGTCGAATCCAATCAAGGTATGCAGTAGAAATCCTAAGTTTTCAAATTAGTTTGCAAAATAATTTTTTTTTGGTTGATGTAGAACGGCTCCTAGTTTTATTCCAACCATATGCTATTATGATGATGAATTGGTTATTGACGATTTAACATGAGAAATATCTTGGTAGATCTTACAAACCGACTAAAATTCGAAGAGGTTCTACTTTTAAGCAGTTGAAAGAGTCGGTTTACAAAGCAATAAAGACAAAACTGGAAGAGTATGATATTGATATAGTTTGCAATTGGCCAACAGATTCTGGAACCAAAGCAATCAAAATTGTTGATAACGACGATGTTGAATTAATGTTTGCTGCTTCGACAAAATCTATTGAGTTGTTTGTTGGGAAAAATAGAAGATCGATTGCAGAACAACCAACATGAACACCCGTAACAAATTTTGGCTTTGAAGAATATTCTAGAATGGTGGGGAACATGAGTACTGGGAAAGGAATTCAGTCACCTAGTTTTAGTCATCCGACTCAACACATATCACAATACGGGCAACAACAAATGCATTATGGTTTTCATCCATTCATGAATTTGTAGCCAAATGTCCAATTTACCTATCCCCATTTGCCCATGGCAGCTATCCATGAATGAGTTAGAGGTATCATTAGCCGTGATTACATACAGATCCGGTATGTTGAATTGATTTAATTATTATACTAAATTTGTATTCCAATGCAGTTTTATTCCAGTTCAGAATTCCACTCAAATAAGTGCTAGAGCATCGAGTAGTCGTACATCTGAACGAATGTAGCCAACTCCATCTGAATTTTACCATTTAATCCAAAAGTAAGTTAAGTATTGCAATATGTTGCAAAATCGTTGGTATGTTGAAATAAACTAAAATTGATGTATTAGTTTACTACAGCTTCGTAGCAAACAACACCGCTACACAGTCATACGTCCAACCACCGAATGAACCAGCGGTCAAACTATCTACAACGATGATATGGATGTAGATGATGAAGAAGATGTACAAGCTGCAGATGTTCCTGCACTTGGTAGTATGTTTGTTGTGTCAATACCAGAGGTTGATACAACCTGGGTGGAAAATATGCAAGTAAATAATGATCCACTAGACTATGATTTTGGAGGTGCAGAAGAAGATTGTGTGGACAACGATGAATCGAAAATGGAGATAACGTTGGATGATGATTTGTGCAGTGCACAAATTATGGCTAGGTCGATTGTGGCAAATGTAAATTCAACAACGAATTTTTTATATCTTCCAGCGTACAAACCGGTTTCAAAATTGGCATGGTGTTTGAGAGTAAAGCTAAATTTCTGCAACAACTACATGAATGGTCAATCTTACATGCGGTGTCCTTTAAGCCAATAAGGTCGAACAAAGCAAAATACGCCGCCATTTGCAACGCCGATGACAGTTGTCCTTGGAGATTACAAGCTATTGACTCAAAAAGAACACAAGCTGGATGGTGGGTTATTAAAAAACATCCTAATGATCATACATGTGTTAACCCTACAGTGAACTCAAATCATAGGAAAGCTACATCATCTTTTATGGTATCGAAGATCATACCTTTTGTGAAATCTGATTTGAACATTACGGCCAGAACGATGCAGGTTCTAATGGAGGAACAATTATTTATCAAAATTAGCTATCTGAAAGCATAAAGAGCATCAATTGAACGAATTTACGGTGATTGGGCAGAGTCATATTCCAACGTATTGTCATACTTTGGTGAAATTTGCAAAACAAATCCAGGAAGCGTAGACATGTGATGAATGATGAGTACAGAGTTTTTAATCATGCATTTTGGTCATTTGGGCCATGTATTGAGGGATTTGTCCATTGTCAACCATTCCTTTGCACAGATGGTACACATCTATATGGTAAATACAAAGGTACCTTACTTGTTGCAACCGCCGTTGATGTAAATGATCAGCTATATCCCTTGGCATTTGCCATTGTTGAGTCTGAATCCACTGATAGTTGGGGTTGGTTTTTTACGTGTATACAGAGGTTCATTCACAGCGTGAAAAATCGTCGTATTACTTTCATTTCTGATAGAATGAAAGGAATACCTACTGCGTTGGAGAGCAAATGGCTAGCCCCATATAAACGTAGATGTGCACCAGACATTTGAAAGCTAATTTTCAAGCAGCAGGTTACAGAGACAAACGATTGACCGGTTTATTCTACGTCGTTGCATGTGCCTCTGGGGAGATTGAGTATTTAAAAATTCATGAAGCAATTAAAACCACCGGTATAAGAGCACACAACTGGATAGAGAGAAGATTGGGTAGAAAGGAGGAAAATTGGGCATTATGTAAAGATGATGGTGGTCGTTTTCATATTATGAGGACTAATGCGTCAGAAAGTTTCAATGGTGTACTTAAGAGTGCAAGATCTTTGCCTACTAGAGAACTTGTTGCACGTACCTTCTATCGATCCATTGATTAATTTTGCCAAGAAGAGGGTGAGCTATGAATTCCAAACTTCGTGTCACGCCAAAATAGGAAGCAAAAATAGCAGAGAGAGCAAGCGAAGCAAGACGTTGTCGGATTGTCCGTTTCAGTGAATTGAATGGCAAGTGATTCATTACTTCGGAGATGAATTCAACTTTATAATAGATGGTAACACTTGTTCATGTACATGCAACGTACCGTTACTACAGCATCTCCCCTGCACCCAAGTGATGGCTGCTTGTTCGTCGGTGGCCAATGGTGTAAATAGAGCTCATCATGATTTTGCATCACATTGGTACTCCGTTCAGAATTACCTAGCAGCATAATCTACACAATTTCATCCCGTACACGATAAAAGGTATTACTCTCCACACGGGGGTCAAATGGTACTTCCAATCCATGCAAGATGAGCTCCAAGAAGGCCTATGTCTACTAGAGTTAAAGGCATTATGGACGAGACGCTGCCTCCAAGGCCGAATAGATGAAGTAAATGTGGTATGCATGGTCATAAAAGGAGTCATTTTAATTCAATTACTTAGTTTTCGTATGCGTGTTATTGTTGATTTGATGTTTGTAAGCTCTATGTTGTTTAGTAAGAACGTTTTGCATTTTTATTTCATGTGCTATGTTCGTTTGAGAGGATGAATCTTATGTGTTGGAATTGGATTACTCCATCGAAAGTAAGTTGAGAAATATTAACTGCTAAGTGATACATAAATAGATGCAAATGTAAGCTAGTGATACATAAATCGTCATAATACATGTTCAAAGATACATAATTCAATTATATAAAAATGAACACCAAAATTTCTATTTACTTCTCATCCCACAATCTACGAGGGCTCAACTTGTCGAACGACATGCCCTTATTCAATAGTGCATTGTGATATTGCAGGTTCAACTTCTCCATATGGGCAATTTATGCTTGCATCTCAAGGGCATATGCAACTCTCCTTGGACATATTTATGGATCTTTCCATTTAAAAAAGTTACAACATTCAACATCATTAGGCCGTAACTTATTATCGTTGTACGATTCACAATGGTAAAAGCGACGACCTGCATTCCTTTCATTCCGACACACAACCACTTCACATTCATCTCCGCAATAACAAAGTACCCATTGCAGTGTCCGGCTTGAGCTAGCATTGTTAGGCTTACGACAAGTTAGCACATCCATTAATTTTCCATGATGTGATTATTGGATTGATTCACCACTAACCACGGCCAATGTTGATGTACCGCCACCCCTAGAGGAGGCAAGTTTTCAACCTGTGTCTCAGGGATGAAATCAACCTCAATATTTTCTTCATTAACCGGCGCAAAGCCTCGTTGTTGTCCAAATTCGTCATACATTTTCATCATCGTCTTGTCGTCAAGCTACCAATTGTCCATTTTCAATAACCTTTTTCTTCAAAATATCAATATTAGAATTAGCCTTAATCGCAAAAGATTCAACAAACTTATTAGTGCTTATGGAACTTACCTTCTTATTGTGTCTCCAAATCTCTAAAAGATTCGTCGGGAAATATTGAAATTGTGGAAGAGAGATTTGGCTTAGGTTTTGGGTTCTTTCTTTGGCATTTGGTAATGTGAAATATGAGGAAGGTTGAAGGGCAGGGTTTCTGTTTTAAAAGCCTGCACACTTCGATGGCGACTTTTCAAAAGTCGCCCCAGATGAGTGTGTAGGGTTTCAAAACAGAAACCCTACATCACCATTTTCAACAATACACTAAACTTCACTATAATCAAAATTCAACATTTCAATCAAACTCAATCATCCAACATCAAACAACTCAAATTACGACATCCACAATTCAACAATTCAATTCAAAATTCAAAATCCAACATCCTACAATTCAAGAATTGCGTTCCAATTTCAACATTCAACAATTCAACAAAACAACTAATCCCAATATTTCAATAATTCATTAAATAAAACAAAACCAGACAAATCATATCAGCAACTTATACCATCCTTACTACTTCAACCTCTGAAGTTCTAGTGGAGTTCGTCTTGGTTTCTTCATAGACAGTGGAATTTCATCTGATGAATCGTCCTCTTCACTTGCTTGCGTAGGATCTATAGGCTATGAAGGGTCGGGAGCAACTTCAAATTGTGTTTCTTGAGATGAAGAAGCACCTTATTGTTGTCTCCTTCGCTGATGTGTATGAGTAGTAGAAGGAACGCCGTGGGCTTCTATGGCATGTTCGATGAGCGCCTATGGTGCAGGTGGCGGAGGCGATGGAGGCGATCTTGTCTTGTTAACTTGTTTCTCCCCAAAATAAATTCTAAGATGAATTTTACACTAAAGCATTTCCCCTGCGACCTTCAAGGAACCTCTTGTGCAAGCTCATCTATAATCTCGATCACACGGTAAATGTCGTCTGCTTGCCATAACATAAATTTCAAAAAAAGTATAAATTTCAAATATTTGAATAAAGATTGTATGTACTATGTACCACGTTCCTTTCAAGGGGTACTTTGGGAGTGTAATGGTCTGCAACAATGGGAGGCGCTGTAGGTGGCTCAATGGCACGAAGAACATATCGACACATGATGTTCCAGTACTAAGACAGATATTCTTGTTCGAACAATGTGAACTCGCATTCCTGTTGCATGTGCATGTAGCGCTCGGTCCATGTCTCAATCGCCATAGCATACTCCCCAACTGCAATATCAATCCTATAATATGTTGGTTGTTCTAGTAAATGCTGGGCCATACCAAACTGCCTCACCACTTAGTCAGAAAGATGATAGGCGACATCATTAAAGCAAATGAGAGGAACACGAGCAGTCCACAGCTGAATAGAAGTGGTACATAAGTTTGGCAAATCTCCAAGCACATCTGCATATGGGTCCAAGTCATAGAATGATAGTCTAGCACATTCAAATTATTACGCTAGAAGGCAACATGACGCATCGACGATGAAACGGTGCTTTTAGGTCCTACCAACTTGTAGAAATATAAAATTGTAACTTCTTAAATACGAACAACTATACGTACTATACTACAGAATTAAATATACCTTGCACCTTATTGTAATGATAAATCAATCGCCGTCCTCCTCTTCTTTTTTCTACCTACAGGTAGATAAGTCCAACACCAAAGCTGCAAATAATATTAGACATATGATTTCTGTTGGATAAGAGAATATGAAATAACTGTCGGCGAAAGTAAATAATGGAAATACATATACTAGACTAACACAATTACCAATGCTTGCTCTCTCTTGCAAAGCAAGTCTCATCAACTCATAGTACGTAAATGCTAGAACTGCACATCCCCACAAATACTGGTGACAAACATCAAAGTTTTCTAAAAATGGAAGCCATCTAAGCCATATCCATATCTTTGAATGGTCGCATACCAACCTCGAGCATATAATATGCAATATAACGACTCTGACTCGTTGCTGAATTTGAATGTCCATGGCGTTTGCTGGTATGTTGTCCGAAAATTGTTGCCTAAACCATCTTGTTCGTATCATTTCGTTTCCCCACAACTCCTCTACAAGAGGAGTTAAACCTAGGAGCCCTTGACATAAACTAAGGCAATCAACTGGATCGAAGTTGGTCAACGGAGAAGCGTCTATGGGTATGCCAAGTAAGCATGCAACATCACCCAATGTGATAGTCATCTTCCCAGCACGTAGGTGAAATGTAGATGTCTTTGGCCTCCATCTATCTACTAAAGAGATGATAAGATGATGATCCTACTGGGTGTGCCCCACCCTAAAAACCAGTCCAAATCCGGCTTGGTCTATCAATTATAGATGAGCAGATGTTACTCTATTCATTTTAGATGAATGATCTACGGTTCCGTCTGCAGTATTGCTCTGTCAAAATATCACAAAAATATTATCAACATGTAACATACAATATCATTCAATATTTGTACATTTCTAACACAAAGAATTTTACCGTAACGAATTTCGGATTATTCTTCAATACCGTTGTTGCAAATATAGGACAGATCCATCGATAGGTCCAAGTAGCTTCTCGAGTAATCTAGACACATACAAGTTAACAAGGTTTTAAAATTTATTTTTCAACATCAACATTAGGAATTCATGCATTGTCTTTCAATAATTTAACAATGATTTTATCCATACTAAGATATCTCAGCAATCAATGATTGCTTACAAATCCTAAAAACCAATATTTTGCAATTTTCTTCAAAACCCTAAATGGAAAGAATTTTGATTTAACCATACCTAGAGATGCATCCCGCATTGAAGAGCTTGTCATCTTCTAATTTGTTGAACAAAATGCTAAATATTTTAGGCTTTGAGCGACAATTACTGATTTGGGGGATTTTGGGGGATTTTGGAGATGAAGAGGAAAGGGATAAAGTAAATGAGGAAGAAAGTGAGGTTCTGGTTTTGTCACAGAACCCCATTTGGACGACTTTTGAGAAGTCGCCCACTAGCGACTTTTCAAAAGTCACCAAAATTGTTTTTTAGCCAAAAATATGTAGGCGGCTTTTGGGAAGTTGTTAGCGAGTGACTTCTCAAAAGCCGCCTACATGTTTTTTGGTAAAAAATAATTTGTACCTATGAATTTCCAAAAGTCGCCAGTACGTTTTAACCTGTTTGGAGCTGAGCTGGTTAAAACTTGTATGTTTCAAAACTTGTACGTTTTGACATATATATTTTCAAAACTTGTATGTTTCAAGGGTCTATACCTCTATATAATCTAAAACCCGATATGGACGAAACTGTACATGTTGGAAATCATATATGAATCCATGTTCAAAACTTAATTAGCATGCTTTTCCAAAACCAGCATATTCTTTTTGAAAGCATAATATACTTGAAGTTTGTGTTTTTGAAGCATATGACGCTATATGCATTTAAAATCGTATATACATCCAAGGTTGTGTATACGAAATTGTTATATATATATATATATTCATAAACCAACCGTGCTTACTTGAAATCATGCACAAATGAAACTAGATTTTCAAAATCACATACAAAGCATTCCAAATTTTATATTCATGTATAGACTTTGAATTTTACGCTTTGAAGATCATAAAACTGTGTTTAACACTTGAAATCTGACTTTTTTTAATGCGCGCACTTGTTTAAAGTTTTTTGAAACCGTATATACACATATATGTATACTAAACTTATACATCTAAAAGCCTATGATATTTACATATGAAATATAGTTATGAAGCCATATATCCAAACCCATACATTTTCGAAAATTTGCCATATACATGGAATTGCACATGCTTGAAAGTTTAAATATTTGAAGTTATCAGCATATAACTAAAGACTGCCAATATATTTAATTCAAAACTTTCAAAATTAGCTTTATACTCAAAATCCATAGAAATTGAGGTTTTTTATGTTAGACACTGTAGATATATTTAGAACTCGATGATTCTTCAAAAGCTTGCATCAATTATACGCAAATCCATTTATATTCAAAGTCAAAAGCAGAACCAAGTGTATTTCGAAAAGCTATGATATATCCCACATCGGGTAATGTTTGAATCTCGCTTCTTTTAGAACGAAATATACATGAGCTCAAGTATTCATGCATCTAGATCTTTGGAATTTCTAAAATTATACGCTTTTGAACTCATGTTTTCGAAAGCCAAAATATATATTTTCGAGATGCCATATACTTGAAGCTAGCTCGAGCTTGAGACCTGATAATTCTCGATATGAATTCTAGGGACCTTAATAACGAAGCTTTGGTAGGATGCTCCGACTTTGAAGTTCCTCAATGTCGCTTTAAAACATGCACTTTGAAGATGAACATGAATGTCGACATGAGTTTCTGATCTTCGACACAAGACTTGAGTGTCGACGTGAAGCATGACCTGGATGTCGAAGTGAAACAAAACCCAAAACTCGCAAAGCAAGATCTGAATATCAAATTGAAGCAAGACCTGACTGTCCACATAAAGCAGGATTCGAATGTCGAAGTAAAGCAAGACCTGAATGTCAACGTAAACTTGATCTTCGACGACGAACCTGGATGTCGATATGGACATCAAAAGATAAACTTGAACTTAGACAACCATGAATGCCCATACGAACTTCATAAATGAAACTTGAATGTCGATAAATGTCGATATGATTTTTTGGACTTCAACGTTGACTTCGATAATGGAATTGAAGATAATAACTTCGGTAATGAATTCTTCGACGTGGAACTTCTAGCTTCGAGATAGGGTTCGGATCCTTTGAAACTCTCTAGATTTATAGAATCGACGCCATAACGCGGTTGCGATCCCTTATAAACTTGGATCCATTGATCCCGAGGAGCTCATGAATTGGGGAGGGATTCAATATTCGATACTGTGATGTAAGAATAGGATACCGACAGAGTTTAAATTGAAGTCGAATGATTTCTGGATTAAGATGGTGTTGAGTGAAATAGTTATCCATCTGCATGAAATGGATGTGTATGAAAAGCAAAGGTGGAATTACATGATGGATTCATGGTGCAAACAATGAAGCGGAAGGACATTGGATTCACGTGATTATCGCCGTGATCATGGAATGCTTATATTTAATATCGTGAGTAAAGGATGGCGTAAATTAACTTCAGCATTTCGTCAATAATTCATGGTGCTAAAACTGATTAGATCCACGCCGCTTGTAAACCTACAAACATTTAAGAAATGAAGTTAGCTTTCAAATTTTGAATTTAAATTTGAAATCTCCTTAAAATATGCAATTCAAAAATCCTCATAGGGTATTTTTGTCATTTTCGGACACTCGAAGGTTCAAGCCCCTTTATTTGTAGTGCCAAAATGTTAACGAATAAATTCGCCACCTAAAAGGTTATATAAAATAACATGTTCAAAATTTTTTCAAATTATCCCTTTGTTTTGTGATAAATCATAAGTTCGTTTAAATCATAGTCCATAAATTCAAAAAAATAGAACATATAAATTCATAAGTCATATATGTAAGTCCATAAGTCACATATGCAAGTCCATAGTTAATGGATAAAATAGAAGACACGTTCTTTTATTCAATTATGCATATGGTACAAGTACAAATATGAAATTATTCGAGTCCTTATATGCAAATGGCATACGTCCTCCTTCTTCGTTGGGCATAGACATTTCAATAGTTCTCGAGCTCTTACGAGAGTTTATAAAAGTTCAACCTACAAATTAAGAGATGGAAAGAAGTTAAAGATCCTTTCCATGAGTTGGTATATCTATATTTATAGTGGTTGGCTTGCTCTAATTGGTGATGTAAGACTTATAGTGCCATGGAGCATGTTATAAACTGTGAAGGTTCTGAAGCTTTATGAAGAAAAATGCACTAAACCTTTTAAATTTTCTCTTGTAAATAATTTCATTCTCTTTTCTTTGTGTGGCCTTCGACATGCTTTGGTATTGATGTTATTTAACATCGATAATCATGAAATATGGTTTGATTTATAGCTTACGGTATGCTTTTAGGCAATATCCTTCAGAACTTGATGGCATGTGTAGTAGCTTAACATCAGATCCTTGACTTTGGCGTGCTTCATCATTGGCTTCAACAATGGAGTAAATAATGACTTCGGCAATCTTGATGATGTTATGAGCTCGGTTTGTTTGTTGAAAATAGAAGAACGTTGACACTGCTTTTGCAGGGAAGGTTTTCGGCAGGCTCGACTTCGGCTTACTTGGCTTTGAAAGTGTCAATCCCGACATCAGTTTCTTCATTGAATGGCATTAATAAAAGGCAACCCCAAGCATCGATGAAGAGTGACGTCATCACTGGGAAGTGTTATATAGCTTAGTATCGAAGCAGATGATTCTCGGCATCGATTGGCGCTTCTCACTGGTTGTTGGTAATGTTGAACTGAAGTGGCATCGATTGGCGCTTCTCACTGGTTTTTGGTAATGTTGAATTGAAGTGGCATCGATTGTCATCCCACCTTTGTGTACGTCGACAATGTTCATTGTCGATGTTGCAAAGATAGATTTTAATGGAACTCAAAAGCAGAGTCTTAATAACAACCTATTCCTATATGGCTTGGCATTGTCCTAGGTGCGGCATGAATTGGAGCCACCATTGATGACATGCGACATGGAAGAATGTCGACATAGTTCAAAAGTGGCATTGTTTTCTTCAATATAATCTTATGGTTCTCGACGTTGGCTCATCTTCATTTCTTCGGTGTTGCCTACCTTTATTTTCATTTGTTGGTGTAATGTCTATATGTTATATGTCTTCGACATTAACGAGGACTTTGAATATCGACATTCAACGTCAACACTACCTTAGCATCTAGAGCTTTGAACCTTGACGTAAACCTTTAGTCTCACCTTTGATTCCTTGGCTCGTATCCTTTGAAATTATGGAGATAACACTTATAACTCTCACATACGACATTCGTTTCATACATGATACGTTGCATTAGGATCATGGTGCGGAAAGGAACGTATTGGTATATTGTTTGTTGTGGTTTAAGATAGTTTGTAAAATTTTCTCAGTTAGGCAAGTTCATCATACACGGTTCTTATTGGTGATGCGATAGTCCAAGGAGCAAGTCCTTAATAAACAATATGAATACCCAAGGTATTCATTTTGATGACATCAACCATCTAAATATCATTATAAATTTTTTCTACAGTTGTATAGTATATTGTGCTGGATATTAGGAATATTTAACAGGTTTATGCAAGTGATAGGTGAATAAAAGCTTTAAGAACTGATCAGTATAAATCAAGAGTTAATCGAGATATATTTGAAGACAAGTAAGTTTTGAAAAATTCAAGAACATTAAAAGCACGAGGAGCTCAAGACATTTGTATCAGTATTTTCTCAGGTCTTAGATTAAATGTTAAAGTCCTGAATAATATCATATCTTGATTATCTACACTTCAACAATTATTTTTCCACTCAATTTTTTTTTTATGAAATAATAATATTTAATTTAATTATAAAATTTTAATAGAGTTTTTAGAAATAAATATATTTTAAAACACATTGAACGTGTTTCTAAAAATATACAAATTAATTTGTATATGTCGACATATCAAAAATATGTATGTCGACATATAGACTGCTGTGTTTTTAAAATTTTCAAAGTAGCAACTTTTGGCGCCATGCTTTTGCCAATGGAGGCAACTCTTCAACCTCTATTTAAAGGATTATGATTTCAAATTTCTAAAAGAAACTGTTACTACTTTCTTTATCTCTCTCTTCTCTTTCATTTTGTTTAAGATTTAAACGAAGTGCTGTCGATTTCTACATCAATTCTCTTCCTCTACCTTCATACAAAAGATCAAAGAAGATTCACTTCTATTATACACCTCTAACTCTCTAATCTTCACCCTATTCTACTCAGAAGCAAAGATATTGCACTACTGAAGATCTATAAGATTTTTTGTCAACAAACTACTTGGAATTACAATCGAAAGGTTGAATTTCTTGTCCTACTACTTGTAAAAGGGTGACTTTAACCATCCGAGTGATAGTTAAGACGAGATTATAAAGGGAATTGTCCTGCCTCCAGAGTCAAAAACATGATATGTGTTCTATTTAGCCGAGTCAAATTCTAGAGGGTGTGCTGCTTACCCAAATAAAATTCCAGCAGGATTCCTTGCCACCAGAGTCAAAGTCAAGAGGTGTAAAGGGTGTTCTTGCTACTCAATTTAAAGCCAAGATGTGATTAATGAAATTCTGTACGGGGTATAGGACTGTATATAGGATAGAGAATCCAAACCGGTCTAAAAAATTTGGTGTCTTCTTTAACTTTAGTTTTACTGCATTTACTTGCTATTATCTGCTATAATTATGTTATTACCTATGGTGGAATGTTTTGTGATAAAGTTTGAAATTTGCAAGTATATTGATAAAAAGTTCAATATTTACTAACCCTCTAGTGTAAAATATCCTTAAGATCCATTCTACTTTAATGTAGATTAGGTTATCTCACTTATCATCATCCCATTCAGATTTGGTAACAGAGCATATGGTTTTAAAAAACTCTTAATCTGATTTTTGAAAATTTTAATAGCTGCTAACACTAGTAACACTCTTTTTAACATTTTGTAGAAGACCAATCAACTGCCAGACCCCCGCTTTTTGATGGCAGTAATTATGCATACTAGTCATGCTAATAAACATTATCTACAAAGATGGAGATACAGTACCACTTTGGTGATAATTCAAAAGGGTACGCCACCGACATCGGCAATGTCGGTAACTCTAAAACTCATGCTATTTCTAATGTTTTACTATTAAGAATTTAAAATACAACATGCTTAGTATTAGTCACTATGTGTAAACTCTTTAGGATAAAATTTGAAAAGGATAACTATTCTATCGTAGATTATGACTCTAAGACTATTCTTGAAGGAATTAGGAAAAGAAATATATATGTTCTAGGAATGAAAACCACCGATGATAACCTTTGCCTTATGGCTGGTTCAAATGACTCCTGGATTTGGCGTAAGCATTTTGGTCATCTAAATTTTAGATACTTGTGAAATTTAGCTAGATACGAACTTGTTAGAGGTTTATCAAAAAAGAATTTTAGAGTTAATAATCTTTGTGATGCTTTCCAATTAGAAAAACTTCATAAGAAATCACTTAAGTCTAAAGACTTAATTTCTACTACACACACGTTAGAATTACTTCATTTAGTTCTTTTTGGACCATCGCATATATAATCGATAAATCACAATGAGTATGTCTAATAGTAGATGATTTTTCAAGATATACATGGGCTAATTTTCTAAAACATATAAGTGAAGCTTTTGAAAAATTTAAAATATTTGTTAAGAAAGTTCTAAATCAAAAATCTTTTAAAATTTAAAATATTAGGAGCAACCGTGATGGAGAATTCGAAAATGAGAATATTGAAAATTTCTATAATAAGAAAGGAATAATACACAATTTTTCTTTCCCCAGAACACATCAACGAAATGGAGTCATGGAACGTAAAAATAGAATAATCTAGAGTGTGCCAGAACTATGTTAAAAGGTAGCAATTTACCTTGATGCTGTAGCCACAGCATGTTATATACCTAGTAAAATTCTAATAAAATCCTTAACTAAGAAAACGCTTTATGAATTATTTTATAGTAAAAATCCAAAAGCATTATATTTTAAAGTATTTGGAAGTAAATGTTTCATATTAAATACTAAAGATAATTTAGACAAATTTGATGCTGAATCGGATAAAGGAATACTTATTAGATATCCAAATAAAAGTGAGGCTTATGGGTAATTAATACTAGAACAAATACCATTAAAGAGACATTACATGTTTCTTTTGACGAAAACTTCAAGACCGTAAATAAGGATAAAGATGAGGAAGAGGAAATTACCAACACCAATGAAAATATTCAAACTACAAATAATGTAATAAATGATGAAACAAGTACAATTAAAATAACAAGGGTACTAGAAGATCATCCAAAAGAAAATATTTTAGGAAATATCAATTCTTTTGTAAAAACAAGAAACCAATTGAATAAAATGAGTAATACATTATTTATACTAACAATAGAACCAAATAATCTAAAAGAATTATCATTTGATAATTCATGGATTTTTACCATGCAAGAAGAACTGAATCAGTTTACTAGAAACGATGTCTAGGAATTATTTCCTCGACTAGAAAATCAATCTCTCATTTTAACTAAATATAGAATTGGGATCAACTAATGAACACCTCGATATAGAAGTTTCAAAAATAATGATAATGGAATATCAGATGAGTCACATGGGATAATTAACATTCTTTCTTGAACCAGTTTACTAGAAATGTAGATAATATTATATTTGGATCAACTAATGAACAACTGAATACAGAATTTTCAAAAATAATAATAAAGTAATTTGAGATTAGTTACATGGGAGATGTAACGACCCGGAATTTCACTACTTTGATTTGCAAAAATTTAACTAATTTTAAATATTCAAATAATCAATATTATAATGGAAATAAAACTCAAATAATGAATAATAATGGTAAAATAATTTTTTAGATTTGTTTACAAAAACATTTAGTTCTTAGAAAGATTGAAAATGTGATCAGAATTTTTTTTTCAAATTTTCGACTTTTCGTCGGCTAAAAATTATTGGAAACGTTGTGAACTCTTTAGCATAAGTAAACACATTTGTAAATAAGTTAGTATATTCATATATGTGTGTATTTGTGTATTTATATATGTATTCATACCTAAGTATATAAAGTTCAAAATAAAAATATACGTGTCGCATCATTAGAAACATTAAGTACAAAGAGTACTTAAACATGTTTAAATATGTTGGAAATGAGAAGCTGGAACAAGGGTGTGGGCGTGTATAAATGAGGTAAACGAGGCTAGGTGAGGTGGCAAGAGGGTAGTAGAGGGTATGACAAGGGTATTTAGGTAATTTACTTTTTCTCTTGCTTATAAATTGCCCTTCAATTCTTCAAAATTTTCCCCCTCTTCATTTTATCATATCTTTGTCACCTTTTATTCCGATCGAGAAATTATTTTTTTAAAACCATAGAAGATTCCAATAGCTACAACTTTCATTCGTACATCGTTTCACATTTGATCTTAGCCATGTCAAAATATCATTTCTTTGCACAGTGTTTTTGTGACGACCCAGATTTTCGTGTTCGAAAATCGACATCCATACTTCACCTATATTCGAATGTCGCAGATTCAAACATTCAATCCGATTCGTCGGAGCTTATAACACATTAAGTACAACAACACAGTGGGAGAAAAGAATAATAACTTTATTGATATACAACATTTGATACATCAATGATACAATGAATATCTATCAGAGATATAAGGTACAGCGGAATGAAATAACTCCAAAAGATAATATCTTTAGTAGTCCACAAGATTAATACTCCAACATATGGCGAATCCATTGCCAAAGTTCTAAAGACTCCATAAGCTAGAACCATCAACATGCTTACCAAATGCGAAGCGAGAAACCCCCATCACGTTGCATTGAAGCAAGGTCAGCCATGGTTGTTGAAGAGTAGCAAATGCGATCCACAAATCCAAAGGCTATCGAATCTACACCTACTATTTGATTATCTAAAAAACCCAACTCTAGACTGCCCTGTGGAAAATTGTGGGCTCCCAGAGTTTAGGAAGGGAAGAATAAACTCCGGGTCAGTCATGGGACGGGTATGAGCAAAAAAAAATAGTTTTATCTTTAAAACAAACAACAAAAAGATTTTAAAATATTGAAATCCGCAACACTTTTTGGAAAATGAAAATGCCATAAGGCCTCCCACCACACACACAATGCAAGCACACACTTGGAGGATATTTCTCCTTATGACAATCAAAAATGCTTGATACGCGAAAACAATTTGATATTATTATTAGTGCATAGTGCAGAAAACATTTCGAAAGTATAATATTAATCTTAGCCAGCGTACCACATTTCGTCGTATGTCTACTATAGCCACCATGTTCAATAGCAGGTTACCGCCACATTCCATGGTAGGTTATACAAATAAAACCATACAGGGCGCGTATTGTTTCTTTGGATTTCCAGCAATGGTCAGGCAAAGGAACTTCCTACACCGAATGGAACGCCTCTGGAAGGACGCCCCCGAGAACCTAACTGGATCTCTGCTAACACAAGGCCGAGTTACCCCCACGTTGTAATACAGCTATAACATGAGTAACTACCACAAGTATGCCATCCTCGATCGTTACCGACCTTTATCCGAGGATCCTCTACCACAAAGCAACAACCACAAAGCAATAAATTTGCAGTAAACACATAAGTTAAGAATCTGGGCTCCATACCATGATACCATCCTTTTCCAGAAGGAAATGGGCATACCCTGAGGGCGCTAACCCCAAATTGTCTTGCTGCAACATTCATGTTTCGACCATTTTCGAGGAGTGAGGTACGATGAGGTCTCGTCCACAAAGCTACGCTTTTCACAAAAGCCATGCTTTGATCAACAAATGATCAGCAGCACATAACAACACTTAGCATGCCACACTACCAAATTGGGAATGCACCACTAGTAACCATCAACTACATAACCTCTGAGCTCGTACGTCTCAAAGAAGGGTGTTAAGCTAAGAGAATAAATCTCCGCCACCAAACAGAAATGTATTTGGTAGAAACCAGCTTTACATCTCAAAGTGTAATGTCAGACACACATCCATACAAGTCTATCCCGGGTTCAAATAGAACCGTAGGCACTTCCGAAGAAGCCCTTGCAAATTCGGATATCCTCTAATCACGTCCGGACTTCCCATCACAAAAGGTGATCAAATCTCTACCGGGGATCAGACGGTGCAGAGACATTCGACGAGTTATCCTTTCGCTTTTGAAAATATCCGGTCTTCACCACCGGTCTTCAAATGTTATCCATAACGTCGTATCATTATTCGGAATGGGTTATATGACGCAAGGTCCTCTCCCGGCTAAACCGAATAATGAGCGCAATATTTAAAAACATATGGATATTGGGATCTCAATTAAGTCACAACTTATTGCCCAAATTTTTTCTTTCAAATGGTTTAAAAAAATTACCATTTCCAAATCTTTTTAAACAAAAAGATTCACTTCACAAAGCTCACCAATCTTTCACAAAGATTCATTAATATCTTTCCAATTCAAATCTTTTATACAAAAGATATGCTTTTAAGATCCCTTTTCAATTTGAAAACAAATTTCACCAATCTTTAACAAAGATTCATTCATAGCCTTTTCAAAACAATTTTCCTTTCAAATTGGATTAATTCATCCAATCTTTAAATCGAAGATTCAATTTATAGCTTTCAAAACCATTTCCACCAAAAAATTTCATTTCAAATCTTTCATATAAAAGATACACCATTTAAAATCCTCTTCAATTTCAAAACAAGGTTCAACCATCTTTCACAAAGATTTATTCATAGCTTTCAAAACATTTCAATTCCATTTCAAACTTGAAATCTTTCAACACAAATTGGAAATCCTTTCTTTAAATGAAAGCTATTATCATTTAAAAACAAATAGGTTCCGTTTTGAAAAAATTTGATTACATTTCCACGAGTTAAAGCCCTTCAAGTATAAAACTTGGGTTGAATTCAAATTCTCAAAACAATTCTTTTAAAATGGTTTAAAACCCATATAAACACATTTATAAATTGTATAACCTTTTTAACCATAATTTCAAAACATAGAATTCAATTCCAAATCTTGAATTTAAATTCAAATCAAACTATTTAAAATTAAAAACTTTAACAAGTTTTTTAAAATAACTTTTATCTTTAAAACTCCTTTTCAAAAGCTTTTCATACTCAGCCCAATTTCATTTCCAAAATCATTTGGATTCAAAATTCAACTTTTAAAACCATTTAAATATAATAATATTAAATTCAAAATATTTGTGACTTAACCGATTTTCTCGTGCAATCCATATTTGTGTGTGTAAGGTGTAGTCCAGGGGTTTCACACAATAGTGCAACATCATCAATCATCGCAGATTCAAGTACATCAATGTCGATAAGCGGTATATCTCTATAACGCTTATCTTCCATACACAGATTCACAGATATACATTTGTCACAAATAAAATAAATTACATTCATCAAAAGTTGAATTAAAACAATTCATATCACAAAGCGTCACATAGTAGAGATAACAAAAAAAATCCATAGCATTCAATAGAATACAGTCATCCATAAGGAAGATTAACTGATCATTTGATTAATTGAAATCAGATTTATCACTAATCCAGGTTAATTAACATTAATTAATTAATTACAAACCATATTAATTAATTATCCTTTAATCATTTATAAATTAACCTTTAATCAACCTTTAATTATTAATCAATCAATCTTAATTAATTATACTCAATTAATTACATTAATTAATTAACCATTAATTAATTATTCTTAAATTAATTACCTTAATTACATTAATTAATTATCCTTAAATTAATTAACCTTTAAACACATGATTAATAATCCTTAATTATATTGATTAAATTAATTAACTTTAATTAATTACAATAAGTGATTATCCTAATCACTTATATTAATAAATCACAAATTAATTACTTTGAGTAATTATCCTTTAATTACTTGATTAATAAATTTAAATCATTAATTAATTAGTTGGTTAAGTGTTATTTAAAATAATTTTTTTTGAAAATATAAGTTTAAAAACATTCTTGACTTAAATGATTTAAAAACATTTTATTTAAAAACCTTCAATTACAAATTCCAACTTAACAACAATCATCCAATTGAAAAGGATAAATTTAGAAATCATTTTGACTTAGATTTTTAAAATTTAAAAACTGGAAATGCTATCACCCCAGAGCTACTTCGAGTGATACCCGAGATTCTTCAATACTTGCTTCTAGTTTTTCCCAATTCTACCCGTGTATGTTTTGTTCAAACCTAATTTTTTTTTGTTTAAGTACTTAAGTGTTTACCCAGTATGCTCACAAAATCCCCCGGACTCATACTCAAGTCATCGCCCTATTTCCTTGAAGATTGCTTCGAGCCAAAAATCTTCCTTCCTAACCCATGCCTACTGAAACATCCCATCAAACGTGCATGTGCCCAGTCGGAACGGCTACCTCTGGTCGAAGCTCCGACCATCAACAAACTAGCCATAACCCCCGCATCTCACCAGACAACCCAAATCACCAAACGACACCGAGTTCAAAATCGAGCAACTGATTTGAAACTGGAACAAAAACAATCATCACGAAACCGCCACGCTCCTCCTCCTCTGACCATCAGAGGACACGTACTTCTGGCCATAGCTGCGCAAAACATTCCACCTTCGATCGCCACCGGAGCGAACATTTTCGGTCCATCGACGGTGACGCATTAATACATTTTCCGACCACGACCATTCATGGGTATTAAACCCTAATTCAATCTCATCAACCCACCACATCAAACTATAAAATCGATGAGCATTTTTCAGATGATCTACGATCCTCCTCAAAGCTACCACCTCAACCTCGAGACCCAAAATCATTTCGATCATTAGAATTTAGCAAAAACCCCAAATTTGATTATTTTGCAAAATCTCAATGAATTCATACTTAAAAAATTTTGATTTTACTTTTAAAAATCAGCACTTTCGAAAACATTTACAATGACGTTCCTGAAATTAAAAATCTTGATGTTTGAAATTTCAATACATTTTGACTTTGCTTGTAATTTCAAATTTCCAGAAAAAGTTGATTTATTTTTGCTCAAATTTATTTTTAAAACTTGAAACAAGTTTAAATAAACAAATTTTGTTTAAATCTTATAGCTTGAAATGAATCAGAGGAAGGGGGATTGATTTTTGAACTGGTCTAATGCCTGGTAACCTGGAACAGAAAAGCATACATATGTTCTTTAGACATGCACAGCCAAACCATGCATATATTCAAAGATTAATACACATGCAGGTAAACTTTTACTTCACTTCAGGCATGCATTCAAACAACATTCAAAAATTTAGATGTCACAAGGGTTTACCCACAGGTAAAAGAAACAAAGAAACCTAGTTTAAAAATAAGTTTTGCTCATCTTTGTGTTGAAGACAGAGAACACAGGCTTTAGTTTTGATTTTTCTTTTGCTTCCCAGGTTTGCTTTAGAACTTTGCCTCAGGCTCTTAGATTTTTTATTTGTTACTTGATTTGCTGACCCATGAAACTGAAGCTCGAATTGCTCCAAATCAAGTTGAACTAAAAATAGGTTTTGATCAGAAACCTGGAATCTGATCCTTGCTTTTGTTTTCCAGATTTATGATTCGAATTTTACTTTGAGAATCTGCTGTTTGATCTTTGATTTTGAACAGGTTTGCTTGAGACTTGATTTTGTTTCAATTCAACTTGAATCTGGTTTTGATTTGCATCTTGTATTCTCAGATTTTTAACTTTCATTTGATTTCCATATTTCGAAATCTTCTTGTTTCGTATTATTTCAGGCAACCAGATTTTGAGTTTTACTTTGAATTTGAGATGATTTTGTTTGTTTTCTCTTTTTTTTCTTTTGAACTGAAGTATTGTTTACAGATTTGAGAAGTTTCAAACTGATTTCTTTTAATTCATTTTTTTTCTATAATTAAATTTCAGAAGAAGAAACGAATTTTGCCACTTGGTACATTTTACTAACACATGTTAATCTATGTTGTTAGTTATCAAACAATTGTCACTAATATGAATTTTATGACTAAACCTCTTTGTTTATAAATTATGTTTAGCCCTTTATTTTAATTAATTTAGAATACATGTTTTTAAACCTTGTTTAATCTTATCTTTACATATGTGTTATATTTATATTTATAAATACACAAACCATATTTATTCAATTTAAGAGAAAATGTATTTTAAATTTTATACTTATATTCTCCTTAAAGAGAAATGTTTTGAAACTAAATTACACTTTAATATAAAAAATCATATCTTCATATAAACATATTAAGAATAGAAAATAAATTTTTTTATATTCATGTAAAAACCCGCATATTTATCGATTTTATATTTAAATATTTTATTTAAATATTCTATCGTTAGTCGGATTTTAGTCCGAAAAGCTACTTTTTACATACGGTCGAATTAGGACTTGGGACCCCTCCCATTGAGTTTAAAATGCCGTTTGCGACCTTTTTGAGTATAAGCTTCGATATGTTTGGAGAAAGTTGATTTTTGCTACTTTTTACTTTGGGTTTGGTTTTTGGGCTCAGCCCTATCTTAACTTATACTCCAAATCTGAGCCCCTTCTCCCCATTCTCCCTCACTTCTTTCTCTTTTCAGTTTTAGAGCATTAATGGTGGGAGAGATTGGAAATTAAAACTCCAAAACCCTAGTTCCTCTTGCAACTTCAAATTCCTAGCTCCAAACTCAAGAAGAACCCATTGGTAAGCTTCTCTTCTTCTTCTCCAACTTATTCTCTTACCAATTTCAGAAATTCCTAAACCTAATTTTGGGAATGTTCTTGTTTTGAGCATAGATTCAAGCTCATTTGGGTTGTGTTGAAGAGAGGTTGATTCTCCATTTGCTTTCAAGCTTCTCCTTGTTTGATTTTGTGAAAAGGTGAGATTTTTATCTCACATCTATGCTTATACTTATCTTCGGATGTTAGGTATGAACTCCTAACACTTATTCGTGTGTATTAGCTCTTGGTTTGGATTGATTTGGTGAAAATCCTAACTTTTGGTGTTTTGGGTTCAATTCCTTAAAAATCATAGCTTTGAGGATCAAATGTGTTTTTGGTGATGCATCGAGGAGCCAATAGGGCCGGGTAGCCGTTAGGCATAATTCCCTTGCGTCCGTGCTCGTTCGGTTGCGAATTGATGGAGGTTTCATATCAATACATGGGCATAAATAGGCAGAGCATCAGGTTCGGCCGACCGACCCCCTGGTCCGGTCGACCGACCTGATGCCAAGTGCATAAGCACTTTCTGTTTTATGGTCCGGTCGACCGACTGCAGGGGTTCGGTCGACCGACCTGATGCCGAGGAGTTTTTCAATACAAGGTTCGGTCGACCGAGCACTGTATGTCGGCCGACCGACCTGATGATTTTTGGCCTGCTTGGCCTTATTGCTTGAATTTCCAACTTAAATCGATTCGTGTTGTTTCCTATTGATTGTTGTCATTTATTATCGACTTAGATGACCTTTTCTTTGGGAATTTTAGATATATCCACTTTGATGGATTTTATATCGATTTCTTTGGATTTTATTCACGTTTTCGAATGTGAATCTTAGTGATTGATTGTTCCTACAATCTTCTTTGTGATTTGTCACTTTGAAAATATAAAGGTTTTCTATACTAGTTGTAAATATCAAAACTCTTTCCTCAAACGATTTCAACACTATTTTAATACCAAATTTGTTTATAAAACCGTTTTCCAATCTATTAGTATATATAAACCTTTACTTCACTCGTATGAGAAATCTAATTAAACGACTTAGTAAAACAAGTGGTATGAAACGCTTGCGTTCACTTTGTTGGTTAATTTTTGGACTTGTTCGATTGAAACCCTTGTGACAATTTTCTAGTGGAAGTTTACAGTTTGTTCGTAAATATTTAAGTTAAGCAAGTGGTTATGAGACATGAAGCTAAACTCATATATTTACTAGCTTAGTGTAATTGACACTTCTCGTTGATCATGACGATCATCTTTGTGATTTAGACTAGCAATGTGCGATGTCTCTTTGTCTGCGAGGGAGACTAAACCCCGTTTTGTGGAGTTTGGACTCAATTTGTGATGGGGTAGCAACCCATGGTCTTCGGGCCGTTTGTGGAGCTTCGGCTCAATTTGTGATGGTTAGCGACCATGGAATTAGCGTTCCGTTTGTGATACACGTGTTGGTGAGCTTTATGCTCCCGTTTGTGATAGGCCTCCCCCCCTTTGTGATTTCTGGATTTCTTGAGATGATTTCTAGAATTTGTGTTTCACCAATTTTTCGTGATTTCCATTGATAAGCCTTATCGATATTTGTGCATTGGTGAATTTGTGTGTCATTGACTTTAGTGATTTCTGGATTTCTTGTGTAGTCTTCTGGAATTTGTGCGTCATTGACTTTTGTGATTGACATTGATACTATCGTCAATATTTGTGGTTTGATGAACGAAATAAAGAGTATGACACTTCTTTGATTCTTGTGTAGATTTTGTGATATTGATTAATCTCTTGTTGATTATCAACTACTTATATATCACAGCTTGGCCTTGTGATTATTATGTGTTTAGTCATAACTCTGATTCTATATCGTTTCATCTGATATTTATAGTTAGACTGATCCGTTTATTATTTTCTTATTAAATAATACTCGGGTCAGACCGAGATGTTACAGGTGCTTCTGCTTGACTTCTCATCCGAGGATTAACTCCTTGACTTTTGGGTTAACTACTTAGATTAGTAGTTATTTTGTTGTATACATTTGAGATATAGACTCCTTAATGTATACTTATTCTTTTGTGTAGTTCGTGTAACTATTCTTTTGTGATATTGTAGATCTTTTTAGACCACTACTTTGATGTACATTTTCTAGTGTAATATTCATATCTTATTCCGCCTTTGTGATATGAATTATCTGTGACTGATTTATGTTATGTTTACTTCTATATTCGTTTCCGAAGATATTATAGCCACTGTGTAGTAGCTTTGAGTTTGTGTCGGCATGTCGGATTTCCACTTGAAAAGAATTGCATGCTATACTATCTGACATATCGATGCTCGCACAAAGCAATTACGCGGATGGTCGCTCCTCAACAGCCTTATTCTCCGTGCTAGTTGACAGCATTCACCGTAATGTTCTTGGCTAGCGTGGGTATAGAGGTAGGGCGTCACAGCTTGGTATCAAAGCCAAACTTCGGAACAATATGGAATATTATAACATGGATCATCGTCCTAAGTCTTTCTTAGGAGTCGTGCCTTAGCATTTTATTCGGTTCTACGTACCGTTCTATCCTATTTTCTTTTATGATTTCTTGTTTTGTCTATCAAGATTGCTTGATATTCAATTTGGTGAATAACCTTTTTCTTCTTCTTCTTTCTTTGGAAAGGAAGAGAAATGTCTAGACCAGGCCGCCCCAGAGCCGTGCCATCTAGCACTCCGCCCCAGGATGGAGTTTTTATGACTGCTCAACAGCTTCTTGATTTAGTGACAAATGCTCAAGCAGCTGGAGCTAACCCGGAACCTACTCACCCAAAGTCGGGATTTGCACGCTTGTGTAGCGATTACACTAATTTGGGTGGAGAGCCATTCAGAGGTTCCGAAACTGTTATTGAAGTACAGTCTTGGCTAAGGTCATGCGATCGAATCTTTTCTCGCATGAATCTTATTGACCTTCACCGAGTTCAGGTGGCCTCTAGTATGCTCCGAGAAAGAGCATTGGACTGGTACGAGCTTCTTATTTCTGAGATTAATGAAGCGGATCTCACCTGGGAGAAATTCCGAGAACGCTTCGAGTTAAAATTCGTACCAGAAGCAGAAAAAGTGACATTGGCTCGACGATTTATAGACCTTGTTCAAGGTGAGTCATCTGTGACTGATTACGTCGCCTCCTTCGAGTCGCTTTCTAAATATGGGGTTGAATACATCAACACCCCTATGAAGAAGAATCAGAGATTCGTCTATGGCTTAAACAAAAGTCTCAAGAAGCCATTACTTCTAAAATTAGAAGTTTCTTTCGACCAACTCGTTGATATCGCTCTTCGTCTTGAAGAGGCGGATAGGGAGGGTGATGTTGAAGTGGTGGGAGATAAACCAAACTTCAACAACAAAAAGAGGCCAAACAAATTTAAAGGTCCTTATCCCAGTAAGAAAGGGAAGCAAGCAACCTCCGCGGCAAAGACTTCTTCCTTTGGTCGTGGGGAATGCTATAATTGTGGTTCGAAGGACCATTACGCGAACAAGTGTCCAAAGTCTCTTTCTTGTCGTTACTGCAAAGTTCCCGGTCATGTTATATCTTCATGCCCCAAGCTTCAGGGCAAGAAGGAGGGAAAACTTAATGTTGCTCAAGCCCCTGGCAACACATCTCGTGGCCAAGGTATTTCTCATTCTATTCTAGATGGAATTATTTTATTTCGTGATCATCCTATTCGAGTTCTTTTTGATACGGGTGCGTCCCATTCTTTTATTTCAAAAGAATTTGTTGATACCTTTTCTTTGGATGTTTTGTGTTTAATGACTTCTTTGAGAATTGCGAATCCGGTTGGTGGATCCGCAACAATCAGTTTATTGTGTAAAGATGTCGAGATTATTTTGTGTGATTTTTCTTTCCGAGCCGATTTGCATGTCATGCGTTATTTAGGCTTTGGAATGATTTTGGGAATGGATTGGCTTAACCGTTATGAAGCTCATATCCTATGTCCTGAGCGGACTATTCATCTTCGACATCCTCAATCTGTTAATCAGGTTTCTGTTATTCTTAAAGATTCAGATTCTGCTTTGGTTGCATCTTTATACTCTTTAAATCCTCGTGATGACGATGATGATGATGAGGGTGATATTATTACTCTTATTCACGTCGTTTGTGAATTTTCCGACATATTCGAGCCCGTTTTAGGATTACCACCTAAGCGAGCAATTGAGTTCAGAATTAATCTTATTCCTGGAGCTCAACCTATCACTCGTCCTCCTTATCGTATGTCCAATAAAGAAAACGAGGAGATGCGTAAACTATTATCTGAATTGGAAACGAAGCAATTTATTCGCTCTAGTTCCTCGCCTTGGGGAGCTTCGGCTATTTTTGTGAAGAAATCCGATGGTACACTTAGGCTTTGCGTTGACTACCGCAAGCTTAATGATCTTACTATCAAAAATAAATATCCTTTACCTCGGATTGATGATTTATTTGACCAACTTAGTGGTGCTAGAGTCTTTTCACAATTGGACTTGGCTACCGGTTTTCATCAGCTTCGTATTGCAGAGGATAGCATTCCTTTGACGTCGTTCCGTACTCGGTATGAATCTTATGAATGGCTTGTTATGCCATTTGGGTTAACGAATGCCCCGGCCTATTTCGTTGACTTAATGAATCGAGTTTTTAAAGACTTTCTCGACCGGTTTGTTCTCATCTTTATCGATGATATTCTTGTGTATTCTAAAACCGAGGAAGAGCATGAAAAACATCTTCGGATTGTGTTGGAAACTCTTAGGAGTAATCAATTAAAGGCAAAATTTTCTAAATGCCACTTTTGGCAATCTCGTGTGAAGTTTCTCGGTCATATTATTTCTGAATCCGGAATTTCCGTGGATCCTTCAAAGATTGAAGCGATTCAAAATTGGAAGAGACTGGATAGTGTGACGGAAATCCGTAGCTTTCTCGGCGGGCTATTACCGTCGTTTTATCAAAGACTTTTCTAAGATTGCCGTGCCTCTCACTAGCTTAACGAAGAAAGGTGTTAAATACATTTGGTCGGACAAATGGGAAGCTTCTTTTCAGAAATTAAAAGAACTCCTTTCTGATGCTCCTATTCTTGTTATTCCCGATGGGAATCAAGATTTCGTTGTTTATACCGATGCTAGTCGCATTGGTTTGGGTGCCGTTCTTATGCAAAAAGAACGTGTTATTGCTTATGCTTCTAGGCAATTAAAGCCTGCTGAGACTAGATATGCCACTCATGATTTAGAGCTCGCGGCTATTGTTTTTGCTCTTCGGATTTGGCGTCATTATCTTTTAGGAGAGAAATTTGTTCTATATACCGATCGTAAGTCCTTGAAGTATTTATTCTCTCAAAAGGAACTTAATTTGCGTCAACAGCGTTGGCTCCGATTTCTTGCACCATATGATCTTGATATTCTTTATACTCCCGGTAAGGGTAATCGTGTCGCCGATGCTCTTAGCCGCAAACAACAAGCTGTTGTTTCTATGATGATATCCGAATGGAACGATCTCGATATCTTATCCACTTGTGAGATTCGAGAGCGTGTTCCCGATTTATGTTCATCTCTTGCTTTATGTAGCCTTGAGGCTCATCCTTCTCTTTTAGACCGCATTCTTGAAGCCCAAGGGTTAGATCCTGAATTGGCTCTTCTTGGCCAAAATATTAGGGATAAAATTGATATTGAAGGATTGAAAGACTTTGATATCGATTCTCGTGGCGGCATTCGAAAATTTGGTAGACTTGTCGTGCCAAATATTGGTGATCTTCGTAAAGATATTTTAGAAGATTCTCATCGTTCTAAATTTACCATTCATCCCGGTAGTAGTAAAATGTACGCAGATATGAAGCGACTTTATTATTGGGAGGGAATGAAACTCGATATTGCTAACTTTGTTAAGTGTTGCATGACTTGCCAACTCGTTAAGGCCGAACATCAAAGGCCCGGTGGGTTATTGCAACCTTTAGAAATTCCAATTTGGAAGTGGGACCAAATTTCCATGGATTTTATAGATGGCCTTCCCCGTTCTCGTTCGGGTCATGATGGCTTATGGGTGATCGTTGATAGACTTACTAAATCCGTCCATTTTATTCCCGTTCGGCCTAACCGAACCGTTCCTCTTTTGGCCAAACTCTTTATCAAAGAGATTGTTAAATTACATGGAGTTCCTACTTCTATAGTTAGTGATCGTGATCCATTGTTTACTAGTGGATTTTGGAAGAGTCTTCAAAAAGCTTTACGAACGAAGCTTAATTTTAGCACCGCTTATCACCCCCAGTCCGATGGACAAACCGAGCATGTTAATCAAACTCTTGAAGATCTTCTTTGTGCTTGTTTGCTTGATTTCGGTGGAAGTTGGGAAGATCATATTTCTCTTGTTGAATTTTCTTATAATAATAGCTTCCAATCTAGTATTGGTATGGCACCTTTTGAGGCACTCTATGGAAGGCCATGCCGATCTCCTTCTTGTTGGCTTGAGGCCGGTGAGAAGCTGGTTTTAGGTCCAGATTTTATTCGTGATTCCACAGAGAAAATTGAACTTATTCGACATAGGATGAAAAAAGCCCAGAGTAGACAAAAATCCTATGCCGATAACCGAAGAAGGATATTAGAATTTTCTGTGGGAGATCTTGTCTTCATTCGTGTTTCACCTATGAAAGGTGTTGTACGTTTCAGTCGATCGGGAAAACTAGCGCCTCGATATATTGGGCCATTTCCTATCACCGAACGTATTGGTTCCATGGCTTATCGCCTTTTATTACCGGCTCAGTTTTCTGCTATGCATGACGTGTTTCACGTTTCTCAACTTCGGAAATGTCTTCAAGATTCCGATTCTGTTCTTGAGCCCGGTGTTGTGGAAGAGATTGAAGTTTCGCCTAATTTAACTTATAAGCAACATCCTATTCGTATCATTGCTTCGGAAGTCAAACGACTTCGAAATAAAGATGTTCCGCTTGTTAAAGTTCAATGGTCTTCAAATCCTAAGGATTGTTCTTGGGAATCTAGAGAGTACATCGAGCAAACACATCCGGACTTACTTTCTCGTGCTCTTTGAGGTGAACTTCTTATTTCAAACTTCTTTTGTGTTGAATATGCTTTTATGGTTGTTACTATATATCTTCTTCTTGTAATATTGCGAGGATGCAATTTCTTTAAGGAGGGGAGTCTGTAACAACCCGCATATTTATCGATTTTATATTTAGATATTTTATTTAAATATTCTATCGTTAGTCGGATTTTAGTCCGAAAAGCTACTTATTGCATACGGTCGAATTACGACTCGGGACCCCTCCCATTGAGTTTAAAATGCCGTTTGCGACCTTTTTGAGTATAAGCTTCGATATGTTTGGAGAAAGTTGATTTTTGCTACTTTTTACTTTGGGTTTGGTTTTTGGGCTCAGCCCTATCTTAACTTATACTCCAAATCTGAGCCCCTTCTCCCCATTCTCCCTCACTTCTTTCTCTTTTCAGTTTTAGAGCATTAATGGTGGGAGAGATTGGAAATTAAAACTCCAAAACCCTAGTTCCTCTTGCAACTTCAAATTCCTAGCTCCAAACTCAAGAAGAACCCATTGGTAAGCTTCTCTTCTTCTTCTCCAACTTGTTCTCTTACCAATTTCAGAAATTCCTAAACCTAATTTTGGTAATGTTCTTGTTTTGAGCATAGATTCAAGCTCATTTGGTTGTGTTGAAGAGAGGTTGATTCTCCATTTGCTTTCAAGCTTCTCCTTGTTTGATTTTGTGAAAAGGTGAGATTTTTATCTCACATCTATGCTTATACTTATCTTCGGATGTTAGGTATGAATTCCTAACACTTAATCGTGTGTATTAGCTCTTGGTTTGGATTGATTTGGTGAAAATCCTAACTTTTGGTGTTTTGGGTTCAATTGCTTAAAAATCATAGCTTTGAGGATCAAATGTGTTTTTGGTGATGCATCGAGGAGCCAATAGGGTCGGGTTGCCGTTAGGCATAATTCCCTTGCGTCCGTGCTCGTTCGGTTGCGAATTGATGGAGGTTTCATATCAATACATGGGCATAAATAGGCAGAGCATCAGGTTCGACCGACCGACCCCTTGGTCCGGTCGACCGACCTGATGCCAAGTGCATAAGCACTTTCTGTTTTATGGTCCGGTCGACCGACTACAGGGGTTCGGTCGACCGGCCTGATGCCGAGGAGTTTTTCAATACAAGGTTCGGTCGACCGAGCACTGTATGTTGGCCGACCGACCTGATGATTTTTGGCCTACTTGGCCTTATTGCTTGAATTTCCAACTTAAATCGATTCGTGTTGTTTCCTATTGATTGTTGTCATTTATTATCGACTTAGATGGCCTTTTCTTTGGGAATTTTAGATATATCCACTTTGATGGATTTTATATCGATTTCTTTGGATTTTATTCACGTTTTCGAATGTGAATCTTAGTGATTGATTGTTCCTACAATCTTCTTTGTGATTTCTCACTTTAAAAATATAAAGGTTTTCTATACTAGTAGTAAATATCAAAACTCTTTCCTCAAACGATTTCAACACTATTTTAATACCAAATTCGTTTATAAAACCGTTTTCCAATCTATTAGTATATATAAACCTTTACTTCACTCGTATGAGAAATCTAATTAAACAACTTAGTAAAACAAGTGGTATGAAACGCTTGCGTTCACTTTGTTGGTTAATTCTTGGACTTGTTCGATTGAAACCCTTGTGACAATTTTCTAGTGGAAATTTACAGTTTGTTCGTAAATATTTAAGTTAAGCAAGTGGTTATGGGACATGAAGCTAAACTCATATATTTACTAGCTTAGTGTAATTGACACTTCTCGTTGATCACGACGATCATCTTTGTGATTTAGACTAGCAATGTGCGATGTCTCTTTGTCTGCAAGGGAGACTAAACCCCGTTTTGTGGAGTTTCGACTCAATTTGTGATGGGGTAGCAACCCATGGTCTTCGGGCCGTTTGTGGAGCTTCGACTCAATTTGTGATGGTTAGCGACCATGGAATTAGCGTTCCGTTTGTGATACACGTGTTGGTGAGCTTTATGCTCCTGTTTGTGATAGGCCTCCCCCCTTTGTGATTTCTGGATTTCTTGAGATGATTTCTAGAATCTATGTTTCACCAATTTTTCGTGATTTCCGTTGATAAGCCTTATCGATATTTGTGCATTGGTGAATTTGTGTGTCATTGACTTTAGTGATTTCTGGATTTCTTGTGTAGTCTTCTGGAATTTGTGCGTCATTGACTTTTGTGGTTGACATTGATACTATCGTCAATATTTGTGGTTTGATGAACGAAATAAAGAGTATGACACTTCTTTGATTCTTGTGTAGATTTTGCGATATTGATTAATCTCTTGTTGATTATCAACTACTTATATATCACAGCTTGGCCTTGTGATTATTATGTGTTTAGTCATAACTCTGATTCTATATCGTTTCATCTGATATTTATAGTTAGACTAATCCGTTTATTATTTTCTTATTAAATAATACTCGGGTCAGACCGAGATGTTACAGGTGCTTCTGCTTGACTTCTCATCCGGGGATTAACTCCTTGACTTTTGGGTTAACTACTTAGATTAGTAGTTATTTTGTTGTATACATTTGAGATATAGACTCCTTAATGTATACTTATTCTTTTGTGTAGTTCGTGTAACTATTCTTTTGTGATATTGTGGATCTTTTTAGACCACTACACTGATGTACATTTTCTAGTGTAATATTCATATCTTATTCCGCCTTTGTGATATGAATTGTCTGTGACTGATTTATGTTATGTTTACTTCTATATTCGTTTTCGAAGATATTATAGCCACTGTGTAGTAGCTTTGAGTTTGTGTCGGCATGCCGGATTTCCACTTGAAAAGAATTGCATGCTATACTATCTGACATATCGATGCTCGCACAAAGCAATTACACGGATGGTCGCTCCTCAACAGCCTTATTCTCCGTTCTAGTTGACAGCATTCACCGTAATGTTCTTGGCTAGCGTGGGTATAGAGGTGGGGCGTTACAATTCATCTCTCTAAATTCAAATTATCTTATATAATCCATTTATATAAATAGATAAACATACGTCTTATTAAATTTGGAAAATTCAAATTAATTCACAATCTTATCCAAAAATTTGTATTAATTACCCATAGTTTCAAAATCTAATTCCAAAGATTAAACTAATTATCAAATTAATTTTGACTCAAAATCGGGATCGTTAAAGTTTTCAGACTCATATTTTCAAGTTCGAAAATACTTCTTCTTCTTTTGACCATATCTCCCTTAAAAAAAATCCAAATTGAGTAATTATTATTTTTTAAATGGTAGAGAAGAGAATTTGCTTGAACTTTTTCTTTGCCAACTTCTTCAAATTCCGAGAGTAACGTTGTAACGACCCGTAAATTTTAGTGATCTTTAATAACGTAAATAACTTAAATTTTATGAAATTTTAAATAATTAAATTTGGAAATGATAATTTAATATTTGGAATACGTATATTTAAACATAGCAAATGGTAAATTTTCATTTAATAATATGGAAGTTTATTTTATTTTGTAATTTTATTCCAATTTAAATCACTTAATATTAGATGATAATAAAATGTTTTCCAAACCTGAATATTTTTATATAATATATTTGTAAATCATCTTCTGAGTGTGACTCATATTTCGTTTCGTCAAATTTTGATTGCTATTGCTTCGTTTATCTCATTTTCGGCGTTTTAGCAACATTTTAGGTATCGAGTATCGGCTTTTGATAGGATGGTCCTATCACTGGGATCTATATACCGTTTTGATCGTCTCCTCATGCTGATCTCCGTAGAATATTCATTTGTATGCTTTGGTGTTCGGTACGCGGGGGAAACCGTGAAACGGTTAGCCGTATCGGCATCCGTTTGGAGCCTTTGTTTTCTTGGGTCCATTCAAATTGCACAACGGTCGAAATTCAAACAGCCATTAGCAGTATGATTTTTATAACACCACTGGCAACAGCTGTCATCCATCACTTCAAGTTATTAATTGCCGCTGCGTTCTTTTTGGTCTCTTCGTTTCTTTACTGTTGAAGATTTACAAGATTTATAATTTAACTTTGTATATTAATCCCCTAACCCACGCACATAGCACCGAGCGCCTCCCCTCCCCACCAAATGCCGAACTTCCCTTCCATTCCGACGTTGCCACCCTTACAACAACTGCACGTCCTCCATGTGACAGCCCTACCACCTACAGCCGCACATGTCTCCTCCCCCTTCACCTTAAGGCAACACCTTTTTGGTATGTTTATATATATTAGTTAATATATATTCTGTTGAGTATAGAACTTTAAAATATAATACACTGTTAATAGATTTTCTAATAAGTCGGTTTATATAATTTTTTATGTAAGTTATATATATATATATATAGGTAAGCTTTTGTTTTCATTTTGTGAAGTCTACATATGTATGGGTTAGCTGCATACAATTGTTGCTTATATATAGCATGCGATTTGTACATTTAGTTGTAACTTTATATTTGTATTTTCACTGAATTGAATTTGGGGTTGCGGGTTGAAAATATATATATTCGTATATATTTGAATTTCAGATTGAAATGATAAATATCCTTATCACTTGCCATAGGATATAAAATTATATGCAGACACTGTTGGTCTATATATATATATGTCGAAATCATTTCCAAAATTTAAAAATGAAATATATATGGTTTTAATAAATATTGGTTTTTGAATATATATTTAAATGTTATTTTATAAAGATTTAAATTTTAGATTTTAATATTTTATGTTTTGGAAATTCTAAAGTTATAAGTAAGTTTTGAAATTTATTTACCTTAAGATCTTACTTATAATTTTACTATTTTAAAATATATAAAATAATTTTTAATATAAAATAAATTTATTTATAAGATTTGATTTAATAAAGTTTGATTTACTTAATATATAATATGTTTAAGTATTTATTTAAAATTATATTTTTCAAATATAGAGTTTATAAGCTTTTAACAAATTAAGGTTGGAAAGAGAAATAGAAGTTGATTTGAAATTATATTTATTTAAGAACTATACTCAAATAAGTTTGATTTGAAATTTATTAAATTTGAGATTCTAAAGATATGATTTTATAACTTGATTTTGATTAAAAGTGATGTAAATGAATATTTTCAAACTTACATAAATTGACACGGGATATTTGGTTTATTTAAATTTGTAATTTGAAGTTTTATTTAAATGTTATTGAAATGATTAAGTAAATATTTCAAAACCAAATAATAGTAAAGTGAATTAACATACATATGAAATTATCAAGTTTGGTTTTGAAATATTGAATATATAAAGCTTTGAATTATGTTGAAACTGAAATGTTTTATTTTGTGGTTCAAATCTGTATTTGAAACCGATAAAATTTGAAATGATTTATTGAGAAACTGAATTGAATTGAAATTGATGAATTGAGATTGAATGAAATTTGAATTTTGGAACTCGTGTTAATTTGAATTGATTTGTGAAATTCGAGGAAGCTATTTAATTATATAAAGATTTTTAAATTATATTTAAAACTATTTATATATATTTTACTTTATAAACTATTTTCATATAAAATATTTAATATAAATCATTTTTAATATAAACTATGTTTAATATAAAACTATTTGTAATATAAACTATTTTAATGTTATAATTATTTTATTTTATATAAACTATTTTTAACTTATAACTATTTTTATATATAAACTGTTTAACATATAAACTATTTTATTTATAAACTATTTTATTATATATATACTATTTTTTTATATCTAAATGGTTTGAGTGGGAAGATATGTTTCAAAGTATTATGATTTCAAAGTATTATGATTTCAGAGTATTATGATTTTAAAGTGTTATGATTTCCAAAGAGTTATAATTTTGGAAAGTATTATGATTTTTGAAATGAATATTATTTAAGTGAGAAATGATGCCGTATTGATATGGTTTTGAAATGGATATGATATTTTGGTTTTGAAGTATGATATTTGGAAATGACCACGGTGTTATAATAACATTTGGTTGTTAAAGAGACCGAGATCGGTTATTGTCATATCTCTGCCAATACCGAAAACCACTTTAACAACTGTGTACGCGGTGGAGATTCTAGAATGAAGTAGTGGTTGATGATGTTCTATTTGAGGTATATATGTGGACCCGACTCCCGTGAGTTAGCTTAAGGTGGCTAAAACAGGTGCAATCGACGGGCCAAGTGAAATAGCTTATCCTATTGGACAAATTTCTTCGATTTCCATTCTATTACTTTGTGATTGATTTGGTGCGCACCTTTGATTTGGGAGTGTGGACTGAGGTGGGCGGTAGTTGCGGCTATGCGGTACAACCAGCCGGGAAGTGTAATTGGTATATCTGCCCTGGCATTGTCTAGTTGTGCCATGTCACCTACCATACCAAGACCATTACGAGTTTGTTTTATGTCGTACCTATGGAGTGCTCTCTGGTAGCCTCTCGATCAGGAGGTATTACGGTACTGTATAGACTATTGGCATTATAAAATGTGTTAAAGGGGATATGGGTAACACATTAACGCTATTTTAATAGTTTACTTTACTATAGACATATTATAATAGTGTATATTACTACATAATAGATAGTTCCACGTATCCTTAGAGGATTGTTATCCCAAACATCATTTAAGTTACTTGTATTTCAGTTGATATTTCACTTGAATTGGATTTATTGATATAAGAATGTTAATCCCGATTCGAGTGTTTTATGTTTTTTTTACGCTCGGGTCAGACTGAGTGCCAGATCATTAGAGACACACCTTTGGAGTTGGTGCTTCGCTTGGAGATCCATCTATCTATTCATCTTGTAGCTATTCCGTTGACTCCTGTGATATATTTTGTTCTTGTATGTGACTATACTATTGAGACTTCTATGTACTCGAGACTACTGTTGTATCTTGTTTAACTCTGTTATATATACATAGCTTCATGAACTACTATTCTTTTGTTTCCGCTGCTTATTTTTATATTACTGTGTCTGTGATTCTGTGATTGATTTATTTACTGTATATGTTGAGTTTTGCCAAATATAAATTAACAATATGATATTTTAAGCAATTCAAGTTCGACATGTGCGGATGCGAAAGGTTGAAAATATCAGGATGTTACCGTTGGTATCAGAGCTTTAGTTTTAGGCAAAACTCAGCGTATGTAGTAAATTTAATTACAGAATCACTTTCGTTCGAGCTTGAATCTCTTCCTATTTGATTCGGATTTGCTTTGAATTTTATAACTCTCCCTTTTGTTCTGAAATTCACTCTTATCTTTCCTGTCATATTTTCTTGATTCCGGAACATCCCATAGCTCCACTATATTATTTGTAAAGGGGAGAAACTCCTTTATAACAGGCATTAATTCACCGGAGATTTCTAAATCCTCGGTTTAGATGCTGCTATCTCTTGCTATGCCAAAATTCAATTCTCTTGTGATCGAATGTCGACTTGCCTCTGAATTCTGCATCGATCTTATTCTTGAAGTCTCGGTTGATCTGGTTAAGGTCACTCACGATTAATATTGGTATATCCAACTTACTGTTCTATTACTTGATCATTTTATCTCCCGCTCAAGCCTATCTTCTTAGCTAGAATTCTCTTTGATTTAGAGTCCCACTGAATTTGGATCTCTATTCCTGTTTTGAAATCCAATCTTCTGTTAACGTGTGAGAGAGTGTATTTGTAACTAATATAAAAAGGTTTCATATAGTGTGTTGTTTGAGTTGCTAATGTTGATTTGGGTTTCGAACGATTTGTCTGATCAACGTCATCGATAGGAATCGCAAAACACTTGAATAGAGCAAACTGACACTATATTGTTTTCAAAATTTATAAATTTTGTATAATTATATTATGTATAAGGATATTTTTTTGAAATTAAATTGTTAAATGAATTGGTTGTCAGAAATGATAATATTTGATTATCATTTATTGTTTTGTAAATCATTGACTATTCCAACATAAATAAATGAAAATATAAAGCATGGTTTGAAAACTGATTTGGAATTGAAATGAACGTAAATAAAGAATTTGAGAATTAAATTTTCGATATTTTAGAAAAATTTGGGTTTTTAAAATTTTAGGGTATATTATTCAAAAGTATTTTCGAATAGAAATCGTTTCCAAAGAATTTTAAAAGTTTTTAAGTCGGTACTCTTCTCTTTTGTCACTGGAAAATAATTTCAGTGATGACGGCCGCATCAACGACATCCATTTTTGAGTTTCAGAGCGGAGAGATCATTAGTAGCTTTGCTACACTTTTGATTTGGAAAATGAATTTAATTTGAGTTTCTTAAGTATGACTTGATGTATAGTAAATATATATTCATCTCTAAATAATTTGAAGTTAATCGGAAATTTAACTCTTAAATTTTTGAATAAATATTAAAATTTGAATAGTTGAATTATGAAAATTTTACTTGTATAATACTCAATTTCATTCCAATAACTTACCTAGATTATTCAGAAGTTGAATATGTAATTGAATAGTATACAATTTAAATGATGTTAAAGAATTTATAAATAAAGAATTTATAAATAAATTTTAGTGGTTATAATAAATGCTTTACACTTAATTTATGATTATAGATAATATTAATTGAGATAGATTGAATACTAAGATCATAAATATAATTTAGGAATAGTTAACATTGAATTAGAGGTAAATTTAAC
Source organism: Allium cepa (assembly GCA_030765085.1). NCBI lineage: Eukaryota > Viridiplantae > Streptophyta > Magnoliopsida > Asparagales > Amaryllidaceae > Allium > Allium cepa. The sequence continues at coordinate 829,867,311 of CM060934.1, forward strand.
TTAAGAGAAATCAAATGCAATATTAATTAATTTAAATTTAAAATTTATATTGTTTAAAATTAATTGTTTTATTTTATATTTCAAATCTATTTTCTTTCTAGTTGTTCATATTCTCTTACCTCTGTTCCTTTCGGGGATGAAATTTTTTGAGCGAGGAGAGTGTAACGTCCCGTAAATTTTAATGATTTTTAATAACGTAAATAACTAAAGTTTTGTGAAATTTTAAATAATTGAATTTGGAAATGAAAATTTAATATTTGGAATATGTATATTTAAACATAGAAAATGATAAATTTCCATCTAATAATATGAAAGTTTATTTTATTGTGTAATTTTATTTCAGTTTAAATCAATTAATATTAGATGATAATAAAATGTTTTCCAAACCTGAATATTTTTGCATAATAAATTTGTAAATCATCTTCTGAGTGTAACGTTATAATTTGTTTCGTCAAATTTTGATTTCTATTGCCCTGTTTATCATATTTTCGACGTTTCAGCAGCATTTTCGGTAACGAGTATCGACTTTTGATAGGATGGTCCTGTCACTGAGATCTGTATACCGTTTTGATCGTCTCGTCGTGCTGATCTCCATAGTATATTCATTTGTGTGCTTCAGTGCGGCGGAAAACGTGAAAGAGTTAGCCGTATCAGAATCCGTTTGAAGCCTTTGTTTTCTTGTGTCCATTCAAATTGCACAACGGTTGAAATTCAAACAGCCATTAGCAGTATGATTTCTGCAATACCACTAGCAATAGCCATCATCCATCACTTCATGTTATTAATTTCCAGTGCATTCTTTTTGGTCTCTTCGTTTCTTTACTGTTGAAGATTTATAATTCATCGTTGTACATATTTATTTTCCTCTCCTGTAACTTGCTTCTCCTTCTGCTTTCAGCCTCTCTCTCCTTCCCGCATGCTTCCATCTCAACCAATGCAGCACCATTTCCTTCCTCCTTCCACGGTTCTTCACCGTCCACCACTCTCGCCCACCAACCGCAAATACAACCACCTTTAGCTCTCCCCTAACCCATGCACACAGCACCGAGCGCCTCCCCTCCCTACCAGATGCGAAACTTCCCTTCCATTCCGACGTTGCCACCCTCACAACAATTGCGTCCTCCATGTGACAGCCCTACCACCTACAGCCGCACCTATCTCCTCCGCCTTCACCTTACGGAAGACCCTTTTTGGTATGTTTATATACATTATTAATATATATTCTGTTGAGTATAGAAGTTTAAAATATAATATGTTGTTAATAGAATCTCTAATATGTAGATTTATATATTAGGTTATGTAAGTTATTTATATAGGTAAGCTTTTGTTTTCATTTTGTGAAGTCTGCATATGTCTGGGTTAGCCGCATACAATTGTTGCTTATGTATATAGCATGCGATTTGTACATTTAGTTGTAATTTTATATTTGTAGTGTCTACATATATAGTAGCCTGCTGTATAAAAAAATCAATGTATACCAGTTGTATACAATCTGTTGTTTTATATACTGATTTATATACAATTGATCTGTTGGTCTATTGTATAAGTTATATTTGTTTATAAATACATAATCTGTTGGGTTATTGTATAATAGCCTATATAGTTGTACTATAGCTTATATAGTTGATATTGATTTATATTGTACATGGTTTTAAAACAGTTTATACATATATATTTAAGATTTTTGTTTCGGTATTGGTTTTTTAAGTACTTATGTAGTTTATATAAATCTTATATATATCAGTTATATATATGTGGTTTATGAAAGTGTTTATACATTGCTTTAGTTGATCTAATAGTCAATATGAAGACAGTATATACATACACACACACACATATATATAGTGTTAGTCTGTACATTTTGTTTGCATATTTACTTTTGTCTACCTATTACATTTTGTTGTATCTGAACCTTTTGTCTGCATAGTATATTAGTCTGCAAATCAAATAATATATGTTGGTATATGTTTTACATACATATGTGATATTGTTTTATAACTCTTCCGGTCATTTTAAATCTGCATATATTTGGTTACCTGTCGAGTTATGTATGTATACATACACACTCTCTAATTTCAATAAAGTATCGAATTTAAAATAATATAATGTTTTCATACATTCATTTTGTATGTATATATTTTACAGTAAGGTAAGTTTATATGGATTTTTATAATAATTATTGATCTTAGAGTATAACATATAGGTAAGTTTAAAATTTTATATATATACAATTTATACGCTTATATGTTTTAAATGGATTTTTTTTGGAAAATTTATTCATATGTACCACATATCTCGTTTCATCGATTCCGAGCCAACTTGACTTACATTTCAATCTCAAATTTATCGCAGAAATTCTTTGCTTGTCGCTGTCCCATGTGCGTATCTATGTCTGTGCCATCTTCTTGTCTCTCTAGCCTCGAAAGGTGAGCAATCACTCACGATTAACGTTATTATATTTATTAAATTTGATTTCAATTGAAATGACAATTGAAATATGTTGTTATTAGTTATTTACATTGCAATATATATGTCATTATCTATATCTGTTCACCTGGAGATATGACATCATATCATGTTGTTTATACTTTATTTCATCTCTGATGATATATGCATGTGTTATATGTTATATTTTATCATATATGTTCTCACTCTGCAAGTTCCCTGTTAGAATAGAATTCTTTATGGGTTGAAATGATACATACCCGAACGATCATGTAGAATAAGAGAAAATCGTTATGGGTTGAAATGATAAACACAAGCGATTTTCACTGAACTGAATTTGGGATTGCTGGTTGAAAAGATATATACCCATATATATTTGAATTGCGGATTGAAATGATAAATATCCGTATCACTTGACCATAGGATAGAAAATTATATACAGACACCGTTGGTCTATATATATATATATATATATATATATATATATATATATATATATATATGTTGAAATGATTTCCAAAGTTTTAAAAAGGAAATATATATGGTTTTTATAAATTTTGGTTTATGAATATATATTTAAATGTTATTTTATAAAGTTTAAATTTTAGGTTTTAATATTTTATGTTTTGGACATTATAAAGTTATAAGTTAGTTTTGAAATTTATTTACTTTAAGATTTTACTTATAATTTTACTATTTTAGAATATATAAAATAAGTTTTAATATAAAATAAATTTATTTATAAGATTTGTTTCACTAAAGTTTGATTTAGTTAATATATAATATGTTTAAGTATTTATTTAAAAATTATATTTTTCAAATATCGAGTTTATAATAATATTTCATAAATTAAGGTTGAAAAGAGAAATAGAAATTGGTTTGAAATTATATTAGTTTAAGAATTATACTCAAATAAGTTCGATTTGAAATTTATTAAATTTGAGATTCTAAAGATATGATTTTATAACTTGATTTTGAATAAAAGTGATGTAAATGAATATTTTCAAATTACATAAATTAGAATGGGATATTTAGTTTATTCAAGTTTGTAATTTGAAGTTTTGTTTAAATGTTATTGTAATGATTTAGTAAATACTTCAAAATTAAATAATAGTAAAGTGAATTAAGATATATATGAAATTATCAAATTTAGTTTTGAAATATTGAATATATAAAGCTTTGAATTATATTGAAATGATTTATTTTATAGTTCAAATCTGTTTTTGAAATCGATAAAATTTGAAATGGTTTACTGAGAAACCAAATTGAATTGAAATTAATGAATTGAGATTGAATTAAATTTGAATTTTAGAACTCGTGTTAATTTCAATTGATTTGTGAAATTCGAGGAACCTATTTTATTATACAAAGTATTTTTATATTATATTTAAAACTAGTTATATATTTTACTTTATAAATTATTTTAGTATAAAATATTTAATATAAATCATTTTTAATATAAACTATTTTTGATATAAAACTATTTGTAATATAAACTATTTTAATATTCTAATTATTTTATTTTATATAAACTATTTTTAACTTATAACTATTTTTAACTTATAACTATTTTATATACAAACTATTTAAGATATAAACTATTTTATCTAAAACTATTTTATTATACACACACACACTATTTTTCTATATCTAAATGGTTTGAGTGGGAAGTTATGTTTCAAAGTATTATGATTTCAAAGTATTATGATTTTAAAGTCTTATGATTTTGGAATTGAATATTATTTAAGTGGGAAATGATATCGTATTGATATGGTTTTGAAATGGATATGATATTTTGGTTTTGAATATGACATTTGGAAATGACCACGGTGTTATAATAACGTTTGGTTGTTAAAGAGACCGGGATCGGTTATTGTCATACTCTCTGCCAATAACGAAAACCGCTTTAGCAACTATGTATGCGGTGGAGATTCTAGAATGAAGTAGGTGGTTGATGACGTTCCATTTGAGGTATATACGTGGACCTTTAAGCTATCCCAAACATCCTTTGATGGTTATCCATTTGACGGTTATCCCAAACATTTGACTACGTTGATGACGTTCCATTTGATGGTTATCCCAAACGTTCTTTAAGTTAGTTGTATTTCAGTTAATATTTCACTTGAGTTAGATTTATTAATATAATAATCTTAATCCTGACTTGAGTGTTTTGTGTTTTGTTTTATGCTCGGGTCCACAGCATTAGAGACACACCTTTGGAGTTGGAGCTTCGCTTCGAGATCCATCTATCTACTCAGCTTGCAGTTATTCCGTTGACTCCTGTAATATATTCTGATCTTGTATTTAACTATTGTATTGAGACTTCTATGTATTTGAGACTTCTGCTGTGTCTTGTTTAACTCTGTTATATATATATATTAGCTTCATGAACTACTGTTATTTTGTTTCCGCTACTTATTGTTATATTACTCTGTGTCTGTGATTCTATGATAGATTTATTTATTGCATATGCTGAATTTTTCCTAATATAAATTAACAATTTGATATTTTGAGCAATTCAAGTTCGACATGTGCGGATGCGAAAGGTTGAAAATATCAGGATGTTACAAACATAGCAAAAAATCCAAGTGAAGATGACTAAATTTTGGGTCCAATTTTGTGAATTCAACAATATCTGAAGGACCTCCACCTCTCCAAAACAAGTCCTCACCTCACTGATATGTTTCATGGCCAAGCCATACTCTACCATGGTCGAGGCCTATTTCTAAGTTTCAAGTACAAAGTTCAAGTTTTGCACAGTTCTAAAGTTATTTCAAGTTTTCAAAAAGGGTTTTGCAAATTTTCGATGAGTAAACTTCTAACTTATGGAAAGATGTTGCCCTTACATATATGATGGTTATATGTTATTTATATATGATGTTAATGTTTGGATTATGATATGGTTTACATGTATATGTATGTGGTAGCTTGTGTTCTAGCATTTAACTTGAATCGATGAATTAAAGTAATGTGTTTGGATTTAAAGTTGTTATCTTTGTGATGCATGGTGATGATATGATTCAGTATTCCTAATCTTGAATATGTAATTAAATGGTTTGGAAGTTAGAACTTGAGATTCTAAAAAGGACTTCGGATCTATTTTGAAAATCAAATCTTTTACTAGTTTTGATTTAGTAAATGTTTTGTTTTATTTTGTTTTAGTTTCTAACTTTAATTAAATTTTTTAAAACTCCTTTAAATTATTTTTTAAAAATAAGCAAAAGTGAAAAGTTAAAGTTTTGGATGGCAACTTAAAAAAGTGATTCTGAGTTATTACATTTATTGTAATAGTCGCTATGGATGCAGTTCGGAAAATTTAACGATTTTCAAGTTTTAAAAGTGTTTCTTTCAATGTTGTTGAAAAAAAATCATTTTCAAACTAAATTAGTAAGCATATAAGTTAATTATTACTCAGTATGTTCTGATAATTGATTAATTTATTAATTAAGAATAATTATTAATTAATTAATTAGTAATTAAGTTAAGTAACTAGTAATTAATTAATATTATTTAAGTAGTTTTTTGTTAATTAATTAAGGAAGTTTTAACTAATGATTAATAAAGTTAAGAGATAATTAATTATTAATTTTTATATTAATAAAGTTTAAATATTTTAATTAATTATTATTTAATTGGAGGTTAATTATTTAATTAATTATTAATTAATTAGGGTATAATCAGTAATTAATTAAGACTTAAGTATGACTAGCTAAGGTTTGATTATGATTTAATTTTGATTTATTAAGCTTTAATTTATAGTTTAAATTAAGATTTAATTATTAGAATTTATTTTATACTTTATTGGTTATGTTTTAAGTTGGTTTTCTTATATAAGTAAATTGATTTTCAATCAAGGGTTCTCTTATCCGTGGCATTTAGAACTAAATGAATATGAATGAGTTATATTAAGTTGAATTGAATTGTGTGGACATCTATTTAGCAGAATTAAACACCATCCTGCTAAATTGTAAATTTTTTGATTGTGTGGACATTCTTTGTAGAATAAATCCTCGTCTATTATTTTTGTAACTTGAACATTTACTTATATGATTGATTTTTATTAGCTGATTCCCTTATACATATCTGCTTGTTATATAAATACCTATGTTATAACTTCAAAAGTAAACTCAGTTAAATGAGAAACATTGTGGTCACTAAATTTCTTTCTGATTTTAAGGTCAATCATACTTTTAATAATGGTTTCAAATTAAGCAATGATTTTAGTAAATGTGTTAAATAATCATTTTTTTAATCAAAGGAACCTAATTGATTAAGTGTATTAAAGATTGTTTTAAATAAGGATAATTTATAAAAGAGATTTTATAAATAATTTGGATATTTATAAAAGAAGTTTGATAAAGGGTTTTGAATATTTATAAAGAAATTTTATAAAAGGATTTTCAAGATTTATAAAGAGTTATATAAATGGTTTTGATATTTATAATACAGTTTTGTAAATTAATTTAGTGGTTTATAAAGAGTTTTGTAAGTGGGTTTAGAATTTAAGTAAAGGGGATTTCGTAAACAAAAGAGATTTGTTAAAAGGATTTTTTTTGAAGGAAATTTATAAAAGAATTTAAGATTTAATGTCCTTTAACTGACCTTCTTAATTCTGGTGGCATAGACGTTCATTCCACACCTAACATCGAAGGAATATTGTTTGAGGTTATCTTTATCTTCAATTTAAATAACATTTTGTTTTTATCCTTTAATATGATTTTAAGATAAGAAACTTTCACAAATGCTTTGTGAATATACTTATGTCAGTAAGATATGCATATGAATGTTTTGATAAATGTTTTGGAAAGAGATTTAAAATAAATGAAAGATTTATTTTGAGGCTTAGTGATTGTTACAGACAATTAAATCCCAGAATTTGTTGTTGTTTGTTTATTTGATAGTTAAATAATCGACTATCAAATCTTGACCTGTTTTGACTCAGGAAGTATGATTGTATATTCAAGTTCCTCAGTAAGGACTTGAATACTTGTTGTATACTTCCAAAAGAACTGGGAAAGAGTCAACCAAAAATTATCATTGTTGATTTGGAGAGACCAGGATTGGATATGTTATCCGAAAACCACTTTGAACCAATATATGCATTTGAATGGAAGGCATCTTAAAGATGATTAAGATGCTCTTTGAAGAACTTTTGGTTTTGTTCAGACCCAGAACAAACCTGTATGGATGAGTGCTAGCATTGCATTTCTACCTTGAGGGCAGTGTTAGAATTCGAAGATGGATTGCTAAATGTTAAGAGCGTAGCCTCCGAAGCCTCACATCTCGGTAATGATAAAAATAGGGTAGATGCAGCAGGGCCATGTGAGTTGCACCCATTAGGGTATGATCATCCCAAGATCTGGTGTTGTTATCTATATGTAAGCATCGGGCCCATTTTGGTTGTTGATCGCAACCAATTGGTTATCATATTCGGTACTACCCAGTTCAAGGGTAGGCCAGTTCTATGTCCGCAGGGGTCGAAAGGTTTTTGATCCCACTGTACATTTTATCTAGAGGTGTACAGATTTTCAAAAGATAGTCCTTTGCCTTGCCATTTGTTGGAAATCCATTCTCCAATACGAGCCTACGATTTTTGATTATATATCTATTATTGCTATCGTGTACATACATAATAGCTACTTGGTTATTAAATACTTTAAACCCTAGACATTATTATAATATCATTGGATTTTTATAATAAAAGTGTTTTGATTATCATAAGGTAAAAATCCATCTGTATTTATGTGCAACATGGTCTTACCGGATACCCTTTATTTTAAAAGAGTTTTAGAAGTAATAATTTAGTTGCTTTGAGTGTACTCACACCAAACCCATATATAAACTAGAGTTTTACTTTTTTCCTAAAACTCTTAGGCGCTCAAATTTTTTATTGGCAGCCAAGTAGTTTAGGTTTCTTTGAATGCATTTTAGAGGATCTTGGAGCATAAGGCTTCATCAGTAGCTGGTTACTATTTTGTTTCTACTGTATTATATGTGTATTGTATCAGTTAGATTGAGACGGGCTGCTATAACCGTCCTAGGGTAGAATTTGTATCAGTATGACTTTGATTTTTCTCTTTAGAAATGACTTTGTAAAGTATTATCTTGATTAATATATGTTATTCCATTACATTATGAGATTCTACGATTGTCATATTTTCTTCTTGTCTTATATGTTCTTTCTTTCCCCTAACAATTTGTCTTTTCAGCACTTGGTTTTTCGGCACATGAATACCGTGAATGTATTAGTGTCGATTTCTAGGGTTCGAAAAGGTGGAAAATTACATTTGGTATTAGAGCGCAAGGTTAAGCGAGAACCTTGGCTTTGGTTGGGCAACTCATTAAGAGATAAGGTAACGGAATGCCTTATATGAGTTTGAGTCTATATTATATATGAGCGTGTATCTGTTAGTGATATAAAAATGTTTTATATTGTGTTGTTTGATCTATTGAGTAGCTTATGAGTGCTGATCGACACACTTGGTCAACATAGTCTATAGGGATTCCTAAACACTAAAACAAGACCAACTAATATAGTATTGTTTTGAAATTGGGTAAATGAAATAATTTTACCCAGGTTATATTTTATATAAAGAATGATTTTCAAAATTAGTACAGTATGTATAGTTATTTGAAGTGTAGGTTGTTAGGAGATAAAAATATTTTATTATTATCATTTAGGGTTTGTTTAGTCATGCTCGTCCAGTTTGAGCATTGACTTTATTAGTGTGTATAGGTAGCTTCCCTTTTTAAGATATGTGTTGGGTAGATAGAAATTAGAAAAAATATTGAAACGAACACCTTGTAAATTAAGTTTCAAAATTTGACTATAAGGAATTTGATGTTAATGTTGGAGAAAAAATGAATTGATGAAAGATGTCTATAGAAAAGGAGTTAGAATATTTTGAAATATGTGAAAAATGGTTTTTTTTTAATTTGATCTTATAGAACAAATTTTTAAGATGTGTCTTTTGATTAAAAAGGATTTAAGTAGGAAACTTGAGGACTTAAATCCTAATGCTTTTGAAAAGGATTTTCATGTTTTGAATAGTAATAATAGTATTATTTGGAAGAAATTTGGGTTCAAGAATTAAAATTTTGGGAGTGAAATGTTAAGTAAGAACTATTTCCTTTGGATTGGTTAGAGGGAATGAGTCTCGACTTGTTTTGTGATAATTGGAATAATCTTCTAAGTGACGATCAGATGTTTGCCTAGGTGAATGTTATAGTGCACTTAGTAATTATTCTTTTTATCATTGTACAATCGAAGCAAGTTCAAAGCCGAACGAACCCAAAGCAAGTGGCTGACAAATGTTTTGTTGGGAAGTGTAAAGTATTGTTTCAAAATGAGATTTTGAAATAAATGAAATATTTTTAAGTTAACTTGTTCGAATGGCTTGAAAACAACTTAAAATTAGGGAAGGGATGTGTTCGGATGGTAAGAACTTCTCTTGAATATTACCCTTCTTAATAAGGGAATGTACGATACTGTTTGGTAGTACCCAGTTCCTCAGTATCATTTTGGAGTTACTTGATATTTTCTATGATTAAAATATAGAGTTCCATTTTTAAAAAACTGAACTAAAACTTGGGTGTCTGAATCTTGAGTTTCTTAGAGAAATAAATTCAAAATGGAATAGTTGTTTCAAATATGGTTATATACTCTTAAGATATAGTGGAGTATTATAAAGTTGAACCTAAGTCAGTTTATGAAATATTTTCATAAATATATTTAGTGGAAACAGGAATGGTATTAATGGGAACCAACTGAATAAGTGCATAGGCTGGAGTTTTCTCATAAAATCCGATCTAAGACATGAGTACATGGCTTTGAAGTTTTCCACACCATTTCAAATAGGGATCCATTATTCGATTTTTGATGGTGAGCACTTGATGAGGATTTTTGGCATGGGGACAATGTTTCTGTAATGACCCAGAATTTCATTCATTTAAACTTGGAATATTTAATAGATTTTAAATATTGAAAAGTTAACCTTATAAGTTAAATAACTTGGATTTCAAGTATAGCGATTTATTTTAATAATTTAATTGTTGAATTTAATATTTGGAATTGTTTGAATAATCGAATCCTGAACTTAATGCGAATGAAAACTATTTCAAAAGTTGATTTAAATTCTATTTAAATAAGAATGAACAAAATAAACTTTTAAATTAGATTTAAAGGTGATCAATTTGGTTTTTATTAAATTCGTTTTAATTAACATGTAAAAATATTCTTTTAGGAAACTATCTTGGAATTCAACGGAACCAGCTTTATTGGATCCGTAATAATGAATTATAGTATATCATTGAAATTCGTAATGATTGGACGTATCGGTTGGTTGTGCGAGATGAAACATGTAGAAATTAATTCTAGAAATTTAGATAAATAATTGGATTTAAAAAGCCATCTTCTATATATGATCGAATTAGGCCTCGAGACTTGTTCAATTGCGTTTGGGTATAACATATAGAACGTCAAGCGGTACGCCTCGTTTGGAGTTTGAGAATTTGAGGTGCTTTGAGCGAATATTTAAAAATAAAACAGTATATATATTCTTTGTTCACTATGTTGCCTATATTTCCAGCACGTCTGAACCATATCCCTTCCCTTTTTAAAAGTCTCGTTCAAAACCAGAAAAAAATAGTTCTCCTAAATTTTTAATTTCCCTCCTTCCATACAAAGGCTCGTGATTGTCGGAGCCAATCCAAGCCAAAGTGTGAATCATCTTCAACTAGTAAAATGTAGAGCTCGTCAAGTCATAGCAAACGAGCGGTTGGATTTGCATACGAAGAGTCGAGGCGGCAGCAACAGGGCAGAGTTCGTGGTCAAATTGGGTTCGATTTTTGGGTTGTCCGGTCGCATGTGGTGGCACGATGGTGCGCGAGGCGACAGCGTGTCGAGGGCGTATGGAATGACGGCAGCGGTCGATGATGAGACGTGGAGGCACTGTCGATATTTTGGGTTTTGCTGGAACGTAGGTTAAGTGTGAACAAGAGAGAGGAAGAGAGATTAAGGTTTATAAACTTATTTAATTTAAGTTAATATTGATCTAATTATATCGTCTGATCATTAATCCATATTAAATCCATATGAGGTCCAAATCAAACACGATGAGTTGTATTGCGATCGTATTGACAAATACTACGTTATAGAGTTAGATTGAACGAGAATGGAGCTTGTTGGAAATTATGTTAAAATCGAACGACCATTCTGTTTTAGTCCAAGTAGATTGTTTCGACAAAAAGAAAATCAATGTGAGATAAACTCACCTTTTTGGTTAACTAGTATGATATACGATTGATAAAAATTGTTGAATGATTTTTTGGATAATTTGTTATATTTACTAGTTGATTTGGATATATTCCCGCCTTTGGAGTGGATGCGGCTCTATTACATTCCTGTGTAAGAGCAGATGACCCTTTGTATACGATCCCGCTTCGAAGCAGTTGATTTTTATATTTTATGATTATATACTATATGTAATGCAGGGGGATAGGTTGGAGGGATCCAATAGGCTCGCACTGTTGATTCTATTTTTTTATATAAATTGTTATATAATCAGTTGGATGCCTTAATTGATGACATGGATAATGTTCCCTAACTAGTGCTATAGTTACACTGAGCTGTATTTCTAATATTTTGAAATATTATAAAATAAAGAATTAGTTTTAAAAAGGGATTTAAGTGATTTCAAAAGTATACACGTTTTTATAAAATTCTTGAATTACTATGATAAGGAATTTATTTAAAGTAAATAAAAAGTATGATTTTTAGAGATTTTGAAGTAATTGGTTTTAAAATATTTTAAATAAATATTATTGAAGTGTGGATATTTTTTTTTTAAAAATGTAAAAATAAATCGTCTTTTATACTAAAGGATATGGTTTTAAAGGAAAGTAGAAATATTTTAAGATAAATATTTATTGAACATTTTATATAAAGTGATATATATAGGTATATATATTATAATTTATTTATAATGGTGAAATTTATAAATATGATAATTTACAAAGTGATATTGTACAAAGGAAGCGAAGATTTGCAAAATTGTATTTTGTTAGTAAAAGTATGGATTTATAAACGGTGTTTTATAAATGAAAAAAAAACTATTATTATTTAATAGATTAGATAAAAAAAATCAAATGGTGGATTCATTTTAAGATGTGGAATGATGTTCTAAAAAAAATAGTTGATACTATTTTGGAATGGAAGGTGAGGGTAAATTTGAGATTGTTAAACGATATTTTATAAATTGAAAGGAATTTATAAAAGAAATCTATACCTATAGGAGTAAGGTTAAAAATGGTTGAAAATATGTTTTGAATAAGATTTTATGAATAAGTGAGATTTATATAGAAATGGAGTTATAAATGGGGTTCATAAATAAAGGGATTTTATGAAAGGAATTTTCATAAAATAGGAGAGATTTATAAATATAACTTATTAAAATGATTATGTGGAAAGCTAATAATTGGTTTTTAACAAAGAAATATGTTTATTTTTAAAAAATTGTTTATTTATACTAATAGTGTTTTAAAATTGGTTATCAATATTTTAAATAATTGGAAGTTAACTATCTAAATTGTTAATACGGTTTGAAATTAAGTATGATTATTTATCAATATAGTTTTGGAAATTAATTATTTTTATTTATAAAAACATTGAAGATAAAGTTATTTTTGTCTATTTAAAATGTTTTGAAATCTATCAATTATTACTTTTAAGATGTATAAAGTTAATACTTATTTATTTATAATGTTCATTATTATTATTATATAATACTGTTTTAAATTAAAAGATTATTATTTATTTATAAATGTTTTCGTGATTTATAGATAAGATTTTATAAAAAGATTTGGGCTTGTAAGAGAAGTTTATAAAATGTTTTGGAGACTTAAAGGAGAATTATAATGCATGAAGCGAGCTTTACAAATGGTTTTAGATAATTATAAAGGAAAATTATAAATGGGTTTATAGTTTTATAAAAAGAGCCTTATAAATAGTTGGATGGATTTATAAAAAGGTTTATAGATGACTTTAGAAATGATATTTATAAATGGTTTTAAAGATTATAATTTTTTTTAGATTGGTAAGAGATTTGTAAATGATCTTTGAATTGTATAGAAAGGAAATCTTTCTCAGTTTAGTGAATATTACAGCGTTGAGATAAGAATATGGATATTTTTCTAAGTATTGAGAAATAGTGATTGTTGAATACACACACACACACACACATATATGTATATATGTATACATACCTTTGTAAAAGGATTTTTATTCAAGTATTTACAAAGTGAATTTAATAAATGAAAGATTATTAAAAGTGGCTTAATGTTGCTTTGTGCTTAACCAAATGTTGGTTTTTCCTATGGAATTAAATCCCCGATTGAATGTTTGTTACTCGATAGTTAAATAACCGACTATCAAATTTGGACCCAATGTAACTTTGTAAATATCGAGGAGAAACATGTGAGCTATATGGCACAGTCATCTCCGATGATGTTGTACTGTGCATATAAATCTTGTTTCGTCCTGCTAGGACAATGATAAGGAAATCCATCCACTAACGGTTAGAAGGTGATCTCTGCTCTTATCTTTGACTGTTTATTTCCTAAAGAACTAGGGTTAAGTTTACTGAGAATGAACGAAAAGTTGTTTTCGAAGAGACCCAAATCGGGTATGTTATCCGAAAATCACTTCGATCCAACAAATGCGTTTCAAAGTGAAGATATCTTAAAGATGATGGAATTGGAGTCCGAGCTCTCAAGTGTTTCATTTAGTCCTAGAACGAACTTGTAGGGATGAATGCTAATATTGCATTGTTTCCTAAAGGGCAGTGTTTGCATTCTAAGTGGGAAGTGCTATATAAAGATAAAACGTAGCCTCGAGCCTCATCAAATGGGAAATGACAAAAATCGGGCATGCAGTAGGGCCAAGTGGGTTGCTTCCAAGTAGGGTATGGTCATTCCAAATCTAGACCGGCTACCATCTACTCTTTTATGCTTTGAGGACCATTAACGAAGGGGTGATCATATTCGGTACTACTAGTCGAGTGGTAGGCCAGTCCTGTGTGGCAAGGGTACAAGATGTTCTTGTCAAACCCCGATGCATTTTATCTAGAGATGTACCATCGGAAGGTAGCTCCTTACCTTGTCATAGTATGGAATCCAATCTCCAATACGTGCCTATACGATTTCGGTTGTAGAACCTAGTATGCTGGAATTTAATAATGTAATAATTTCGGCTATAATTAATAAGTATTTGTGTTTTAGACATTATTATAATATCATAGGATTTCTATAAAAATGTTTTTGGTTACCATAAGGTAAAAACCCGTCCGTGTTTATGTACGGCGTGGTCTTACAAGATAGTTTTGATTTTCAAAGGTTTTCTATAACTTTAAAATTCAGTTGGGTGTGTTTTCACACGATGGTTTTCTGGACTGATTCTGGTGTTATTTTATGATAATGCTCAAGTAAGGCCATATTTATAGATTTCTTTGGATGCGTTGGAGCTCAGAAGACGATTTGGAGGTCTTTAAGTCGTATTCACGTATATGTATATTTTTCATTGCTTTGTTATTGTAATAATCGGCAATTATGAGGACATGTTGTTATAACTGTCCAGGCTAATGATTGTGATTTGTTCTTGTATTCTGAGGGATGTATGTATATAACAGTTTCTCTTTTGTAAAGATCATTGAGATTATATTATATATTGTTCCGCTGCGATTATGATATTCTGTGTTGTTTTAGTTTTCTTTTCCCTTCTTCTTCTCTCCTCTTCTTTTTTTTGCCCATAATTATTCGTCTTTCCATTCGATTTTGGTTCGATATGTTTGATTTATTGTTAACTTGAATCATTCGGATTGGCCGGTCGTTTCATTTTCTATCATAGTGCATGGCTATGTAAGGAAAACAAAGATTCCTAATCAAGGAGCTTGATCGGAGTCCGCACTAGAAAATCAGGTGAGCGATACTGGTTCGGAAATAAAGCTATGTGTTTGAGTATAGGTCGAATAAGATTTTGCATGTGAATGATCTATGTACATTATAAGAACTGATGTATAGTGTTGAGTGTTTTCTAGGATCGGTTGAGGTGTAATTTCGAGGATGAAGTTCTTTTAAGTGGGGAAAGTGTAATGATCTGTAATTTCATTGCTTTGATTTGCGAATATTTAATTAATTTTAAATATTCAAATAGTTGATTATGTAATGGAAATAAAACTCTTTTAAATAGTGAATAATAATGGTAAAATAGTTTTCCAAACTTGTTTGCAAAAATATTTAGTTCGAAGAAAGATAGAAATGTGATCGGAATTCATTTTTCGAATTTTCAACTTTTCGTCGGCTAAAAGTTACCGAAAATGTTGTGAACTATTTAGCATAAGTAGACACATTTGTAAATAGTTAGTATATATATATGTGTGTGTATTATTATATGTATGTACGTATTCATACCTAAGTATATAAAGTATAAAATAAAAATATAAATGTCACACCATTGAAATATTAAGTACAAAAAATACATAAACATGTTTGCATGGAAATGAGAGGAGGGAAAAAGAGTGGGCGTGAGTACATGAGGTGAAGGAGGCTAGGTAAGGTGGCAAGAGGGTAGTAGGGTAAAGGACAAGGGCATTTAGGTAATTTACTTTTTCTCTTGATTATAAACAACCCTTCACTTCTTCAAAATTTTTCTCCTCTTTATTTTATCATATCTTTCGTACCTCTTATCCTAAAGGGGAAAATCTTGTCGTGAAACCATATCAAATTCCGGTGGCTACAACTTTCATTTGTACCACTTCTTCAAAATTTGAGCTTAACCATGTCAGAATATCAATCTTTGCAGAGTGTTTTTGGATCCATATTTTCATGTCCAAAATTACTTCTTCTTCTTTCGACCATATATCCTTAAAAAATCCAAATTAAGTAATTATTTTTATGAAATGGTAGAGAAGAGAATTTACGAGAACTTTCTCTTTGACAACTTCTCCAAATTCCGAGAGTAAAATAGCCAAATATCCAAGAGAAGATGACTAAAATTTGGGTCCAATTTTGTGAATTCAACGTTATCCGAAGTCTCTCCACCTCTCCAAAACAAGTCCTCACCTCACCCATACATATCATGGCCAAGCGATACTCTACCATGGCCAAGCCTATTTCCATTTTTAAGTCCAAAGTACAAGTATTGCATAGTTCCAAAGATATTTCAAGTTTTCGTAAAGGGTTTTCCAAATTTTTGATGAGTAAACTTCTAACTTTTGGAAAGATGTTGCATTTGCATATATAATGGTTATGTGTTATTTATATATGATGTTAATGTTTGGATTATCATATGGTTTGCATGTATATGTATGTGGTAACTTGTGTTCTAGAATTTACTTGAATCCATAAATTAAAGTGATGTATTTGGATTTAAAGTTGTGATCTTTGTGATGCATGGTGATGAAATGATTTTGTATTCATAACCTTGGATATGTGATTAAATGGTTTGAAAGTTAGAACTTGAGATGTTGAGAAGGACTTGAGATCCACTTTGAAAATCAAATCGTTTACTTGTCTCGATTTAGTAAATGTTTTGTTTTATTTTATTTTAGTTTCTAACTTTAGTTAAAGTTTTTAAAACACTTTTAAATTATGTTTTAAAAGTAAGAAAAAGCGAAAAGTTAAAGTTTTAGATGGTAACTTAGAAAAGTAATTCTAATTTATTACATCTACAATGATAGATGCTAAGGATGCAGTTCAGGGAATTTGACGATTTTCAAGTTTTAAAAGTGTTTCTTTTAAATGTTGTCGAAAAAACCATTTTCAAACTAAAATAGTAAGCATATAAGTTAACTATTACTTAATTAAGAATGTTTTGATAACCAATCAATTAATTAGTAATTAAGTTAAGTAATTAGTAATTAATTAGTATTACTTAAGTAAGTTTATTATTAATTAATTAAGGAAGTTTTAATTAATGATTAATAAAGTTAAAAGATAATTAAGGATTAATTTTATATTAATCAAGTTTAATTATTTTTTAATTAGAGGTTAATTATTTAATTAATTACTATTTAATTGGAGATTAATTATTTAATTAATTATTAATTAATATGGGTATGATCATAATTACGACTTAACTAATATTAATTAAGGTTTAATTATGATCTATTTTTTATTTATTAAAATTTAATTAAGATTTAATTTTTAATTAAGCTTTAATTTACAATTTAGATTAAGGTGTGATTATTAAAAGTTATTTTAAATTTTATTGGTTATGTTTTAAGTCGGTTTTCTTTTATAAGTGAATTGATTTTCAATCAAGAGTCTGCTTATCTATGACATTTAGATATAACAATAACTAGTGAACGTTACGCGTAAACAAATGAATAAACGATGTTCTTCTTTATTAATGAAATAAATACGTACATACTGCCTAATAAAATTACCTATTCATAACCAAATATATTATAATTAGCGTTTGTAACTAGAATATACTTTTCATATTTAATTTGCTGGAACTAAATTTCTTAGGAAGATTTTTCGTTATGATTTGATAAATTACTTTAACACAAAGGAAAGAATTACTACGTTTGAAATTACTATGAATGGATAATTTCCTTTTACTTGGAATAAACAGTGTAAAGTACGAAGAATACATATGTACTTTACACATCTCTCTCCCTTTTGTTTTGTTCCTTGTTAAATCAAACGTCGCCCTTTTGACTCAAAAGTGGAAAAAGTAAACAAATTTATAAACATCAGATATGTTCTTTCCACAAATTAAACTATGGAAAATCTACAACATGGCACGAATTTGGGCAATAATCTAAAATCTTATTTTACATCCAAGTATAGATCTGGAATAAAAATATACAACATTCAAATTCTAAAATCTTTGGGACTGATTTCAAGATCTAGGTGTAAACATATTTCAAATCAAATCTAAAACAAGAATGTGTAGGCATAAAATCAAATGCATGCCAATGGAATAGATTTAAAATCATAAACAATATATTAGATTTCCCACTCACCTTTTAAAACGTATCCAAATCTCCAGATCTGAAGTAGAACCTTAAATTAACCTCTAAATCCTCTTTAATCCAAGAAATATGTACAAAATGGTATATACATACATTAGAATTACAGATCTGAGAAGAGATTTTAGATTGGGAGAGAAAATAAATACAAATATAGATGTACAAATTACCTCAAATACACGCATAGTTGATTCTCTTCTCTTCTCCCTTTTATTAGATTTATATTATCCTTTGATTTATATGAATATAGATATAAAAATTTTATTTTTATAACTTATAAAGAAAGTGAAGAGGAAGAAAAGCCAGAGATTCTTTACTTCCTTTAGAAAAATATGAGAAGAGAAGGGAGAGTTATGCTTGAATTTATAGGCGTACGAATCAACCTCAACCGTTAGATCAAAACATATTAAATCCGGACCGTTGGGCCTAGGCTAACGCTAGCCACCATATAAGAAGTGGTTGACCACCCCCCTCCAATATGGGGATTGACCTGTGGGCCCTAAATAATTAATATATAGACGTTAATTTCTTATTCGAATTATTTTCGTCCCGAATTCGTTTCGTCCGTAACTCCTTCATTTGAACTCTGATCACAAAACTCCAAATATGAAAGTTGCTCATAATTTCACCATGAATGCAATGATCAAGTTTCATGGTCAAATTCTACCGTTTTCATAAATTCCCTTTTTGGAGCCTAATTAATTAACTAACAAATAATTAAATAAATAATGCCAACTTATGGGGTATTGCATTCTTCCCTCCTTAAAAAGAATTTCATTTCCGAAATTTCACCAATAATTAAGTCATGGTTTTGGCTACTAATTTCCTAAACTACACACCAATGAGTGTATAACCAATTTCGCAATCAAATATGCATAAGTGCATAGTGTATTACTGTATCATTACACAGATAATATGTATGAAGAATGATTCTAAATCGGATCATCCTATGTGAACGCATTTCTTTTAAAAATATTTTGGAAACATGACGCAAACAACCTATACATATACTAGCAGCTCTATATTTTGAAAAATATTTTCAACCAAAACCCCCATACTCCTACGAATAGAAGTATGAAGAAACCAATTTTGCATCCACTTCCCACCATCCAATGAATTGACGCATCGAAAAATCGCTTCCTAAACTTTACTCCTATACCGGAAAATGGAATTTTGGTGGAGAACTTAACATTCTTGCCATACTATAATCTTCCTATTCCCATAATACAGTGAAAATTTCCTCGCTGCCCAAGATTTCTCCAAATTTTCCACCTACAAAACACATAAAGAAGCTTATTTTAAGCTATAAAATGGAATTAAGTCTAAAAATAGACTCGCACACGATGTCGACAATGTATGGAAATAGAAATTCCAAGACTAAAATAGCTTTTCCCTTGTTACCGCTTGCATTTATCACATCGACGATCTTAACACACCACTAAAACTTACAAATTCTAACTCCTTCGTTTGGATTCCAATCGCAAAACTCCAAATATGAAAGTTGCTCAAAATTTCACTATGAATGCAATGGTGCAAGTTTAATGGTCAAATTCCATTTTTGGAGCCCAATTAATTAGCTAACAACTAATTAAATAACTAATGCAAAATTACCAGATGTTACAATATCACCGATATAGAATTCCAAATCTCCATGTCGCTTATCAGCATAGCCTTTTTGTATTTCTTGAGCAGCGTTCATACGTTTCCAAACGATCTCAATCTTCTCCGTGGTCTATCTAATTATATATGGTCCAACTATTTTTTTTTGCTCGCTTCCTACCAAGAAGAAGGGGCGTTATATGGTCAACTACATATTTCTTTATGGTGCCATATTGATACTAGAGTGGCAGCTACTATTATATACAAACTCCACCAAATGCAAGTGATCATCCCATGAGCCACTGAACTTTAAAATGCAAGCTCGCAAGTGAACCCCCAATATATGATTCACTCTCTTGGTTTGCCCATCAGTTTGTAGATGATAAGCTATATTAAAATGCGTCTCTATCTCCAATGCCTCATATATGCTCTTCCAAAACCAACAAGTGAATAAAGTTTCATGGTAACTCACAATGCTCTTTGGTACACGATGGAATCGTACCACCAATTTCATATATAACTCACCCAATTTGGATTTCGTTCTATTAGACTTAACGAGTATGAATCGAGCATTAATCTATCAACTATGACCCAAATGCTATCATACCCTCATCTGATCTTCTGTAATCGGTTAATGAAATCTATAGAAACTTGTTTCCAGTTCAACTCGGGAACTTCAAATGGTTGCATTAACCTACTCAGCTTCTTTTGCTGTGCACTTATCAACTGGCAGTTTATATACTTTGAGATGAATGTCTCAACATCCTTCTTCATCTCCTTCCAATAATATATCTACTCAACTGGCAGTTTATACAGTTTGAGATGAATGTCTCAACATCCTTCTTCATCTCCTTCCAATAATATATCTACTTCATATCACGGTACATCTTATCACCGCTGGGATGTATAGTCAATCTAGAGTGATAATACTCTCATAGCATCTTATCTCGCGATCCATCAACATGAAAACAAACAATCTCCCATCCATACGGGCCAACCAACTCAGTCGAGCCCGCACTACTTCAAGTTATCAGAATCTAATCCCTCTTTTATTTTCACCATAATTATTTCCATTCTAGGATCTTGCTTCTGACTAGTACCGATCCGCTCAATCAAAGTATGTCTAATGGTCAAACTCACCAACATCTCTAGCTCTAACCCGCAATGAGGTCCAAAGTCATAGCGATCAATACACTCTAATTGCTTCCACTCTAGGAATATCACTCCTAAGCTGGCATGTCTTCTACTCAATGCATCGGCGACTGCAATTTCCTTACTAGATGTATAGGAAATGTCAAGTTAGGAGGCCAAGAAGTCCCACCATCGCTGCTTACCGAAAATTGAGATCCTTCTAAGAGGAAAGGTACTTTGAGGATTTGTGGTCCGTGAATAGCTCAAAGCTCTCTTCTAATAGGAAGTTCCTCCAAATATTCAAAGCAAACACTACTGCCTCCAACCCCAGATCATGTATAATATACTTTCTCTCATGTGGTTTCCGCTATTGACTAACATATGCAATAAATTATCCCCGCTCCATTAACATTGCAGCTAGTCAAGTACCACTAGCATTAATTTATCTCATCATCTCCTCATTTCCACTCGAAATGGTCAATATTGGTGCACTTATCAACCGCTTTTTCAGACATGGGAATGCATGCTCGCATTTTGTATACCAAACAAAGTCTGGTTCTTATTCATCAAATTAGTCAACGGTGCTGTTACCTTTGAGAAGTTCTTGATAAAATGTCTATAGTATCCTGCAAAGCCTAGGAAACTCCTTACATCAGTAGCATTCTTGGGTTGGTTCCAATCCTGAACTGCTACCACTTAGGCATGACTATTATGATGCCTTGCTCTAAAACAACATGACCTAGGAATCTCACATCCCTCCTCCAGAAGTGACTCTTCGATACTTCGCTTTCAAATTGTGCTTCTTCATCACTTCAAGCACATTCCTTAAGTGGTCTTATATTCCTCTATCTTGGAATAGGAAAGAATATCATCCACGAACATAAGCATGAACTTATTTAGCTAATTCTTGAAGACACAGTTTATGAGATCAACAAAGTACGCCGGAGAATTGGTTAGCTTGAACGACATAACCAACCACTCATAGAAACTAAACGGCATACGAAACACGGTGATCAACACACTCTCCTTCGCTACTCTTAGATGGTGAAATCCAGTGTAAGATCCAACTGAGAGACTACCTTGGCACCATAGAGTTGTTCGAATAAGTCATTAATGCATTGGAGTGGATATTTATTCTTCCTCGCCACCTTATTTAGCTTATGGCAGTCTACACACAACCTCAGAGTGTCATCCATCTTAGTGCTGAATGTTGTAGGTGTGCCCTACTCATATTTGATTCTATAAATGAAGCATCGCTTCAACGGTTATTCACTTGCACCTCCAACTACTTCTGCTCTCTAGGGGCCATACGACTCAAGGGCATAACTATTTCTCTGGCATCCTTCACCAAGTCTATATGGAAATCAATCTCTTGTTGTGGCAGTAAACCGGCCACCTCCATGAATATATCTGGATACTCTCTAACGATAGGCATAGATAGCAACTCATTCCGTGGGACTTCGAGTGAATTGAGAAAGCTAATCATAACCCAATCCTTTGGTAGGTAGCTAATCACTACTTTCCACCCCTCCATAGCCCCAACCATCACCAACAGCTTCTTGTAATCCACCATTTCCGCATACTTCCTTAACCAATCCATCCCCAACATAATCCTGAACCTAACAAAATTAAAAATAAAGTAATCATAGACGAAAGAGCATCCATGATTTGATAAGACCAAACCATGACAAACCATAAAAAGACTAGTGGGGGCTCCATCAGGGTTCATCATAGTCAAAGGTAGGTCAACAATTTCGAGTTTCAATCCCAACCTACCTACTAGGTCACTAGATATAAAGGAATATGAAGTAAAAACAGGTGATGAAAGCATTTCCCTCCTTCAACCTTACACTCTTTGATAAGGTGATCCTTCTTCCCCTAGTTGTAGCAATTAGGCTCCAACTTACCCTTCTTTTAGCCACCTTTCCTCTGCAGCTGCCTCCTCTTTCCATTAAACATCTTACCTCCACCACCTTGCTACAGTTTTGGTTCTTCCTTAGCAACAGTAGCTAACTAGGGTACAAACTCTCTTAGCAAAGAGATTTCTTGACAAGTCTCTCAAACGGCTTATCGATGTGAATCACTAACCTCTCCTACAAGTAATTGTCAAAACCCAAGGAAACTTCTGATTCTTCATGTGTGAAGTGTCGATGAAAGATATACCATATTTTGACAAAGCGTCAAACTCAGCAACATATTCGAAGATAGACATGACTTCTTGCTTCAAGTCAGCAAACTTCCTGAATAGCACCGATTTCTAAGCGGTCGAAATGAACTTCTCCTCGAATCAGGTTTTGAATTGGCCTCAAGTAAACTGATCCTCGGGACTAGTAACTCTAATAAAGTTCCACCAGTTTATTGTTCTCCCTTGAAGCTGCCAGGAAGTCAATCTCCTCCTCATAGCATCATCCAATTCAAGATAATCAAAATTTCTTTCATAGGTTCCAACCAATCCTACAATTCCATAGCCGACTCCATTCCTTGGAATGTTTAGGCACCAAGACCGAAAAATCCTTATCCAGCCTAGAGAATAGACTCTACAGGCCTGCATTTGAGCACCTACACCCATAATAACATTAAGAGAAACCATTTGGGCATTTTGCAGCATGTTTTCCGTCATCATATTGAACATCGCCTGCAAGTCAGGGTTAGTAGCCCCCGAACCTACTCCTTCCTCAGCTCAAAATACATAGATCCTTACAGCTTTTCTTGTATGCCAGCTCATTCCTGATCTACAACAGGAATGATCGGTCTCCCATAAAGAAAACTTCATCCATGGTAGTCATGTATGCATGCGACTTATATACTAAATATACTACTATATAGTTTTGAAAGCCAAAATATATAACAAGTACGCTCTTTCTCATATATATACTCTCGATCCAGTCTAGCATGATAACTCCTTCCCTATCTTTATCGAACTAGGTGCCAACTCAGGCTAATGGAATAACCTAAGCTCCGATACCAATTGTGATGATCACCCTAAACCACCGACACTCAATATAAATAAATAGTGTGCCGCTGGGGTGCCCGGCCGATGTAGGACGATTGTCAAGGGTCGAAAAGAAATAAAACATCACAAAACCTATTGTATATCTCACAGAACATTGAATAAAATATAATAGTCATCACGAATATGAAACTAGCGAGACGATAATAACTAAGTGAACCAAATATAACATCTTCATAGAGCTATAAAATATAGTAATAGAGTATGTATAAATGGAAATAAACTCAAATAAAACTATCTCAATAGTAAACCAAACAATGTCTAGGCTCCATGGCATTGCACATCGGAAAAAGCAATAATGTATTCATATATAATACTAGAAAGCTCCATTTAGCTCATCCTTTGCACAACAACCGCATATCACCTAGACATGCTATCTAGTCAACTCATTTAAGAGTATCTAAGATAATAAGAAAAAAAATCATAAAACCTTAAGTCAGAAAATATTCTGGTGTGAGTGATAAATGAATTTCAAAATAATATACGAGTCGATAGAGTAAGGGGCAAGGTATAAGAACCATACCAGACCTGTTCCTACGTCCGAAGATTTAGCACATAATATCATAATATGCTACTCTACTAACACCATCATCTTACAGACAACCTAGTATACCATTTAACGTCTAGGTGTAAGTCCCCTAGACTAATTATTTCATGTGACATTCCTAAAGTAATGGAACACAGGGAAGCAACCGTAGCAAACATATCATCCATAATACAATCCCCACAATGTGCTTGGACATAAGACAAATCATATGACACGATCATAAGCCAAAGACTCAATCAAACTTGGTTCCATGGCGCTCAGTCCATGCCAATTCGTAAGGCCATAAAATAGACCCATAGTCATAAGGTCCAAGGTGATCTATAGCCATAAGATCTAGACACAATCATAACCCAGGTAGGCATTCCCACATAACCCCTCTACATGAGCACATAGGAAACATTAGTATGTCTATGATCCCTCTACACATGCATTTATAATGGAACATAGTAAAAATCCCATTCAGCTCATATCCATAGTGGAGTACATTTATAATTCCACTCATGAGCTCTCTATATGAAACCACCCTTTCGATCATCGTGTGACTCCAGTCATTAAGCAACTATCGTCAGAACACCTCTAGACGTTCCTACAAGTCATAAAACTAACACCCATAGATTTTGAAGCTAACACAATAAAGCAACCAACCTTGCTTCCTCCTTCATCGCACCACCACACCATAACCGACTTCAAATGAATGAACGAACATTCTCAACACGACCTACGGGAACCCTACAACATCCCCCAGAAGTTTGGCCTACATTGGTGAAAGAAATTTAGGTCGATACCGACCAAAAGCAGCCAGTACCTATATGATTACTTAGACAATTTTGGTTAAGTGTTTACTTCTTGATCTCTTCCATCCTTTTAAGTCCTTAAAGACCTTTTTTTACATGCTTCAAGCTCCCAAGTCCCCATAGCTACTTCACTGCTTATAAAACATCATTTTTTAACTATATGGACAAGCATATAATTGTGAGATATTAAGGATCACTCACCTGATACCCTAATTACTAATCAAATATCTAGATCTAAAATGAATAGCCAAGAAGCACAAATTTTCAAGAACTAAAATGATGAATCTATGATCCCCTTTGTTAGTTACCCTTATAATAATGGATTTGACTAAGATTAGTAAGGAATAGACAATCTTTTTGACAAAAATAGGGTTAATGGAGGTTAGGAATTATTTTGGGAAAGTGGAAAATGATTTAATTCTATCATATCTCCCCCATTTAGGCACAATTCATGAATTACTTAGTATGCCTAAGTATGGGCTTGGTGTAATTGCCAACTAATCTATCTAATAGTAAATAGAATTTAAAATGGCAATTTCTCCTAAACAGTAAGTCCATTATCCTACCATGACCAGTCTATGAAAAGAGAAATTGCAAGCCCGATCTAATGAAAGCGGGTTCAATCCTAAGTCAATCTTATCAAAAGTTATAGGCTGTATAAGATTTTAAGGGTTTGAATTATGGATAAAAATTCTGAACATCGAAAATGTCCATAGTACTCATTTACCAAAGTTTAAGAGTCATAGGAACTCATTTGAATTAACTTTCTTGACTCTAGTCATTGAGCCATTATCATCGGAACACCTCTAGACGTTTCCACCAATCATAAAACCAACACCCCTAGATTTCGAAGACAACACGTCGAAGCATCTAACCTTGCTTCCCCCCTTCATCGTGCTGCCACACAATAAAGGAACATCAAACGAACAAACGAACATCCTCAACACAACCTACATGGATCCTATACACATCCCCCAGACAATTGACCTACATTGGTGAAAGTAACTCAGGTTGATGTCGACCAAAAGTGGCCGGTACCAATCTGATTACTTAGCTAATTTTGGCTAAGTGTTTACTTCTCGATCTCTTCCATCCTTCTATGTCCTTGAAGTCCACTTTTTTCCATGCTTCAACCTTCCATGTCCCCAAAGCTACTTCACTGCCTGTAAAGAGCTCGGTACCGACCAATAAAGGTCGGTACCAACTTCTTTACTTAACAAAATTTTAAACTTTGGCTCATAGAACTCCTTCCTTACACCAAACCGATGCTTGGCCCAAAGTCTTGTAGCCTAAGTCCCGAAGCATATCCTCCTACCAGTCAAAACCACAAGTCCCCAACTCTCCAACTTTCTTCTCGGCGGTGAAATGTGGTTCGACCACCAACCCAACTACGAAAAACATGCGATTGAATCCTAGGCTCCTCCCCTCTTTGCCCTTCTTCTAAGTTTCACCCAATACGGTTCACCTTTGCCTTCGTTTTTCCCAATTCAATGACCACTTTCCTAACTTTATTAAAACACTAGCAAACCATGCCAAAAAAATTCATCCAAGCATAAATATCATTCATAAGCATTCGTCTAACTTATAAGATCCATCCAAACAAGACTAATATAAATGATTTGACCTAGATCTAGTTTTATACAAAAATGATAATATGATCCAAAAGGGCATGCAAAAGCGTTTAAAATCAAACCCAATCTTTTTAATTTTGACCATAAACATCTTTGAATGTTATATTAAAGTTTAAAATTGTCCTACGTGAAAATCATATCAAAAACATCATTTTTTACTATATGGACAAGCATAGAATTATGAGAGATCAAGAATTACTCACCTAATATCCAAATTACTAATCAAATCTCCAGATCTAAAACGAACAGACAAGAATCAAAACCGTACTAAACTACCAATTGACAGAGTCAGAAGTTCGTATCTTTACTTCTTGTAACATACAAAGTAGCACGAAGAAAAAAAGCGCATATGTGGCCCTTTCGACGACGTTGAAAGCATTCCAGGAAGAAGTAGAGAAAAGGAACACTTAAACTTTAACAACAGCGAAATATGGACAAGGGACCCTTTCGACGGGGTCGAAAGGTCTCGAGTAAAAATATGGGAAGCACAAGGATGAGTTTGAGAACTCAAAAGGAAGCCTTTCGACAACATTGAAAGCAGGCAAGGCCTTTCAACTGATGTGGAAGATTGAGGGACCTTTCGATCAAGCCGAAAGCATGGGTGCGAATGGGAGACCGACCTGCATCTATAAATAAGAACCAATGTGACGCCCCACCTCTATACCCACGCTAGCCAAGAACACTACGGAGTAATGCTGTCAACTAGCACGGAGAAAAAGGCTGTTGAGGAGCGACCATCCGTGTAATTGCTTTGTGTGAGCACCGATATGCCAGATAAAATATAACATGCATTTCATCTCAAGAGGAAGTCCGACATACCGACGCAAACTCAAAGCTACTACACAGTGGCTATATATATGATCTTCGGAAACAAATATAGAAATAAACATAACATAAATCAGTCACAGATAATTCATATCACAAAGGCGGAAATAGATATGAATATATATAACATATAAAAGTGTTCATCGGAGTAGTAGTCAAGCAAGACCCACACTGTCACAAAAGAATAGTTACAAGAACTACACAAAAGAATAAGTATACATCATAGAGTCTATATCTCATATGTGTACACCAAAATATACTACTAATCTAAGTAGTTAGCCAAAAGTCAGAGGAATCAATCCCAAGTGAGAAGTCAAGCCGAAGCACCTATAACATCTCGGTCTGACCCGAGTATTATTTAATAAGAAAATAATAAACGAATCAGTCTAGCTATAAATATTAGATGAGACGATATAGAATAATAGGTATGACTAAACGCATAATAATCATAATGCCAAGCTGTGATATATAAGTAATTGAAAATCAACAAGAGATTAATCAATATCTCAAAAATCTACTCAAGGATCAAAAGAAATGTCATACTCTTTATTTCGTTCAACAAACCATAAATATTGACGATTATATCAATATCAATCACAAAAGTCAATGATGCACAAATTCACCAATGCACAAATATTGATAACCCGAAAATTCCAGATAGTTATGAAAAAGAAGAAAGAGATAGAAGAAGAAGAACAGAAACTTCAACAACTCACATTCGTAGCGGATAAAATATAATAATAAATAATAAGTGGCTACAAAAGAATATATTATCTGTCAATTACATTTTAATACATCAGAGTTACACATTATATACAGTCACTGAATATATACAATTATCAAGTCTCAGATTAATAATAATATAAGTACAGCGAAAATACTCTATACGCTATTGTCATCCAGCTCGCCTCTTGAGCTCCAGAACATACCTACCTGAAAATCTGTAATACTCGGTCTGACCCGAGCATTACACCAAAGTAACACCCGGGTCAGGCTGGAAACCAGCGTGAGTAAATCCAACTAACATGGAATACAATTAATCAACTTATATAAAACCCGGGTACTCATATCAATTTATAAAGCCACAATTTACTTTAGACATCACTTACTTCACATATCAATTTCTAAGTACCAACTTAGATAAAATAATCCAACTCACTTAATTCGTTTTATTCCATCGTATTGATTTCACAAATCAATTTATAAAAATTCGAAGTGGTTTCGGGTATTTCCTAATACCCGACACCCGGCCTCTTCGAAACTCATGTTATCCCATCCCAAATTATTCAAATGGAATACACAACATTTCATAACAGAGATATCAACTCATTCAAAACATCCAATACCATTCAATTATTCATAAGAAAGCTTAATCACATACAAATCAATTCAATTGATTCTAATTGAATTTCAAACCTCAATCACTTAGATTCCTTCAGTAATTTTAATTTTTTTTTTATTAATTCCAAATCAATTAATTAATCAACCCTCCGTTATTCATCTTAATCAATCACCCTAGATTAATTAATTTTCAATTACGTTCCGTAAGTATCTTTAATTCATTTCATGATATTAATTGTTCTTAACCCAAATCAATAAGAAATCTTAATTACCACAGGAATTAATTAACTATTTTAATTACATTAGTCCATAATTACTTATATTAATTAACTTCTCATAAATCACTTGTATTGATTTATTTTCTTAACTGATCAATCTCTATTTACATCATTGATAATATAGATTAATGATTTCTCATTTTACATTGCTATTAATTGTAATTTTATTAAATAATTAATCATTAATTAAACCATATATATTAGTCATTCTTGATTTATCTCAACTGATGATTAACTATCTTTTATTTACTTTATTAAATAAATTAATTACTCCTTAATCAGTCATTTTAATTAATCTCTTGATTAATTCCACAAGGTAACTATATTTTTATTAATTCCATTAAGAAATGATTTATCAACCCAAATCATAAATTAATTTAATTTATTAAGTATTCATTAAATTATCCTATTCATTCAATGAATCACCAATCATTAAATCTTTATTGATTTAATTGGAACCATTTTCTTACTTACGATTTAAGTTTTCAACCATTTAAAACCCAAATCTTTCGAGTCAAACAAAAATCAACATGAGAACCAAACAAAAATCAAAGTCACCAAATCATCCACACACATTCAATTGACTCAATCAATCAACCAATTACTTAAATTTGAACCTTTAAATCTAAATAAAAATCAATCAGAGTGAGATTTACTCACCTTTAATTCTGCCGTTTGAAAATCCTCCCAAACTGGCTTGTTTCCATGATTTTACACCTTGAATAAACATCATACAATTCCTTAATATTTAAATAAACAAAACAATTAATTTCCCATTCAATAAATTTAAATTTGAACCTTCCTTTAACAAATCGCTTAGTGACTGAAATAATTAGATGTGTCAATTCACAAATTCGTCACCATAATGCATTATCCTCAATTAACAGTAAGTTCTAAACATGCATATTTATTTTATACCTTTTATTAAAAAAACTTTACTGTTGATCTAAATGATAGGTCAATAAATTTACGATCTGCACAAAAATAATCTATATAAGTTTTTAAAACTAATTTTATATGAACTCTCATTTTGTTTTTTTTCAAAAACTAATACACTTACTGTCCCATATATATATATAACTGATAAAATTATTTAAACCTTAAGTTAATTTACTATTTGAAAGCAGTGACCCAAATTTTACCCTTTTTTTTAGAAAAAAACAAATCAAAGCTTTAAAATAATATATATGTTCATTATTATCATAAATATTTGCCTACACATAACAATTCAAATCAGTGAAAGATAATATGAAATGAAGAAAAGACTTATACCTGCACTGTCATGAACGACATCACCGAGCATTGCGATTTCGCCCCCCAAACGCCTCCATGCCCTAGCTCAAAACCCTAACGCGGCCATGCCCTAGCTCAACCTCGAAACCTGTCGCAATCCCAAACATCCCACACCTTATCGTACTGCCCTAACTTGCTCTGGCCATCACGCGACAATAGCCAAGCCTCAGCCCAAGACATCGATGGCCTCCAAGCTCGCGACTTCGTACACTCTTATAGCCGTCTACCCTCATGCCATCGAGGTCGAACCCCTTTCCCTAATCCCTTTTTTTTATTTTATTTTTTACAAGTCGCGATTTGATTTAGAAGTTAGGGCACGGCAAAATAGGGTTCAGCTTTCACTTTCTTTTGAAATCTCTTTTTTTTTTTGAAATCTCGATTCTGTTGAAGGTTAAAGCGGGAAACAGTGATAAGTAATGATCTGGGTAGCTTCCTGCGTACGAGTATTGTTAAAATATCTTGCTAATTTAATTTAAATTTAATTGTATAATAAAACTTCTCTTAAGGAAACGGTGAGTCTCGATAATCGCCAATCAAAATTTTGAACTCTCCTTAAGTAATGTCGCTAGAAGATTATAAAGTTTTACCCGCGTCTCAAACACAATGGAACGCGTTTCGAAGGCTAATTTAGTTGTATGTGCGAGTTACGGAAGTAACCGATAAATTTTAAATTAAATCGATTAAATAGTCTAAGCGTTTTGAGCTGCCAGGGTCAAACGACAACTCCGATAGCGACGAAAATTGAAATCCGATACTAACTAACTATTACGGATCCAATGGAACTGGTTTCGTCGAATTCCGAGACTGTGCCTCGGAAGACTATTTTTAAATATCGATTTAAACGATATATTATTAAAATTGAACAAATTATCTTTAAATTAAATTTCAATTATCCAATTATCTTCAGTATCATTATTATAAATTTTATAAGCCTTCAAATTATTTAAACAGGCTTAGAAATATCAGATTCAACAATTTACCCAATTTTCAATTATTAAATTTTATATTTAAACTATATAATTCAATGATTTAATTATCAAGTAAATATTGATATCTTGAATTCAAGTTAAAATTAACTTTTAATCATTCTAAAAATAATTAATTATTCCAATTTAATTTGTTAAAAATTCCGGGTCGTCGCATTCCTCCCCCCTTAAAAGAATTTCGTCCCCGAAATTACTAGTTAGGAAGAATGGTCCGATACACGTTTACTTCTCTCCCAAAATTCACAATTCAACTTTCTTCCAACTATCCTTTATCAAAAACCCATTATCACATTAACCAACTTCCCACAACTTTTATAATTTCAAACAGTACCCTTTTTGTTCAATCATCTTAATTTCAATTAAAAACTAAATTTTGCATTATCAAAATTTTCTCAAAATTTTTTCTAACTCCCTAAATTTCCAAAAATTTTTTTGCCAGCGTCTCCTTTACGCGGCTAGCTCGGTACTACTACAAAAGGCCTCTATGGGCTCTCAAATTCCAAAAGAAAACAAAAGCCAAGTGGCTACATCAAAAACCCAATCCAATTTAATTCAAATTTTTTAAAATACATACCTTTTTGTTGGGCAATACAAATTTATCTTTTGGAATCAAATCCAATTCCTTTTTCCCTTTAATACCTGCATATCTTGTTTAGCAACAATATTCAATGGAAACTTTACAAATCATTTTATACATTCCCTTATATAGGTTCTCATATTTACTTCTCATCAAATTCGTTTTTCCCGTTTTAATATGTATTCAACTTATTTCCATTTTGAATATTAAATTTTATTTTCCATTTATCTGAGTCTTATTAGTTCCATCTACTAATCTATTTCAGTTTCATATTTAAAATCGTTTAATTGCTTAACAAAAATCTTTCTCACAAATTTTTTCTCCCAAAATTTCCGGAAAATTTTGGCAGAGTCTTCTTTGTACGGAGGAGCTTTTGCAATTTGACAAGAGATATAAATATATATACATCGACCCAGGTCGGAAAAGAAAAAACAGTTCATATTTCCTATTTTTATTGCGTATGCGTACCCTATCTAGCATTTTAAGCATGCGGCTTATTTATTTTAGCAATTAGTGCATCCGAATCCAGCCAAACAGCCTTCAGGTACTTGTACTTACTCAATTTAAACATGTAAGTGCCATATATAGGAAATCTATTAGCATTTCACTTATATTCAATAGCTAAACACATGCATTTCATAAACAACAAGCACCAAACGTTTTCCATAAGCGATTTATATTTTAAAGCTTATTCAATTGCTTTTAACCAATTTATATACCATTTCCTTTAATTTCAAATGGTTTACAATCCAATTGCTTACATTCAACTCATTTTTAAGCGGAACAATCTCATATTCTCTTCAATTGCTCTTAAAATCAATTTATTTGCTTTCACTCGCCTTTCTTATCCTTGCATTCAATTTAAGTAATGTACAACCCACTTACTTACCTTCAATTCATTCTTAATTCCGAAGGAACTCATATTCATATCAATTGTTTCAAAAAAATCAATTATATTTGCTTCCACTAATTTCATAGAATTTAATTTAATCTCGTTTACGTTAAACAACAATCATTTCTATGAAATTTGGTGATATCCATGTGAATAAATAATTACTTAAGTTTTATATCCAATTTAAATTGATTCCGACTCAATTTCATTGAATTCCATTCTATTTTAATTTATTCTCAACCATTTTATTTAGCTCGACACATTCCATTCTCATATACTATTAGCCATTCCCACTTTAATTCAACTCAAGCTTTTATATAATGGGCTTTTACCCGAAGCCAGACTTCCATAAATTTTAAACTTAAGTTAATTACTTTAATTTATTCCAACATCAACTTAAGTTCACTTCCATTCAATTTGATTCTCATCAAATTAAATTCCATTTAATTCAGTTAGCCCATCCACTTAAATTTTAATTCACCTTCTCAATTTATCAAAATAATATCCAACCACATACTTATCTCATTTATATTTCAAATTTATATACCACCAAATTTAAGTTCAGTCTGATAATCCAATTCCAATCACAACTTGATTTAGGTTTTTTTTTATTCTATCAGACTTCATTCATTTATTATTTAATACCATTAATTCATTTTATATTTCACTTCCTTAGTTCATTTGCGAACTTATTTTACTTATACAAAACCATTCTCAATTTATTTCTACTTACCTGGGTTTTGTTTGCAATCTAAACCATGACTATTATAATTCACTTCCATTAGATAATATTCATATGACACCACTTCCTTTATATCCAATTTATTTTCCAATTTCATCAAATATTATTCAAATCACACTTGAATTTTATTTGTAATTCAAATCATCTCATTTTCAATTCAACTTTATTTTATTTTTATTTTACAACATCTCTTCTCTTTAATTCATTATCAAATCTAAGTCGAATTCTATTCAAAATTCGAATTCATTTTCAAATCCATTATCCCTTACAACCCATTTATTTACCCAAGTTAAATTCTATTAATATATTCAACCAAATAATTATTTAGCCAATTAGCTTACTTCCGACTTCTAAATTAATGTTCGATTTTAATTACAAATTCTCTTCATTAAAATCCCAGTTTGGATTTCCTTTTTATTTCCCCAAAATTCCAACATCTTTATTTAAATTTTTTAGAAATGCTTCTAAATTCAGATAATACCATTTAAAATAGCTTTTAATAAAAAAAACTTGTATAACTCGATGTCTCAACCAGTCCATCCTTGTTCTCACAGAAATTCAGTCATACGTTGATCAGGTGTAGGATTGAAAATCTGTAAGTACTTGGTAAACCCGTTTTCAACACCCAGTGAAAATACTTTTGAAAATAATTTTATTGAAAATATTGAAAGCATTCTGAAAGAGAGGAAATGTCTTTGGTGAGAATGCTCTGGAAATCATCACCCCCATCCATGGTCACAGTTACATACTAGGGTTACGTTGCCGTCACAGCAAAAGTCCATGCAACTGCAGGCTCTCCGCGGCCTCTCAATTACGCCATGGATCCCACACAACAAATCATAGTTACATCCAGGGTTACGTTGCCGTCACAGCAAAAGTCCATGCAACTGTAGGCTCTCCGCGGCCTCTGATTTTCGCCATCGAAATGAAACTTCTCCACTCCTACATACGTCGCAGTCTACCGTTATAAAATCAAACGCAGAATGTTGGCTCTCAGCGGCATACACGACTTTCGCTATGTTATACCATCGGTCGCAGTTACACCCTGGGTTACGTTGCCGTCGCAGCAAAAGTCCATGTAACTATTGGCTCTCAACGGCACACACGACCTTCACTATGGTATACTCAACTCATAATCCTCAGGAACTAGTTTTGTCCGGACTCCTCACAGGATCAACTTTAGAACCCCCTTGGGCTCAAGGCAGCACCACCCGGTGGCACTCCTGAGAAGTTCATTTCAAGGAAGCGCCTTTTTTCCCAGAGCCATCATCAAAACATTTTATACTATACATATATAGTATCTTTCAAATCATACACCTAGTATGATATCATACAAAGCTCCTTTACACAAAATCGATTATCCCAAAATCGATAATTCTCAAACTAGACTTTCCAAACTCAATATTGATTTTACCCAAAAATCAAAAGCCTTTCCAATCCAAAGGTTCCCAAAACCCTTTTTCCAAAATCCTCATATGATCCTTTATTTATATATACAGATATATATAATTTTTAAAACTTTGGATCACTTAAACTCGTATAAAATTCCTTTTATACTTCAAACACTTCCAAAATCCTTTTTCTTCCAACAACAGATTCAACAAGGGGAGAATATATAACAAAGATATAACTTTGTTTACCCAAAATCAAATATTCAAATTTGATTACTCTTCCAATATCAATTACCTATCTATTCACATTCACTTAAATTTTCATTCACTTATTCACATTTGCTTAATCTCCATTTGGATTATTACCTCAATTCTTATCTCAGTTGGGTATTTAACCAATAACAGTTTGAACTCCGACCAGTTTATTTAGAAAATAGCTTGAAAATTTTAAAAATAGATAAGTAGTCGAAAAATAATTAATAGTTTGCAAAATAGCTGTAAAATAGTTAAATAATTTCAAAAATTTTAGATAATTGCAAAATAGTTGTAAAGTAGTAATTAACTTGTACTATAGTTGAAAAAAATAGTAAATAGTCTAGAAAGCAATTGAAAAATGGTTAAATAGCTCCAAAAATAATCGTAAAACAAGTATATAAAATAATTTGGCTTTAAGAAAGAAAGGTTGTATATATTAATAGCTTAGAAAAATAAGTTTATATCAAAACAATTTATATTGAAAATAGTCAAGAGCCAACTGTTCACTTCCCCAACAATTCAATTTAAATCTCAATTTAAATTGACCCAATTCCAATCCAAATAACTCTAAATTCCATTGGACTTGATTAATTCTCAATTCAAGTTGAATCAATCTTGATTCTTCTCCCTATTTAAATCAAATTCCATTTGATTTTAATCCTGTTCAACTTTGATTATAATTTCAAATTATTCCAATCAATTTGAATTATTATCAATTGAACCCATTTCAAATTCAAATTATTTAAATATAATTCAATTCAATTTCCCCTTTAAATTCTTAAACTTATACATCTCCAATCACCAACTTAATTAATTCAAACCAAATTAAATCTTGAACTAATTCAATTTTAATCTTGAATTTAAACTACCTCGAATTATATCAATTCGAGTTAAATTCTCAAAGGTTGGTTTAACTCTTTAAACCAAATTAATTTTTAAATCAAAGTATTTAATCAGTTTAATTTCTGAGCCCAATTTCTCAAGATTCCCATTTTAAATTATTTTACTTATGTATTTCAAGGTTCAATACAATTTTATTTTAAAAATTTAATCTATTACTCAATTTTATCTTCCAGTTTAAAGCCAGTTCTTAAACAAATTTTAATTTACAATTTAATTATTCAAATTTATGTTATTGATACAATACCATTCTCAATTTAAAGATTTTTATTAACAAAAGGATGGTATCATCCAATTTATTTTAAACGTCCATTCATTCTCAATTTTTGAATCTCAAACCCGTTTTGAGATCACACAAATTCCCAATTCAAATCACCATTTAACTTTCCAAGTTAAATTCCAATTTAAAATAATTTGGTAGCAATTTCTCTTCTAGAAACTCGAAAATGAACATCGACGATGCTGCAATCATCACCGATGTTATTTTCTAGTGACCAAAAGAGTTCAATGCTTTTATCTCTCTAAAAACACCTCCAAATATTTTTGATTTCAAATCCCCTAGATTACAAATTCAACACAAAATATCTTTTGAAATAATGCTATTATTCCTCCAAAACCCTTGGAAGCCACTTTCAAATCCAAAGGAAATTTAAATTTTCCCAAAAATTCCAAATTTCCAATCCATCCAATTCATATTTAAACATTACTCTGGAATTTTCATCTTACTTTATTTTCAATTATTCTCTGAAATTCTATTTCAAATTATTATCTCATTTATTATGAAGTTTATTTCAATTTATAATTTACATTCACAATCTATATTTCAAATTCCATTTGGTTATATAAGTTTATCCTTCAACTTTGGTTATAAGTTTCAATTTGGTCGTATTTTATAATACTTCTTATCTTAGTTTCAATAATTTAACAACCATCCATGTTAATATTCATTAGAAGGAAATATTGCTTTATATATCAAAATATATAATATATGAAATCATTTAAAACTCTTATATAAGAAAATAACAAGTACGCTCTTATATATAAATACTCAACTCATTCTAGAGTACTACGGACTCTATTCAATGAGGAATCCCCACCAGGGCCAAGTGTAACGTTTCGGATTTTCGTTGCCGAAAAACCGAATAGTTATGGGTTTTTAAAAAGAAAAAGAAAAGAAAGAAGAGAGAAGAGATAGGAAATAGAGAGAAAAGAAGATAGATAATTTTTAGAAAACAGAGAATTTTAAAAATAGAAGATAGAAGAATTTTAAAATAGAACGGACAAAAGAAAACAACAGAACAACAACAGAATTTCACAATTCGCAGCGGAACAACATATAATAATAAATGAATAATCTTTAAACAAAGAACCATATCAGTTATTACATTACATTTCATTACATCACATCATATCAGAGTGTACAACATCATACAACAACAAACAGTGCAGCGGAAAAGAAATATTATATAAACTAGTAATACGCCATGCCATCCAGCTTGCCTCCAGCAACTCCAGAATATCCAGAATATCCTGATAAACCTAACTCTTAACTGCCCGTGTGGAAATTTGTGGGCACCCAGAGTTTAGGAAGGAAAACAATAAACTCCGAGTCAGTCATGAGACTGGTGTGAGAACTCAAACAGTTTATTTATCTTAAAATCAAAATAGAGGAATATTTTTTTTATCAATTCGCAATGCTTTTAAAAATGAGACTACCATAAGGCCTCCCGCACACACACACATGCAAACGCAGAATCGGAGGAGATTTCTCCTTATGATAGTCAA
The DNA here is from genome assembly GCA_030765085.1 of Allium cepa. Lineage (NCBI taxonomy): Eukaryota > Viridiplantae > Streptophyta > Magnoliopsida > Asparagales > Amaryllidaceae > Allium > Allium cepa. The sequence goes on from CM060934.1 coordinate 829,905,764, forward strand.
AGATGCTCGATATGCATTTAAAATAACATTTGATATTATTACTAGTGCATAGTGTAGAAAAAAATTCATTTCGAAAGTAGAATATAAATCTTAGCCAACATACGACCATTATCGTATGCCTACTATAGCTAACTATGTTCAATAGCAGGTTACCGCCACATTCCATAGCAGGTTCTACAACTAAAACCGTACAAGTCTCGTATTGTTTCTTTGGATTTCCAACGAATGGTCAGGCCAAGGAACTTCCCATTGCCACATGAGAATGCCTCTGGATGGACATCCCCGAGAACCAAACCGGATCTCTACCAACACAAGGCCGGGTTACCCCTAACTGGGTAACAACTGACCGAATATGCCATCCTCCGGTCCTTTGGGACCTTTATCCGAGAGCTCTCTAATCAATTCACACAATCATAAAAACAAAGTGTTTCAACATGAGTAAGTATCTGGGCTCCATACCATGATACCACCCTTTTCCAGAAGGAAATGGACATATCCTAAAGGGTGCTACCCCTCATAACCTTGCTGCTTCTTTCCTGTTTTGACCATTTCCGGGATGTGAGGCTCGACGAATTCACGTCCACAAAAACATACTTTATACAAAAGCCATGCTTTGGGTCAACAAATGATCAACACAATGATCACTAAGATAGACGATCAAATAAATGATCCTATCACAAATAATCAACACAATGATCATTTCAGCATCACTCAGCATGTCACATTACCAAACTGGGAATATATCGCTGATAACTTCAACTATATAACCTTTGAGCTCGTACGTCTCAAAGAAGGGTGTTAAGCTAAAAGAATAAATTCTCCGCCACCACAGAAATATATTTGAAAGAAATCGGCTTTATATCTCAACTTGTAATGTCAGACACACAATCCATACAAGTCTGTTCCGGGCTCGAACAGAACCGAAGGCACTTACAAAGAAGTCCTTGCAATCCGAATAATTTCTAATCACGTTCGGATTTCCCATCACTTATGGAGATCTCTATACCGGGGATCAGCCAGTGCAGAGACAATCAACAAGAAACCCTCTCGTTTTCGAAAATATCCGGTCTTCAACACCGGTCTTCGAATGCAATTCATAACGACGTATCACATATTCGGAATGGGTTATACGACCCCATGGTCCTTTCCCGGTTAACCCGAATAGTGAGCGCTTATTTTTAAAAATAAGTGTGGCATTCAATTTCAAACAAATTCACAACAAATACCTATTTAAAGGTAAATATCGATAGTCGGTTATTGATCTATCAATAGATATGCCAACATCACCAGAATCCAAATAATTTTCCAAATTATTTAATTCTAAAAATATCTTTAGAAGATATAACTTTCCATATTTCAAAAATAAATCAATATTTATTTTTAAACCTATTTTCCCAATTCCATTTATAAATTCCATATTGAATTTATATTTCCAAAATATTTATGAATATACGATTTCAAATATTCATTTTCAATTTATCTTCAAAAAGATAAATTCTCTAAACTTTCCATTTCTCATTGGAAAAACAATTTCCATACTTATTTATTTTATAAGTAATCCACAAATTTTATTTATTTTCAACCTTGGAAAATATTCCATATACTCTAATCGAAATTAAGTATATATTTCATTCTTTAAGGAAATCATTCACTTAATCATATTTATTTGGGCCAAAACGAATGTTGCGTAAAACATCGTTACGACAACCCAAAATCACTAGTATAGGGATTCGAAATAAAATAGGTATATAAATCCCAATACTATACAAAATATTTCCTTTCGGAAATTATCTATTATAGCAACAGTGTTATAATCTATTATTTCCTTCATTTCTCGAAAACATCTATTTCAACAATAAATGTTGAAATCTATGATTTCGAATCTCAATATATTTTAAAACATCGTTAGATCGTTTTAATTCTATTTAAAACATCATGTTCAAAATAATTCCTTTAACATATTATTCACTATTCAAAAACGTGAATATACTATGTTAATAAATTTCATCACTTCTATTCATTTTAGTTTAAGGAATTATTCACTGTTTAAAACATGAATATAACTCCATTAATAAATTACAACCATTTTACTTATTAAAATAAGTCATTTCGAATTTATAAAACAATGTTTATAAATTCTATTTCTATTTAATTTACAACAACTTTCTTTTATAAATTTTCTTTATTAACCTATCTCAATTCATATTACAATGATATACTAGAAATTCATATTATAAGTCAAATACTTATAATTTATTCATTTACAAAATCATTCCTTTTAAACTTCATAAATTTTATAAATCTTATAACTTATAAGATTCATTCATTTATCCAACTCATTCCTTTAATAAGTTTATAAATTTTATAAGCCTACTGCTTATAAAATTTTTATTTATAACTTCACTGTTATAATTCTATAATTCCAAATTATGAAATTCATTTACAATTCTTTCTAACACTTAGAAAAGTTCATTTTACACTTCCAATACTTTTAATTTATAAATATTAATTTATAAATCTTTTTAATATAGAACAATTTATATTATCACTTTAAACACCCTTAAACTCTTTTATAAATTCACCATTTTGATTTATAAAATATTCAAATTTCCATTTATAACTTTACCGTTATAATCCTATAGATTTCATTCCTTTTTGGAATTCATTTACAAATTATTCTATCACTGATAAAAGCTCGTTTCATAATTCAAGATATTCTAAATTTATAAATATCAATTTATAAATCTTTTAATATAAATCAATTTATATTATTACTTTAAACATCCTTAAACTCTTTCATAGTTTCATCATTCTGATTTAAAAAATAGAAATTTTATAAATCCTATTTTTGAACTTCTTATAATAATTTTCAGAAATCCCATATTTTCAAAAATCAACCTTTAACTATATTTCTCAAAAATCATAATTTTTATAACATAAAAATTATAACGTTTATTTAATTATAATGGATCAATTCCAAAAATATTTAATAAACGTATATTTCCAAAAATCCCTTTAGAAATTAAAATCGTTGTTTTTTTTAAATTTCAAAAATTGGATCCGATGATGCAACACATCAAATAGTCAATCACGATTTTCCAACATCATATATCGATATGATAAACAATCAAACATCACAATATTTAAAATCAATAAATATTTGTGAGGAATCCAGTTGGATCCCTCCAACCTGTTTCCCTGCATCCACAGACATTAGCACAATACCATTCCGTTTCAAGACGGAATATCGCGGTATATGGGATTTTATAAATATATATCCGCTTACTAACGGCGCATAGGGTCTCATCCGCTAAAAAGAAAATGCGGGAAATCAATCAACTGCAATATATACATATGCCAATATATATATATTGCTATATATATATAATATAATACCAATTCCACTTCAAGGTGGAATATCGCGGTATATGTGTGTAATAAATAACCTCCGCTTACTAACGGCGTATCGGGTCTATTCACATCCAATATATATATTACAATCATCATTCAAGCAATCAATCAACACAGTCAATAAATTTTAAATCTAACTATTTAAAATTTAAATAAACAACAGAAATTCCTTTTGAGTGAGAAGTTCTCACCTTTATTTCCGTTTGCCATCCACTTCCAATTCAACTTGTTTTCTTCATTTATACCTTGTATAAATATTTATACAATTCATTAATATTCGAAATAAATCGAATAATAAATTTTCATCTGATAAGTGTAAATTTTCCCAGGGGTTTTATTTTGAACAAATTTTCCTTTTTAATAAATTAACCAAATATAATTTATTTATCTTAAGATTCTAAATCCCACAAATTTAAAATTTCTATTTTCTCATTTAAAACTGTATAGATATATACATCTATTACAAAAAATTTAAATTTCAAAATAGTTCTATTTAAACTTTATACCTTGTATAAATATTTATAAAATTTATTAATATTCAATATAAGTCAATTAATTTATTTTCCGTTTGATAGTTTTATATTAACAAATTTCTCCTTTAATAACCTTTATTTATATTAACTGCATCTACATATTTATCTATATACATATCTTTAACTGCATCTACATATTTATCTATATACATATCTTTAACTGCATCTACATATTTATCTATATACATATCTTTAACTGCATCTACATATTTTTTTTTATTTATAAGTATATATATACGTTTAAATTAAAATAAAAGCCAAAAACAATTATACCTTACTGGAACACCGCTGCCTCGACCTTGTCGACGAATCCTCGAGCGCCACACCCACTCCAGATCGCCGCGCCACACGCAACCATGCGCCGCCACCATACTTCAGACCCACGCGAGCGCACGACCCAACGACGCCGCCACCCCCCTCGAGTCGCGCGCCGCCACTGCAACCACTCGCGCTGCTGTCGCCGCCGCAACCTCCAAGTCGCAGTCGCGACCCATCGAATCGCGATGCCAACCCCAATTCGCAACCATCGCCGCTCCCTCACGCGACACCCACACCAGATCCAGTAGCTCGCGTGCACGAGCCTCTACCCAATCGCGCCCAGCTAGCAACGCCTCTGCCTCGAGTTCGCGCGCCATTGATTTTGTTTTCAATTTTTTTTTTCTTTATTTTCTTTTTCGCTGTCAATTTGGGGGAAAGAACGAAGGAAGAGGGGTTTCGGTTATATGATTGAGGACGATTCGATTTGAAACTGAGGGAAGAAAGGAGCGTCGGCCATTATAGATTATCTCTGCGTGATTTTTATTTTTTTGAACGAGAGGGAAGATACTTAAAATCGAATGCAGCATGCTCTGCACGATCTTCTCCATGATTTTAGGCAAAAATTTAGGCGTATTGAACGGGATGCTGTTGTTTATTTTAAATTTAAATTTAAATTTAAAATTCAATTTGTTTCGATAGAACTTTCAACGCGTTTATGTGTCGTATTCTCACACAGCAACCCCGATTGATACGAAATTTGAAATCCTAGAATAATTCAATATTACGGACCCAATGGAACTAGTTTCGTCGAATTCCGAGACTGTGCCTCGGACGGCTATTTTAAATATCGATTCAAACGATTAAATTTTAAAATTGAACAAATCACTTTCAAATTAAATTCTGAAGCTTCTATTATCTTCAGTATTATCAATATGAATTTTACAAGCCTTTGAAATATTTTTAGTCGGCTTAAAATTGAAGATTCAAAATTTTTTTTATTCAACTCTTAATAGATTAAACTCTATAATTTAATCGCCAAATCAAAGTTATATTGAAAATTCAATCTAAACCATCATTCAAATATTTAAAATAAATTAAATATTCTCAATTTAAAATTATTCAAAATTCAAGGTCGTTACACCAAGGTTCTCGCTTAACCTTTCAGCTCTGATACCAACTGTAACGACCCGAAATTTTCGAACACGAAAATTCCAGATAGTTATGAAAAGGAAGAAAGAGATAGAAGAAGAAGAACAGAAACTTCAACAACTCACATTCGCAGCGGATAAAATATAATAATAAATAATAAGTGGCTACAAAAGGATATATTATCTGTCAATTACATTTTAATACATCAGAGTTACACATTATATACAGTCACTGAATATATACAATTATCAGGTCTCAGATTAATAATAATATAAGTACAGCGAAAATACTCTATACGCTATTGTCATCCAGCTCGCCTCCTGAGCTTCAGAACGTACCTACCTGAAAATCTGTAATACTCGGTCTGACCCGAGCATTACACCAAAGTAACACCCGGGTCAGGCTGGAAACCAGCATGAGTAAATCCAACTAACATGGAATACAATTAATCAACTTATATAAAACCCGGGTACTCATATCAATTTATAAAGCCACAATTTACTTTAGACATCACTTACTTCACATATCAATTTCTAAGTACCAACTTAGATAAAATAATCCAACTCACTTAATTCGTTTTATTCCATCGTATTGATTTCACAAATCAATTTATAAAAATTCGAAGTGGTTTCGGGTATTTCCTAATACCCGACACCCGGCCTCTTCGAAACTCATGTTATCCCGTCCCAAATTATTCAAATGGAATACACAACATTTCATAACAGAGATATCAACTCATTCAAAACATCCAATACCATTCAATTATTCATAAGAAAGCTTAATCACATACAAATCAATTCAATTGATTCTAATTGAATTTCAAACCTCAATCACTTAGATTCCTTCAGTAATTTAATTTTTTTTATTAATTCCAAATCAATTAATTAATCAACCCTCCGTTATTCATCTTAATCAATCACCCTGGATTAATTAATTTTCAATTACGTTCTGTAAGTATCTTTAATTCATTTCACGATATTAATTGTTCTTAACCCAAATCAATAAGAAATCTTAATTACCACAGGAATTAATTAACTACTTTAATTACATTAGTCCATAATTACTTATATTAATTAACTTCTCATAAATCACTTGTATTGATTTATTTTCTTAACTGATCAATCTCTATTTACATCATTGATAATATAAATTAATGATTTCTCATTTTACATTGCTATTAATTCTAATTTTATTAAATAATTAATCATTAATTAAACCATATATATTAGTCATTCTTGATTTATCTCAACTGATGATTAACTATCTTTTATTTACTTTATTTAATAAATTAATTACTCCTTAATTAATCATTTTAATTAATCTCTTGATTAAGTCCACAAGGTAACTATATTTTTATTAATTCCATTAAGCAATGATTTATCAACCCAAATCATAAATTAATTTAATTTATTTAGTATTCATTAAATTATCCTATTCATTCAATGAATCACCAATCATTAAATCTTTATTGATTTAATTGGAACCATTTTCTTACTTACGATTTAAGTTTTCAACCATTTAAAACCCAAATCTTTTGAGTCAAACAAAAATCAACACGAGAATCAAACAAAAATCAAAGTCACCAAATCATCCACACACATTCAATTGACTCAATCAATCAACCAATTACTTAAATTAGAACCTTTAAATCTAAATAAAAATCAGTCAGAGTGAGATTTACTCACCTTTAATTCTGCCGTTTGAAAATCCTCCCAAACTGGCTTGTTTCCGTGATTTTACACCTTGAATAAACATTATACAATTCCTTAATATTTAAATTAACCAAACAATTAATTTCCCAATCAATAAATTTAAATTTAAACCTTGCTTTAACAAATCGCTTAGTGACTGAAATAATTAGATGTGTTAATTCACAAATTCATCACCATAATGCATTATCCTCAATTAACAGTAAGTTCTAAACATGCATATTTATTTTATTCCTTTTAAAAAAAACTTTACTGTTGATCTAAATGATAAGTCAATAAATTTATGATCTGCACAAAAATAATCTATATAAGTTTTTAAAACTAATTTTATATGAACTCTCATTTTGTTTTCTTCAAAAACTAATACATCTGTCCCATATATATATATATATATATATATATATATATAACTGATAAAATTATTTAAACCTTAAGTTAATTTACTATTTGAAAGCAGTAACCCAAATTTTACCCCTTTTTTTAGAAAAAAACAAATCAAAGCTTTAAAAAAATATATATGTTCATTATTATCATAAATATTTGCCTACACATAACAATTCAAATTAGTGAAAGATAATATGAAATGAAGAAAAGACTTATACCTGCACTGTCACGAACGACATCACCGAGCATTGCGATTTCGCCCCCCAAACGCCGCCATGCCCTAGCTCAAAACCCTAACGCGGCCATGCCCTACCTCAACCTCGAAGCCTGTCGCAATCCCAAACATCCCACGTCCTATCGTACTGCCCTAACTTGCTCTGGCCATCACGCGACAATAGCCGAGCCTCAGCCCAAGACATCGATGGCCTCCAAGCTCGCGACTTCGTACACCCTTATAGCCGTCTACCCTAACGCCATCGAGGTCGAACCCCTTTCCGTAATCCCTTTTTTTTTATTTTATTTTTTACAAGTCGCGATTTGATTTAGAAGTTAGGGCACGACAAAATGGGGTTCGGCTTTCACTTTCTTTTGAAATCTCTTTTTATTTTTTTGAAATCTCGATTCTGTTGAAGGTTAAAGGGGGAAACGGTGATAAGTAATGATCTGGGTAGCTTCCTGCGTACGAGTATTGTTAAAATATCTTGCTAATTTAATTTAAATTTAATTATATAATAAAACTTCTCTTAAGGAAACAGCGAGTCTCGATAATTGCCAATTAAAATTTTGAACTCTCCTTAAGTAATGCCGCTAGACGATTATAAGGTTTTACCCGCGTCTCGAACACAATGGAACGCGTTTCGAAGGCTAATTTAGTTGTATGTGCGAGTTACGGAAGAAACCGATAAATTTTAAATTAAATCGATTAAACAGTTCTAAGCGTTTTGAGCTGCCAGGGTCAAACGACAACTCCGATAGCGACGAAAATTGAAATCCGATAATAACTAACTATTACGGATCCAATGGAACTAGTTTCGTCGAATTCCGAGACTGTGCCTCGGAAGGCTATTTTTAAATATCGATTTAAACAATATATTATTAAAATTGAACAAATTATCTTTAAATTAAATTTCAATTATCCAATTATCTTCAGTATCATTATTATAAATTTTATAAGCCTTCAAATTATTTAAATAGGCTTAGAAATATCAAATTCAACAATTTGCCCAAATTTCAATTATTAAATTTTATATTTAAACTATATAATTCAATGATTTAATTATCAAGTAAATATTGATATCTTGAATTCAAGTTAAAATTAACTTTTAATCATTCTAAAAACAATTAATCATTCCAATTTAATTTGTTAAAAATTCCAGGTCGTCACAAAACTTATCAATGAAAATCACGAAAATTGGTGAAGCACAAATTCTAGAAATCATCTCAAGAAATCCAAAAATCACAAAAGGAGGAAAGGCCTATCACAAACGGGAGCAAAAAGCTCACCAACACGTGTATCACAAACGGAACGCTAATTCCATGGTTGCTAACCATCACAAATTGAGCCGAAGCTCCATAAACGGCCCAAAGACCATGGGTTGCTACCCCACCAATTTGAGTCGAAACTCCACAAAACGGGGTTTAGTCTCCCTCGCAGACAAAGAGAAATCGCACATCGCTAGTCTAAATCACAAAAATGATCGTCATGATCATCAAGAAGTGTCAATTACAGTAAGGTAGTAAATATATGAGCTTAGCTTCATGTCCCATAACCACTAGCTTAACTTAAATATTTACGAACAAATTGTAGATTTCCACTAGAAAATTGTCACAAGAGATTCAATCGAACAAGTCCAAGAATTAACCGACGAAGTAAACGCAAGCGTTTCATACCACTTGTTTTACTATGTCATTTAATTAGATTTCTCATACGAGTGAGGTAAAGGCTTGTATATACTAATACATTGGAAAACGGTTTAAGAAACGAGATTTGTAATAAAATAGTGTTGAAATCGTTTTAATGAAAGAATTTTGATATTTACTACTAGTATAGAAAACCTTTATATTTTTAAAGTGACAAATCACAGAAATGATTGTAGAAACAACCAATCACCAAAATTCACATTCGAAGACGTGAATAAAATCCAAAGAAACCGATAAAGAATCCATCGAAATAGATATTCAAAAATCCCTAAAAAGGAGTCATCAAAGTCATAATAAATGATAACAACAAATAGGATCATCACGAATCGATTTAAATTGGAAATTCAATCCAAAAAGGCAAACTGGACTGAAACAGCAGGTTCAGTCGACCGAACATAGTTTTCAGTCGACTAACCCTGTATCTGGAAATTTTCCAGGTTCAGGAAACTTTCTGTTTCCAGGTTCAGTCGACTAAACAGAGAATTCAGTCGATTGAATCATGCCTGGAAACTTTCGGGTTTCAGGTTCAGTCGACTGAACAGAGGATTCAGTCGACTGAATCTTGCCTGGGCTGTTTTTCAGCCTATACAAATGAAGAGCAAATTCTTCCAAAATGCAACCGGACGAACATTGGCTCTAAGGGTTTATGCCAATCGGCAACCCAGCTCTATATGCTCCTCGATGCATCATCCAAAGCATGATCAAACATCCATAAAAGGATTTTCACACAAATTTGACTTAAAAACCCAAAAATTGGAATATTCACAAAACCAATCCAAATCAAAAGCAAATTCACATGAAGAAGTGTTAGGAATTCATACCTAACAACCAAAGATAATTATAGTTATAGATGTGAGATAAAAATCTCACCTTTGAACCCAAACGATTGGAGAAGAAGCTTGAAAACAAAGGAGAATCAACCACTCTTCAAACTCAAATCAAGAAGCTTGATTCTAAGCTTTTAAAAGAAGAACATTCCCAAAATTAGGTTTAGGAATTTCTGAAATTGATTAAGAGAATGAGTTGGAGAAGATGAAGAGAAGCTTACCAATGGGTTCTCTTGAATTTGGAGCTAGAAGTTGGATTTGCTAATGAAGACTAGGGTTTTGGAGTTTTAATTTCCCGTCTCTCCCACCATTGATGCTTTAGAACTGAAAAGAGGAGGAAGTGAGAGTGAATGGGGAGGAGTGGTTCAGATTTGAGTATAAGTTAAACATAGGGCTAACCCAAACCCAAACCCAAAGTGAAAATGATCAAATTTTTTACTAGCTCCAAACATATCAATGTTTATACTGAAAAAGGTTGCAAATGACATTTTGAACTCATTGGGAGGGGTCTCGAGTCCCAATTTGACTGTTTGCAAAAAGTGACTTTTTGGACTAAAATCCGACGAATGATAAAATATTTAAATAAAATATTTAAATATAAAAATCGATAAATATGTGGGTTGTTACAGACTCCCCTCCTTAAAAAAAGAATTGCGTCCTCGCAATATTTAAGAAGAAAATATAAACTAACAACCATAAAAGCATATTCAACACAAAAGATATTTGAAATAAAAGGTTCACCTTAAAGAGCATGGGAAAGTAAGTCCGGATGTGTTCGCTCGATGAACTCTCTAGATTCCCAAGAACAATCCTTAGGATTTGAAGACCATTGAACTTTCACAAGCGGGACATCTTTATTTCGAAGTCGTTTGACCTCCGAAGCAATAATACGAACAGGATGTTGCTCATAAGTTAAATTCAGCGAAACTTCAATTTCTTCCACAATACCGGGCTCAAGAATATAATCGGAATCTCGAAGTCATTTCCGAAGTTGAGAAACGTGAAACACGTCATGGATAGCAGAAAATTGAGCCGGTAATGATAGGCGATAAGCCATGGAATCAATGCGTTCAGTGATAGGAAATGGCCCAATATATCGAGGCGCTAACTTTCCCGATCGACTGAAACGTACAACACCTTTCATAAGTGACACATAAATAAAAACAAGATCTCCAACAGAAAATTCTAATCTCCTTCCTCGATTATCGGCATAGGATTTTTGTCTACTTTGGGCTTCTTTCATCCTATGTCGAATAAGTTCAATCTTTTCTGTGGAATCACGAATAAAGTCTGGACCTAAAACCAGCTTCTCACCGGCCTCAAGCCAACAAGAAGGAGAACGGCATGGCCTTCCATAGAGTGCCTTGAAAGGTGCCATACCAATACTAGATTGGAAGCTATTATTATAGGAAAATTCAACAAGAGGAATATGATCTTCCCAGCTTCCACCGAAATCAAGCACACAAGCACGAAGAAGATCTTCAAGGGTTTGATTCACACGCTCGGTTTGTCCATCGGACTGGGTGTGATAAGCGGTGCTAAAATTAAGCTTCGTTCCCAAAGCTTTTTGAAGACCCTTCCAAAATCCACTAGTAAACAATGAATCACGATCACTAACTATAAAAGTAGGAACTCCATGTAATTTAACAATCTCTTTAATAAAGAGTTTGGCCAAAAGAGGAACGGTTCGGTTAGACCAAACGGGAATAAAATGGGCGAATTTAGTAAGTCTATCATCTATAACCCATAAGCTATCATGACCCGAACGAGAACGGGGAAGGCCATCGACAAAATCCATGGAAATTTGGTCCCACTTCCAAATTGGAATTTCTAAAGGTTGCAGTAACCCACCGGGCCTTTGATGTTCGGCCTTAAAGAATTGTCAAGTCATGCAACACTTAACGAAGTTAGCAATGTCAAGTTTCATTCCCTCCCAATAATAAAGTCGCTTCATATCTGCGTACATTTTACTACTACCGGGATGAACGGTAAATTTAGAACGATGCGAATCTTCTAAAATATCTTTATGAAGATCACTAATATTTGGCACGATAAGTCTACCAAATTTCCGAATGCCCCCACGAGAATCGATATCAAAGTCTTTCAAACCTTCAATATCAATTTTATCCTAAATATTTTGGCCAAGAAGAGCCAATTCAGGATCTAGCCCTTGAGCTTCGAGAATTCGGTCTAAAAGAGAAGGATGATCCTCAAGGCTACATAAAACAAGAGATGAACATAAATCGAAAACATGGTCTCGAATTTCGCAAGTGGATAAAATCTCGAGATCGTTCCATTCGGATATCATCATAGAAACAACAGCTTGTTGTTTACGGCTAAGAGCATCGGCAACACGATTACCCTTACCGGGTGTATAAAGAATATCAAGATCATAGGGAGCAAGGAACTCGAGCCAACGTTGTTGACGCAAATTAAGTTCCTTTGAGAAAATAAATACCTCAAAGACTTATGATCGGTATAAAGAACAAATTTCTCTCCTAAAAGATAATGACGCCAAATCCGAAGAGCAAAAACAATAGCCGCGAGTTCTAAATCATGTGTGGCATATCTAGTCTCGGTCGGCTTTAATTGACTAGAAGCATAAGCAATAACACGTTCTTTTTGCATAAGAACGGCACCCAACCCAACGCGACTAGCATTGGTATAAACAACGAAATCTTGATTCCCCTCGAGAATAACAAGAATAGGAGCATTAGAAAGAAGTTCCTTTAGTTTCTGAAAAGAAGTTTCACATTTGTCCGACTAAATGTGTTTAACACCTTTCTTTGTTAAGCTAGTGAGAGGCACGAAAATCTTAGAAAAGTCTTTGATAAAACGGCGGTAATAACCTGCCAATCCAAGGAAGCTACGGATCTCCGTCACACTCTCCAGTCTCTTCCAACTTTGAATCGCTTCAATCTTTGAAGGATCTATGGAAATTCCGGATTCGAAAATAATATGACCGAGAAACTTCACACTAGATTGCCAAAAATAGCATTTAGAAAATTTTGCTTTTAATTGGTTACTCCTAAGAGTTTCCAACATAATCCGAAGATGCTTTTCATGCTCCTCCTCGGTTTTTGAATACACAAGAATATCATCAATAAAGATGAGGACACACCGGTCGAGGAAGTCTTTGAAAACTCTATTCATAAGGTCAACGAAATAAGCCGAAGCATTCGTTAGACCAAATGGCATAACAAGCCATTCATAAGATCCATAACGAGTATGGAACGACGTCAAAGGAATGCTATCCTCTGCAATACGAAGCTGATGAAATCCAGTAGCTAAGTCTAATTGTGAAAAGACTCTAGCATCACTAAGTTGATCGAATAGATCATCAATCCGAGATAAAGGATATTTATTTTTGTAGTAAGATCATTAAGCTTGCGGTAGTCAACGCAAAGCCTAAGTGTACCATCGGATTTCTTCACAAAAATAGCCGAAGCTCCCCAAGGCGAGGAACTTGAGCGAATAAATTGCTTCGTTTCCAAATCGGATAATTGTATGCGCATCTCCTCATTTTCTTTATTGGACATGCGATAAGGAGGACGAGTAATAGGTTGAGCTCCAGGGATAAGATTAATTCTGAACTCAATTGCTCGCTTAGGTGGTAATCCTAAAACGGGCTCAAATATGTCGGAAAATTCACGAACAATGTGAATAAGAGAAATTATATCTTCCTCATCATCATTATCGTCATCACGAGGATTTAAAGAATACAAAGATGCAACCAAGCTGGAATCCGAATCTTTAAGATTGATAGAAATCTGCTGAACAGATTGAGAATGTCGAAGATGAATAGTCCACTCTGGACATAGGATATGGGCTTCATAACGGTTAAGCCAATCCATTACCAAAATCATTCCAAAGCCTAAGTAACGCATGACATGCAAATCGGCTCGGAAAGAAAAATCACCCAAAATAATCTCGACATCATTACACAATAAACTGATTGTTGCGGATCCACCAACCGGATTCGCAATTCTCAAAGAAGTCATTAAAGTAACAATACTTAAAGAAAAAGTATCAACAAGTTCTTTTGATATAAAAGAATGGGATGCACCCGTATCAAAAAGAACTCGAACGGGTTGATCACGAAATATGATGGTGCCATCAAGGATAGAATGAGACATACCTTGATCACGAGATGTGTTGCCAGGGGATTGAGCAACATTTAACTTTCCCTCCTTCTTGCCCTGAAGCTTGGGGCATGAAGATATAACATGACCGGGACCTTTGCAGTAGCGACAAGAGAGAGACTTTGGACACTTGTTCGCGTAATGGTCCTTCGAACCACAATTATAGCATTCCCCCCGACTAAGGGAAGAAGTCTTTGCCACAGGGGTTTCTTGCTTCCCTTTCTTATTGGGATAAGGACCTTTGAATTTACTGGGCCTTTTCTTGTTGTTGTTGAAGCTTGGTTTGGAACCCACCACTTCAACATCATTTTCCCTATCCGCCTCTTCAAGACGAAGAGCGATATCAATGAGTTGGTCAAAAGAAACTTCTAATTTTAGAAGTAATGGCTTCTTGAGATTTTTTGTAAACCATAGACAAATCTTTGGTTCTTCTTCAATGGGGTGTTGATATATTCAACCCCGTATTTAGAGAGAGATTCAAAAGACGCGACATAATCTGCCACGGAAGATTCACCTTGAACAACGTCAATAAAACGGCGAGCCAAAGTCACCATCTCAGCTTCTGGTACGAATTTTAACTCGAAGCGCTCTCGGAATTTCTTCCAAGTGAGATCCGCTTCATTTATTTCAGAAATCATAAGCTCGTACCTGTCTAATGCTCTTTCTTGGAGCATACTAGAAGCCACCTGAACTCGGTGAAGATCAATGAGGTTCATGCGAGAAAAGATTTGATCGCATGCTCTTAACCAAGCCTGGACTTCAATAATAGTTTCAGAACCTTTGAATGGCTTCCCACCCAAATTGGTATAATCGATGCACAAACGTGCAAATCCCGACTTTGGGTGAGTAGGTTCCGGATTAGCTCCAGCAGCTTGAGCATTCGTGACAAGGTCAAGAAGTTGCTGGGTAGTCATAAAAACTCCATCCTGGGGAGTAGCACTAGATTGACCGGCGCCGGGACGGCCTGGTCTAACCATTTCCTTTCCTTTAGAAAGAAAGAAAGAAAGAAGAAAAAGGTTATTCATCAAATGAATATCAAGCAATCTTGATAGATAAAGCAAGGAATCATAAAGAAAATAGGATGAATCGGTACGAAGACTCGAATTAAATCCAAAGGCACGACTCCTAAGAAGGACTTAGGACGATGATCCTTGTTAAATTATTCTACATTGTTCCGAAGTTTGGCTCTGATACCAAGCTGTGACGCCCCACCTCTATACCCACGCTAGCCAAGAACACTACGGAGTAATGCTGTCAACTAGCACGGAGAATAAGGCTGTTGAGGAGCGACCATCCGTGTAATTGCTTTGTGCGAGCACCGATATGCCAGATAAAATATAACATGCATTTCATCTCAAGAGGAAGTCCGACATACCGACGCAAACTCAAAGCTACTACACAATGGCTATATATATGATCTTCGAAAACAAATATAGAAATAAACATAACATAAATCAGTCACAGATAATTCATATCACAAAGGCGGAAATAGATATGAATATATATAACACATAAAAGTGTTCATCAGAGTAGTAGTCAAGCAAGACCCACACCGTCATAAAAGAATAGTTACAGGAACTACACAAAAGAATAAGTATACATCTTAGAGTCTATATCTCATATGTGTACACCAAAATAAACTACTAATCTAAGTAGTTAGCCAAAAGTCAGAGGAATCAATCCCAAGTGAGAAGTCAAGCCGAAGCACCTGTAACATCTCGGTCTGACCCGAGTATTATTTAATAAGAAAATAATAAACGGATCTGTCTAGCTATAAATATCAGATGAGATGATATAGAATAAGAGGTATGACGAAACGCATAATAATCACAATGCCAAGCTGTGATATATAAGTAATTGAAAATCAACAAGAGATTAATCAATATCTCAAAAATCTACTCAAGGATCAAAAGAAATGTCATACTCTTTATTTCTTTCACCAAACCATAAATATTGACGATTGTATCAATATCAATCACAAAAGTCAATGACGCACAAATTCACCAATGCACAAATATTGATAAAACTTATCAATGAAAATCATGAAAATTGGTGAAGTACAAATTCTAGAAATCATCTCAAGAAATCCAGAATTCACAAAAGGGGGAAAGGTCTATCACAAACGGCAGCAAAAAGCTCACCAACACGTGTATCACAAACGGAACGCTAATTCCATGGTTGCTAACCATCACAAATTGAGCCGAAGCTCCACAAACGGCCCGAAGACCATGGGTTGCTACCCCACCAATTTGAGTCGAAACTCCACAAAACGGGGTTTGGTCTCCCTCGTAGACAAAGAGACATCGCACATCGCTAGTCTAAATCACAAAAATGATCGTCATGATCATCAAGAAGTGTCAATTACAGTAAGCTAGTAAATATATGAGTTTAGCTTCATGTCCCATAACCACTAGCTTAACTTAAATATTTACGAACAAATTGTAGATTTCCACTAGAAAATTGTCACAAGAGATTCAATCGAACAAGTCCAAGAATTAACCGACGTAGTAAACGCAAGTGTTTCATACCACTTGTTTTACTAAGTCGTTTAATTAGATTTCTCATACGAGTAAGGTAAAGGCTTGTATATACTAATAGATTGGAAAACGGTTTAAGAAACGAGCTTTGTAATAAAATAGTGTTGAAATCGTTTTAATGAAATAATTTTGATATTTACTACTAGTATAGAAAACATTTATATTTTTAAAGTGATAAATCACAGAAATGATTGTAGAAACAACCAATCACCAAAATTCACATTCGAAGACGTGAATAAAATCCAAAGAAACCGATAAAGAATCCATCGAAATAGATATTCAAAAATTCCTAAAAAGGAGTCATCAAAGTCATAATAAACGATAACAACAAATAGGATCATCACGAATCGATTTAAATTGGAAATTCAATCCAAAAGGCAAACTGGACTGAAACAGCAGGTTCAGTCGACTGAACAGAGTTTTCAGTCGACTGACCCTGTATCTGGAAATTTTCCAGGTTCAGAAAACTTTCTGTTTCCAGGTTCAGTTGACTGAACAGAGGATTCAGTCGACTGAATCATGCCTGGAAACTTTCGGGTTCCAGGTTCAGTCGACTGAATCTTGCTTGGGCTGTTTTTCAGCCTATACAAATGAAGAGCAAACTCTTCCAAAATGTAACCGGGCGAACATTGGCTCTAAGGGTTTATGCCAATCGGCAACCCGGCTCTATATGCTCCTCGATGCATCATCCAAAGCATGATCAAACATCCATAAAAGGATTTTCACACAAATTTTACTTAAAAACCCAAAAATTGGAATATTCACAAAACCAATCCAAATCAAAAGCAAATTCACATGAAGAAGTGTTAGGAATTCATACCTAACAACCAAAGATAATTATAGTTATAGATGTGAGATAAAAATCTCACCTTTGAACCCAAACGATTGGAGAAGAAGCTTGAAAGCAAAGGAGAATCAACCACTCTTCAAACTCAACTCAAGAAGCTTGATTCTAAGCTTTTAAAAGAAGAACATTCCAAAATTAGGTTTAGGAATTTCTGAAATTGATTAAGAGAATGAGT
This sequence comes from Allium cepa, assembly GCA_030765085.1. Classification (NCBI taxonomy): domain Eukaryota; kingdom Viridiplantae; phylum Streptophyta; class Magnoliopsida; order Asparagales; family Amaryllidaceae; genus Allium; species Allium cepa. Next base: position 829,923,656 of record CM060934.1, read on the forward strand.
TGGAGAAGATGAAGAGAAGCTTACCAATGGGTTCTCTTGATTTTGGAGCTAGAAGTTGGATTTGCTAATGAAGACTAGGGTTTTGGAGTTTTAATTTCCCATCTCTCCCACCATTGATGCTTTAGAACTTAAATGAGGAGGAAGTGAGAGTGAATGGGGAGGAGTGGTTCAGATTTGAGTATAACTTAAACATAAGGTTGAACCCAAACCCAAACCCAAAGTGAAAATGATCAAATTTTTGACTAGCTCCAAACATATCAATGTTTATACTCAAAAAGGTCGCAAACGACATTTTGAACTCAATGGGAGGGGTCTCGAGTCCCAATTCGACTGTTTTCAAAAAGTGACTTTTGGACTAAAATCCGACGAATGATAAAATATTTAAATATAAAAATCGATAAATATGCGGGTTGTTACAACAAAGGAGTCCGATTTGGGGGACTGGATTTTAGAATCCTAAACTCATTCTACTACTTCTTTGCAACAATTAAATCTTTGTGACCCTAAATTGATTTGGGAAAAAGCTCAAACTTGTAACTCTTTTGCAATGAAAAAAGAAGAAATGCATAGGATTTCGATTGTGGGGAAGATATTATGATCATTAGCTAGAACACTGATCAATTGCACATGATGCTACCTTATCTTCTTAACTTCTTTCTGTCTTATGCAAACACGAGAGATCAACTTGGATAGTATACATGCAAAACACATTAATATACGTTGGAGAATAAAGATGGCGATGATATTTCCGCAATAATAAGTTCATAGAACTTACAAATATCCAAGACGACCTTATATTGTAAACACCAAACAATGCTTGTATAATTATGAATTAGATCTATTTCAAAAAGATGAAATCCCTTTCGATAACTGGTCCAAAGGGATGTCTTGGAAGAAATCTATTCCATAAATGATAAGTAACTGTATAGGGATGGATTCCTTCAAAAGGAACATTCTCCCAACTATGTCTTCAACCCTTTCGAAGGGGTTCCTCCATAAAGACGAAAGCGATGACGTCGAAAGTAGTTATTAAAGGCTGAGTAGACCTTTTGGCATATATGAAAGGGATTAAGAGAGGCCTTTCGACATGGTCAAAAGGAGTGAATGCTTAGTATAAATAGCTATTTTCAACTCATTCAAAAGAGGGGCTTCGAATAAGATGCTTTCTCCTACACCTCCATTTTGATGAGGTTAATTTAGTCAATAGTCCACTATTGACACCTTACATATTATCCACCAGAAGTAGTTTGACTAAGTCAACCTGATCGGATGGGAGGTTTCGAAGGAAGTAATCTCTTTCAATTCTCTTTCGGTAGTCTTACTTTGTTACATAAACAATCCCTTTCATCATTCACATAGCTTTAGGGATGTTGATAAGTTTTCTTATTAAAAATTTTGGCGCGAGAAGAAGGGGTCGTACTTCTACCTTGTGGTTATCTTATAGACTAATTTTGGGTTGTATAACTTAGCGTAGGAAAATGAAATCTAAGAGACTTAGTAGAATGGAAGAGAAGGTTGTTCACACCACCACCTTAGAGGAAAATATCACTCCAACTTTCAACTTGGGGGAGGGGGGTTTGTATAAGGGCAACCTCAGCTTCAGCTCAGAAAGATGATAAGCCTCTAAAATAAAGCGCTTAGAACAATAATTCTTGAAATGCAGGAACTACTTGAGATGGCATTGTCCCAAAAATCTTCTAAAATAGCAAGACCAACAAATGGAGACGAAGTGATCTCTCCGAGGAGAAATTCAAAGGCTTATACGAATAAAGAAAAGAGAAAAATTGATTTAACATCTTCAAAAAAGAAAAGTTGACTTCCAACCAAAGCTGATCATCAAGGAAGAATGTTAGTTAAATCTCTTGAATAGTCTAATATCTCCGCATCGAAATAATACTATCCATACTAGAAAAATTACCTAGACGAAGAAGCCAATCTAAAAGATGTAGTATAAAAAATAATTAAAGACGTGATGAATGCTAAAGAGAAGAGGACCCTCGATGATAATGTAAATGATAACGAGCATGTGCCGCCTTTTACAGATGAAATAATGGAAATAGCTATTTCATCTTATGTGAAGATCCCGACATTGAAGTATCATGGGATCACAAATATAGACGACCACTTGATGGCTTTCGATAACCAGATGGACCTATATAATGCATTAGGGTTGTCCGGTGCAAGTTATTTCTAGTAACTCTTCAATGTGCTATAGCTAAATGGTATCGACAATATCAAGAAAAGGCCATTTATTCATGGAAGCAATTTTGCTACGAATTCTCTGCTCAATTTTGCATATGGAAAGACCCAACCACTGATTAAAGAGTCTTATCTAACATAAAATAGAGTCAGGGAGAGTATTTTGGAGACTATCTTAAAAGGTTCAAAACTGAAGTATTAACGACAAAGGACATGAATGACCCTGATATGCTCATTGCGATGCATCCAGGATTAATAGAAAATACCCTATTTCGGAAATAAATTTTTGTTAATGGGTGCAAAAATCTGCAAGACTTCTACTTTCAAGCTGATAAGTTCATTCGAAGGGATGAGCTGTATCACACTAAAAGGAAAGTGATCCCTAAGAAGGAAGAAGGAAGATTTGGACTGGATCGAGGGCATAAAAAAGCAAGATGGGAAGAACCTATTGTTAATTCAATCGCTTTGAATAAGCCATTGTCTTACGTCTATGCTGTAGCAAAAGAGAGTTATTTTTCCAACTTCCTTCAAAGCCAAGAACCACCCAGAATAAACAAAAGGGGATGATTACTGTGTGTACCACAAAGCAAATGGTAACAAGATCGATTAATGCAGAGTCTTGGCAGGAATTATCAAGAAATTGATTCATGAGGGTCATTTAGAAGAGTTCATTCAGGACAAGAAAAAAGTCCGTGAATGGGAAATGGTCCGCAAAAGCTCCTAAATAATGCTGTTAATATTCTCGAGGATGTTGACCGTTTGAGATTAAGCCCGCCGTTGAGCAGGATCGATGTACTTCATGGCGGGCCACATTCAACAGGGACAAGTAAAGGGGCAAGGAGTAGATATATTACGGAGGCTAGGGAAGGTGTATTCTCAGTCCAAGAAGAGCCCTCGTTGAAAAATCCACGACTCAATATTCCAATGCCAAATCTTGTCATCACCCTTATGAGTTAAAGAAGGGAGTTCATCATCCACACAACGATCCACTAATGATCACAGCTCAAATTGGACAGTCTATTGCGTTCAAAATTCATTTTTAAGCATGATATTCTTGTGAATACGGGTAGTGCAGTCAATGTCATTTTTAAGCATGCTTCGATCAAATGAATATCCATAAGAACAAGCTAGAGCCCAGCGTGAAACCAATCTTCGGATTCAACAACAAAGTGTTGACTCCGTGGGTCAGGTAAAATTGCTAGTGCAAATGGGAATGCCCCATTTTGCCAAACATTCGAGACTCTCTTTGTGATCATCAATTAGCCATCCTACTACAACGCCTCCTTTGCAGACCTGCACTAGATGAGATAGATGCTTTAGTCTCGCTGAAGTACATCATGGTGAAGTTCTTGACGAATAGAGGCAGGGGCATAGTTTGAGGGGAGCAATTCAGCTCTTGGGAAACGTACTTCACTATAATTGATCAGTATAAAAGAGAGTCTTCTGTTTACTTTGATTCTTCTACTGTTTTTCAGTCTTCGAATGATGGATTTTTACATCCAACATTCGAAGCAAAAATTAAATCTAATAAGACTAACGAATGCATGTATGAAAGTTACATTCCTCTTAGAGGTAAGAGGAAGAGAATTGGTATTAATTCTGCTAAAGAAACCCAATCATCACTGAATTTGGTTGCCGAGGGGAAACACAAATAATAAACCCATAGAAGACCTTTAGAAGGCATGCATAGATTTAGATGATACCACTAAAGTAAACAAAGTAGGAAAGGAATTGGATAGAAACTTGAAGAAAGACTAAATCCAGTTTCTTAATACCAATAAGGACATGTTTGCTTGGTCCCATTCAGATATGGTGGGGATTGATCCGTCGGTCATGTGCTATGCGCTAAACATCAATCCGAAAGCAACCCTCATTAGACAGAAAAAGAGATAGTTAGATAGAGTATGATCTGATGCCTTGAAAGAAGAAGTTAAAAGACTAATTGAAAACGTGTTTATTCGGGAAATCTACTACCCAAAATGGCTAGTAAACCCAGTGTTGGTAAAGAAATCAAATGGAAAGTGAAGGTCTTGGATTGATTATACTGACTTAAACAACGCTTTTCCAAAAGATCATTTCCTGCTACCATGAATTGATCAGTTGATTGATGCAACTAGTGGACACAAATTATTATCTCTCATGAATGCATATCAGGATACAATCAAATACCCATGTTCAAGCCAGATGAGGAACATACTAGTTTCATTACTGAATGGTGAATTTACTGTTACAAAGCAATGCCTTTCGGACTAAAGAATGCAGGGGCTACTTATCAAAGGTTGGCCAACATGATGTTTAAGGAACATATTAGCTGAAATATGGAGGTTTATGTGGATGACATGCTAGTGAAGTTTTGTAAGGCTAAAAATCATCTTGAAGTTTCTAAAAGAGATGTTTAGAATACCATGAAAATATCAGACGAAACTGAACCCACAGAAATGCTCCTCTACAGTCCATTTAGGAAAGTTTTTAATATACCTTGTGAGTGCTCAATGGGTTGAAGCTAGCCCTGACAAATTCAAGCTATCAAGGACATGGCTGAACCTAAAACTAGTAAAGAGGTAATGAGTTTGAACGGGAGAATAGCCACCTTAAGTAGATTCACTTCCAAAGCAACTGATAAATGTATCCTCTTTTTTGACGTAATCAAGAAGAAGAAAAACTTCGAATAGGAGGAAGATTGTAGAAAAGCTTTTCAAGAGTTAAAAAGCCATATGGAAAAGCCACCGATACTTTCTAGTCCCAAGAATGGAGAGATCCTGTACTTATTACATGTAGTTTCAGAGCATGCGGTCAGTTTGGTGTTGATAAGAGAGGGAAGTGGGGCTCAACTTCCTGTGTATTATGTAAGCAGGAAATAAAAGAATGCGGAAATTTGGTACCCATTGAAATAAAAGCTAGCTTATTACTTGATCCTCATGGCACAAAAACTTAAAGCATACTTTCAAGCACATCTGATCAGGGCATTGACCAATTTTCCCCTCAAACAAGTTTTTAGTGAGCCTGCAACTTCAGATAGGCTTGTAAACTGGGGAATCGAACATAGTCAATATGATACTGAATTTCCACTATGAACTACTATCAAAGGTCAAGCATTAGCAGATTTTATTAACGAGTGTACTAACTTCTTTAAGGAGCAATCAAAAAAGAAAGAGATCAAAAACCTATGTGGCAGTTATTTGTCGATGGTGCATTGAATGAACAAGGGGCCGGTACAGGATATGTGGTAATAGCACCAGATAGACACCACTTACATTATGCCATGAAGTTAGGGTTTCCTGCATCAAACAATGTGGCCGAATATAAATCAATGGTGGCGGGGTTAATTTTGGCATTGGAGCTCAAATTCCCATAGATTCAAATCTTTAATGACTCCCAATTGATGGTAAATCAAATAAAGCAAGTAATATCAGACAAAAGACGTCAAGCTATCTTTATATGTAAGGAAGGTATAAAACATGTTGGCTTTATTTGAAGACTTTTCCATACATCAAGTTCCAAGAGGAGAAAACTTGCAAGCATATTCTTTTGCAAAATTGGCTAGTTCAAGAGGAGCCCTAGAAACTCAGATTGTTCCAGTGGGATATCAAGAAAGTCCAAGTATATAAGATGGGACATCTGAACAAGGAAAGGAACTACTAGTCCTAACAAGATCCAAGGCCATGTCTTGAGAAGGAAAATAAAAGGAAGTCAATGGGGAAGTCCTGAATGAGAGGGTTGACCAACAAAGGGCGGATAACTATTATGATAAAACTTGGATGTCACCTATTGTCGATTATCTTTCAATTGAGAAATTGCCATTTGATAAGGGGGAAGCTAAGAAAATCAAGCAATAAGCACCAACTTTCATCATAGTGGATGGAATCCTTTACAAGAAAGGACATGCAATACCTTATTTAAGATGTGTAAGCTTGGAGGAAGGGATGAAATTGCTAGTAGAAGCACATGAAGGATTCTGTAGAGACCACTCTAATGGAACTAATCTAGCAAAAAAGATAACGAGACAACATTTTTAATGGCCTCATATGGTAAGTCAAGCCATAGAATATGTAGGGAGATGCGAGGAATGCCAAAAGTACTCGAAAATTCCCCAATTACCACCAAGTCAGTTAACCCTGGCCCTTTGATGTATGGGGAATTGATTTAATTGGGTAGCTGCCAATTTCTAAAGGAGGGAGAGGCAAAATATGCTGTAGTTGCCATAGACTATTTCCATAAATGGGTTGAAGCAGAACCGCTCCCCAAGATCACATCTTGAAAGTACTCGGATTTGTCATCAAAAACGTTATAACTGGATTTGGAATTCCCCATAAGATTATCTCCGACAGCAGAACGCAGTTTGAAACTGAAGAATTCTCTCGATTTTGTCATAAGAATGGGATTATCAAAAGATTTTCTTCCATGCGCATCTGAAGGAAAATTGGGCCTTTGAGGCTGCAAATAAGACCATAAAGACAATTTTGAAAAAGTGACCGAACAAAGCCAAAGGAAATTGGGCGGAAGAGTTGTCACTTGTATTATGGGCTTATCGAACATCTACCAGAATAGCAACAGAATATACTCCTTATTCATTAACATAGGTGTGAGGTGATGTTTCCAATTGAGATTGAAATACCCTCACATCGAAGGATCGCATATGTATTCGATTTAAAACAAGAGCTAAAAAGGGAATCACTGGATTTGATACATGAGTTGAGAGATGAAGCAACGATTCAAATAGCAGAGTATCAAAGAAAGGTTTCAAAATATTACAATTAAAAAGTAAGAGAAAGATTATTTCAAGAAGGATATCTAGTACTCCGAAGAGTAATGGAAAATATGAGAAACCCGCGGATGGATCATTAGGGCCAAATTAGGAAGGACCCATAATCGTATGCAAATTCCCCTGGGAGCTTACTAATTATGCCGACTAGACGACAATACAGTTCCTAGAACATGGAATGCAGAATATTTGAAACTATATTTTCCTACAGTGAATGAATAAAGTATCTCTTTTTACAAAAGAAAAGTCTACATTGTTGGAACTAAAAGGCTACTTTTATTTGGAAATTAACTTAAACGGTCAAAGCCTATGTCCGTGCCAAGTTGGCCAGGGCAGAGCACCTCCTAGAGGGAGGAGTGTAAGCCTTAATCCATGCCACACTATGACCGGGATAAAGCATCGACAAGCCCCTAATTGTGCCACGCTGTGGCCAAGGTAGGGCACCTCCTAGAGGGAGGAGTGTAAACCTTTACCCGCGCAAATGCTACTGCCCGGTTAAAGCATCAACAAGCCCCTATCCGCGCCACGCTATGGCCAAGGCAGGGCACCTCTTGGAGGGAGGAGTGTAAGCCTTTATTTGCGCCATGCTATGGCCATGTTAAAGCATCGATAAGCCCTTGGCCGTGTCTCTGGTCAAGCAAGGCGCCTCCTGGAGGGAGGTTAGGTAAGTCTTTGGTTCCAGCTTAAGAATGACTAACCAAGAGCACCATCATACAATGGACTAAGAAGTCCAAGCCCAAGAAGTGGCTTAAAAATGGACTAAGATGTCCAAGCCCAAGAAGAGGCATATCAACAATGGACTAAAGTGTCCAAGTCCAAGAAGAGGCATATCAACAGTGGACTAAGATATCCAAGCCCGAGAAGCGGCACATCAAATACCGAACTAAGATGTTCAAGCCCGAGAAGCGACACATCAAATATCGAACTAAGACGTCCAAGCCCGAGAAGTAGGTTATAAAATAATGAACTAAGATGTCCAAGCTCAAGAAGCAACCTATCAAACCACAACTACATACATGATCTAAAGGGTTTACACATGTCAAAGAAGATAGAATCTAAGGAGTAGAAAGGAGCCCCACCTATTAATACCCAAATCTAGGTTTCAGGTTTCTTATTTCTAAACTTTATCTGTTAATGCCTGAATATGGGTTTCGGGTCCTTCATTATTGAAATATGAGACTTCACTCATTAGTACTCGAATTTGGGTTACGGATCTTTCTTTTATCACAACCGAATTTGGGTTTCGAGACTATTATCAGACTTTACTTATTAATGACCTAATCTATGCTTGATATTCTATTATGAAGATAATTATTACGGATTTCTGATTATCCAACACATGCCCTAATTTAGGTTCGAGATTTATATAAAGATAATTATTATGGATTTCTAATTATACGTCACAAATACCTGAATCTAGGTTTGAGAGTTCTATTATGAAAACTGTTTCTGAATCTCACTTATTAAAACCCGAATCTGGGTCCTAGACATCTTACTATTAACTTCTAAATTTCTCTTGTTGATGCCTTAATCTGGGCTTGAAATACTTAACTTTCTAATGGCTGAACATGAATTTTGGGGTCTTTCATCATTAATTTTAGGATTTCGTCTATCTATTCTCGAATCTGGGTTTTAAAGCAGCAGTATTGGAATTGCAATAGACATCTAGATCTTCAACCAAAAACTTCGAGCTGGTCTTCTTAATACCTAAATTAGGGTTATTAAATTGTAAATCTAAATGGCATTCATTAACATCTAAATTTAGACTTCGGGATCATCTTTATCTCCAAAAGGAGTTTCTAAATATATAGTATTATCCTCCCAAATAAAGATTTATGGATTACAATGACTTATTTCCAGATAATTGCTTATGACCTCATATTTCCAAACATTGGCTGTCTCCGACAGGAAGTTCTCTGACTTCAATTATTATATACATGGATATATATTAATTACGAACCTCTTATCCTTTACTAAATCAGGATTATGATTAACTAACCATTTAAATTTAGAAGCACTACTATACTGACTTCTCATGAAGCATATATATAAGATAATGATTTAGCAATGAGAAATGTCACTTGCCTTGAATTTTGCAGGAAAACAAAGTTATTAAGAGAAAATAAGTTGTGAAATTTTTGTCCTAAAGAACAAAAGCTTCTTTCATACAAGGGGGGAGCAAAATGTTAGCCACAAAAATCACTTAAGAACAAAGGTTTACAGAAGGATGTTTCTAAGGCATTACGAAAGCTTTCGAAGGAGTCGCAAGCATCAGGCACCATCACAAATGATAAAAGAGCGCAAAAGCTTTCGAAACGATGAAAAAGAAAGCAGGGCTACCCTTCTGAATCATTCAAACCTTTCGTTGGAGATGAATTCGCGTATATAGAAAGAGCAAGAACGGGTTCGGAAATCTTTTTGAAGGCAATGAATAACAATCCTTCATATGCACGCCAAACCTTTTGAAACCAAAGGTTTCACCTTTATTCAGATTACTTGGGAAGATACTCTTATCAAAATAACCATTTCAAAAGCATAATCAAGCCTTTCAAACCAGTCGAAGCCTACAACATCAAGAGAAGTTTCCGCATCAATTCGCGAGAAGGCATTCAGAAATTGTTAACCGCTTCGAAACCTTCAGCACTTCAGCACCTTTAAAACCATAATAAACTACAATCGACGGAGTCAAAAGTTTGTATCTTTACTTCTTATAACATATAAAGCAACATGAAGAGAAAAAGCACATCAGTGGCCCTTTCGACGACGTCGAAAGCATTCCAGGAAGAAGTAGAGAAAAGGAACACTTAAATGTTAACAATAGCGAAAGATGGACATGGGACCCTTTCAATGGAGTCGAAAGGTCAGGAGTAAAAAGAAGGGAAGCACAAGGATGAGTTAGAGAACTCGAAAGGAAGCCTTTCGACAGCTTTGAAAGAAAGCAAGACCTTTCAACTATGTCGGAAGGATTGATGTGGAAGATTGAGGGACCTTTCAATTGAGTTGAAAGCATGGGCATGAAAGGGGGTCGACCTGCATTTATAAATAAAACCCAAGGAGTCCGATTTGGAGGACCGGATTTTAGTATCTAAACTCATTCTACTACTCCTTTACAATAATTAAATCTTTGTAACCTTAAATTGATTTGGGGAAAAGCTCTCAAACTTGTAATTCTTTTGCGGATTAATGGAAAAACAAGAATTGCGTAGATTCATTAAGGATTTCGATTATGAAAAGATCATTATGATCATTAGCTAGACTAATGATTATTGCACATGATGCTACCTTATATTCTTAACTTCTTTCTGTCTAATGCAAAGCCGAGAGATCAACTTGGATAGTATACATACAAAACACATTATCATCACGATAAATAATATATGATGACGAATAAAGATGGTGATGATGTTTCGAAAATGATAAGTTTATAGAACTTACAAATATCCAAGATGATTTTCTTGCGTAAACAAACGGGGATTGTATAATTATGAATTAGATTTGTTTTGAAAAGATGAAATCCCTTTCGACCTAGTCAAAAGGAATGTCTTGGAAGAAATCTAGTCCATAAATGACAGTCAACTGTAGAAGGATGGATTCCTTCGAAAGGAACATTCTACCAACTATGTCTTCAACCCTTTCGAAGGGGTTCCTACATAAAGACTAAACTGATGATGTCGAAAGCGGTTATTAAAGGATGAGCAGACCTTTCGGCATGGATGAAAGGGATTAAGGGAGGCCTTTCGACATGGTCAAAAGGAGTGAACGCTTAGTATATAAATGGCTATTTTCAACTCATTCAAAAAAGGGGCTTCGAATACGATGCTTTCTCCTACATCTCCATTTTGATGAGGTTACTTTAGTCAATAGTCCACTATTGACACCTTATATATTATTCGTCGGAAGTAGTTTAACTAAGTCAACCTGATCAAATGGGGGTTTCGAAACATAAACACAGACGAGTTTATACTTATGACAACTTAAAACATTTTACATGTAAAATCATTTAATATTATTTTTCACGACATTCTTTGAAAATATTTGTAAATAAACTTATAAATCTTAGCTGAAATGCTTGTATCTCACATTTCTGTTTTTGCACAACTAAGTCTGTACGACACTTATTGGATATTGTATTCGAACTGAACAACAAGGTAAGGGGCTACCTCCCGCATAGTACATTTCTAGAGGAATGCACCCAAGTCCCCTATGTTGGTCCTCATGCGAATCAAGACCAGCTTATCCTAAAATATAATATATGAACAGCACCGAGTATTACATCACCTAGCCATTACTGACCTATCCTGGATCCTGAGCATACACCACATAATTTAAACGCGACGTTATAGTAGGAATTTTTTTTTATACATAGAAAGGTGATTTCATACCCTGATGGTAATGAGCCACTTTGCCTTAAAGAATCCCATGTTTTACTATTCCCAGGTGTTTGGCTTTGAGGTAACGATTACCTTTAATATAGCACATATTCCAGTTAGAATGTCACTTTGCCATTCCTTAATCACACAACTGATTTCTACAAATGTATAACTCCTAAGCTCATACGTCTTAGGAAAGGGTGTTAGGCTAAGAGAAGTTTCCTTCTCCGCCACCAAACAAATGATATGTTCATAAAGATCAATCAATATGATCTAGAATTACAGCATCCATCATTCGTCCATACAAATTGTCTAAGAACATGACAAACCGAAGGCACTTTCCTACCACATCCTGTCGGGAATTACCCCTAGGATTTGTAATGAGTAAGTCCTTGTATACAAAGATTTCAGAACGAAGGGAGCACTACTATATATTTATTTCGAGGGCCATTCCAAAATTATCAACAAGTAATCCAACCTTACGAAGATCCTGCCTTTAAAATCAAGGTCTTCAATATATCCTCCTTACTTTCAAATATGTAAATTGGTTTGAAATGGTTTTCGGACAGGAATTACCCAAATCCGACCCCGCTTCCTTCAAATCAATTATTGATAAAAAGATGTTTTATAATTAGGTGATTATCATTTGATTTATTCATTTCTTTTTATCGAAATATATATTCAATATGTGTGTGTATATATATATATATATCTTTGAAACATTCTTATTGGTATATATGAAATCATTAAACCTCTCTTTATTAAATTCTTTGGTTTAAGTAAACCTTTTTTTAGTACTTGAAATAATTCCAAAACATTTTATTTAGGAAAATATTTCTTAATCATTTATCTAAATCTTAACAAAGATTTCTTATTTTCAAAATGTAACTTTTAAATAAGTTAAAATATGTTATCTAAGATGATAAATCCAAATTGTTTTAAATTTGGAAATTTTAATATTTTATACTTAACCAATTTCCGACATTTCAACCTTATCTATCCCTACCTAGGGAGGCCAGGTGAGCCTGGGAACTAGTTGCTCCTAAATATCTCCTTGGTTTAAGCACCTAACCCAGATTCCACGAATAGAAAAATAAGGTGTACTCGTCGGCTTATTATAGCCAAGATTTAAACATTTGCTTATAAAAGCTTTTCTCTAATTCATTTATTTAAATTCTTTTAAATAAATTATAAAATGTTCAAATCATCTTTAAAACACTTAATTATTAATTTAAAAACCTTTATAAAAGGTTTAGGAAAGAATTGTTAAGCTAAAACTATATTTTAATTGTTTCTGAAACCGCTGCAAACTGTGCCGCTACTAGTATTTTTAAAGCTATATTGATCCAAATGACTATTCTATTATTTGAAAAATTATTAAATAACTCAAATCTGTTTTAAAACATTTTAAAAAATTTATAAAGATTTTTACGTATTTTTGAAATATTTAAAAATGTTAAATTTAAAGAAACCCCTTTTTGGATTTCGAATTTCAAAAATGTTGTATTTTGAAAACTCGCTTTACTTATATTTAAAAATCTACCTATTGAAATCTCAATCATTTTATTTGTTTGAAAAGTATGGATACTATAGTTTGGAAAATTCTTATCACAAATAATTCTGAGCTATATTCTCTTTTATATACTCATTTAAATTTTACAATGCGAAATAACGAACTACCGTTACACGACGTGCCTAGTTTTTTTTTACTTGTTTTCATTTATTATTAACTTCACTATATAATTTTCTACTGTTTATAAAACATTATTAAATCATTTAAACCATTTTAAAGAGGTTTAATATTTCATATATACCATTTCACTAATAAAAGGAAAGTGACTTCCTTTGTGATTTTTGGCGTGTATTTAACGCGACTTGTTAATGAAATCAAACAATCATATTAAACTACCAAACATGATTAGCAATCATCACAACCAAGCATAACAAACAATGTTATATCCAATATATATATATATATATATATATATATATAATGGTATAAATGGAGTTATCTCACCCATTTCCAAGTCCTATTTTTCCTACCAACATTCAAATGAATCTACACTTCACTAAATCATCACTAAAACAACCCCACCAGCATCCTTACTCTCGGCCATCCTTCCTCCAGTACCATTGCTCATGGTACAATGGTCTAGGATCAAAAGAGCTCGACTGTTGGAAAAAGAAGATGACTTTAGTTCACAATATTTGGACTCGAAAACGAGTCATCTTCTCTTGGCTTTTTGACTATGTTGCACTCGAAATTTGGAAATGTTGTCAACTGCAAAATTGTTGTAAATTCTTTTATTTACTACTTAGATGAAATAATTACTTAATTTCGAGTGGTTTTGAGGGAGATATTGTTAGAAGAAGAAGAGGTATTCTCGGATTCACAAAAATTAAACCTGAGAATACATTGGAAAGAGAGAGGATTTTGACATGGATAGGATAAAAAATGGAAGAAGAGGTAAGCATGAAAGTTATAGTCACTAGAATTTCATATGATCTAAAAAAATAATTTCTTCATTTAGATTATTATTGAGGAAGCTATGATCAAAAGAAAAGGAGGTACTCTCGGCCTTAAAATCTTGGCCTGAGAATGCACTGTAAAATGGTGGGTTTTTGACATAGCTAAGCTCGGAATGAGAAGATGTAGTAAATAAGAGAGTTGTAGCCACTGGAATTTGAAAATAAGTATTTCTTTACTTGGTTCATGTTTGGAGAAGTTATGGAAGATGGAAAATGAGCTAAGGAGGTGGGTATTTATAGGCTAGTTCATCAAAATATCTACGAACATTATCATGAGCTATCACCTCACCATCATCTCTACCGTCTACCACCTTCTTCCTAGACCACCCTAGGTTGGCCAGAAGTTACCTCAAGCATGGGCAAGGCCATGTGTCTCCTTAGATATGACATTTGATGTGACATCTCGTGATAATTACCTTAGATATTTTAAGTGTTTTCTCTCTCCACCTTCATTATCCCTACGCACCACCACCTCCTTCATCATCACCTAGCATGACCAAGTCCCGTCCACCACTACCCATGCACAAATGAAATGAACTCCTCCCTTGTGCATGTGATGATGGTTTTACTTTCATGTGTAATGTTGACTTAAGGTTGCATAATTGTTAAGGAGTTACTAAAATATCTCTTATATATATTTTTGATTTTGTATATAATTAGTATATATGTATATATGTGTACATATATGTGTGTTCATGTGCATGTGTACATGTCCATTGATTTGTACATGTATATGTGCATATGTATGTTACATTTAATCCGCAACCTTGCATAACTTCTATATGTTGAATCATTACAAATCCTGAATTCGATTTCCGGTCAGATTTTCATTTCTTAGTTAACACACACACGCACGCACACACATATGTAAACAATGTTTGAAAACTAATTGCTTATTATTATTAATTAATTAAAATAGTCCCATTTGAATTATGAAAGTATATAAATCAATATTAAACAATTGTTTCCAAAAAGCATTATTATATCGATAAACCGATAACGATTTTCCTTGTATTTTCATATAAATGATATATTCTTATAAAAATATTATAAACGATTCATTATCACTTTAAAACAAATTAAAATGAATTATTATCATTTTAAAACTATTATTTGAATAATTATTATTATTTATTGCCACTCAAAATAATATTATTTTTATTATCAACCTTTTATTTGAATATTTTTAAAAATAAATAATTTATCAAAGTAATAAATTTGCGGGTTGTCACAGACTCCCCTCCTAAAAAAAATTCGTCCCCAAAATTATACCAGAACAAAAACCCAAAGGTATTTTTCCAAAAATATTTATTTTTAAACTAATCTCGTACGATGTATATAAATCATTCATATGCCATATTTGATTCGATCAATATTTCGAAATTATAACTTTTTTTTGAATTATTATCGATCCTCCAATTTTATAGTGCGGACTCTGATTAGGCTCTTTGATTAGAAAATTTTGTTTCCCTTACTTAGCTCTCAACTATGATAGAAAATATAAGCACCCAATTAGAATCGCTCACCAATGTTCGTCGTCAAGAATCAAGTGGTAAATCCTTTTTGGATTCTGTGTAAACATCTCAAAGTTATGTACTCAAAATCTTAGATTAAAATTGTGTGACAAAATGATCTATGTACAACATACATACATATTGACTTCCCAAAATCCTTATGAAATCATTTCATTTATTAAGTTTCACTCAAAAGTCTACTCCTTTATAAAATCTTCTTTATAACACTTATTACTTTATTTATAAAAATGCCATTTATAAATATCCCTTTATTTATAAAACTTTGTTGATAAATTTATCACTTCAAAATGTTAATTTATTTACAAAATATTTCTATCTATTTTTCAAAAGAAACCATTTAAATTTAAAAGGTAATTTATCTTCTATTTTCCAATTTTATGATAAATTTCTTTAGTTATAATATATTCCTTTTTAACTAACCTTTATATCCAAAATTTACCCATTAATTAATGATTCAAAATTATCCTTTTCACTTTAAAAAATTTTATAGATCGGGTAACTATAAAATAATACTAAGGAACTGGGTACTACTAATAGTATCACATATTCCCTTAATAAGAAGGGTAATACTTAAGAGAAGTTTTTGTCATCCGAACACAACTCCTTCCCATTTTTATTTACTTTCGTGTCACTCGAACTAGTCAGTCTTTAGATTCTTTTCAAAAATACCAGGATTTAGACTTTCAATAATTCCTTTATAAAACACATTTTATAAATCCAATTTCTTTAACTACTTATATAAAACACATTCACAAATTTATTTTTCATAAATGAATTCCTTGAACCAATATTATTTATCGAACATCGTATAGTCAAATTGTCGAACTAAATTTATGAGATGTTCGTGCTTAATTAGATTGAAGTGAATTAATATTATTGTTAAATATCTTATTGTCCAATCGTGAATTAAATCCTAAAGCATTTAGCTTGTAATTGCTTTCTACCCAACCCATGCTAAAGGAAATTAATTGCTCAAAAACTACCTGAGCAAAAATCAAACAACCAAAAAATCAACAAAAGCTAAGCACACCAAAAATATCACCCATAACACCAGTCAGAGGTACGATCCCTTATCTTATTCATTTTATTTATCAAATCGTTTCATTTTGAAATTCCTAGGTTGATTACTAACGTAGACAAATTTTACATAGGCACCTAATCTATGCTCTAATACCAAATGTAATGACCTGGATTTCCGGACTTGTCAAAATTGCCAAAAACCCATCAATTTAAAATACAAATGAAAACTATTGATTTAATACCTAATATCGTTAGATAAATTTTTAACACTACGAAATGTATATGAGACAAATTCTATTTGCATAACTTATTAGAGGAATTTATTAATTCTACAAGGTGTGTTTAATACATAGCAAATACTAATGTCTACAAATCTACCGCTGCGCACTTTGATAAGAGAGGTAACAATATCCTTACAATAGACATGTCAATGCAAAATAAAATGATAGGTAAGAAAGATACATGAACATCAGAAAATAACAACCCATAACTAGATAAACAGAAAAGGTTATTTTTGGGTCTGCATCACAACTACTTGTGACTGCCTATATACCTCTATTTAATTGGGTACCTAATTAGATACAAGATCAAGCCAACATAGTTCTCTTACCATAAATAGGACTCATTGAGCCAACGATGTAACAAAAAAATATGCAATTCTCTAATTACATACTTAGGCTTAATATTCACATTTAGATTCTTCAAATCTAATGTACTTCATTTTATTCAAAAGCTCTTTGAAAAGAAAAGTATCTCATGAGACCTCGCCGTACATAAAAACGGATGGGTTTTTTACCTTATGATAACTTAAAACACTTTATATGTAAATTCATGTAATATTATTTTTAATGTCATTCTTTGAAAACATTTGCAAATAAACTTATAAATCTTAGCTGAAATACTTGCATCTCACATTTCAGTATTTTTACAACTAAGTATGTACGACACTTATTAAATATTGGATTTTCAACTGAACAGTGAGCTAAGGTACTACCTCTCGTACAGTGCATTTCTAAAGGAATGCACCCGAGCCCCCTATGTTTGTCCTTATGTGAATTAAGACCGCCCTATCCGAAAATATAATATACAAATAGCATTGAGTATTACATCACCCAGCCATTACCGACCTATTCGAGATCCCGACCATACACCATATAATTTAAAGGCGACTTTATAGCGAGAAGAATTTTTCATATCTAGAAAGGTGACTTTATTCCCTGATGGTAGCGAGCCACTTAGCATTAAAGCTTCCCCTGTTTTACTATTCTCGAGTATGAGGCTTTGAGGTAAGGATTACCATTTATATAGCACATATTCCACTTGGAATGTCACTTTGCCATTCCCCAATCACACAGCTGATTTCGAAAAACGTACAACTCCTGAGCTCATACGTCTCGGGAACCAGTGTTAAACTAAGAGAAGTTGCCTTCTCCGCCACTAAATAAATGATACGTTCATAGAGATCAATTAATATGATCTAGAAATACAATGTCCGACATTCTTCCACATAAGTAGTCCAAGAACAGGACAAACTGAAGAAACTCTCCTACAATATCCCGTCGGGCATTAACCATAGGATTAGTAGCGAGTTTTTCCTTGCATACGAAGATTTCATAATGAAGGGACCACTGCTATTTATTTATTTCGAGGGTCATTCCAAAATTATCAATATGAAGTCCTTCGGTTATGTAGATCCTCGCCTTTAAAATCAAGGTCTTCAATATATCTTCTGTACTTGCGAAACATAAATTGGTTCGAAATGGTTTTCAGTAGGAATTAGCCAAATCCGACATCAGTTCCTTCAAGCCAATTATCGATAAAAACATGTCTTATAAGTAGGTGGTTGTTATTTTCTATATTCGTTTATTTTTATTAAAGAATATCTTCAAGATATATACATACATACGTACATACAAACATACATATATGTATATATCTTTAAAACATTTTTGCTGGTATATATGGAATCATTAAACCTCCCTTTATTAAAATCTTTGGTTTAGTTAAACCCTTTTTTAAACTTGGAATAATTCCAAAACATTTTATTTAGGAAAATATTTCTAAATCATTTATTTAAATCTTAAAAAGGATTTCTTATTTTCAAAACTTAACTTTTAAATAAGCCAAAAATATGTTATTGTAACGACCCGAAAATTTCGATCCTGAAATTTCCAAATAGTTAGGAAAAGAAGAAAGGAGAAAGAAGAAGAAACAGAAACAAGTCACAAAAACCTCACATTCGCAGCGGATCAAAATATAATTTCACATAAATAATAGTTATACAAAGGAAAACCGTACTTGTCAAATTACACTTTAATATATCAGAGTTACAACATATATACAAACACATGACAGAAACAATCAATCTATCTCAGATATACAATAATATATCGCACCGAAACACTCCATACTTTCCTGCCATCCAGCTCGCCGCCTGAGCTTCAGATCGTCCTTACCTAAAAATCTATAATACTCGGTCTGACCCGAGCATTACATCAAAGTAACACTCAGGTCAGGCTGGAAACCACCGTGAGTAAACCCATCTAACATGGAATACAACAGCATAAAACTTGCATAAAACACGGGGTAACTCGTTTCAATTTGCAACATCACAAGTTGTTATAGACATCACTTATTTTTCACATCACTTTCTAAGTACCAAAAACTTAGATTAAATGGTCCAATTCATTTAAATCATTCCATACCAGCCTATTTCTTTCACATATCAATCTATCAAGAATCGAAGTGTTTTCGGGTATTTACTAATACCCGACTCCGGTCTCTTCGAATCCAATGTCATCTTAACCCAAGTTATTAAATTCAGATACTGGATGTTACTTTTACACAGTAATAACACAGATAAACATCACCCATTTATCATTGATATAACCAATATCATATCAACAGATCGTCACAGCATATCATTCAATAGATATCGTCCAATAGATATCATTCAATTCAGACATTCAACAAACAATCATCCATAAGCAAGAATTGTCAATTCATATCATAATTAATCATTTAATCCTACTTAATCAACCATTAATTAATTACAATCATTTAATTAATTCATCACTCCTTAATTACCTTACAAATCAATCAATTAATTTCTAATCACAGATTAATTATCCTTTAGTTATCAATTAATAAACCTCAATTATTAATTAATATCCTTTAATACAAAGTAATCAATCCTTAATTACTTTATAATCAATTAATTATCCTCTAATTAACTGATTAATTAACCATTAACTATTGATTAATAACCATAATTATTAATCAATATCTCTAAATACAATTTAATTAATCCATAATTATTCTTATAATTAATTAATTAATCATTAAGTAACAAATTAATTATATCTTAATTATTAATTAATAAACTTAATTATTAATTAACAATCTTAATTACAAATTAATTAATCCTTAATCACTGGTTTGATTTAATAGTTAATCAACCCTTAATTAATATTGATTAATCCTTAATTTCCTTTGATTAATCCTTAATCACCTTTGATTAATCCTTAATTAATAAATATTTAATTATAGATTAATCATCCTTTAAGTATTAATAAATAAAGCCTAATTATTAATTAATAAAACTTTATTACAAATTAATACTTCTTAATTATTAATTAAGTAACCTCTAATTACTTGATTAACAACTCTTTAATTACTAAATTTACTGGATTAATTAATTCTTATTTACTAAATTACTCAATTAGTTATCCTTTGATCATTAATTAACAATCTTTAATTAGTAACCCTTAATTTCAATTAATTAACCCTTAATTAATTATTAATTAAACCAATTATTTACTCTTAACTAATCCTTTATAATTAACTAATCAAATTAATTAATTATATCTAATTCCCTTATTATCTTAATTAATCTCAGTCATTATAACCTTAATCATCTTTAAGATAAAACATTATCTTATTAACACCTTAATTACCATTAACATTTTTTTTAAATATTTTAACATTATAATCAACTAAACTTAATTAAATTCTTTAATTAAGATTTGTAATAAGATAACTATTTACTTGATAATTTTAAAGTTAACAAATCTTAACTTCCTTAAATATTTTAAAACATTATCAAGTAGAAGTATTTAAAAAACTAACTTCAATTTGTATTTTAAACATGCCCTAAATAAAATCCTAAACTTCCATTTTAAAATTTAAGTTTTAAAATCGCTTAAATCTTAATTTAACGAAAATTTAATTTAAACAACTTTTAAAACTTCATAACCAATTGTTAAAGAAATGATTATTATATATAAAGTAAGTTTATAATGGTTTAAACTAAATTTATCTTTAAATTTCAAATACAATATGATTTTAAAACATTTTAAAAACTGTTATCATCTCTGCTTCGGGTCAAACCCGAAGACAACTCGGATCTACCCCCGAGTGGATCCCCTTCCTTCCAATTTTTCAAAAACTTATAATTATTTTATGTTTAAAACTTCACAGGTTACACTCACGTAACTACACGAGTTCGAACTCGAGACTTCTCCCCAAATACTCAAGCAAAACATCAACTAAAACCGCACACCAACATCAGACATCCATCCTCCCCCGTGCACCTGCACAGCTATCAACGACGACGATGACCACTGCCCTAAACTCCAACACATCGACCATCTTCCAGTTATTCGATCCATATGTTCAAATTGCTCGAAACAGTCTCTAATCAAAATCGAACAAAAGGAATGAAACTGGAGTTCATGACCACCATCAGAAACCCCTTCGACCACACGTCTCCGATCATATGAGAAATTGTAACCTTGTCCATGACCTCTCTGACCATCTACAAACCCAATCCCAAAGTCTCAGCGAACTCGATTCACCAGAGAGGAATCCGTGATCAAAAACTTCCAGCTCAACCGAACTAGGGTTAAAAATTTAATCCCTTCGCCGTCGACGCCACGACGATCATTACAGCCTCCAGCCATTTTTCCTAGACTCCCCGTACTTACCCCTATCTCCAGACCAATTGTCGACCCACCAGTGACTGCCGATCACCAGAGATTACCTCAAATCCCAATTCCAGTCAACTTAGAATTACTCACCCAATACAGTATTAAAAATTTTGATTTTTCTTTTAAAAATCATGTTTTACTCGGACAATTCAAGATATAAACTTGAATCAACTTAATTTAATACTTGATTTTACCATGCTAATAATATTTCTACTGTTATTTCCAGATTTTAGCATAATTTAAAATTTAAAACATTTGTACATATTTTTAAATCATAGATTAAGTTAAAAATTAACAAATTTGCTTGAAGTCCAAAGTTTAACAATGATCAGATAAAAAGAAATTGGAATTAGTTCTAAAATTTTATACCCTGTATCAAGAACAGGGAAGAACAAACATTTCAGACATGCACACCTGAATATAATCACATTACAGAATTCTACACTTAAATATACACATGCAGGATATCATCATCACAAAGATTTCTCAAGCAACCATCAATTATCTACTTAAACTTTTAATTTAAAGGTTTACTCACCTTAGAAAATGCAAGAGCTTTAAAACTGGATTGCTAAAAATGGAAACTTTTGGAAAACTTTGAACACATGAAACTTGTATTGCTGCTATGTTGAAGCTTGAGATGAGTCAAAGCTGAAATGAAGCTAAAGTTGTTCTTAATTGAACTTTGATTATTAATTTGCCTCTAGAATTGCTTGCTTGAGAAAGTTACAGTTTTGAGATTGAAATGGTCACAGGGTTGATTTTTATTGATCTGAAAAATGTTTACAGGCTTGGCTATCATGCTAACACTTTCAGGATTTTGATTTGAATTTTTTTTTGAACAGAGGTGGATTTTGATTTTGAAAATGGTGACAGGTTTAACAGAGTTGAATTGTTTGATTTTGGGTTTGAGGAGGTGATTATTTGAAAAATGCTTTCAGATTTGATTCATGTACTTTCTGGTTTTGGAAGAATGGTTTAACAAAGTGGAGTTTTTCTTTAAAAGTTGAGAAAAAAAATGAGAAGAAGAAGATGATAGGTTTATAAATGTATTTTAGGATTTATTAAAATTAAGGAAAACAAAAATTAACGTTGACACTTGTTTACAAATTCAAACACTTGTCACAACCATTATTAATTAACTTACATGTGTTCTTATCTAGGTTTTAAAAGCAACACTTGTATTAATCTTATTTATATTTATTTTTAAAAGACATTAAAAGCTTTTACATTAATTTTCTAAATTAATAGATACCTTTGTAAATTGATAAATGCTTTCTAAATTTTTATAAAATAAAATCTTTAAAAGAAAATAAAGTATAAACCAATTATGGTTTTGAAAATATCAATTTTTCCCTTTACATAATTATACAAGAGAAATTATCGAACAAATACATATTCAGATATATACTTCCATTACCATAATTATTTATTTAGCTCATAAATCAGTATTTCCACTAATTAAATTAAGTTAATTTGTCAATTACAGATATTCTAAAATCTGGGTTATTACATTCCTCCCCCTTTGAATCTTTTCGTCCTCGAAAAGGAACGAAGCCAGAATTTATTAAAAATATTAATTATCATATAAATTTTCTCTTTGAATATTTTTTTTAAACCACTTTAAAAATATATATAATATTACAAAAATAGTTTTATAAAAATATTTTTTATAACTTGATGTCTCACCAGTCCATCCTTGTTCTTACAGAAATTCGGTCATACGTTGATCAGGCGTAGGACTGAATATCTATAAGTACTTAGCAGACCCGTTTACAACACCAAGTGAAAATACTTGGAAAACATTTTTAAAAACTTTAAAAAAATATAGAATACATTTTTGAAAATATAGGAAATATCTTTGGTGAGAATGCTCTGGAAATCATCACCCCCATCCATGGTCGCAGTTACATCCCAGGTTACGTTGCCATCGCAGCAAAAGTCCATGTAACTGTAGGCACTCGGCGCCCCTCGATTACGCCATGGAACCCACAACAGATCGCAGTTACATTCCAGGGTTACGTTGCCATCACAACAAAAGTCCATGTAACTGTAGGCATCAGCGCTCTCGATTTTCACTGTCAAAAATGAAACTTCTCCACTCCCATATAGGTCGCAGTCTACCGATGTAAAATCAAACGTAGACTGTTGGCTCTCATTGGCACACACGACTTTCGCTATGTTACCATAGGACGTCGTCTACCGATATAAAATCAAACGTAGACTGTTGGCTCTCAGCTGCATACACGACTTTCGCTATGGTCTACAGTAGATCGCAGTGACATCGAGTTAAACTGTCGTCACAGCATGACTCAAATGCCTCTGTAGGCATCAGCGCCCCTCGACTTTCGCTACACACTACTCATAATCCTCAGGAACTAGTTTTGTCCGGACTCCTCACGGGATCAACTTTAGAACCCCCCTTAGGGTTCAAGGCAGCACCACCCGGTGGCACTCTTGAGAAGTTCATTCCAAGGGAGCACCTTTTTCTCCAGAGCCATTTTCAAAACACTTTATACTATACACATATAGTATCTTCCAAATCATACACCTAGTATGAATCTCATATAAATCTCCTTCCTCAAAATCGATTATTCCAAAATCGATAATTCTCAAATTAGGCTTTCCAAATTCCAATATTGATTTTTCTCGAAAATCAAAAGCCTTTCCAAAGTCCATAGGTTCCAAAAACCTTTTCCCAAAATCCTCATAAGATCCTTTATATATATATATATATATATATATATAGATATACATAATTTTTTAAAAAACTTTGGATCATTTCAAATTTGTATAAAACTCCTTTTATACTTCAAATATTTTCAAAACCCTTTCTTCTGGCTAATAGATTCAACAAGGGGGATTTATCTTACATAACAAAGATATATAACTTTGTTTATTCTAAATCAAATATTCAAATTTGATTACTCTATAAAGTCACTTACCAAATTACTTATTTCCATAAAGTAAATTTTTACAATAGAAATCTCCAATTTTCACTTTATTTCATCATATATTTCACAAAATATACCTTTTATTTCAAAAACCATTTCACATTTATAATCCACAAATTTCCAGTATCAATTTCATTCAAACCTGTACGATGTACACATATCATCCGTACGCTATACCAATCTGATCGCTCACTCGATCACACAATCTCACTTCCAAACTAGTATCGTCCACCCGACTTCCTAGTGCGGACTCAGATCTGGTTTCTTGATCAGAAACCGTCATTCTCCTTACATATCCATAACTATGATAGAGAATATCCAGAACCAATCAACAATCCGTATCCAGGTTCGTCGTCGAAAATCGAGTGAAAAATCTCAAGTCGGATCGATAAACTATCTCGAAATTCTATGCTCGAATCTGCATCAAATCACTATACGAATAGAATAAAATACGTACACCCTACGTATTTATCTTTATTGGTTATTAGCCAAATCAATTCTCTTTCTATTCACATTCACTTTAATTTCTATTTACTTATTCTCATTTGCCTCAATCCTTTTTGGATTATCACCTTAATCCCTATCTCAGTTGATAATTTAATCACTAATAGTTTGAACTTTGTCCAGCTTAAATTTTAGAAAATAGCTTGAAAAGTTAAAATAGATAAGTGGTTGAAAAATAATTATTAGTTTGTAAAATAGCTGTAAAATAGTTAAGTAATTGTAAAATAGTTGAAAAATAGTCAAATAGTTATAGAAATTTTAAATAATTGCTAAATAGTTGAAAAATAGTAATTAATTTGTGAAATATTTGAAAAATAATAATTAGTTTATAAAACAGTTGAAAAATTGTTAAATAGTTCCAAAAATAATTGTAAAACATGTATAGGATAGTTTTAGGTTTAAAAATAAAAGTTAAATAGTTTGAAAAAATAGATTTATATTAAAACAATTTATTTTGAAAATAGTCTAGAGTCAAGCTATTCAATTCCCAACCTCCATTTCCAATCAATTCAATTTAAATTACCATTTCCATTTAAATTGACTCAATTCCAATTTCAATAACTTCAATTTCCATTGAAATTAATTTAACCCCAATTCAATTTGAATTAATCCTCAATTTCTTTCCTAAATTCAAATCAAATTCCATTTGAATTTACTTATTCAACTTTAACCACAATTTTAGTTAATTCAGATAAATTTCAAATTGAACCAATTTCAATTCATATCAATCGCAGTTTGAATTAATCCTAATTCGCATTTGAATTTGAACTCATTCAACTTTAATTTCATTTCAAATCAATCCAATTCAAATTTCCATTTGAATTTTAAAACTTATCCATGTTCAATCACAATTCCAATTAATTCAAATCAAATTCAATTTGAACTAATTCAATTCAAACTTCAAATTTAAACTATCCCGAATTATATAAATTCGAGTTAAATTTTAAAACCAGACTTTTTGAATTTTTTATCTTAAACTTTCAAATCTTAAGTCCAAAATGATTCCATTTTATTTAAAACATCCATCCATTTCCAATTTTCGGATCTCAAACCCATTTTGAGATCACTCAAACTCCCAATTCAAATCAACCATTTAACTTCCCAAGTTAAATCTTAATTTCATCTTGAAATTTCCAAATCAGGTTGATCATTCAAACTTATTTATCTTCACATTAATAATCTTCCCACTTATAAGTTCAAAAACTTATCACTTTGGGTTATACATCACCTTCCAAAATTAAAACCCAACATTTAGAGTTTATTTCAAACCATCTTTGATATTATGTATATCCACACATATACACATATTTACTTCTTGGCCCACCAAGCCAAATTTTAAAATTTAAACCACCCTTGGTTTTAATTTAAACAAATTCTTTTTAAATTTACAAACAACTTCATATTATAGAATAAGATTACATTCAAAATAGTTTGAATAATATTATTTCCTTTAAAATATTGAAAACAATTTTCAAATATTTAAATTTAGAATTCAGAACTGCACAGTTTGAAACCCACTTCAATTTACATGTCATACTTATTTAAAGGTTACCCCCTTAAAACATTTCATTTTTGCTTACTCATTAATACACATTTTATTATTAAACACAACAATTATTTGTGATAATAACCCAGATTATCATATCTGAAAACCAATTTATTATTATCTTATTCTGAAACTCTTCACCAAATTCAAGATTTTAATTTCTATTTGAATTCATTTAAAACTTATCTTTATTCAGTTTTAATTTCAGTTCGGTTGTATTTTTATTACTTCTTAAATTAATTCCAATAATTTAACAACCAATTACCTTAATATTTATTAGGAAGAAATATTGCTTTATATATCAAAATATATTCTTATATAAAATCATTTAAAATCATTATATAAGAAAATAACAAGTATGCTCTCATACACACACACACACACACACACACACACACACACACACACACACACACACATATATATATTCACTCAACTCATTCTAGGGTACCATTGACCCTATCCTTAATGAGTAATCCCACCAGAGCCAAGGTTCTCGCTTAACCTTCTGGTCTGATACCAAATGTAACGACCTCGAAAATTTCGATCCCGAAATTTACAAATAGTTAGGAAAAGAAGAAAAGAGAAAGAAGAAGAAACAGAAACAAGTCACAGAAACCTCACATTCGCAGCAGATCAAAATATAATATCACATAAATAATGGTTATACAAAGGAAAACTGTACTTGTCAAATTACACTTTAATATATGAGAGTTACAACATATATACAAACACATGACAGATACAATCAATCTGTCTTAGATATACAATAATATATCACAGCGGAAACACTCCATACGTTTCTGCCATCCAGCTCGCCTCCTGAGCTTCAGATCGTCCTTACCTGAAAATCTGTAATACTCGATCTGACCCGAGCATTACATCATAGTAACACCCGGGTCAGGCTGGAAACCAGCGTGAGTACCCATCTAACATGAAATACAATAGCACAAAACTTACATAAAACCCGGGGTAACTGGTTTCAATTTACAACATCACAAGTTGTTATAGACGTCACTTATTTTTCACATCACTTTCTAAGTACCAAAAACTTAGATTAAATGGTCCAATTCATTTAAATCATACCATACCAGCCTATTGCTTTCACATATCAATCTATCAAGAATCGAAGTGGTTTTGGGTATTTACTAATACCCGACTCCGGTCTCTTCGAATCCAATGTCATCTTAACCTAAGTTATTAAATTCAAATACTGGATGTTACTTTTACACAGCAATAACACAGATAAACATCACCCATTTATCATTGATATAACCAATATCATATCAACAGAACGTCACAGCATATCATCCAATAGATATCATTAAGTAGATATCATTCAATTCAGACATTCAACAAACAAGCATCCATAAGCAAGCATTGTCAATTCATATCATAATTAATCATCTAATCCTGCTTAATCAACCATTAATTAATTACAGTCATTTAATTAATTCATCACTCCTTGATTACCCTATAAATTAATCAATTAATTTCTAATCACGGATTAATTATCCATTAATTATCAATTAATAAACCTCAATTACTAATTAATCTCCTTTAATACAAAGTAATCAATCCTTAATTACTTTATAATCAATTAATTATCCTCTAATTAACTGATTAATTGACCATCAACTATTGATTAATAACCTTAATTATTAATTAATATCTCTAAATACAAATCAATTAATCTATAATTATTCTTATAATTAATTAATTAATCATTAATTAACAAATCAATTATATCTTAATTATTAATTAATAAACTTAATTATTAATTAACAATCTTAATTACAAGTTAATTAATCCTTAATCACTAGTTTGATTTAACAGTTAATCAACCCTTAATTAATATTGATTAATCCTTAATTTCCTTTGATTAATCCTTAATCACCTTTGATCCTTAATAAATTATTCTTTAATTATAGATTAATCATCCTTTAAGTATTAATAAATAAAGCCTAATTATTAATTAATAAAACTTTAGTACAAATTAATATTTCTTAATTATTAATTAAGTAACCTCTAATTACTTGATTAACAACTCTTTAATTACTAAATTTACTTGATTAATTAATTCTTAATTACTCAATTACTCTACTAGTTATCCTATGATCAGTAATTAACAATCTTTAATTAATAACCCTTAATTACAATTAATTAACCCTTAATTAATTATTAATTAAACCAATTAATTACTCTTAATTAATCACTTAATTAATCCTTTATAATTAACTAATCAAATTAATTAATTATATTTAATTCCCTTATTATCTTAATTAATCTCAAGTCATTATAACCTTAATCATCTTTAAGATAAAACATTATCTTATTAACACCTTAATTACCATTAATATATTTTTTAAAATATTTTAACATTATAATCAACTAAACTTAATTAAATTCTTTAATTAAGATTTGTAATAAGATAACCATTTACTTGATAATTTTAAAGTTAACAAATCTTAACTTCCTTAAATATTTTAAAACATTATGAATTACAAGTATTTGAAAAACTAACTTCAATTTGTATTTTAAATATGCACTAAATAAAGTCCTAAACTTCCATTTTAAAATTTAAATTTTAAAATCGCTTAAATCTTAATTTAACAAAATTTAATTTAAACAACTTTTAAAACTTCATAACCAATTGTTAAAGAAATGATTATTATATATAAAGTAAGTTTATATAAAGGTCTAAACTAGATTTATCTTTAAATTTCAAATACAATATGATTTTAAAACATTTTAAAAACTGTTATCATCTCTGCTTCGGGTCAAACCCGAATATAACTCGGGTCTACCCCCGAGTGAATCCCCTTCCTTCCAATTTTTCCAAAAACTTATAATTATTTTAAGTTTAAAACTTCACAGGTTACACTTACGTAACTACACGAGTTCGAACTCGAGACTTCTCCCCATATACTCGAGCAAAACATCAAGTAAAATCCCACATGAACATCACACATCCATCCTCCCCCGTGCACCTGCACAACTATCAACGACGACGATGACCACTGCCCTAAACTCCAACACATCGACCATCTTCCAGTTTTTCGATCCGTACGTTGAAATTGCTCGAAACAGTCTCTAATCAAAATCGAACAAAAGGAATGGAACTGGAGTTCATGACCACCATCAGAAACCCCTTCGACCACACGTCTCTGATCATCTAAGAAACTATAACCTCGTCTATGACCTCTCTGACCATCTACAAACCCATTCCCAAAGACTCAGCGAACTCAATTCACCAGAGAGGAATCAGCGATCAAAAACTTCCAGGTCAACCGAACTAGGGTTAAAAATTTAATCCCTTCGCCGTCGACGCCACGACGATCATTACAGCCTCCAGCCATTTTTCCTAGACTCCCTGTACCTACCCCTATCTCCAGACCAATTGTTGACCATCCAGCGATTACCAATCACCAGAGATTGCCTCAAATCCCAATTCCGGTCAGCTTAGAATTACTCACCCAATATAGTATTAAAATTTTGATTTTTCTTTTAAAAATCATGTTTTACTCAGACAATTCAACATATAAACTTGAACCAACTTAATTTAATACTTGATTTTATCATGCTAATAATATTTCTACTCTTATTTCCAGATTTTAGCATAATTTAAAATTTAAAACCTTTGTACATATTTTTAAATCCTAGATTAAGTTAAAAATTAACTAATTTGCTTGAAGTCCAAAGTTTAACAGTGATCGGATAAAAAGAAATTGGAATTAGTTCTAAAATTTTATACCATGTATCAAGAACAGGGAAGAACAAACATTTTCAGACATGCACGCCTGAATACAATCATATTATAGAATTCTACACTTATATATACACATGCAGGATATCATCATCACAAAGATTTCTCAAGCAACCATCAATCATCCACTTAAACTTTTAATTTAAAGGTTTACCCACATTAGAATATGCAGAGCTTTAAAACTGGATTGCTAAAAACTGGAAACTTTTGGAAAACTTTGAACATATGAAACTTGTATTGCTGCTATGTTGAAGCTTGAGATGTTTCAAAACTGAAATGAAGCTGCAGTTGTTCTTGATTGAACTTTGGTTTTTAATTTGCCTCCAGATTTGCTTGCTTGAGAAAGTTACAGTTTTGAGATTGAAAAGGTCATAGGGTTGATTGTTTACTGATCTGAAAAATGTTTTCAGGCTTGGCTTTCATGCTAACACTTTCAGAATTTTGATTTGAAAATAAATTTGAACAGTGGTGGATTTTGATTTTGAAAATGGTGACAGGTTTAATAGAGTTGAATTATTTGATTTTGGGTTTGAGGAGGTGATTATTTGAAAAATGGTTTCAGATTTGATTTATGTACTTTCTGGTTTTGGAAGAATGGTTTAACAAAGTGGAGTTTTTCTTTAAAAGTTGAGAAAAAAATGAGAAGAAGAAGATGATAGGTTTATATAAATGTATTTTAGGATTTATTAAAATTAAGGAAAACAATAATTAACTTTGACGCTTGTTTACAAATGCAAACACTTGTCACAACCATTATTAATTAACTTACATGTGTTCTTATCTAGGTTTTAAAAGCAACACTTGTATTAATCTTATTTATATTTATTTTTAAATGACATTAAAGCTTTTACATTAATTTTCTAAATTAATAAATACCTTTCTAAATTGATAAATGCTTTCTAAAACTTTATATAAATAAAATATTTAAAAGAAAATAAGTATAAACCAATTATAGTTTTGAAAATATCAATTTTGCCAATTTAAATAATTATACAAGAGAAATTATCAAACAAATACATATTCAGATATATACTTCCATTACCAGAATTATTTATTTAACTCATAAATCAGTATTTCCACTGATTAAATTCAGTTAATTTGTCAATTACAGATATTCTAAAATCCGGGTTATTACAGTTATCTAAGATGGTAAATCCAAATTGTTTTAAATTTGGAAAACTTAATCTTTTATACTTAACTCGTTTTTGACATTTTGACTTTATCTATCTCTCACTGGGGGCAGGCCAAGTAAGCCAGGGTACTGGTTGCTCCTATACATCTCCTTGGTTTAAGCACCACATCCAAGTCTAATGGATAGAAAAATTAGGTGTACTTGTCGGCCTATTAGAGTCAAGGTTAAAACATTGGCTTATAACAGCTTTGCTTTGATTCATTTAATTAAAATCTTTTAAATACATTATAAAATCTTCAAATCAACTTTAAAACACTTAATTATTTATTTAGAAACATTTATAAAAGATATGAGAAAGAATTTTTAAATATTTTAATTGTTATTGAAAGCCGCTACAAATAGTGTTTCGTGTAATGTTTTTAAAGTTATAAAACGACTTTTCTATTATATGAAAATATATTTATATAGCTCAAATCTATTTTAAAACATTTTAAATTATTTATAAATATTTTTTAATATTTTTAAAATATTTAAAATTATTAAATTTAAATAAATTCCATTTGGATTTTGAACTGCAAAGCCATGATTATTTTGAAAACCTGTTTTACTTATATTTCAAAATCTACTTATTAAAATCTCGAACTTTTTCTTTGTTTGAAACTATGGATATAATAGTTCGGAAATTTCTTATCACAAAGAATTTTAAGCTATATTCCACTTTATGTACTCATTTAAATTTTACGATGCGAAACGAACTATAATTATGTGGTGCACCTAGTTTTTGACTTGTTTTCAATTCTTAATAAAACTTCACTAAATTTGTTTCTCGTGTTTAAAAAACATTGTTAAATCATTAAAAACCATTTTCAAGAGTTTAACATTTCATTTAACCATTTCGTACATAAAAGGAAAGTAATTTCAATTGTGATTTTTGACATGTATTTAATGTGACTTGTTAATGAAATCAAACAATCATATTAAACTACCAAACCTGATTAACAATCATCATACCAAGCATAGCAAACAATATTATATCATCCAATATATATATAATAGTATAAGTGGAGTTAGCTAACCCATTTCCAAGTCCAATTCTTCCTAGGAACATTCAAATGAATCAACACTTCACTAAATCATTACTTAAACAACTCCACCACCCTCATTACTCGCACCATCCTTCCTCTACTACAATAGCTCATGGTACAAGGGTCTAGGTTCAAAATAGCTCGACCATTGGAAAAAGAGGAGGTCTTTGGTTCATAATATTTGGACCCGAAAATGAGTCATCTTCTCTCGGCTTTTTGACTACGTTACACTAAAAATTTGAAAATTTTGTTAACTGTAATGTTGTTGCAAATTATTTCTCTACTATTCAAAAAAAGAATTACTTAATTCTGAGTTATTTGAGGGAGATATGGTTAGAAGAAGAAGAGGTATTCTTGGATTCATAAAAATCAAACCCGAGAATGCACCGGAAAAAGAGGGGATTTTGACACATATAAGCTCAAAATTAAAAGAAGTCATTGAAAGTCTATAGGATCTTTATAAATAATGCAACTTATATGTATATATGTATGTATATTACTGACTATGATACCCAAAGAATAATAATTGAATATAAGATAAGTAATAGAAATGATCACACCAGATATTTTATACTGGTTCGGACCTCCCGTCCTAGGTCCGGTCTTGAAGCTCCCCTTTGCTATTTCCATAAGCCAAACCACCCTTGCTTCGCTCGGAGGAATAGGCTAATACAAAAGTATATCTCTAAAAATTTTGTGTTCCAAATAATATGGTTTTTGACTGATAGTACAAATCTTCCTATGATCTCCTTTGAGTATGTGAATGTGATTGCCATGAGTTGTAGGAAGCGGTTTAACCAAAATTATATTTTGGTTAAAATAGATTGAGAGTATGTATGCAATATATGCACAAGAGAGTGATAAGAAATCAATTGAGAGAAGATTCAATTAATTCAAATTAGTGAATCTCTACATCTCAATCAAGGTAGTATTTATAGATTCAAAAGGATGCAGATGAATAGTTGTTACTATTGGGTATGTTCTATTCATTTTAATGGCTGCAACCTTTCGATGAAGGTAATTTCTTTTTGTTCAATAGAATTGTCTTTTCAAAAATTTGTAGTTTTTCAAATGACAGACGTCTATGGTAAATCATTAGACATATGTGACTTTAGAATATAATCATTCGAGGATTGTCGTAGAGGTTTGTGGCTTTACCTCAGACGTCTATGACTTTAGAATTTTATTTTTTTCGAGTATTTCCTCAGACGTGTGTGGTTTACCATAGACATCTATGAGTAGTACAAGAAGTTTTTCAAATTAAGTTCAGTGTATATGAAATCGTGTATGATCGTGTATGCATATTACTCAAGGAGATCTTAACAATATTTTATCTAAGACTCTGTTACTGTAGAATACCCTTAATAACTATAGTATGGTTGATAGATCGTCGTTTGTCTTCAAGTCTCAATATCTTCGAGCATAATGTCTTCTTGTAGTATATACCTATATTCTTAAAATGTGTGTATGTATGTATATATATAGTTGTTGTCATTAAAACATAAACTGGAGATTGTAACAATCTCCCTTTTTTGATGATGACAACTATACAATCAAAATGGAAGAATTATTATATTTATCTTCCCCTATGAAAATGCATAAATTCCTACCGCTTTGTCATTATCAAAATGGAAAGAATGATATAAGATATAAATATAAATGTTAAATAGACATTTAATAGCATGTTATATATAAGATCAGGCATATTTAAAACTAAACAAGAAGTTCAACTAGAAACACAAACTAATGTAATAGGAGTTAAATAGACAAGAATAAGCATAAATATTGGAAAAATAGTAAAAAGATAAAAATGCTAAGTGTATTGGTTTGAAGAGTAAGATAAAGCTCCATAATTCTCATAGTATTCCCAATAG
Organism: Allium cepa; assembly: GCA_030765085.1. NCBI lineage: Eukaryota > Viridiplantae > Streptophyta > Magnoliopsida > Asparagales > Amaryllidaceae > Allium > Allium cepa. The sequence goes on from CM060934.1 coordinate 829,957,920, forward strand.
GATGAAGGATCCTGTTCGTATGTGCTTGGCCATTGTGTTTGGCCATTGTACTCCTCATCTTCTTGAACGAAGAGCCATTGGAACACCGTGTATGATTTATGTTGGAAATGCGGAGCATCAAATACATACATATCATCACTGTCTTCCTCCTCCATAGGTTTTTCATGCATAGAAGTCTTTCCTCCATCACCTCAGTCGTGACAAGTCCCTTCGGGAGAAGCTTGAGAGTGGTAAACTGTTGTATGTGCTCGAGGTGGTAGTGTATGTGGAGGTGAGGATGACGAGCGAGAAGATGATCGGCCACGTACTTTTCGCATAATCTTCCTTATAGTGGAAACAACTTTATCTGAAGTCTTTTCCATTTTTTGTCATCCTTGTCAAGAAAGAACATTCCAATCCAGTCATCTTTTTTTTTAAATCTTGCTGGTTGGCCTTGATTAGCTTTTTGTTTTTAAGTGCTAAATCGCAAAAAGATTCGTTTTGCATTAGTTCAACGTGAGCTTCTTGTATTTCAAAATCCGAGTAATATTCGGTAGTATGACAGGAGGATGCAAGATGCCGTGAAGGGTGAGGTGAGTAAGTATGTCGAGGAGCAGTAGTGGAAGGAGTACCATGATGCTCTTGTTGTTGTTTTTGTTTTTGTTTTTGTTTTTTTATCTCTGTTATTCAAAGGAGATTATTAAGGGTAGTCGTGGAGGAAGATGCATCAACGATAAAAATCGTATACCGCTTTCTTTAACAGGAATTTCTTCAAAATAAGAGATATAGGAGGGTACCCCAAAAGCATTTAAGAGACGCATAACGTATTGAGCATAGATAATAGTGCATTGATGATGAGACCAAAGCTTTTAGTTTCACTATGGATGAATATAGCCCAATTTATGACTACCTAGACGTGGGATTATCATATTTATCATCACATGATTTAACCATCTAGCTTTTGGTCGTAAGTAGACGAATTTCCAAAGGGACATCCTATATTCCCAATAAGATGAGTTATTTTGTCCTTTGGCAAGTTTTGTTGGTCTGAAATTTCTTCCAAATCGATCCTGGATGAAGAACAATTAAGTATACGTCCAATAGTGTTGACGCTAATTTTTAAAACACGGCCATACACACTTGTTCAAAACCATCCTTCATCATTCTCAAGATTCCAAATATCGCTACTACATAAATTGGCATAGAAAAAAAGGATAGCTAATCGGTCGATTTGTACTTTATTTTCGTCGAAATTGATTAAATCCCGACATTCGGTGGCGACGGTGAGTTCATGAATGCTATATTCTCCAAACTTGCGTAATCTATAGAAAGGCCCGGAATGAAGCTTATTTTGTTTTAGCTCCTTAAATTTCTTATTGGAAATTGTGCTATTGCGAACGATTCTTGAATGAGAGCATCATTAACAGCATGATTGTGAGAAGAGGATGATTGACCTTCTTGGCTCATTTGTTAAATGGATTTTTTGGTTTGGCAGCCATTAGTGAGAAAATAGAGATTGGATGTAGGCTAGGGTTCTAGACTTTGGAAGTAAATTTGAGGTAGGAGGTAAAATTGGGGAAAACTTATGTATATATGGTTGTTGGAGGTAGGGTTTCGGTACAGTGATAGAGTCTATGAGTGGAGCAGAGACGTCTATGCTTTCAGCTAAAGTTAAATAGAAAGTTATAACAAACATCTATGATGTTTCCATAGATGTTTGTGGTTATAGAAAAAATAAACAAAGAGAAATGACAGACGTCTGTGAGTTCTCACAGTCGTACGAGGTTACATGAAATTGTTTTCCCGCAACTTTTGACAGACATCTGTGGTATGTGTTTTTCTGAAATAATGGGAAGAAGTAAAATATCAATCAATTTTTATTGAAATATCAATAAAGTAAAATAATATACATATCAAAAATTAACAAATAAACTTATTTTATAAGATGCGCATCATAAGTTTAGTTTTTCTCGGAGAATTTAGAATTTTTGATTTGTTGTATATCCAATGAATTTGGTTCAACTTTTGTATCATCAAATAATGGCTTTAGTGGAGACAAAATCGAACGATCTGGAGTGTCAATCCAAGCTTTGTTTGACGGTCCTGGTTCGCATAGATTTCTTGGATGAATGTTATGTGCTTTTATAGGAGTTTCTTGTGATCGAGGAGATTTTTGATGTATGCAACTTTTTTTTGGTTACTGACCACAAATTGCTAGAATACACTTTTCGATAAAATTTAGATGATATCCTTGACGTCTTTACCCGTAATACATTTCACGTTGCACTTCTATAATTTCTTGTTGATGGTGATATATTTCATCGACACTGTCGGTGAGAGATATTGGTTGCAGATTAATTGACTGTTTGGCTTTCTTTTCTTTAGGGGAAAAGCTAGTGTGGTACGTAGGTGATGCAACAATTTTTAGAGAGGTTGTGCGAATTGATGTAGGTGTGGATTTAGTTGGTGAAATTTAAGTTCCATCCGATAAGGGTGATTTGTAACATCCCCCTACTTGGAAGCCAAAAACTAACGGTTACGGATGATGCGTTCATCCATAGTTATTAATTCTCGACGACCAAATATAACAACATTAGATACATTGAAGTATGGAAACATTAGAATATGGAAAAAAAATTAAATAGCAAAAAAATTCAACATTCCATTTCAAAATTCCAAATTGATTACATAATCATAATTCGCAAACCATGTTCAGATAACATATACTTGTTACAAAATATGCCAAGAGCGACATATGAAGATGCCTCCTTGGTAGATCAGAGTATGTAGATAGGCAAGTAAACTAATTGCCTTTAAAAATAAAGCACACAGCAGAAATAAAAGAACTCTACTAGCCAGCTTGCCCCTTGCACGACCTCAGAAACTTTATTCGTTCAAAAGAACACATGGAAACCTTAACTCTCAACCTACTTAAAAACAATTGAGTACCCTAGAGTTTTAAAAGGAAAATAAAAATTTTGGGTCAGACAAAAAGCTTGGTATGAATAATAATTCACCATCTCAAATCATTTAGATATCCAGTGAGACCACGCCGCTTAGCAGAACGGATTTTTCCCTCACTAGTATCCTAAAACATTTATAAACCATATATTGTGCTCCTGCATCCATAATGGTTAAAACAAAGTATTTCAAAACATTATGATGATATGCAAAACAAATAAATCAATTCGGCATTACCCATCTCCTTTCATTCCGACTATCTATCTAAATTATAGTTTCTAGGGTTACTATTAACTATTAAATGTTAGAGACTGTCTATCCAATTACTTATTTTTCATAGGATCACTAGGAACCTATTGGTAACTCCAATATCTTATTTCTTATCCTAATTTTCATTGGCTAACTAGGAACCTATTGACATATTGTGAATATCTTAATCCAGATATAGTTTTCATGGGCTGACTATGAACCTACTAGCCCATGCCGGTATCATACAGTTTTCATAGGCTTACTGTAAACCTATTGGCCCCTTCCAATATCTTTGATTAAGAATTTATCATCTGTTCAGTTATATTCACTATTGGGTCAACCTAACTGGTTATTCTGCCCATTCTCCAAAATACATTTATGGGTTAATAACAATATGAATAACATTTCCAAAATCTTTATTTATGGAATGGTTTTTCTTTAAAAATGAGAATATTTTTTTTGAAACCTTAAAACATCCCTTTCAAACCCCTGGATGACCGCCTTTGAAAGCATAGAAAACCTCTTTTAAAACTCTAAGTATACACCTTTCGAAACCAATGAAACCTTTCGATGGTATCAAGTTTTTAAAACATAGGTTCGAAATAAATAAAATACCCTTACGAACACTACAAGAAAATGAGGTCTTTACCTACCAATTGTAAGTGTAGGTAAATCTGGCTTAATGGTGGATAATATGTTTTATTTAGCAATATTGAATTGGTAGACACTGGTAGGTAAAGGTTTGTGGAGAAAGAGTCTACACCTACACTTATTAATATTGGTAGGTAAAAGCATCCGTGGACCCTACTAAATAGTGAATCAAATGATGAGTCAGCAGCTGATATGTTTGGTGATGTGTCATCCTACATGGTTGCATATAGTAGAATATACATAGCATACATCAATGCCACCACTTGGCATCTTATTGTTGGTCCATGTATCAAACAATAATTTGTCCACATGTCATCATTTGATTAGTACGTATGGCATCATTTTTCTTAGGTCACGTGGCATCATTTGATTAGTCCACATGGCATTATCTGATTTGACATGTGGCATCATTATTGGTCTATGTTGCACCATGTTATTGGACCATGTGGAGTTAGTTAATTAGCCCATATGGCACTATTTTATTGGTCTATTACACAATTCATATTTTGGTCAAATTTAATGGTTATGTGCAGGTAAAAGAAAATAACAGTTATTTATAAATGTTCTATATTAGAAATAAACTAGGATAAAACATACATTTTTATTATCTACAAAGCTAATGTATCAAACAAACCAAATAATCAAATCAAAGCAGTTGTAGTCATTGTGATATTCAATCCAATGTATATGTAGTGTACATAAAATTCGCACTTATATATATACAAACAACTGATGCCTATGTATATATAATTTACAGAAAATAACCTGAAAAAATTAGATGTCTCTCCTAAACAATGGACATGAAGCATGCCTAATGAGCCAGCTATCGATACACTGCACATGAAAAACATGTTTACAATAGTAGACTCCTCGTGCTTTCTTCGATTTCAAAATCATGCAAAAAATGAATACTTTGTTAATCATCAATTAATAATTAGGCTTAACGTATCAAGAAAACATTTTGCAATAGAAGTCATTCATGAAGGCAAACTGAGCCGCATACTGACGCTGGTGCATAAGAACCATTCTCCGTCGATATCTTAATTGTTTCAATTTTATCAATTTTGTCTTAGGACATGCCTTTTGTGCCTTCTGTATCGAATATGTCGAGGAATTTGATCATTTGGGAGTCTACTGCGTTCATCTATAAAGAACATATATATAATGTAAATATCAATTCTAGTTTTGTGGAATACAATCCATAATATAACGATTTGACTGTAAGTTGCCTGACTTGTACTGTAGGTCCTATCTTCTCTCTAACGAGTCTTTCGCTCAAAAGACTAGTAAGGACATCGATCAATGGTCAATTGTAGAATGATTGTATGAATGTTAGGTCTTCAAATTGAATGTATAACTTGTTTTTAATTGATTCATTTTTGATTTCCCTGAAATAACAACAAGAAAACTTGTCTTAGGAAGATAGGTATTTCATCAAAAAAAGTGTTGTGGGAAAATGAATTGTTGTAACAGCCCGCAAATCCGTACCCCTTGAGTTAACACTATTCTACCTAAATCAACTCAAGTTGTACAGAATACGAACCATTTGGGTTAAAGAAGAAGAAGTAGTAGAAGAAAATAGAAAACAATAGCAGAATCTAACCATCGCAGCGGAATAAAATATAATAGATAATAAATAATCTTTGCTCAACATCAAATATCTTTGTTTATGTATTACATCATCAGAGTACATCAATCATAGCTCAACATCAATATCATACAATGGATACTCAACAACTCAAACAGCGGAATATATATATAAAACAAGTACGAATATACGTATCGTCATCCAGCTCGTCTCCTGAGCTCCAAAGCATCCCCTGTATCCTATAATACTCGGTCTGACCCGAGCATTACAGTTAAATAATACCCGAGTCAGTCTGGAATACCAGCGTGAGAAAAACCACACCCAATTGATTATCAAAGTTTCAAAAATCCTTTGAAAACAAAAGCATCTCGTAAGACCACGCCACAAATAAACATGTCGGGTTTTTACCTTACGATAGCTAAAACATTTTTATTAAAGTCCTCTGATATTATAATAGTGTCTATAGAAAGTAAAACAGAATCTAGCTGAAATGCTTGCATCTCACGTTTCAGCAGTAGTTGGGCACAATCAAAACCGTACGGGCGCATAGGGAAAATGGATTCCAACTAATGGTTAGGCACTGGGGTACCACCTGCCACAGTACCTGGTCTAGATCAGCGTACCGAGGAGCCACCCTAACTCCCCTGCAACACAAGACCGGAATCATCCCTTACTGGACAGTCTCGAGCAAGATCACCCCGCGGTTGGGATCGGCAACCGCCCACTAAGCCGAAATAAAAGGGACATCTAGACAGGGATGACCTCACCCTCCAGTGGGGGCTACCCGCGAAGCCTTGCTGCATATCCCCTGATTTTCAACCATTCCCATTTGATGAGGCTTGAGGCTAAGCGTTACCTTATTAGAATATATTCCTTAGAATGCCCATCGTCCACCTGACGATGTTTCGCAAGCATTCATCCATACAAGTCCGTCCCGGGTTCGAACGGAACCGAAGGCACTATTCCTACTACATCCATTTTGGAAATATCCTCAGGATTAGTAGCGACTAGCCCTTGCACTTCATTGCTCCATCTTCGAATCCAAAAATCATTTTTCACGAAAACGTACAAACTGGATCGAAGTGGTTTTCGAGAAATAAATCACGATCCCGGTCTCTTCGAAACGATCAACGTATTTGTCCAATATTGATAGTCGGTTATTTAACTATCAATTAACATGCACAAACATCCATCAAACAATAAATAATTTCCCAAATTATTTATTAACCTCAAAATATCTTCACAGGATATATTTCTATTTTCAATCCTTTGAAAACAGTTTCAAAACCATCTTTCCTTTCAGAATAAACTTTCCCAATTATTTTCTATCTCTTTTGAAATCACCAAGCACAAAACTAGATTTTAAAATAATTTAAAACACTTTACTTTGAAATATACTTTAAAACATTTACTTTAAAACTACTTCAATGATTTGTTAAAAATACATACTATATGAATTTTTGAAGATAATGTTACTAAAAAAAATATAAAACTAGATTTCACTTTTAAAAATAAAATACTAAGCCACTCTTTAAATAATTATTGCTATATTAGATTAAAATAAATATTGCTATAATAGATTAAAAAGAAATACTTACTTTAGAATTTAAATATTTAGAAATAGTAAAATAAAATTTTAAAACATACTTCTTACAACAACTTTAAACTTTTAATTTATATTTAAAAATTTACTTTGGGAACGTACTTGGTTATTCAGAGAGAAATTCCCAATCTCAATCACTTAAATCAATTTTACAAATTGATTTCCAATTTATTCCATTTGAAGTAAATTTCTTTACTTATCAGTTTATTTCGAAATTCATAAATTATGGACTTTATTATTATTTTCAGTTTGATTTTTAAATCCTTTAGCTGAAATATACAAATTTCAGGTTATTCCCAATTTCTTCTTTATTCCTCTTAAATAATTCAAATCCTAAATTTAAAATAAATGCTTTGTTCATTTAAACAATAACATTGAAGTTTAAGTTTCATTAACTTTCTGTTTATTTAAATTTTCCTTCCCATACTCAAGATTTATTTATTAAAATTTTAAAGTCACTTTATTCCCTTTCTAGTTCATTTATAAATTTATTCAACTTTTCTATAATTATTTTACTTACAATTTCACTTCTTTATTTTCATTTCCAAACTCAAATTATATATTTGGTAATTCATTATTGCCCGATTATAACAATCAAGCTATAGCATTCAATATCCACATAATTCATTACAGATATCAAATATTCAGAACAGAGTATATTAAATAATTAAATAAAGTTGAGGGGTCTAGTTGGATCCCTCCAACCTGTTTTCCCTGCATCCACAGATGTTAGCACAATATAAATATCAATCCCAACATATACCATACTATAGTACATCAATCAATTCAACCATTCAACAATTATTTAAATTTAATCATTTAAATTTAAATTTAACTGAGTGAGATTAACTCACCTTTGGGTTTTTAAATTTGCAGTCCACTTCAATACTGCCTTGGTTTCCCGATTTTTGACCTTGAATAAATATTATATAATTTTATTATCATCTAAACAATTAATCATCATTTAATAATTTAATTTAACAAATGATTTCAATTATTATGAATAGTTTAACTTCAACTAATTTCCTTTTTGAACAACCCTCTATTAACTAAAATAAACTTTAAATGAGTTAGCTAAACAAGTATATTACTTTAAGATTAAATTAGTGGATTTCAAAATGTGTTGATATATATTTATTAAATTCAAAACAAAATTATTTTACACATTACCGTATTATTATTTTCTCCGCATCTGATTATATACATACATTAGAAGTCTGCATATTTATGCTTCAATGTTATTATACCAACCCATCTAAAGCTTTAATTTAACTCTATTCAAATTTCCAACAGGATGGTATACATATTATCTATTATTATTTTTTTAAATCTGCATATATATTTACGTTAAACCGAAAACCAAAAGAAAATACCTCACTGGCCAACGCAAACAACTTTCAAATCCTTCTGGCCTCGCGACGTCACCACCTCAGCGAACATCAACCCTAATCGATGCTGCGAGCCCCTCGAGATTCCAACCTAGATCGACTTCGAACAGGAACGAATTGATTGCGGCTCCCCATCTGTAAGCCCTAGCTCCGCCCTTCGGTCGTGAGCACGAGAGTTTCATAAACCGTGCCTCGACCAACCCTAGATTGCGACACCTGACCGCGATTGTAAATCGAAGAGATTGGGAATTCGGTGGATCTCGAATTGGAACGAATCAATTTCAATTCGTTTTAGAAACGAAGTCGCCTCACGCTTCACTCGCGTCCCCCGTTCCTTCATTTTTTTATGAACTGTATTGGATTTAAAAGGAAGAAAGGGGAAGGCATTTAATTTGAACGAGGGCGGCTTCACAAAAAAAAAATTAATACGTGAATTCTTGAAGAAGGCAAATGGGAAGGAGGCGTGTAGAAGAAGATTTGACTGTAAAGAGGAAGATTTGACTTTAGATTAGATTTTTCTTTTATAAGTATATTTTATTTCGATTAATATCAATTAATTTTTAGCGCGTTTATATATCGTGCGCTAACACAACAACTCCAATCGCTACGAAAATTGAAACCCGATAATAACACAATATTACGGATCCAATGGAACTGGTTTTGTCGAATTCCGAGACTGTCCCTCGGAAGGCTATTCTTAAATTCAATTTAAACGATATAAATTTCAAAACTAAACAAAACACTTCCAAATTTAATTTCAACACCTTTACTGTAACAACCCGGCATTTGCGTCGATTAATAATCGACATTTAGACGATTACTATTGTTGCAAATTCCTATTTGAAGTTATTTAATTTGGATTAAAATTCAAATTATAATTTGTTTAAGAATTTTTACGGGCTTTAAAAATTCATTTTGGCCCGTTCCTTTTGGGTCGCAACAATCATATAACCCGATCCCCCTTTTATCCATTTTTATTTTTTTTATTTCGTTCGTAACCCTAATACCCTCGAAAGAAGATTAATGGCGGCTTCATCTCGTTGTTCGCTCGTCTTCCCTCGATTGCTCTGGCGTAGCGCGTCTCCGTGATGCTTCAATTCGTCGACAAGGTGAGCTTGCTCACATCTAGTTCTATCTCAAATTTGTAGGGTTTAAACACTATGATTTTCGTTCGTATAAAGCTGTGTGAATTCGTCAATTTCTTGATTTTGGCGGTTCGATTTAGTTGATGTTAATGATTCATGTGACTTCTTTTTTTTTACTTGAATTTCTCCGTGCCTTGTCTGGTTTTTTTGAGCATACACTTGACATTGGCTTTGCAATGGTAGTGTGTATTGGCCTCGGCCATTACGCATTTGTTTTACTGGAAGTTTTGACTTGAGTCTTCTGCATACCGAACTTTTGATTGTTGACTACGGCTTTGAAATCTTCATTTGTTTCCAGTTTGGAACAGTTGTGACCGGGCTTCACTGTATGTCCCTTGGTTCGTTTCTTTACTGCTGTACATGGCTTGTGTGTGTTTTCGGTATACTGGTCCACTTTGCTTGCATTTTGTGTTATATTGAAAGTGTTTGAGCTTATGTGACTAGGGATGTCTGATTGAACTCCGCAATGCCTGAGTTTCATACTTGATCTTGACAACCCTATTTACATGAGTTCATTATTCTTTACTGGGCACTTGATTTTGCGAAAATAATTTGTGTTTGGCATTGTTTGTTTTCATTCGAATTTGGCTATTTTTAGTGAACTTTTGACTTCAGTCACTTTTACCTGCGATCTTATTTTGATTCGCAACTTTGGCTTCTCTGTTTACTGCTTCGGGTCATTTGCGACCTGTAACTTGGCGTGTTTGTGCATTTTCATTACCATTTCATGACCTAGCCACTTGGGCTATTTTGATTTTGTACTGTTTCATTGAAGTGGATATGTATGTGTGTGTGTGTATATGCATACATGTATGTTTATATTTGCTCGGCTTTGAAATTGTCCGAACTTGCCATTATGGTCGGTTCATCTCTGTTGATTTCCAATTATACTTATTGCCTATATGTAATTATCACTTCCATACCTGTACACATTCTGGTCAGATATCACTGACTTTGAGTGGCATTGAGTGTTTTGTAGTCTTCATTGCAACCTGTGTTTGCATAATTAATATGCAGTTACACTTGAACATTTTGTAGCTGAAATTGCATTGGCTCATGTATACATGTAGTTTCACTTTGTCGATGATACTCTGATTGTTGAGGCAGTGCAATTGATAGTGTTTGTAATTGTGCCACTTTTACTATCTAGTGGAATACTTCATTCTTGTCACTGACTTGTCTTGATTTCACTTGAACCAGTGGTAGTGGTCTTGATCATTTTGATACTACTATTGCACCAGTAGTGTACCATGCTGGTTCATATTTTATTCTTTGGTTAGAGTCACTTCCTACTTAGCCGTACTGGTCTTGCAACACATTTATATACACTGTTGCTTTATGCTGCATTTGTAGTTGATTGAGTCCATGAGGTTACTAGGACCATTGAGGCAGCGGCATTGATGTTTGAATCTTCGGTTGCTTGTGGGATCACTGAACTGTGGTATCACTCTTTCACATATTTATGTGCTGTTGTCATGTGCATTATCTTTGTCTTTGTACCTGGTTGAAATTGTAGTTTCATTGTGACCTTTGCTTTGTATTTGCTTCTGTACAGTGAGTTGAACCTGATTTTGGGTTTGACCTTGTGTTCGGTGGTGAAATTTCATTTTGTACATATCACCGTGGTGGCAAGGCAGTGCACGCAAGCGTGAACTGCAGCCACACGGTATTCGGTTAGGTACATCATCACTGTAGTGGCAAGGCAGTGCACGCAAGCGTGAACTGCAGCCACACGGTATGGCGAGTATGATATTTTATTTTGTTTTGATTGTTTGATCTTTTGCATATTCCTTATGCAGTAGTGGCGAGGCAGTGCACGCGTGCGTGTACTGCAGCCCTACTTGAATTAATATTTTAATTGATATTTCAATGGTTTGAACTGTTTGATCATTTCAATTCAATATTCTGAATTGCATTCTGATTTGGTTTAATTACTGTCGTCTATTCAGTAATTAATTATTATTGCTTCTGTGCATTAATAACTGAGTTTGAATTAGACTGACCCGAGTATTATTTTCTTTTGAATTTAATACTCGGGTCAGACCGAGTATTTCAGGTTGTAGATATTCTGCTTTGGGTTGCTGCTAGAGCTATGAAGTTCTTTCATATCTTTAGGAGTAGTCGTCATTTGTAGTAGCCTGTATTATTGTATAGGAAGATATGTATTCATGTATATTATATGCGTTAATGTACTTGTATATGTAACTTCCTGAATCGACTGTTGTAGTTGTATCACATGTACCGTGTCAAATGTATTGTAACTGACATCAGTTATTATATATGTATATGAGATTTTCTGTTTCATCTGTGTTCCGCATTTTTATTCTCTGTGTTATTATTTTATATTTTGTCCTAGACTATTATAGCCACCGTGTAGTAGCTTTGAGTTTGCATCGGCATGTCGGATTTCCTCCTGAAATGAAATGCATGTTTTTACTATCTGACATATCGGTGCTCGCACAAAGCAATTACACGGATGGTCGCTCCTCAACAGCCTTATTCTCCGTGCTAGTTGACAGCACTACACCGTAGTGTTCTTGGCTAGCGTGGGTATAGAGGTGGGGCGTCACAGCTTGGTATCAGAGCCAAGGGTTTAGAACAAATATAAAACATAACTTAGATAGTACATGTGTTACAACTATTTGTCGATGTTTTATTTCACATCTTTGTCTTAAGATCATCTTTGATTGTTAGGAATGAATTCCTAACGCTTATTCGTGAGCATTGCTGCTATTCTCTATCGCACTTGCTCACTTGAGTTTACACTTCTAAGTATCAGTGTATATATGCTCTACCAAGTGCATATTGCTGCAACTAGTACCCACTTCGATTTGAACTCGCATTGTTTATTCGAACTGCTATATATATGCATTCTTATCTCTGATTCGTGTACTTAATGCAGTTTCCATACAATTGGGTTTTGGGTATCAATCTTTGAGACAAATTGCATTCCAATTGTCGACTCTGTCTGTTTATCCATGGTTTGTTGGTTTTCATGTGCCTCTCTCTGATAGTTTTAAAATTTCTTTGGTATAAAAGAAATTGTCTTGGTCTTTGCCTTGTCGATATCGACGTTGATTTGACTTTTACTTTTGCTAAAGTCATTCAAGCATTTATACTCGTTCTGCTTTGTTTTTCCAATTGTTGATCGGTTCTTCTTTTCCGGTTAGTTGTTATCACCTTTGTCGATTTTGATAACTTCTATTTCAGGAATTTTGGGTATTCCTACTTTGATGGATTTGGAATCAATTTCTTTGGATTCTATTCACGTCTTCGTATGTGAATTCTTGTGATTGATTGTTTCTACAATCATTTTTGTGATTTGTCACTTTAAAAATATAAAGGTTTCAATACTAGTAGTAAATATCAAAAACTCTTTTATCAAAATGTTTTCAACTCTATTTTCAATACCAAACTCGTTTTTGAAACTGTTTTCCAATCTATTAGTATATACAAATCTTTATTTCACTCGTATGAGAAATCTAATTAAACGGCTTAGTAAAACAAGTGGTATGAAACGCTTGCGTTTACTTCGTCGGTTAATTGTTGGACTTGTTCGATTGAACCTCTAGTGACAAATTTTATTAGTGAAGATTTACAGTTTGTTCGTAAATATTTAAGTTAAGTAAGTGGTTATGGGACATGATGCTAAACTTTTACATTTACTGACTTAGTGTAATTGACACTTCTCGTTGATCATGACGATCATTTTTACGGTTAGACTAGGCCTCATCGGTGTGATTTCATCTCACACATATCTCTTGGGCTTTGAGGATTGTCTAGACACCACTTGTGTGATTTCATTCACACATACTTTTCTTTTGATTGTGAGGTTAGACTAGACACCACTTGTGTGATTCCACTCACACATACCTCTTTTGATTTTTTGGTTAGTCTGGACCTCAATCTGTGTGATTTCGACTCACACATGTGGGGTAGCGCCCCACGGTCTTCGGGCCATTCGTGTGTCAAAATTAATGGCTTGCAACCATGAGATAGCGTCTCGTTATGCGTTGCACGTGTTGATGATTTTTCATGCTCGCGGGTAGGTGAGATTCCGTGCTCCCGTTCTCGCTTTGCGTTGCACGTGTTGATGATTTTTCATGCTCGCGTGTAGGTGAGATTCCGTGCTCCCGTTCTCGCTTTGCGTTGCCCGTGTTGGTGATTTTCATGCTCACGTGTAGGTGAGATTCCGTGCTCCCGTTCTCGCTTTGCGTTGCACGTGTTGATGATTTTTCATGCTCGCGGGTAGGTGAGATTCCGTGCTCCCGTTCTCGCTTTGCGTTGCACGTGTTGATTTTTCATGCTCGCGTGTAGGTGAGATTCCGTGCTCCCGTTCTCGCTTTGCGTTGCCCGTGTTGGTGATTTTCATGCTCACGTGTAGGTGAAATTCTGTGCTCCCGTTCTCGCTTTGCATTGCACGTGTTGGTGAGTTTTCATGCTCGCATGTAGGTGAGTTTTCGTGCTCCCGTTCTCGTTATGCGTTACATGTGTTGATGAATTTTCATGCTCGCGTGTTGGTGAGTTTCCATACTCTCCTTTGAGTTTTCATACTCTGTTCGAGTTTTCATACTCCGTTCGAGTTTTCATACTCCGTTTGAGTTTTCATACTCGTGTTCGAGTTTTCATACTCCGTTTGAGTTTTCATACTCTGTTTGAGTTTTCATACTCCGTTTGAGTTTTCATACTCTGTTCGAGTTTTCATACTCCGTTTGAGTTTTCATACTCCGTTTGAGTTTCCATACTCTCCTTCGAGTTTTCAAACTCCGTTCGAGTTTTCATACTCCGTTTGAGTTTTCATACTCTGTTCGAGTTCTCATACTCCGTTTGAGTTTTCATACTCTGTTCGAGTTTTCATACTCTGTTTGAGTTTTCATACTCCGTTTGAGTTTTCATACTCTGTTCGAGTTTTCATACTCCGTTTGAGTTTTCATACTCCGTTTGAGTTTCCATACTCTCCTTCGAGTTTTCATACTCCGTTCGAGTTTTCATACTCCGTTTGAGTTTTCATACTCTGTTCGAGTTCTCATACTCCGTTTGAGTTTTCATACTCTGTTCGAGTTTTCATACTCCGTTTGATTTTTCATACTCTGTTCGAGTTTTCATACTCCGTTTGAGTTTTCATACTCTGTTCGAGTTTTCATACTCCGTTTGAGTTTTCATACTCCGTTTGAGTTTTCATACTCCGTTCGAGTTTTCATACTCCGTTCGAGTTTTCATACTCTCCTTCGAGTTTTCATACTCCGTTCGAGTTTTCATACTCGCGTTCGAGTTCTCATACTCTTAGCTTGTGTTTTCTGGATTTCTTGTGAGGATTTCTAGAATTTGTGCTTCACCAATTTTCGTGATTTCTATTGATAAGTTTTATCAATTCTTGTGCATTGGTGAATTCGTGTGTTATTGACTTGTTATGAATACAAGTTTAGGGTATGATACCCCTTTCTATCTTTGAGAAGATTCTTGTGACTCTTTGGATGAATGAAAATCCACTTATCGAAGTTGCTTCTGATGTCGTTGTTTTAATCACATATTTTAAAAATTGTTTCAAAATACAAATCAAAATTGTTTTCAAAATTTTTACGATTTGCGCTTTCAAAAGAATGAGGAAGCGAATTAAATGTTTCAGTAAAATCAAGGACTATGACCCCTTTCTTTTGCTGATTCGCTTAATTCCGGACTTGTTCGTTTGAGAATGTAAATTGTAATTTTCTAAATAAAATGGTTTTCAAAATTTTTACGATTTGCGCTTTCAAAAGAATGAGGAAGCGAATTAAACGTTTCAGTAAAATCGAGGACTATGACCCCTTTCTTTTACTGATTCGCTTAATTCCGGACTTGTCCGTTTGAGAACGTAAAATGTTATTTATTTAAAATACACAATTTAACACTTTCAAGGAAACGATGAAGTGAATTAAACGATTTAGTAAAACTCGTGGTTATGAGTCATGTGCGTTTGCTATTTCGGTTAATTTCGGACTCGTTAATTGAAAAATTTGTAATTTGAAATTTGATTACCGTTGTGGTAATTTCTGATTATCGTTTTGATAATTGGATGATTATGATTTCTGATTTATCGTTTTGATAATCAGATATTTATTGTTTCTAATTATCTATTGATAATTAGATATTTGAGATTTAATTGTCGTTTGTGATAATTAAATATTTGTGATTTGAGATCTCTGAATTATCTATTGATAATTAGATTTTGTTGATAATTTGTGAATTTCCTTTATGAAATTAAAAGATTTCTTTGGCGTTTATATTGTACTACGCCAGTGTACCGGCTCAATTTTCTGCTATTCATGACGTTTTCCACGTCTTCCAATTACGGAAATGCCTTTGGGATTCCCGATCTTTATTCTTGAGCCCGATATTATTGAAGAAATTGAAGTTTCACTAGATTTGACTTTGAGCAAACACGTTCTGGCTTGCTCCTTCATGCTCTTTATGGTGAACTTCATATTTCGAATTTCTTCATCTTGTGATGATATGCTCTTTTGGTTGTTACCTTTTATCCGTTTGTTCCTTATGATTGCGAGGACGCAATTTCTTTAAGGAGGGGAGTCTGTAACAACCCGGCATTTGCGTCGATTAATAATCGACATTTAGACGATTACTATTGTTGCAAATTCCTATTTGAAGTTATTTAATTTGGATTAAAATTCAAATTATAATTTGTTTAAGAATTTTTACGGGCTTTAAAAATTCATTTTGGCCCGTTCCTTTTGGGTCGCAACAATCATATAACCCGATCCCCCTTTTATCCATTTTTATTTTTTTTATTTCGTTCGTAACCCTAATACCCTCGAAAGAAGATTAATGGCGGCTTCATCTCGTTGTTCGCTCGTCTTCCCTCGATTGCTCTGGCGTAGCGCGTCTCCGTGATGCTTCAATTCGTCGACAAGGTGAGCTTGCTCACATCTAGTTCTATCTCAAATTTGTAGGGTTTAAACACTATGATTTTCGTTCGTATAAAGCTGTGTGAATTCGTCAATTTCTTGATTTTGGCGGTTCGATTTAGTTGATGTTAATGATTCATGTGACTTCTTTTTTTTTACTTGAATTTCTCCGTGCCTTGTCTGGTTTTTTTGAGCATACACTTGACATTGGCTTTGCAATGGTAGTGTGTATTGGCCTCGGCCATTACGCATTTGTTTTACTGGAAGTTTTGACTTGAGTCTTCTGCATACCGAACTTTTGATTGTTGACTACGGCTTTGAAATCTTCATTTGTTTCCAGTTTGGAACAGTTGTGACCGGGCTTCACTGTATGTCCCTTGGTTCGTTTCTTTACTGCTGTACATGGCTTGTGTGTGTTTTCGGTATACTGGTCCACTTTGCTTGCATTTTGTGTTATATTGAAAGTGTTTGAGCTTATGTGACTAGGGATGTCTGATTGAACTCCGCAATGCCTGAGTTTCATACTTGATCTTCACAACCCTATTTACATGAGTTCATTATTCTTTACTGGGCACTTGATTTTGCGAAAATAATTTGTGTTTGGCGTTGTTTGTTTTCATTTGAATTTGGCTATTTTTAGTGAACTTTTGACTTCAGTCACTTTTACCTGCGATCTTATTTTGATTCGCAACTTTGGCTTCTCTGTTTACTGCTTCGGGTCATTTGCGACCTGTAACTTGGCGTGTTTGTGCATTTTCATTGCCATTTCATGACCTAGCCACTTGGGCTATTTTGATTTTGTACTGTTTCATTGAAGTGGATATGTATGTGTGTGTGTGTATATGCATACATGTATGTTTATATTTTCTCGGCTTTGAAATTGTCCGAACTTGCCATTATGGTCGGTTCATCTCTGTTGATTTCCAATTATACTTATTGCCTACATGTAATTATCACTTCCATACCTGTACACATTCTGGTCAGATATCACTGACTTTGAGTGGCATTGAGTGTTTTGTAGTCTTCATTGCAACCTGTGTTTGCATAATTAATATGCAGTTACACTTGAACATTTTGTAGCTGAAATTGCATTGGCTCATGTATACATGTAGTTTCACTTTGTCGATGATACTCTAATTGTTGAGGCAGTGCAATTGATAGTGTTTGTAATTGTGCCACTTTTACTATCTAGTGGAATACTTCATTCTTGTCACTGACTTGTCTTGATTTCACTTGAACCAGTGGCAGTGGTCTTGATCATTTTGATACTACTATTGCACCAGTAGTGTACCATGCTGGTTCATATTTTATTCTTTGGTTAGAGTCACTTCCTACTTAGCCGTACTGGTCTTGCAACACATTTATATACACTGTTGCTTTATGCTGCATTTGTAGTTGATTGAGTCCATGAGGTTACTAGGACCATTGAGGCAGCGGCATTGATGTTTGAATCTTCGGTTGCTTGTGGGATCACTGAACTGTGGTATCACTCTTTCACATATTTATGTGCTGTTGTCATGTGCATTATCTTTGTCTTTGTACCTGGTTGAAATTGTAGTTTCATTGTGACCTTTGCTTTGTATTTGCTTCTGTACAGTGAGTTGAACCTGATTTTGGGTTTGACCTTGTGTTCGGTGGTGAAATTTCATTTTGTACATATCACCGTGGTGGCAAGGCAGTGCACGCAAGCGTGAACTGCAGCCACACGGTATTCGGTTAGGTACATCATCACTGTAGTGGCAAGGCAGTGCACGCAAGCGTGAACTGCAGCCACACGGTATGGCGAGTATGATATTTTATTTTGTTTTGATTGTTTGATCTTTTGCATATTCCTTATGCAGTAGTGGCGAGGCAGTGCACGCGTGCGTGTACTGCAGCCCTACTTGAATTAATATTTTAATTGATATTTCAATGGTTTGAACTGTTTGATCATTTCAATTCAATATTCTGAATTGCATTCTGATTTGGTTTAATTACTGTCGTCTATTCGGTAATTAATTATTATTGCTTCTGTGCATTAATAACTGAGTTTGAATTAGACTGACCCGAGTATTATTTTCTTTTGAATTTAATACTCGGGTCAGACCGAGTATTTCAGGTTGTAGATATTCTGCTTTGGGTTGCTGCTAGAGCTATGAAGTTCTTTCATATCTTTTGGAGTAGTCGTCATTTGTAGTAGCCTGTATTATTGTATAGGAAGATATGTATTCATGTATATTATATGCGTTAATGTACTTGTATATGTAACTTCCTGAATCGACTGTTGTAGTTGTATCACATGTACCGTGTCAAATGTATTGTAACTGACATCAGTTATTATATATGTATATGAGATTTTCTGTTTCATCCGTGTTCCGCATTTTTATTCTCTGTGTTATTATTTTATATTTTGTCCTAGACTATTATAGCCACCGTGTAGTAGCTTTGAGTTTGCATCGGCATGTCGGATTTCCTCCTGAAATGAAATGCATGTTTTTACTATCTGACATATCGGTGCTCGCACAAAGCAATTACACGGATGGTCGCTCCTCAACAGCCTTATTCTCCGTGCTAGTTGACAGCACTACACCGTAGTGTTCTTGGCTAGCGTGGGTATAGAGGTGGGGCGTCACATTTACTATCTTCAGTGTTATCAATATAAATTTTACAAGCCTTCGAATTATTTTTAATAGGCCTAAAATTCCAGATTCAACATTTTATTCAACTTCAAATTTAATTATCAAATAAATTGTGATATTCGTAATTCAAGTTAAAATTATTCTATTGAATATTTAAAATTAATTAAATATTCCGATTTTAAATTTGTTTATTCTATGCAATTAAAAAAAATTACTATTTCCAACTGTAACAGCCCGCAAATCCGTACCTTACTTAGCATTTTTAAGCAAGCAGCTTATTATTTTTAGCAAACAGCACAACCAAAACCAGCCACACGGCTTCCAGGTATCTGTACTTACTCAATTTAAACATGTAAGTGCCGAATAAATGAAGTTTAACAGCATATCACTTATTTGCAATAGTTAAAACATATGAATTCTAAAAGAAATGCACATCAAACATTTTCCGTAAGCAAATTTATACAATTTTCATACCAATTCAACTATTTCAATTAATTTACAAACCATTTTCATTCAATTTGAATGGTTTTCAATCTATTTGCATACTACTTCATCAATTTGAATGGTTTAAAACTCAATCGCTTACATTTAATTTATTCTTAAGCAAACCGAGCTCATATTTAATTCAATTGCTCTCCAAAATCACTTCATTTTACTTTTATCACCTCGTAGAATTTTAATCACTTCCATTTACATCAAATGACAATTTATTCTATGCAATTTGACGAGATCTATGTGAATAAATAATTCTTATGTTTTATAACCAATTTAAATGGATTTCAACTCAATTCATACTTAATTCTATTCCATTAGTAAATTTATTCACAATCCATATATTCTCATTTTCATTGCATTTCAATTTAATTAACCAAACTTGTTCATTCAAAACCATTAACAACTTAGGTTTCATCTCCATTACCAATTAAATTTCCTTTAAATTTTATTTACAATCCATTTATTCACATTTCATTCCAAATTTGTTTATTCCAAACTATTTTATTTAGCTCGAAGACAATCCAAGCTATTTCATTCACTAACCATTTCAATTTCATTCATGATCTATTCATTTGCATTTCATTTAAAACCATTCTATTTATTTATTCAATAAAATTAGTTTATCCACTCATTTTATATGAATTTTCATTACTTAAATATTATTTTCAACCCACCAAGTTCTTTTTTTCTAATCCAATATCATTAAACTTGGTTTAGGTTGAATTAAATTCAACTCTCTTCGATTTATTCAGCTTAAGTCAATTTACTTCAATTTATTCAATTTTATACTTAAGCTCATTTCAATTTGCAAATAAAATTCTCTTTTCAATTTAACTTGATTCTATTTTAATCCAATCCATTTCATATATTTTAACTTTTTAGATTCAGCTTATTCAATTTATTACAAGACCTTTTCCAATTTATTTCCACTTATTTGGATTTTATTTGCAATTTAGCTATTTCAATCCAATTTCATTTTTTATTTGATACATTTCAATTATATTTAATTTGTTAACACTTCACGTTAAATTTTAATCTATAACTCAAGTTCTTAATTCACTATCCATTTTCAATTTACCACCAAATTTCATGAGCTCACAATTCAATTTCATTTACTTCACTAACAATCCAGGTTGAATTTTGATTTATAACTTGAGTTTTATTTTCCAATTTCATCATAAACTCACAATTCAGCTTTATTTAACTATAATAGGTTCCATTTACACATTTCATTAACTAATTTATTAACAAATTAGTTCTTCCCTATTTATAGTTCAATACTTCATTTTTAATTCCAAATACCACTTCATTTTATTTTCTTAGTTCAATTTTATTTAATAATTCAAGTTTGGATTTTCTTTTTCTTTTTCAATTCATCCAACAATATTTATTTTGGATTTTATATTCCATTTCAATTTTATAAGTCACAACTTATTATTTACACAATTCCATTCATTCTAGACTTGAATATATTCATCTTTTATTTTTAACTCAAGCCTTATGCTTATTTATAACCCAAGCATATTCCATTCCTATGGATTTTTTAATTCTCTTGTAAGTTATTCTGATTTATTTATTTCAATTCAAACCATATCCAACTTATTTCCATTTATTCGGGTAAGAATCTAATTCCATTTGATAACTCAATTGAATTTTTATTCAAATTCAATTTTATTTTAACTCAGGATTATTTAACTCAATTCGATTTCAATTTAATTTAAATACAGCTGGATATTATTTTCAGCCTACCCAGTTAATGTCAATCCAGTCAATTTTTTTTTATTTCCCATCCAAGTTAATTTCATTTTTAACTTTTCTCTTTAAATTTAAGCTCCATTATTCAAAGCTTATATTTCCTTAATGATTTAAAATCATCTCAATTTATAAGCTTACAACTATCTCATCAAGATTTTTAAATACCCGACTTTGGTTCCAAATCATTTTGAAATCTCCAACATCTCAAAATCCCACTTCTCAAAAAATTTAAACCAATCCTGGTTTTATTTCCAACAAATTTCCTCTGAAATTTTCAAAACAACTAGCTTTTCTGAACAAATTTATTTTTGGCAGCAATCTGTCACTCAGAAATTCGAAAATGAATACCGATGATGCGGCCGTCATCATCAGAATTATTTTCCAATAATCTAAGTGATTTCAATGCTGTATCACTTCCAAAATTCATTCAAAACAAATTCTTTTCAGAAATACCCCCAAGATAATAATGCTAACTTTTATCTTCAAAACACTTCCAAATTTCCGGGATTTTAAATTCCCAAATCTTGCTTAAATCACTTTTAACTATAATTCATTTGCACATGCTCATACAAATTATCATTTGATTATATTTCAGTTTATAATTTACCTTTATAATTCATATTTATAAATTTCATTTCATAATTGAATTTATCTCCTTAATCTTTGGTTGTATTTACAATTTCTAGTTAAATTTCCACACAAAATGATAATAATTTAAATATCATCATTCCTAACATCCAAGCAACCATATATTAGCTAAATAGTTTACAAAAACCCATTTTTATATCATTCAACCATATTTAAAACAATACCGTGTCGAAAGTTCTATTCAAGTGTTTAGAAACCCTTTCGATACAGTTGTCCAGAATGTGCCGACGAAGGTTCATATGCCACTCAATAAACCAATCAATACAATATTAAAATAATTTATATTCACTAACAAACACGCACTCATATCTATTAATACTCTCAAACTCATTCTAGAGTACTACGGACTCTATTTTAAATGAGTAATTCCCACCAGAGCCAAGGTTATCACCAACCTAAGCTCTGATACCAACTGTAACAGCCCGCAAATCCGTACCCCCTGAGTTAACACTATTCTACCTAAATCAACTCAAGTTATACAAAAATACGAACCATTTGGGTTAAAGAAGAAGAGGTAGTAGAAGAAAATAGAAAACAATAGCAGAATCTAACCATCGCAGCGGAAAAAAATATAATAGATAATAAATAATCTTTACTCAACATCAAATATCTTTATTTATATATTACATCATCAGAGTACATCAATCATAGCTCAACATCAATATCATACAATGGATACTCAATAACTCAAACAGCGGAATATATATATAAAACAAGTACGAATATACGTATCGTCATCCAGCTCGTCTCCTGAGCTCCAAAGCATCCCCTGTATCCTATAATACTCGGTCTGACCCGAGCATTACAGTTAAACAATACTCGAGTCAGTCTGGAATACCAGCGTGAGAAAAACCACACCTAATTGATTATTAAAGTTTCAAAAATCCTTTGAAAACAAAAGCATCTCGTAAGACCACGCCACAAATAAACATGTCGGGTTTTTACCTTACGATAGCTAAAACATTTTTATTAAAGTCCTCTGATATTATAATAGTGTCTATAGAAAGTAAAACAGAATCTAGCTGAAATGCTTGCATCTCACGTTCCAGCAGTAGTTGGGCACAATCAAAACCGTACGGGCGCGTAGGGAAAATGGATTCCAACTAATGGCTAGGCACTGGGGTACCACCTATCACAGTACCTGGTCTAGATCAGCGTACCGAGGAGCCACCCTAACTCCCCTGCAACACAAGACCTGAACCATCCCTTTCTGGACAGTCTCGAGCAAGATCACCCCGCGGTTGGGATCAACAACCGTCCACTAAGCCGAAATAAAAGGGACATCTAGACAAGGATGACCTCACCCTCCAGTGGGGGCTACCCACGAAGCCTTGCTGCATATCCCCTGATTTTCAGCCATTCTCATTTGATGAGGCTTGAGGCTAAGCGTTACCTTATTAGAATATATTCCTTAGAATTCCCATCGTCCACCTGACGATGTTTCGCAAGCATTCATCCATACAAGTCCGTCCCGGGTTCGAACGGAACCGAAGGCACTATTGCTACTACATCCATTTTGGAAATATCCTCAGGATTAGTAGCTACTAGCCATTGCACTTCATTGCTCCATCTTCGAATCCAAAAATTGTTATTCACGAAAACGTACAAATCGGATCGAAGTGGTTTTCGAGAAATAAATCTCGATCCCGGTCTCTTCGAAATGATCAACGTATTTGTCCAATATTGATAGTCGGTTATTTAACTATCAATTAACATTCACAAACATCCATCAAACAATAAATAATTTCCCAAATTATTTATTAACCTCAAAATATCTTCACAGGATATATTTCTATTTTCAATCCTTTGAAAACAGTTTCAAAACCGTCTTTCCTTTCAGAATAAACTTTCCCAATTATTTTCTATCTCTTTTGAAATCACCAAGCACAAAACTAGATTTTAAAATAATTTAAAACACTTTACTTTGAAATATACTTTAAAACATTTACTTTAAAACTACTTCAATGATTTGTTAAAAATACATACTATATGAATTTTTGAAGATAATGTTACTAAAAAAAATATAAAACTAGATTTCACTTTTAAAAATAAAATACTAAGCCACTCTTTAAATAATTATTGCTATATTAGATTAAAATAAATATTGCTATAATAGATTAAAAAGAAATACTTACTTTAGAATTTAAATATTTAGAAATAGTAAAATAATAATTTAAAACGTACTTCTTACAACAACTTTAAACTTTTAATTTATATTTAAAAATTTACTTTGGGAACGTACTTGGTTATTCAGAGAGAAATTCCCAATCTCAATCACTTAAATCAATTTTACAAATTGATTTCCAATTTATTCCATTTGAAGTAAATTTTTTTACTTATCAGTTTATTTCGAAATTCATAAATTATGGACTTTATTATTATTTTCAGTTTGATTTTTAAATCCTTTAGCTGAAATATACAAATTTCAGGTTATTCCCAATTTCTTCTTTATTCCACTTAAATAATTCAAATCCTAAATTTAAAATAAATGCTTTGTTCTTTTAAACAATAACATTGAAGTTTAAGTTTCATTAACTTTCTGTTTATTTAAATTTTCCTTCCCATACTCAAGATTTATTTATTAAAATTTTAAAGTCACTTTATTCCCTTTCGAGTTCATTTATAAATTTATTCAACTTTTCTATAATTATTTTACTTACAATTTCACTTCTTTATTTTCATTTCCAAACTCAAATTATATATTTAGTAATTCATTATTGCCCGATTATAACAATCAAGCTATAGCATTCAATATCCACATAATTCATTACAGGATATCAAATATTCAGAACAGAGAATATTAAATAATTAAATAAAGTTGAGGGGTCCAGTTGGATCCCTCCAACCTGTTTTCTCTGCATCCATAGATGTTAGCACAATATAAATATCAATCCCAACATATACCATACTATAGTACATCAATCAATTCAACCATTCAACAATTATTTAAATTTAATCATTTAAATTTAAATTTAACTGAGTGAGATTAACTCACCTTTGGGTTTAAATTTGCAGTCCACTTCCATACTGCCTTGGTTTCCCGATTTTTGACCTTGAATAAATATTATGTAATTTTATTATCATCTAAACAATTAATCATCATTTAATAATTTAATTTAACAAATGATTTAAATTATTATGAATAGTTTAACTTCAACTAATTTCCTTTTTGAACAACCCTCTATTAACTAAAATAAACTTTAAATGAGTTAGCTAAACAAGTATATTACTTTAAGGTTAAATTAGTGAATTTCAAAATGTGTTGATATATATTTATTAAATTCAAAACAAAATTATTTTACACATTACCGTATTATTATTTTCTCCGCATCTGATTATATACATACATTAGAAGTCTGCATATTTATGCTTCAATGTTATTATACCAACCCATCTAAAGCTTTAATTTAACTCTATTCAAATTCCCAACAGGATGGTACACATATTATCTATTATATATATATATATATATATATATATATATATATATATATATATATATATATATATATATATATATATATATATATAAATATGCATATATATTTACGTTAAACCGAAAACCAAAAGCAAATACCTCACTGGCCAACGCGAACAACATTCAAATCCTTCTGGCCTCGCGACGTCACCACCTCAGCGAACATCAACCCTAATCGATGCTGCGAGCCCCTCGAGATTCCAACCTAGATCGACTTCGAACAGGAACGAATTGATTGCGGCTCCCCATCTATAAGCCCTAGCTCCACCCTTCGGTCGTGAGCACGAGAGTTTCATAAACTGTGCCTTGACCAACCCTAGATTGCGACACCTGACCGCGATTGTAAATCGAAGAGATTGGGTATTCGGTGGATCTCGAATTGGAACGAATCAATTTTGATTCGTTTTAGAAACGAAGTCGCCTCACGCTTCGCTCGCGTCCCCCGTTCCTTTTTTTTTATGAACTGTGTTGGATTTAAAAGGAAGAAAGGGGAAGGTATTTAATTTAAACGAGGACGGCTTCACAAAAAATAAATTGATACGTGAATTCTCGAAGAAGGCAAAAGGGAAGGAGGCGTGTAGAAGAAGATTTGACTGTAAAGAGGAAAATTTGACTTTAGATTAGATTTTTCTTTTATAAGTATATTTTATTTCGATTAATATCAATTAATTTTCAGCGCGTTTATATATCGTGCGCTAACACAACAACTCCAATCGCTACGAAAATTGAAACCCGATAATAACACAATATTACGGATCCAATGGAACTGGTTTCGTCGAATTCCGAGACTGTCCCTCGGAAGGCTATTTTTAAATTCAATTTAAACGATATAAATTTCCAAACTAAACAAGACACTTCCAAATTTAATTTCAACACCTTTACTATCTTCAGTGTTATCAATATAAATTTTACAAGCCTTCGAATTATTTTTAGTAGGCTTAAAATTCCAGATTCAACATTTTATTCAACTTCAAATTTAATTATCAAATAAATTGTGATATTCGTAATTCAAGTTAAAATTATTCTATTGAATATTTAAAATTAATTAAATATTCCGATTTTAAATGCTTGAAAATTCTGGGTCGTCACAATTGTATTTCAAGTGGAGAAGTTATAAATTTATGCAGTGATTTTGTTTGTAAACGATCATTCTTATATGTTTATACTAAGCTCTGGCCAAAATTGAAGATGACAAATTCTATTTCAACCCGAGTATTTACTTGATAGCCCCTCAAAAATTAAAAAACCTATAAACCCAGAAAATAACTTAGTAGCCCCCTACCATTTCCAGAACTACCCTTTTCATCACCAAAAAAACAAAATGGACTACCATGCAAGGTGACCCCATGGTTCATGTCAATACTACGTAGGTTTTCTACGTGGATGTATAAAAATTTATGCACTTATTTGCACGATTAAGCCAGAAACCTAGCTTAACCCCTGCTTGAATTATCACCAATCTCCGTAATCGACAGTCTACGATTTTATTTGCAAAAAATCAAAAACTTTTCAATTTTATTTAATTGCCTACTGTGATTGCATTAACAATTCATTCTTCTATTCAAAATCCATCAGCTAGTTTCTTCACTGATTTAGAAACTAGGGTTTTGAAGAAGCGGTAGTTTAGACAGTAAGAAACTAGTGTAAGAAAATAATGGAATTGAGAAGAAAGAAAGTACGCAGCTTTCTTAGGGTATTTTAGTCTTTAAAATTTTATTTATTTTGGAGGGGCTACTAAGTAATTATCTGTGTTGAACTAGAATGTGACGTTAAAGATTCCTTTTACTATTATCCTAGGACCATGTAGCAAAGATTTTGCTATGGATAAAACATTTTTGATAATAAATTTGTTTGAGTAGCATTTTTTTTACTTATTTATAAATAACCTAGCTTTATGTGATATTATATGATATATGTGAATTTGCTTTGTTTTTGGACAAACTTAAAGTTATGTTTGAAAAAACTAATAGAGAAAAAGAGTAGAATTTTTTATTTTTAGAACATGATTTCGCCAGAGATAGATTAGTAAACAAAAAGTGAATGAGTGACTGGAATGAATTATGTACGTTGCTTCATGATTATTGAAGCAAATACAAAAATATAGTTGTAAGTAGCTTATAATTTAAGGATACAATATACAATTTCTATATAGCACACACACTTCTAATATTTCTAACCTATACATGTTTAGTTGATTCTTAAAGAATATCTTACTATAATTTCAAATGTATCAAAATTTAGAATATGGTAAGAAAAGTAAATGAAAGTGAAATTAGTAAAATTCGTTGATTAGTAATGAAAGGCTACAAAACTTAAAAGGTGCAAATAAAAAATTTAAAACTGAAAGGAAACATTAATAGAATAATAGGATACATAGGTTTGGAAAAAACAACAAATTAAGCGGTAAGAAAATAACCTGAGAGTAGGTTCTCAAGATTAAGTTATAGACATGTAGTCACCTCTTGAAGACATGCACTACTCTTAATTTCAAGAACTACGTAAAACGTTAGAAGTGTAACAAAGAATTAGTTGCTAATAAATTGGAAAGATAAACACATAAAGCAAAGTGATATAATATAAATGAATTTCCTTTTTTGATGCACTACCTTTATTTTTGAAAGAGAGGTTATTTTTTTATAGACATCATCTTTATAGATTATTCAAGCCTCACATAACATATAATTATCACATAAATAATGATATTTGCAATACAATCTTGAGAAATATAAAGAAACCATTGATTGGTAACTACCTTAAGGGAGATCGATATTAATACGGAAACAGAATTATTAGCAGGAATATCATAAAATACCTCTATATCCTTGAGTATTCTTACTATTACATTCTTAATATTGTTTTAAAGAACAAAATAAATAAAGAAGTGACGCTAGACTGGGATGGAAGCAAGCTTGAATGAAAAAAAATCATACCGAGGATAAACAGTAAGAGTAAATGTCCATAACATTAACATAATAAAGGAAACAAATTTTTAAGCCTAAAAATGAAACACGTAATTGAAACATGGTGGAAAATATATGTAACATAACAAACTCTAATTCATTCAAATCTTTTCTTAAAAACCGACTTTCACATGGAAGTGGACAACATTTAGAATAATTTCAAACGAATAATGAAAAATATGATTCCAATGTACAAAAGCAATTTTAGCTGCAATGGAATGAGACAACCAAAAAAGGAAATATTTCTAGCCAAAAGGTAAACCTCAAAGAAATAATTATCTATTTAATTTGATATAGTTAAATTAGATTCTAATATTGAATACTATATTTGAAACCAAAAATAAATCAAAATCAGGCGAAGGTTGGTCGAAGTGATTGAAAATTTAAAAATAAACTCCATGCATTACCAAATGATGGGCTAGCAAATCTTATAGCTTGAGGAAAATTAGTTTTTAATGCTAAATAGAAGGAAATGTCAATATTATTGCAAGATATGGAGGTTTCTTGTGAGAAATAGTAAGGAATTAATAGCTAATAAATTGAATGGTTTCATTTGAATTTAGTAAGGAATTAATGAATAACAAAAATAGCACCATAAAATAAATCAGCCTTCCTTTTTGAGGCAACGATGATAAAAAAAAGAGAGGTTGCATTTATTTTAAAAATGTCATCTTTCAGGTAATTCAAACCCTACATAACTTAAAATTGGATAGACAATCAAATTGTTAATTGTTTTTGTAACGATGCGGATTTTGCCCGCTCGAAAATCGACATCCATACTTCATATCGTATTCGAATGCCATAGATTCGACCGTTCAAATCCGATTCGCCGGAGCTTATAACAACATTAAGTAAATAACACAGCGGAATAAAAGAATAATACATTGATATGCAGCTTTGATACAATATCTGATACAACAGATGATCCAATAGATATCAATATACATCAGAGATATGATACAATAAAATAGCAGCGGAACAATATAACTCTGAGATAGTCTTCAAAAGAGAACTCCGAGAACTGCAACTCCATCTCCAAGAACCAATTCAGCAATAGCTCGAACTCCCCATAACAATGCACCAAGCTTAGCAAGACTGGTGCGAACCAAAGACTGAACTAGCTCCAGATAATCCACTATATCTTACTATCTGAAAAACCCAACTCTAGACTGCTCGTGTAGAAAATAATGAGCACCCAAAGTTTAGGAAAGAAACAATAAACTCCGGATCAATCGTGGGACTGGTGTGAGCAACAAAAACAGTTTATCTTTAAAAACATTCAACAAAAGATTTTCAAAGTCAATTCGCAATGCTTTTTAAAAATGAGACTACCATAAGGCCTCCCGCACACACACACAATGCAAACGCAGAATCAGAGGAGATTTCTCCTTATGATAGTCAAAGATGCTTGATACGCATTAAAAAGAAACATTTGATATTATTACTAGTGCATAGTGTAGTAAAAATCATTTCGAAAGTAAAGATATAAATCTTAGCCAACATAGACATTTCGAACTATGCCTACTATAGCTACCATCCAAACAGTGGGGCGCCACCATAAGTGAATGATAGGTTCTACAACTAAAACCGTACAAGGTACGTATTTGAAGAATGGATTTCCAACAAATGGTCAGGCCAAGGAACTTCCCATTGCCACATGGAAACGCCTCTGGAAGGACGCCCCGAGAACCACCGTTCTCCGCTAAACAAAGCTGGGAATCCCTTTTCCCAAGGAATATTACAAACCCTCAGATATGCCACCCCCGGTCCTTTGGGACCTTTAAACGAGAGCGCTCTCTAACCAACATCACACCATAATAATAAGTGTTTCAACATGAGTAAGTATCTGGGCTCCATACCATGATACTACCCTTTTCCAGAAGGAATGGTCATACCCTAGGGAAGTTATCCCTGAAAACCTTGCCGCACAATTCCTGTTTCGACCATTACCGGTTTGTGAGGCTCGACGAAGTCACGTCCACAAAAACACACTTTATACAAAAGCCGTGCTTTGGGTCAACAAATGATCATAGAAATGATCACCAAGATGGACGATCAAATAAATGATCCTATCACAAATAATCAACACAATGATCATTTCACAGCAACACTCAGCACGTCACATTACCAAATTGGGAATATATTGCTGATAACTTCAACTACATAACCTCTGAGCTCGTACGTCTCAGAGAAGGGTGTTAAGCTAAGAGAATAAATTCTCCGCCACCAACAGAAATATATTTGAAAGAAATCAGCTTTATATCTCAATTGTAATGTCTGACATACAATCCATACAAGTCTGTTTCGGGCTCGAACAGAACCGAAGGCACTTACAAAGAAGTCCTTGCAATCCGGATATTCACTAATCACGTTCGGACTCCCCATCACATATGGAGTCTCTATACCGGGGACCATTCGATGAAAAGACATTCGACGAGTTGTCCTTACGTTTTCGAAAATATCCGGTCTTCACCACCGGTCTTCAAATGCTATCCATAACGACGTATCACATATTCGGAATGGGATATATGACACAAAGGTCCTCTCCCGGCTAAACCGAATAGTGAGCGCAATATTTACAAGAAATATATGGATATTGGGATTTCAATTAAGTCACAACTTAAAACCCAAAACTTTCTTTCAAACGGTTTAAATCAATTACCATTTCTAATCTTTTAAACAAAAGATTTATTTCACAAAGTTCCATTTACGGATTTCAAAACAATTTCTATTCCATTTGGATTAACTCGTTAAATCTTTATATCAAAGATTTAACTCATAGCTTTCAAATCGTTTCCATAACTTGGAAATTATCTTCATTTTCAAACTTGAAATTCTTTTTAACACAAATGGGACGTCATTTCTTATGTGAAAGCTTTTACTATTTGAAAACAAACAGTTTTCATTTCAGAAAAATCCAATTATATTTACCCGAGTTAAAGCCCTTGAATTCTATTCACATCCCAAATAAATTCATTTTAAAATAGTTTAACCCATATATAACTGGTATAACCTTTTTAATCCCTAGTTTTAAATCATAGAATTCAATGTCAAATCTTGAATTTAAGTTCAAATCAAATTATTCAACTTCATATTTTATCGAGTTATTCAAAATAAATTTCATCTATGAAATTCCATTTCAAAAGCTTTTCACTTTAAACCCAATCCATTTCCAAAACATTTGAATTCAAATATTCAAATTTGAAACTATTCTCAAAAATCTGTGACTTAATCGATTTCCTCGTGAAATCCATATTGGTGTGTGTATAAGTGTGGTCCAGGGTTTAACACAATAGTGCAACATCATACAATCATCACAGATCAGAATACAGAAATATAGTTGATAAGCGATATAAAACTTATAACGCTCATCGTCCATTCACAGATTCACAGATAATATACAAATGCAAATAAATATACACTGCTCAATCTACAGAACAAAATATCACAAATCAGATAGGATAATCAATTCAAGGCATTTCATACAATATAATCATTCATAAGTAAGTCAAGTATTCAATAGTCATTTATAAGCAGGATTAATTAAATCTTTTTTAAATCCTAATCAATTCAATTTATTTCCAAGTAAATCTATTACTTATGAATTAATTATCCAATCCTGATTTATTAATTCCAAATGATTGGATATAAATTAATCTATCAAACACTTTAATTAATTAAATTATTCTTAATTAATCATATTAATTAAATTGACTTTCAAACCAATTATATAATTAATTAACTTCTTAATTAATTATTTCAAGAAATTTACTCTTTAATTACTTACCATTAAGCAATCATCTCATAATAACAAATCATGAATTACCAATTTATCTTTAT
Source organism: Allium cepa (assembly GCA_030765085.1). Classification (NCBI taxonomy): domain Eukaryota; kingdom Viridiplantae; phylum Streptophyta; class Magnoliopsida; order Asparagales; family Amaryllidaceae; genus Allium; species Allium cepa. Next base: position 829,990,177 of record CM060934.1, read on the forward strand.
CATTAATTTAATTAAAATATTCAAATTTAATTACAATTAGTAATTAACCCCTTAATTGCTTTCATTAAGTAATTAACAATTTACAATTGATTTAATTAATTAATCTGATTTGTTATCTAAATTTATCACATTACTTTTATTACTTAATAATTTCAATCATTTTAATTACCTTAATTATCTCTAAGCTAATTAATTTCTTTATTAATGATTTCATTAATCATTTAAGTGTATTTTAAGCTTACGCTTTAAATTTAAATTCAAATTTCATTTTAAAACCATTTAAGATTTCAACAGTTTATTTGAAAACTAAACTTTACTTTTAAATTTAAACTTAGTTTAAATTATGTTTCAGATTTTTAAATTAGATTATAAAAATAGAAACTGTCAGGTGAAGAACCTGAAAACCCACCTTCTAAATCTTTACAACTTTGATTTAAAATTAAATTTCCTTTTTTAAAACTTTAAGATTCAAAGTTCTATTTGAATATAAACTTAACTTTGAATTTAACCCTGTCTAAATTCTGGATTCAAATTTAAATTGAATTTAGAATCTGAAACTGCCAGGTTTAAAAACCTGAAACCAATATTTACTTATTTAAAACTTTATTACATTTTCAGATTAGAATTCAAAAGTGAATTTGAATCCACATTTCAAACTGGATTAAAAAACTTTTTTTTTAAAATCTGGTTTGAATTTTAAATCTCATTTTAAATTTGCTTTAAATTTTCAAATCTCAGACAGGTTTTACACAAATCTGTAGCAATACAAATTTTTACCCGAGACATCTTCAACATGCTTCGAGTCAATTAACAAACAACTCCGAGTCCAACCCTCAAATTACCCGAGAGAAACTCGAGCTCAAAAACACTTCAACCCACAAAACTTCACCTGACAAACTACTGCACCGTGCACATGCACGGCGGCCTTCATCGCTTCCGTTCATCAGCGATGATCGCAACATCTCGCCGAGCAACCACGAACCCGATCCCCATCATCAAGTCACTCCATCACACTCGAAATCAATTTCGAGACACTCAAATGAACCTGGAACAGAAAACAAAACCGAAACCTGGAACATACGAACCCATACGACCCCATTCCTGTCAACGCCAACTGCTCGTCGCTCCTACCACCGTTTGCCACCAAACTCCGGCCTCAGCTTCACCTACGACCCATCCACCATCCCTCCAAACCGCGTCGAACTCGATGCATCAAATAGGGTGAACGAATCCAAAACAAAACTACAGCAAAACTAGGTTTAAAATTTTCAAAGCTCCGCCGCCGTCGCCTCCGTGGCTTCCATCACCTCCGGTCATTTTTCCTACCACCACCGTAGCTTCCTCTATCACCATGAGAAACCCCGATTCTCCCAATTTAACACGTCACCGAAAATCGCCCAAAACCCCATTTCCCTTCAAAGACGAACTGCACTCAAACCCTTTGTCTAAAAATCAAATTTTTTACTTTAAAAATCATATTTTAGTATAAGAGTTCTGTTTGTAACCCTGAATTCAAGAATTAAGAGGTTCGAAATTTTACTTATTTGAAGTCGGGTTCAGATATCTCGATTTCCAGAGAAAATACCAAATTGTTTTATCTTAAATAAAATTTTAAACTGAAGCTTGTAATAAAACAACCAAGTTTTATTTAAGTCCTATATCCAAATTATGCTTAGATTAAGAGAAAAGGATTTTTGAAGCAAACATGAACTTGAAAATTTTAAATACAGAGGTGTATTTCAGGCTATAAACATACAGGCATCATTTCACACAAACACAGTATTTTAATAAAACATAAATACTGGATTATCTTCTTAACTAATCCAAGCAACCAGTCAAAAAGAATACTTAACCATATTAAAAAAAATATGAGTTACTCACCTTGATGGGTTTTGATGAAGAAAGATAGGAACAGAGGAATGAGCTTGTTTTGATTTTTATTTGTTTCCAGTTTTGAACCTTTGCATTCCATCTTCATTTGAAATTTCCAGGTTGAATTTTGTTTTAGTTTTCAAAATGATACTATCTCAGTTTTGAAATGAACGAATTTGAAATGAAGAGAGGTTGATAAAAGAATGAGTTTGATATAAGAAAATGAATTGTACAGGGTAATACTTCTTTTAGTACAACCAAGCAGTGATATCTTTTTCATTACATAGTGGCTGATATCTTGTGTACTAAAGATAATGGCATTACATGCCTTAGTACTTTATGTCTACACCCTCACCTTACTTGCTTGCTTTTCCAGTTCATAAATATTTTACTTTACTTATTTTCTTATTTACCTGGCAGCTTATGCCTGCATACTTAGGAATATAAGTGAAGTTCTTTTACTTGCCTGCAGGTCGCATACCTATACTTAAATAAATTTTATCTTGTTTCTTTCTTTTGTTTTATCTTGTCTACACTATTGGCTGCATTATATTGAGTCTGGTTTTGTTTATGCTTATATTTGTATTTGTTTGTATTATTTTGTATTGCATACTTTTGTTTATGTAAGGTTGTGATGAATATTGTTTTGACATATATATTGTTTTCTTGTTTTATAAAAGTTTCATATAAGTTTATATGTATTTCTAGGTCATTTTTTATAACCATATGATCTTATTATAACATACATAAGTGAATGTATTTTATTTTAACTTAAATTGTTTATTTTACTTTAATATTTATTGTTTTATATTAAATTTATAAATTCAAATTATTATTAACCATCAATTGTAATACTTATTATTATCAATTATTATTAAACCATTCATTTACAATTCATATCTAATGTATACACATATATATCTCTATATTTATTTTTAAAATCATTTATTTAAAATTTTATTTCAAATCCAATTTAAATATACATTCACATATATACAAATTGTCAAATCCATATGACTTTATATATTTTCTAGTCGAATTCGGGGAAACTCGCTTCCATTTAAATCAATTTTACAATTTTAATTCAAAAATTTATTTAAATTACCAATTTAAATTAAATTAAAATTTAGGGTCGTTACAGTTTTCATTATATAAAATTGATACTTAAATGACATGACTAATATTTCATTTACTATTATAATCAATGATGTTGCAAGTCATTTAAGAAATAATTTTATACAATGAACACAATTAAGCATTTAATTATCTATCTATACGTGGAAGGCCGTATTAAACGAAACTTACCAAATGAGCGAATCAATGATGAAATTAGAAAGAAATAATTTTGATAAAAAATCAAATCCAAAATACTAACAAACACAGAATAAAAATATTCTGTTATAAAATAAAGAAAGAAGAAGCCATTAGAGAGAACAACTGTATTCATTCAAATATTAATAATCCATTTTCATTACATTAGCACCTTTATATAAACGCCTAAGATCTTGGGATAGAACTAATCCCACGATGTGGGACTAAATACAAAATAGTATATAGCATATTCACAATTTATATTATAGCACTCCCCCTTGAATATGCGTCTTCAAAATCTTGAATCCTCTGATAACTTGAAATTATCTCTTTTGTAATGTGTATGATGATTGCTCCCCCTCATTGTTATCTTGCTTGCACTTATTCGTTCAGCCGATCTAGATATTGTGCGTTGCCTCATTAAAAAAACCTCTATTAGGAAACCTAATGGAAAAACCTTGAACGAGGAAAAGAGTGCAACTTGAGATCATAGATATCATACAATGATATTCCTTCTAAGAGTTTGATACTTCAGGATCAATATAATGCCTCATTAAAACCCTTACTAAGAAAAACCCAATGGGAAAAATCTTAGTGAAGGAAAAAAAAGAGCACAATGACATATCTTATTTTCTCATTTCTTCAAATGAAGTTTGATACTTCTGGATCAAACTAATGCCTCATTAAAACCTTACTAAGAAAAACCGCATGGGAAAAATCTTAGTGAAGGAAAAAGAGTACAATATAGTATGAGGTATTTCAATAATTTAAAGAATCAAATAGAGTTTGATTCATCTGGATCAATATAATACTTCATTAAAAACTTTACAAAGGAAAACCCGATAGGAAAAACCTTAATCAAGGATAAAAATACAATTTAACTCAAATAACATATTTGAGATGTTATTTATTGATATTTGAGATGTTATTTCTTGAAAATACGTTTGATTCTTCTAGATCAAGACAATGCCTCGTTAAAACCTTAGTGAGAAAAACCCAGTGGGAACAATCTTAAATAAGGGAAAAGAGTACATTGTAACTTATTTTAAAATGTTACTGGAGAGTTGATACTTCTGGATTAAGATAATGCCTCATTAAAACCTTACTAATAAAAACCCAATAGGGAAAATATTAGTTAAGAAAGAAGAGTGCATTATAAAATACTTATGGATGCTCCCCCTGATTTAAAGTTTCCTCTGAATTTGTATTCGTCTTTCGTTAACTTAAATTGGTTATAGATACTTTTGGATCCATAAATATTTATCTCATTAATAATACAATTTATCAATAGTTTCCTTTGATACAATCAGAATTTCCAATCCAAATATGATTTGCATTTTATGCATTTTGTTTGCTACCTTTATGAAAAACACATCATGTGTTTTCATTTTTATGCTCCAAATCAGTTTTGCATATTGCAACTACATCTTTGATGAATATTAAAAGTTCTATTACAATAATACTTAAAAGAAGGAAGTAATCTACTCATCTTAAAGTGCATCAAGATTTTCATTAACATTACTTAGAAGAAGGTTGTAATCTACATTCCATGTTCTTTGCATTCTTTATAATCATCATATTTATTTATATTCTTCAGGAGTAATTTTTGCATATCGCAATCATCATTTGAATGTATATTAAAAGTTTCATTACAACAATACTTAAAAATAGGAAGTAATCTACTCATCATGAATTATATCAAGATTTTCATTACAACAATACTCAAAGTAGGTTGTGATCTATGCTTCTTGTTCTTTGCATTCTTTATAACCACAAAAGTTATTTATATTCTTCAGGAATTTGTATACTTTCATCATTTAATATGATTCAAACCATATTTATACCTTCGGGGTATATTAAGCATTTCAAGTACTTTCGCTACTTTGCGGACTACATGTCTATATTTCTCTATTGTTAAAGGATTCATGATGGCTAGTCATGTTTCCCCTAATTCAAGATATTTAATCTTTTTATAAACACAAGCGCTTTATTACTTATAAATTTATCATAGATGATTATTTCTTTGTCAGTTCTAGACATGATTTATTGAGATCTCTTTAATTATCATGTTTTAGGTACCTAAACCACTTCTAGGGTAATTTGACAATCATGTCATTAGTCTCTTTAAGAGCACCCTTAAGTGTTTCTTCAAGAACACTCATCTCTTTTATTTGACATCTTTATTACTTACTCCAAAATTATTTCAAACTGACTTTTGTACCATATTTCAGATGTGGTTTACACATTTTGATCCTTCAGGGATTCAAATCTATATTGGAGAAAGTCTATCAGGGATATTATTGATAATTTATTCAAGTTACTTAATATTTTGCATCATTGTATATTTTAACAAATATTTAACACTGAAGATCAGAATGAACTTGTATCGCTTTATCCTCCCCCTCAATGTTGACAAACATTGTCACATTAAATAATAATCATCTTTGGATTCTCATTTTGATCCATTATCATATTGCCACTAGCAAATACACCATACATATTAATGATAAGAGGATAATTCTTTTATCAATTGATAAGATGCATTCAAGTGATATTTGTGAGCTTCTGGCTCATGTTTAAATATGAGATTCAATTATGCCCAATTTTCATGAAATATAATCCAGTTGAAATTATACTAAATTTTTTAAAATAAGCTTTTGGCTTTCAATTTTAGAAATAACGCAAAGATATTCTTTGACGTTTTCATTATAGTTTCAATATGGTAGCTATTCATTTGTATATCCTCAAAATTCAACAAATTTCTTTTAATTAAAATTAAGTTTTCTTGAGTATAATGTATTTTGAATTAAGATATATGTACCATTTGGTAATACTATATGGGCTCTTTCGGACCCTTCAATTATATTAGCAAATTTGATATGGTTGAAATTTTTAGCTAAATATTTTCGGATAGTTCGGAGAAAAAACTTTTATTTTTCAAAATAATGTGAGTACTTGCACAATGTAGTAGGCATATATTATCACTCAAATATTGATGGTCCATATCTTAAAAACTAAAGGACAATATAGTTAGTCAACTACTAAATTTATAAGCATAAATAAATGCAGTGCTTTCTAAAAATTTAAAATAGACTGCTGGTTAAAGCCAACATTATCGGTACATTATTTCAATTAGTTATGAAAGGAAAAACATACAAGCACCAACGTCCAACTGATTTATTCAACTGAAATAAAATGATATCCACATAGCAGAATTCAGGCTGCTACTATTGATCAATTAAACCATATCATTTATTATTGCACTTAGATTTTCATCATTAATGAAGTTTCCTTCATCAACTTCGAAGAAATGATCTAACTTCAGGTTAGTATTACTAGACAATCCTTTCACATAATTTTAGTTTAGAAGTAATTCAAAATATAGAGGAATTGTATTTCCTAATAGTTTTAAACACTTGAAACTTCAAGTTCAACCACTCGTGTCTAGTGTTTAGAAGTGTGACCATATTTTGGTGGTCATAACGCTCCTTCAGGGAGTTCCATAGGTAAAGATGATCGTTTTTAGTTAAATGTTTTATTTTAAGTTTTTCATCGATATGACACCTTAAAAATATAAGAGCTATTATTTTATCCTATTGGATTATCATTTTTATGGCATTTTCTAAGCAACGGGATTGTAATTGGATGTCAACATCCAATATCTATGACAAAAAGTTATCTTCTAATAAGTCCAAAGCTTTAAATTCAAGTTTGGCCGTGTTTATCATATTACCAACTATAAGTGGAAATAAAAATGCATAAGCATCAAAATATTGTTCATGGGTATATAATCAATGCATTTCATAAAATAAGAAACCATATTTGATAGTAGTTACAGTGAAAGAATAAAAACATTAATGCAAAATAGTAAAACACAACCACATATAATCTATAAAAATGACTGTAATTTCTTAATTACATCCTTTAGATAGCTCTAGATCCAATCTCATTAATTGCATTCATTACTTTCCTTGAAAATGCAAAAATATCCTTGAAAATATGGAAAGGCCTTTATATGGATTGATTGGTGGGGAAGGGATGAATTATAATCAAAGATTGTGCTGACTTGATTATGTTTACTTTCATAATATAAGCAAATTTAAGAATATGAATATGTAGTATTAAATACCATTTATTAATTCATAACAACTGCAATAGTGAGAAACATGAATATGTAACATATATATACGTTATGATCCTTGTCAACAAAAAGAGCTATAAAAGAAGAATAAATGTATGAAGTACATATGCATCTTTGTTGGACCATTCTCATTAATCAATTAATTGTATTTAATGATTATTTAATTGCTACTAATTAATATATGAATTAATATATGCAGTTATTTAAATATTGTAAGTTAAACAGAGAGAGAAAATTTGTGCATCACATAGTGTATGAATAATATCATGAAAAACAAAATAGTTTGACTTGGCAACTAAAAAGTATGTTGTATAAGTAACAACTATTGATAACATCAATAAGTATATTTCGTGACATGACAATAATAGGTAAAAGATTAAGCATATAAAATAGTATACATTGGAATACCTCTTTGCTAAAAGAGGGAAGATGAATGAGTTTTATATATAATATAAAAGAACTGATGGGTGCATAAATATTAGCATTCATTTTATGAAGAATCCAAAATACTTACTTGATGAGCCAAAGGAAGGAAACTTGATCTACAATATATTTTACCTTTTGAAAGGCATAATTGGAAATAAATTTCCTGTTGGAATGTCTTTTTTTCTATTAAAAGAAAGTGAGTAGGAGAGTAGATATATTTCTATGTATTTATTTGGTTTAATAAAAGCACAAAATATATCAACAAATCTCTTCTGGAGATTTTTTTTTATTATCACCACTTCTGGAGTGAACAGATTTTTATATATTTATTTGATTTAGTAGTTAGGACTATTGGCATATATCCTTAGAACTTCAGGTTTGAATTTTACTTTAAAATAAGGTCTTTGTTTAGTACTTTAGATCCTAAATGGTACGACTTGATTTTCATTATCAAACTTCAGGTTTGATTGCAAACATAGTTGGAATTTACCATAATCTGAATTAGCTTTTCTAACAATTCAAAGCTTCACATCTCAAATTTATATATTTGAGTTTTGATGTATAATCTCCCATTATTATTTTTTAGGAATGCAAACTTATATGCATAATTTTTATTTGTGAACTTCAGGTCTCCAATATTAAATGAATACAATGAAACAAGAGGACTCTTCATAATTGTATTTGAACATGAAAATCATAATACTATTTCTCTTTGAGGAAATAGTATTTACCACATTTGTAATGTTATTTCAACATATTATTTTTATGTTATGGCTTCTGGACATATCAACATCTTCTTCTGAAATTGCTCACTTATTTTTTTTCATAGCTTTATTTCAGCTTATGAAAACTTTAATCTTTCACCTTCGCACATATGAACTTCAGGTTCTTATTCTTTAATATAGACTTAATACGATCTTCTAGATACGTATTATCCTTATATTTGCTTCTCTAAGAAACAGTGAAATATTTCTTTTGGAAATATAAATCATGTGGTAAAATTATTTCTACAATTCTCATTCAAACCGAAATCCAAACAAAAAAAATTCAAAATGAAAACCTTTTTTTTCACCATACAATGGAATGAGATCTAAAATGATAAGATTAAAAGAGTAAGATCTATGAGATAATATATATATACATATAATGAAATCTGGAAAATTAGATCTATGATAGATAAGACCTAAAAAGAAAACTAACAGAATAAGGTCTGAAATTACATTTTGTTCTATGAAACAATTTTAGTTTCAAATCAAATTCAAAATTATCACAAAAAATGAGTATATATGAATAAAAATTAAATAAGAGGTCCGATGATTAAAATCTACAGATCTAAAAAATATATCATTTGAGCATGATAGTAAAATCTACAAGAGATCTGAAAAATTAGAATAAAAAAAATCTACAACAAAACAAGATCTGAAATACATAGACAAAAAAATAGTATGTGCAAATAGAATCAAATATGAATAATTAGATCAATGATACAATGAGATCTAAAAGAAAAAAATTAATAGAATGAGATCTGAAAGATTTGATCAATTAGATCAGAAAGATAGCTTACCCTTTAGAAGATTTATAAGAGCTTTGTGCTGATAACGTGTTATAAAATAATGAAACCAGAAGCCATTAGAGAGAACAATTTTATTCATTCAGGGACTAGTAATCCATTTTCATTACATTAGCACCTTTATATAAAGGCCTAGGAGCTTGGGATAGAACTAATCCCACGATGTGGGAACAAATACAAAACAGTATATAGCATATTCACAATTTATATTATAACATATTCATATTTATTGTCTACAGGATTGTTGCATTTAATACTACAATTACTATGGACACGTCATTTAGTCAAGCATTTTGATAATACATAGCCAATTTAGCATTTTACTATCGATGTATTGAAGGAAATCAATGCTCTATTACCTAACTTTACTGCCTTAAAATTAAGTGGATCAACGACAATATCATCAATAATGTTATAAAATCCATAAAAAATTTGAAATAAAGAAAAAAAAATCAAGATTGCTATAATTTCTTAGGGTATTATTTTTAAGAACTTCATGTGCTAATACTTGTAGAGGAAAAATAAAATATGCAAAAAAGTTTATAAAGCATTCGAATAAGTGCATGTTTTATCGCAATATTAATCAATGCAGCAGCATAAGATGATGACCCAGAATTTGGTTGTAGTCTAAATAACATTCTCTAGATGGGCCTTCTAAATATACCGTCTTCCATTCTCACAAAACTACATAACGCGTTTTATATAGAAAATTAATGATGAAGCATAATTTAGTCAAAAATTAAGAGGAAGCATAAATCAGAAAATGAACAAATACCTTTTGATAGAATAGAAAACTAATTTCATTATTGAATCAAAAAGGAGAGAAGGGGAGTAAATCTTGTTTGATTAACAAATTTTCTTGTAGTGCCTCTTTCTGCCATGGTGATATTAACAAATTTATTTGATTAATTTGGGAATTAGGTTTTGGGAAGATGAGATGGTTGGGGATCGGAATAGTACTTTGGAGAATGGAGATGTATGGGATTCGAAGGTGGATAGTGCTTCCTATCGGTTTCTAGTGTGGCCAATCAAAAGTAAATACATGGATTGAGATTTGAACCGTTAGATTTTATTCAAAATAAACGGCTAGATCTGTAGCTAGATGGTGTGGTCTGGATTGTGTTTCTCTAATAAATTAGGGAGAATATGTTTCATCCATTTTGGATGATGACATATTGGTATGAAATTGTGGAACTTTTTAGAAAAATTACAATACCTACATTTTAATAGTCCATTGTTTCAATAAAAATGGAAATATATTAAAATATATTAATAAATGATTAGTTATTAATAAATGATTACTGAATATTTAATAATAACTATTTAAAATTTAATTACGGTTTATTAATCATTAATTGCTAATTATTTCATATTTCAAAACAAATATTAATAATTAATACATAAGTGATTTTAGAAGGAACATTTCTAGGAAACGAAAATGAAATCTTCATTCGAAAAATGAAATTGTTATGTTAAATTTTTTTAACACATCATCACACTACTTAGTGTTGTTTTTACTGAAAAGTAAAAATGATAGGAGGGAAATATATCCGCTAATTGCAAGAAAATTCCATGCAGTATATGCATAGGTAATACTTCTTGCTTACTTATATTTATTGGTAGATAATCATCCTTCCAAATATAATATTGGCAATATATACCTACCAATAAATCTTACCATTAAATATTGGTAGATTAAGGTTATTTACCTACCCATATATATTGGTAGGTAAAATATTGGAAGGTAAATGTCAGATTTCTTATAGTGGAAAGCATTGGGTTTACCCTTTAAAAACATTGTCAAAATGGTTATATGCAAAAGTATCCCTTTTGAAACCGACTAAAATAAATTTGGGGAAATGTTGATGTTGTCGAAACTATCTAGTCGAAAGAAAAACACTTTAAAAATTAATACTTCGAAGGACAGAGTCGAAACCCACTTTCGACTTCATCTCCTTTGAAACCCCAACCCCTTTCGAAAGAAATTAGGAAGCGGCTTAACCTAGGTAAAAACAAGGATAACCTTTCGAAGATATTGATGATGTTAATACTTCGAAAGGAAATAACGGTTTGGTTTCGACTAGGTCGGAACCTACCCTTTCGAAAGCTTCTTATTTAAAGAAAAAGTTCCCCTTCGAAAGCTATTTATAAAGTCTCTTTCGAAAGCATGGCTCTCGACTATGTTGAAAACTTTAAGTAAATCAAGGCAGGAATTTAACTTTAAAAACAAACCATGGTTTCAACTCTATTGGGTATCGACTCGGTCGAAAGCCCTTTAAAAACTAGGCAGGTGTTGATCTTTTTAAAGTTGAACCTTGGTTTCGACTCTGACGAAAGCATAGCTTTCGACACCCTCCCTTCCGCTACTTACCAATACACTTCGTACCAATTTCCACTGATATCTTGTGCCTTTGTTCCGACTTTGTGGGTTTCGATAGTGATGGTTTCGACTGGGATGGAGCGGAGGTAAAGGAGTCGAAAGATACCTTCGAAATAGGCGGAACCACCTTTTTCTAGAACGTTGATTTATAGCTAATCATAGTAAATTGCTTTATAACTAACCTGCCAGCTGTAACGTCTTGATTGGCTACTTTGATACTTTTTTAGTACTTTTCCATTAAAAGTTGCCGTATTAATTTGATTTAAACCATAGAAAGGTAACATTTAAACCCCTCCACATATCAAAAGTAATATTTACAGAAAAGTCCTTCAATAATAATTTATTTTCCGAAAACCAACTTAGAAAAATCCTCAAAAATCACAGTAAATCAATTTCATCATGTAATCAAACATATTAAAAAAAATTAACCAAATTCTTCCAGGAAGATTAAAAATAAATTTTTAACCCAATACTACATATTTACCATAAAAAATTCATAACGAAGTTTCCATAGCTTGGAAATTCGAAAAATTAATACCCATCTCCAAAATCATTTTTTACTTAACATAAAAAAATTTCCATGACATTTTAAAATTGATAAACCACGGTTTTGACCCTAAAACCACACATATTACATGTATAAATAAATTGTTCAAATCAAAAAATTCAAAATTTTAGCATATCATCATGTAGTATATCATAGAAACAAGATAAATACTCAAATCTGAAATCACATGATTATAAAATCAAAAACAAGATGGAATGAAATATTATTCACCTTCAATTTGATAAGGAATTTGAGATTTGTTGTTGATTAATCCTCTATGGCTTTAAATCCTTAAGTTTGGATTGAAATCCATCTTTTCCTCCTTGTTAATGACCGACTAACTTAGTGTTTGCGTTTTATTTTTGATTTGAGAAAAATTAACGTGAATGGACAATTACAAAACGATATAGCTTTGTATAATAAATTGTCCAATTTACTAACATGCTCATATGTTGGTTAATTAACCTTCAAATCAATTTAAAGCCCATTATCTGATGGTTAAGCATGGCCCTATGTAATTTATCCAAATCTCAATCCCCTTACCGTCATTATTCTATTTAATTTATCTAATTAAATCTTTTGAATAATGTTATCAAAAATTAGGGATGTATCAGGTTCCCCTTAAAGAATTTCGTCCTCGAAATTCAGTAAGGACTAAATACTAAACATAGCAATCATCTGTAACACCAACTAACAACCATTCTAGTCTAGCCGACTAGCAACTATCTATATAAATCTAATATAGACATACCCTCAAAGCAGATCAGGACAAGTATCCTTAATCCCGACCTTTGTCTTTTAAGTACAGTCCTTCTTGTTGTCGCTCCACTGAACTTTCACCAACCTAACTATCTTGTTCCTTAAATATTTTCTCATCTCTAGTTACAACCCGAACTGGTTGTTTACTCTACCACTAAGTCATCCAACCATGTTGGAGGTAGTAGTCTCTGGATCATGCACATACTTACGTAGATGAGAAACATGAAATACATTGTGGAAACCAGCAATATTGCTCGACAACTCTACTCCATATGCAAGCTTTCCAATCCTCTTTATAATTTGAAATGGTCCTATATATATTGGGGCTAACTTCCCTAACTTTCCAAATCGTATCACACCCTTCATAGGTGATATCTTAATGAAAACCTTATCTCTAACTGAGAATTTTAGGTCTTTACGCCTCTTATGTGCGCAATTTTTCTGTCTGAACTGAGCTTCCTTCTTCCTTCCCCGGATTAACTCAATCTTCTCTGACGCCACTCTAACCAAATTTGGACCTAAGACCAATCTGACTCTAGTCTCTAGCCAACTTGCTGGTGATTTGCATGGTCTTTCATACAAAGCTTCAAACGGCGCTATTCTTATACTAGTCTGGTAATTATTATTATAGGAAAACTCAACCAAATGTTGGTGATCCTCCCACGATCCACCAAAGTCTAGCTCTCGGAAGATCCTCGAGTACTTTGTTGACATTCTTTGTTTGCCCGTCTATCTAAGAAAGATACACAGTACTTATGTTAAGCTTGGTACCCATCACTTCCTATAGACTCTTCCTGAATTCTCTAGTGAATAATGCATCTCTGCCACTGATTATACTACTAGGAACTCCATGCAGTCTAACTATGTTTTTCAGGAACAACTTAGCTAAAACAGGTGCCGTTCTGGTTTAATTAACTAGAATGAAATGGGAACTCTTGGACAATCTGTCCACTATAACCCATATACTTTCATTACCTCTATTTGACCTTGGCAACCAGTCTATAAAACCCATAAGTATCGAATCCCATTTCCAAACTGGAATCTCTAAAGGCTGTAGCAATCCACTTGGTTTCTGATGTTCAGCTTTCACTTATTGAAAGTTTGCGCACTGCCTAACCACAGGCAAACATCCCTCTTTAGGCCTTCCCAATAGAACCTCCTCTTCATATCCTGGTACATCTTGGTTGCTCCAGGATGAATCATAAACTTGGATCGATGACATTCTCCAAGAACTTCTTTCCTCAAGTCCTCCACATTCAGAACAAGCAACCGTCCCATCTTTCTTAGCCATCTTTTCTAGTCAAGGCTAAATCCTTTAGATCATCGATCTCAGTTCCAACCTCAAGCCTTCTGATCCTTTCATCTAATATTGGATCCTCCTTCTACTTAGAAGCAATTTTCTCAATCAATACCGGTCGAACTTCTAAACAAGACAACGTAGTGGTACTTTGGCTAGACCCCACAGTTGATCTTAACTGCACATCACTACTAACTAAAGCTTATAAATCTTTCAATTCTGCCAACATAGCTAACACCACATTTTGATGTTTCCTGCTAAAAGCATCAACCACTTTATTACCTTTTCCTGGTGTATATTCTATAACAAAATCATATGCAGCCAAAATCTCCAGCTACCTTTGCTGTCTCATATTCAATTCTTTCTGAGAGAATAATACCGTAAAGACTTATGATCGGTATATAGCTTAAATCTCTCCCTTAAGAGATAATGTCTCCAAATCTTCAATGCGAAGATCATAGCTACCAACTCCAAAACATGAGTAAGATATCTAACTTCATGTGTTCTAAGCTACCTAGATGCGTAGGCAATGACTTTACCACTCTGCATCAACACCGCTCCTAATCTAGTTCCATATGCATCAGTATACACCACGAATCCTTAGTTTCCATCTGGAACTACTAACACGGATGCATTGGTCAAGAAATGCTTTAACTTAAGGAATGCCTCCACACATTTTTCGGACCAAACAAATCTCACCTCCTTCTTGGTTAGCTTAGTTAACGGTGCTTCTATCCATGATAAATCCTTAATGAATCTTCGGTAGTAGCTAGCAGGTCCAAGAAAACTCCTGATCTCAGTCACCGTCTCTGCTCTCTTCCAATTATTAACGACTTTGATCTTATCTGGATCGACTGACATTCCTTACTCTGAAACCATGTGACCAAGAAATTTTACCTCTTCTTCCAAAGATGACACTTGGTAAACTTCGTCTTTAGTTGATTCTTTCTCAGCGTCTCAAGCACCACTCTAAGATGAACTTCATGATCTCTCTTATCCTTAGAGTATACTAGAATATCATCTCTAAACACTAGTACAAACTTATCCAAGTACTCTCAAAAAACTTGGCTTATCAAATCTACAAAGAAAGCAAATGCATTCGTCAATCCAAATGGCATCAGCAACCACTCATATGAACCTACCTAGTCCGGAATGTTGTCAAAGGAATACTTCCCTCTGCCATTCTTAAATAATGAAAACCTATCGCCAAATCAAATTGGGGAAACACCTTGGCTCCACTCAATTGATCAAACGCCTTAGCATAGGATACTTATTCTTAATCGTCCTTTCCTTTAACTTATGATAGTCAATGCACATCCTCAATAACCCATCCGATTTTTTAAGAACATCGCGACTGCTCCCCAAGGCGAACTGCTTGGTCTTATATAATTCCTTCCTTCTAGATCTGTTAGCCGCACCTTCAATTCCTTCATCTCAGAAGGTGTCATCCTACTAGATGGTCTACTTATAGGTTCATCTCCAGGCACAAGATCTATTCTAAACTCAATAGCTATTTTCGGGTAGTCTAATGACTGGCTCAAAGACATTTGCAAACTCTCTTGCTGCTCAAACCTCACTTAACTCATTTCCTACCTTCATAGCATCAAGCATATCACTAATACTCCGGTCAGTATTCTCTACTGAGAATATCACTCAGTTATGACTATCTGGGTGTCTCAGTGATATTTCTCAATCTTGGCAAAATATTCTAGCCTCATACCTACTCAACCATTTCATACCCAAAATGATTCCAATATCGACGAAATCAATAACATACAAACTTCATGCAAACTTATGACCTAACAAGTCAAGCTCTAACTAGTCGCATCTTAACCCTAGAGTTATATACCCTCCTATTGGATTCACAACCCTTAAGGAAGTAACAAGTAGGTGGGTTCTAAGCATAATCTATCAACTAAACACTGAGATATAAATGAATGTGATGCACCGTATCAAAAAGTACTCTAATTGAAATACTCTGAATTAAAAGCATACCTTCCATCATAGTCTTTCCTTTATCATCTATAGTAGGCCTAGCTGATCCAATAGTAAAGACCTTTCCTTTGTCCTCCCTAACTGGCTTTGGACACTAATTCTCGTAATGCCCAACTCGATCACAGTTGAAGCATTTCACTTTCTTCTTAATTGCATCTTTCTACCCATTTCCTGATGGGCATTCATTAGCAAAGTGACCCTTCTTGTCACACTTATAGCAAACTATCTCAGCCTTCGACTTCTTAGCCGTGTCTCCCTTCTGGGCTCCCTTCTTTTTAAAGAACTTCCTCTTCTTCCCTTGAGAACCCTAGGTTTCCACTAACTTTTCTTTAGCTTAATTAGCAAGCAACTCCTCATGACGAATGGCCATCCCTACCACTATATTATAAGGATCACGGACATAGGTCATGGTCATTCTAGCAAGCTTAGGTCTCAATCCCCGAATGAACTTCTCGTTCCTTTTGATACCAGTATCTGTAATAGCATATCCATATCAAGACAGTTCTTCAAAATTAGTAGCATATTCAACTACTGACATCGCTCCTTACACTAAATCCATAAACTTCCTCATCAGCTCAGACTTGGAAAACTCAGATACAAACTTTTGCTCAAATTTTGTTTTAAAATCAGCCCAAGTTAGCTGCTCTTCTGGAACTCCAACAGTGACACTATTCCACCAATGTAGTGCTGAACCCCTACAACTGTCTAAAGGCCAACCATATTTTTTGTCCATTATTCGGTCCTAAATCGGTAAATACATGCTCAAAATGCAATAGCCAGTTCTGCATTTCTATGGCACTTTTTGTTTCCAAGAATGGCTTCCCACCCAAACTGGTGCAAACTCTACTCAACAAAGCAATATTCCTAACTAAAGCCACATGATTAGCTCCTCCTACATTTTCAGCAACTCTAGTTGCAGCTCCAGATTGCATCAAACCAACAAAGAACTGATACATCACCACTATATCTACTGGTGGATTTCCAGCACCTACATTGGCTTCAACATTTTGGTTACTAACATTAGCCGGTCGACCGGAGTTTCTCTTGGTAGTGGGTCGATCAGTCCCATTAGTTGTAGTGCTTCCTCGGCCGATATTTCCTTTTTCGTTTCTTGCTTCCATATCTCCATCCTCATAAATCCACATACGAGCCTTAGAAAGATAAAGAAGAATGGTCTAAGAGAGCGAGGAACACATATTTATAAATATATATACATAATTATATATACCAAATACAAGTACGCTACTATAACGTTAACCCAATCCCCAATCTTATTATCTGATTCATTGGATTATGATTGGAAATTTTTTTAGGTTTAAGTTTCTTTTAAAGTTTCATAAACCTTTGCTCTGATACCAACTTATAACATCCTCCTACTTAGAGTCTCAAAACTAATGGCTACGGATGCTACAGTCATCAATAGTTATTAATCCTCGATGAAAAAAACGAAGACATTAGATACATTAATATACAGAAACACAAGAATATGGAACAAAATTTAAACAGCAAACAGATTTCGTATTCCATTTCAAAATATTCCAAATTGATTATATAATCCCAATTCGCAGACCGCGTTCAGATAACATATAATTATTATAAAATATGCCAAGAACGACATATGAAGATGCCCCATTGATAGATCAGAGTATATAGATAGGCGAGTAAACTATTTGCCTTTATGAACAAAACACACAGTGGAAATAAAAGAACTCTAATAACAAGCTTGCCTCCTGCATATCCTTAGAAGCTTTATTCGTCTAAAAGAACACCTGGAAACCTTAACTCTCAACCTACTGAAAGTCAATTTAGTACCCGAGAGTTTTAAGGGGAAAACATAAACTTTGAGTCAGACAAAAAGCCTAGTATGAATAATAATTCAACATCTCAAATCAGTTAGATATCTAGTGAGACCACGCCGCTTAACGGAACGGGTTTTCCTCTCACTAGTATCCTAAAACATTTATAAACCATATAATATGCTCCTGCATCCACAATGGTTAAAACATATTTTTGCAAAACATTATGATGATATGCAAAACAAATAAATCAATTCTGGACTACCCATCCTCATTCATTCTGACTATCTGTCTCAATTATAGTTTTAAGGGTTACTATTAACCTGTAAATGTTAAGGACTATATGTCCAATTATTTAGTTTTCATGGGATCACTAAGAACTAATTGGTAACTCCAATATCTTCTTGCTTATCCAAGTTTTCATGGGCTAACTAGGAAGCGATCGACTAACTGTTAATATCTTAATCCAGATATAGTTTTCATGGGTTAACTACAAACCTACTGGCCCCTGCCAGTATCAAATCATAGTTTTCATGGGCCGATTATGAACCTATTGTCCCTTGCCATTATCATACGGTTTTCATAGGTTTATTGTAAACGTATTGGCTCCTTCCAATATCTTTAATTAAGAATTTAACATCTGTTATGTTATATTCACTACTGGGTCAACCTATCTTATCATTCTGCCCTTTCCCCAAAGTACAGTTATAGGTTTATAGAAATGTGAATAACATTTCCAAAATCTTTATTTATGCCATGATTTTTTCTTTAGAAATAAGAATGGGTTATACACCTTTCGAACCCCTGGATGACCACCTTCGAAAGCATAGAAAACCTCTTTTCAAAACTCTGAGTATACACCTTTCGAAACCAATGAAACCTTTCAATGGTATCAAGAAAACATTCTTTAAAACACAGGTTCAAAACAAATAAAATACCCTTTCTAAAGTATTGGGTCTACTCTTTAAAAGCATCTTTTGTGTCAAAAAGGTTGTATACGAAAGTATCTCTTTCGAAACCAACTAAAATAAATTTGGGGAAATGTTGATGGTATCAGAACCATCTAGTCGAAAGCAAAAGACTTTAAAAATTAAAACTTCAAAGGACAGAGTCAAAATCCCCTTTCGACTTCATCTCCTTCGAAAACCCAACCCCTTTCAAAAGCAATTAGGAAGCAGCTTAACCTAGGTAAAAACAAGGATAAAATTTCGAAGGTATTGATGACTTCAATACTTCGAAAGGAAATAGTGGCCAGGTTTCGACTGGGTCGGAACCTACCATTCGAAAGCTTATATA
Source organism: Allium cepa (assembly GCA_030765085.1). NCBI lineage: Eukaryota > Viridiplantae > Streptophyta > Magnoliopsida > Asparagales > Amaryllidaceae > Allium > Allium cepa. The sequence continues at coordinate 830,009,567 of CM060934.1, forward strand.
AAGAAAAATTTCCCATGTGAAAGCGATTTATAAAGTCCCTTTCGAAAGCATGGCTTTTGAATATGTTGAAACTTTAAGTAAATCAAGGAAGGAATTTAACTTTAGAAAACACACCACAGTTTCGACTCTATGTGGTATCGACTCAGTCGAAAGCCCTTTAAAAACTAGACAGGCGTTGATCTTTTTAAAATTGAACCTTGGTTACGACTCTGACAACAGGGTAGCTTGCGACTCCCTAGCTTACGACTTTGTCGATTTAGACAATGATGGTTTCGACTGAGATAGAGCGGAGGTACAGGGTTGAAACGTGCCTCTGAAATAGGCGGAAACACCTTTTTCTGAAATGCAGATTTATAGCTAATCATAATAAATTGTTTTATAACTAATCTAACAGCTGTAACGCCTTAATTGGCTACTTTGAAACTTTTCAAATACTTTTCCATTAAAAATCGCTGCATTAATTTGATTTAAACCATAGAAAGGTAACATTTAAGCCCTTCCATATATCAAAAGTAATATTTGCAGAAAAGTCCTTTAGCAATAATTTATTTTCCCAAATAAATCAACCAGGAAAATTGTAACAACCCTGAATTTTGAACAATTTAAAAATAAAAATATTTAATTAATTTTAAATATTTGAATGATGGTTTAAATTGAATTCCCAATATAACTATAAATTGACGATTAAATTTTAGAATTTAATTTATTTAAAGTTGAATAAAATTTGAATTTGACTTTGGAGTTGAATTGAATATTGAATTTGTATTTTAAATTCGAACTAATGACTTAGAAAAAATAGTTTGGATTTACGAATTTTTATTTATGTAAATTAATAAATTGATGGTTAGTTAATAACATTTTTCTTAACTTAAATAAAATGGAATAAAATTTTATCAATACAAAATACAAGTATAAAATCTAATTGTAAAACATGTTAATATTAATTTATGTTTGATAGTTGAACTTCAAAACGTTTATATGTTTATTTAAGAAAATAATTATACAAAAAAAATTGAATTTAAATTGAAAAGAAAAAAATAAATAAATATAATAATATATATAATAAAAATAAAATAAATAAATAATAAAATAAGAGTACACTACTTTACTCTCATCAGCCAAATTCGTGCCTTCAAACATGCCAAAACCCACGCCCTAAATCGTGCCCCTCTGCAAAATCACGATCTCCTCCCCTTCTTATTTTCGCCATTCCTCTTCTCTTCACTTCAGAAAAAAAATAAAACGAAAAATAAATGGCGGCCTCTCTCGTCTCCTCTTCATCCTTCGATTCAAATTAGGGCTTCATCTTCGTTCGTCTTCCTCTTCGCACCCAAGCTTAGGGCTTTTCAAAATCGAAGATGCCGATTGTTGGTAGCTCGATCGAATGGGGGACTCGTCCTTTGCTTCGATCGCGTGCTCCTCAGTGGGTCGAGTTCGTCTCCTTGCTTCGGTGAAAGGTGAGTTTACTCACGATTAATCGTTACTCAAGTTTTTAGATTTGTTTGAATTGGGTGCTTGGTTGCATGCTATGATTTGGGGTGTTATTTGTTATCATTTGCTCGGTTACTTGAATCTAAACTAATAAGAACAGATGCTATTTGAATTTGCGTTTAAACTGTTAAGAACAGATGCTATTAATCTTGTTTTGAACTGATAAGGACAGATGCAATCAAACCTTGCTTTTTAAACCGATAAGAACAGATGTTAATTGAAATTTGTTTTTTTTAACTGATGAAAACAGATGCTACAAATTTTGTTTTTAAACTGATAAGAATAGATGCTATTAAATTTTGTTTTTTTTAAAAATTGATAAGAACAGATGCTACTTGAAATTTGTTTTTAAATTGATAAGAACAGATGCTATATCAAAAACTTTGCTTGTTTGTTGCTGCTGCATGTGATGGATCTTTGAATCTAGATGAGGAAAATTTTGTTTCCATGTGCTTGTTTGTGTTGAATATGCGCTTATATGATTTTTGTTTGATGATAATAAACATATATACATTCGTTTAAATGTATTTGATAATATACTATTTATTTTCACAGATTAAATAAATATTTGCTGAATAAAATAAATAGCACAGAATTTGAATTCAAACGAATATTTTATTCAAATAAATATTTATTACAATTTTGAATAGTACAATTTCAAGCTTTCACTATAACTATACAACTTTGATTACATCACATTTTTCACATTTACATCAGCACCTCACTACATATCACTCACACTCGTATTTTTATCTTCAACTGCATTCCAGTTTGAATCCAGCATCTGAGAAATCTGCAAAAATATAAACTAACGCAGTAAAATTGAAAATGAAATATTTTTGCAATTCAAAAATAAAAGATAATTTTGAAAATATTATTTGCCTCAGTTATTTGGGTTGTTCGTCATAACTTAAATTTGAATTCATCATACACGAACAACTTGTGACATACACAGTGTATTACTGTATATGCCACAAGGCCGTACTCGCCGATATATACACTTGATTGTTTTACAGGGACAGGTGAGCACAAGGTCAAACCCAAATATACGGACAGGTTCAACTCACATGCAATAACATTGAAAATACGACACGAACACAAGGTCAAATCCGAGTTTTGAAACTGGATTCAACACAAGTGAATCGAGTTCAAGTCAGACCAACACTGCAAGTACATGAATGCAAACTACAAGTACAGGTTCAAGGCCAAAATGTCAAAGTGGCAACTGGCAATAACAACTACACATATGCATACCACAGATACAACAGATCAGCCATGACAGCAGACCAGTGTCAAAAATCAAGTGATCAACACAGCAACGAAAGCAACAAATTTGCAGTGTACTACAACAAGTCAGCAGATACATGAAGAATGCACCAATGCAAACTGAACAACAGATCAGCCATGACAGCAGACCAACAAATAAATGAAACAGCATATATACATATGTGCGGCCTGAATACGAATACATCAAGTCATGGTCCAAACCAGTAAATCATGCTTCACGATGAACTTGTGGTCATAAACACAGTGACATGCACAAATGCATTCAAGAACAGCAGCCTCAAAACCAAGACAGTAGTGTGCAACTCGAGTTTCAAAAGAATCAAAGTAATGCAAAATGCTGCACTCACAAGCAATGCTAAAGACCACAGCTACTACACAACTCAGACAACATTGAGTACAATATGCATAGAAGCATAATCCAATTAAAATACCAACTGCAAATATCCAAAGCCACAGGAGAACAAGACACAGTACACAAATGCAAGTGCACAACTAAACTCGAGTGGAACAGAGAAGCTATGGTACTAAGATAAAAATGCAAGTGATAGTGAATATGTACAAGTGCAGTGACCAGAAACTCAAGCTTCAAAAAGCTACAGCAACAATGCAAACTACAGGAATATAAAGCACAAAAGTGCAACAGTGAAGTTCAGCTATGCAAGTGAAACAACTACAGGCAGTGAATGAAGAGTAGTCAACAGGTGAATAATATAACATGGCCGAGCATTGTACAAGAAGTATGCAGTTCAACACGTCTATGACAGCAAGTAAGTGAGTGCAACATGCAAGCATCAAGCTGCAGTTTTACCAAAAGTCAAGTATGCTACAAAAATAGCAAATCAACTTTATCAAGCATCAGAGGGAATCATCTATATCCAAACTGCAGATACAAAAATGTATCAAAGCCGTGTGTTTTAACAAGTCAACAGCAAAAGGAACGAAAATCATGGTCAATATTGAGTGGCCGAAGTCAAATGAATTCAACATTGCTGGTGACCACAAAATTAATCAAGCCGTGGATATGATGAATGAGTCATAATTGACCAAGTTATAGCCGTGATCACCAAGCAATGAATATACAGGAATTGAAAAGGTCAGAAATCATCAGCATCGTTCAAGAATAATAAAGTGGCCGAGATGAATATTTGACAAATTCAAATAAATATATACGATCGAAGATTCAGGAAATCGAACGCATATATAACCCAATCATCATCGGCAATCAATGCATCGAATTCCAGAAAGCATAAATCAGTAAAGAAAAAAACACATAATTACATACCGGAGTTCGATCAACGAAGCAGCCGCGGTGAGCAAATCAAAGATCATCGAAGGAACCGTAAGCAAAGTAAAGAGACAATCGTTTGCCGACGCAAATCAGAAAATCAATTGCAATCGATCAACAAATCATTCGGGTTCTTCGATAAACGAAGCCCTAATTTGCAAAAAGCCGAAGCACTAGCATATCTCACAGGAGCGAACGCGAGTCCAAAGACATAGCCAATCTCACAGGAGCGAACGCAAGGACAAAACCCTAATTTGGTTAAGAGGAACAAACAAAAACGAGGCCGCCATTTATTTTTCACAAGCTAGAAGAAGACCGGGCTAAAATAAAAGGAAGAATAGGGCCGGCTAAATAATAATAATAGGAATTAAGGGTTTTGTTTATATTAGGGCTATTTTATTTTAATTTGTTTTTAATTTGTATTTTCCTCTTTAAACCGTTTATATTTTCTAGTCGTGTGACTAGGGGACAAGCTACGGTGTGTAGCTTGAGAATTCGCAACTCGGTAGTTGAGTTGTGGAAGGGTTTTGAGCGTAGAGTTAGATTAGTCAATAGCGGTGTATAGCGAGTTTACGTGTGTAAGCGAGGGACTATCTAATTTCTAGTAGAAACCTTGGGGGCAGCACGTAGGCAGGGTTTTGCCGAAGCTGGGTAAATTCTGTGTTGTTCTGTTTTATTCTGTTATTTATATTCTGCGATATCTGTGCTGCTATTCTGTGATCTGAATTGAAATTAATTTATAAGCTTCCGCGATTAATTTTTAATAATTTACACTATCACCCTATTCACCCCTCCTCTAGGGTGAAATCGATCCTACAGTTTGAACTTCTATTCATGTGTGTTGTATATATGTGCCTATAAACCCCCCCTATGCTTTGATGTTTTGCTGTGTATCATGCTTGCATGCCTATATATGAATGATCCCAGTTATAAAGGTCTGTAAACATCCTATAATCTGAAAATAACAAAATTGACAAGTTTAAAATAATTGTTGATGAAAATGATGCATGCTAAAATTCTTGGAACCATTATGTGAAGCTTGAATGTTTGTTTAAGTATGGAATTAAAAGTATGTATGTGAATATGTATTTTTGCATATACATGTCACTGTGAGTAAACATACCTGATTTAAAAAGTTTTTAAAAATCTGTTAAACCCCTGTTGCATGCAGAAACTTAAGCTTAAATAGGCAAAAATGGTTTGCATGTTGTAATTAAATGTTTTATGTGCAAATTTAGGATATATATACAAGCTTTTTAAATATTAGTTTTAAACAGATATGGTCCTGAGAATATAAGTGATATATGTAAATTGATATTCTGAGAATATAAATGATATATGTAAATTGATATGTGTGTGCTCCTGTACACTTATTTTCTCAAACTGTTTGGGTCACTGTGTTGAACCCAGTCTCATTGGTCTTGACTTGATTCATTGCTTTGAGTTCCCTGTCATACTTCCATGAAATTTCGACTCCCACACTACTACAGCTTGTTGTTTGTGTACTGATCAAGTATCAATGTGCACTTGCATTGTTGTCTGTCTCTGGTCTGTGCACATTGTTGCATGTATTGAGTATTTCATGCTTGATGTTGTTTCAGTCTTCATATCCATATATGCCTTCCCATCTCTGTTGCACTTGTAGCTGCATTCCATGCTGTTGCACTTGAGACTTTAGACTTGATTTTTTTTGCTGTTTGCATGCAGTGGCAGTTCCATATATATATGTCCGTGTACTTGAAACTACTTGATGCTGCACACTTGTGCTTTGCCTTGATCACTTCTGCTGTGTCATTTTTGCAGTTGGTCTTGCATTTGTTGTTGTTTATGTCTTCATGTCTTTGGCATTTCTGAGTCTCTGCCTTTGATTGCCTGCTTTGACATTGCTGTTTGTATTGCTTTGTCTGATGCCTTCTTGACACTTTTGTCTGTGCATTGGCCTTGAGTTGAACCTAGTTTTGAAACTTGGGTTTGACCTTGTTTTGATCCGATAGCTGTGTGTTTTTGTTTGGTGCACACGAGTTGGCGAGGCAGTGCACATGTGTATAAATATACGTGTGTACTACAGCCACACAGGATTGACAGATTTTAAAAAAATTGAAGTTGTTAATAAGAAAATCCATAATAGATTTAAATTGATTCATGTGATTCGTCATCTCTGTTACCATTTTATTCAGTTCATTACAAATTTAATTACTTGAATAAAGATTAATCCTGACTCGAGTGTTTTTGTGTTTTGCAATAAACGCTCGGGTCAGACCGAGTATTTTTACAGCTTGAAGATTTTCAGGCCGCGAAGTTAGAGAGAGTTGGGGAAATTGCTTCACTTTAGCTTTTCGAAGAATTTTTGTACTTAAAAGAAATATTCCGCTGTATAAATATAATGCATTGTACAAACTCTGATATATGTATAAAAATTCATTTATGAAAAATATTATGATTATTCTGTGATTCTGTGGCTGTTTCTGTTTAAACTCTATAAACTGAATAACAATCCGTCATTTTGAACGTCTCAAGTTGGTTTAATTACCGACTGGGGGCGGTCAGAGCGGCGGGTCGTTACAAAAGTGGTATCAGAGCTTTGGTTTACACAAAGCTCAGTTTATGATGTTTAATATGAATAGTTACTAGAACCACTTTAAAGAAAACGTTTTTCAAATTTAAAAGAAGTATGAAATTGTTTTCTTTGAAAAATAAAAGGTATTTTGAAAATTCAAATCTTTTTCGAAAATTCCCCTCTCTAAATTTAGGATTGCGATAGTTTCTCATTCGAAATCCATTATCGAATTATTGAGACTTATGGTAAATAAAATATAAGTGAAGTGAATTAATGAATTGGTTTGAATCAAATATTGTGAATATCTACAAAATAATAAATTGTGAAATGAAATAATATTTCAATTTAGTTATAACCAAGAGGATAATTAAACTATGACTTGGGAATTTGATTCTGAATTCTTTTGAAAATTAATTTCAAATGTTTTGAAGAACGATTTAGTAAATAAATGGATTATAAGTATTTAACTTATAAATGGACTTTTGATATATAATTGAGTTATATAAATTGAATTGAATTAATAAAGAAGATTTATAAATCGAAGTTTATAAATAGAAATGGAATTTGTAAAGATTGTTTATAAATTCGAAACCAATTGAATTTGATAAATAAAAAATAGAAGTTATTAAAGGAGATATATTCGTGATTTTGGACAGCGAATTATCCTTTAAGTTAGATATTGTGATAGTAAATGTTGGTTGGGAATTTTATTCACGATTTTGGACAGTGGATAATCTTTTAAATAAAAAGTGTAGAAACACTGAATTGATTTAAATAAGTATATTCACGATTTTGGACAGTGAATATATTATTAACTAAAACAGATATGTTTTAGGGAAGTGATATTATGAAATGAGGTTAATGTGGAAATATAAATTTAATGGAACTAAGTTGACGAATGACTTACTAAAGAACTAGTTGATTATTTTTGAAATAGAAAGCAAATGCAAAGTTCAAATGAGATTTAGATTTCAAATTTGAAGTTGTCAACATGATAATCCATTATAGGTTTAATAAATTCAGGGATGAATTTGAATTTAAACGTGCGGAAAATTAAATTAAGTGAAAAACTTAATATTGAAAAGTTTGAAATTGGTTTAAAACTAATATTGTGAAAAGTATGAGGAATTCAAACTATGAATGAAGTTGAAATTGAAAAAGTTAATGGTTTTAAAGATGTTTTAAAATTCATTAAGTATCGAATAAATAGATTTCAACATTCATTGTTGAAATAGGCGTTTTCGAGAAATAAGGAAATGGTGGACTATAACACTGTTGTTATAGTAAATGGTTTCCGGAAGGAAATGTTGTTTATAGTATTGGGATTTATATATCTATCTTAAATTTCGAATCCCTATACTAGTGATTTTGAGTTGTAGTGACGATGTTTTACGCAACATTCGTTTTGACTCAAATAAATGTGTTTAAAAGTATGATTTCCTTAAAGAATGGAATATATACTTAATTTTGATTCAAGTATATTGAATATTTTCCGAGAGTTGAAAATAAATGAACTTGTGAATTACTTATTATTAAATAAGTATGGAAATGTTTTCCAATATGAAATGAAAGGTTTGAAATTTTATCTTTTAAAGATAAATTGGAAAAAAATGAATATTTGAAATTTGTTTCAAATGGTTAAGTTGGAAAATTATATATCTTGTAAAGATATTATTTTTAAGAAATGTGAACGATTAGTTCAACTTGAATATTTTCCAAAAAGATTGAATCTTGAGTTAAATTGAGTTTAACTTCGACATCAAAAACAATATAAGTTGAGCTTTGAATTTTGGATAGTCGATTTGGATTGTATGTCTAGCATTGTGAATTGATGACATAGCAATTGATCTCTATTAAATATATATCTGTTGGTGGAGGAGAATTTATTCTTTTAGCTTAACACCCTTCTCTGAGAAGTACGAGCTTAGAGGTTATATATCGATAGACATCAATTATGTGTTGAGAATTGACGATGTAACATGAAATCCAAATCGAATGTGAAGTCGATAATGAATTGGATTATGAATGTGGATTAGGTTTGAGATAACCTCAAATTTTCAAATCGATTTAGAGGAAAATTTTAAGTGAAATGGAAAATTTTGGAATCCTCTATTTGTTATGAATGTGAATTGAGTTTTCGTAACTTATATATGTGAATATAATAAATCGAAAACCATCAGTTTGGAAAGTCATTATTATGAAAAGTCCTGTGTAGGTTTACATAGGTATGATATGTACGAAATGTGAAATGAAGTACTATATGTATATGACATATGTTTTCTAAAAACTGAGGATATGGAAATGTACCTTCCATTTATTATTTGTGAAGGTGATTGGAACTCGGTGGAGTGTCCATTGGAAATCGTAGCTACGTAGAATTTCCATTAGTGGAATGTCCATTGGGACTGACTGGGATCCCCCACGATGGATCATCGTGTTTGGGATTAGGTGAATTGATGCTGGCATAATTCGTGGGGCGTGATGCCTACAGTTACAAGCGATTCCACTGGGATAGTGGCGCAACCGCCGTGTAAACTGCGATCTAGAAACCAAAGCGTAATTTGAGGGGCAAGATGCCTACGGTCACGAGCGATTCTACTGGGATAGTAGCGTAACCGCCGTGTGAACCGCAATCTATGGCGACAACCATGGCGAAATTCAAGAGAGATGTGAAATCTACAGTTACAAGCGATTCTACTGGGATAGTAGCGTAACCGCCGGGTAAACTGTGATCCATGGGGGAACGTGCTTTCCATATCCATTTTTAAAAAGAATTTTTAAAAAGTACTTTCACTAGGAGTTGAAGCAAGTATATTTAGTACTTGGAGATTTTTAGACTTGCGCCTGGCCAGCGTATGCCTAAAGTCTGTAAGAACGACGATGGACTTGTTAAACTTCGAGTTATCAAGTATTTTCAAACTTTGAATAGCAAATCAATAGTCTGAAATTAGAATTACATAATTCTAACCTAATGAATTAAGGAAGAAATTTTTTAAAATATCTTGAAAGCACACAGCTTTGGAAAAGATGTAATATGCAAATATTTAGCATGAAAGATTTCAAGTTTAAAAATCTGAGTTTTGTAAGTCAAAAAATTTGGTAAAAGACTTTTGTGTCTTGATTATTGAAATCGATGAACAAAACTAGTGAAATAAAATAAATGGAATGAATCCTATATTTATTTATGAGTTTGAAACTTGGTAAAATTGAGTAGGGTATAAATATCGGTGAGATTTTAGCAATCGTTTTTCCTAACTTATAATTTCGGGACGAAATTCTTTTAAGGAGGGAAGATTGTAACAACCCTGAATTTTGAACAATTTAAAAATAAAAATATTTAATTAATTTTAAATATTTGAATGATGGTTTAAATTTAATTCCCAATATAACTATAAATTGACGATTAAATTTTAGAATTTAATTTATTTAAAGTTGAATAAAATTTGAATTTGACTTTGGAGTTGAATTGAATATTGAATTTGTATTTTAAATTCGAACTAATGACTTAGAAAAATAGTTTGGATTTACGAATTTTTATTTATGTAAATTAATAAATTGATGGTTAGTTAATAACATTTTTCTTAACTTAAATAAAATGGAATAAAATTTTATCAATACAAAATACAAGTATAAAATCTAATTGTAAAACATGTTAATATTAATTTATGTTTGATAGTTGAACTTCAAAACGTTTATATGTTTATTTAAGAAAATAATTATACAAAACAAACTGAATTTAAATTGAAAAGAAAAAAAATAAATAAATATAATAATATATATAATAAAAATAAAATAAATAAATAATAAAATAAGAGTACACTACTTTACTCTCATCAGCCAAATTCGTGCCTTCAAACATGCCAAAACCCACACCCTAAATCGTGCCCCTCTGCAAAATCACGATCTCCTCCCCTTCTTATTTTCGCCATTCCTCTTCTCTTCACTTCAGAAAAAAAATAAAACGAAAAATAAATGGTGGCCTCTCTCGTCTCCTCTTCATCCTTCGATTCAAATTAGGGTTTCATCTTCGTTCGTCTTCCTCTTCGCACCCAAGCTTAGGGCTTTTCAAAATCGAAGATGCCGATTGTTGGTAGCTCGATCGAATGGGGGACTCGTCCTTTGCTTCGATCGCGTGCTCCTCAGTGGGTCGAGTTCGTCTCCTTGCTTCGGTGAAAGGTGAGTTTACTCACGATTAATCGTTACTCAAGTTTTTAGATTTGTTTGAATTGGGTGCTTGGTTGCATGCTATGATTTGGGGTGTTATTTGTTATCATTTGCTCGGTTACTTGAATCTAAACTAATAAGAACAGATGCTATTTGAATTTGCGTTTAAACTGTTAAGAACAGATGCTATTAATCTTGTTTTGAACTGATAAGGACAGATGCAATCAAACCTTGCTTTTTAAACCGATAAGAACAGATGTTAATTGAAATTTGTTTTTTTTAACTGATGAAAACAGATGCTATAAATTTTGTTTTTAAACTGATAAGAATAGATGCTATTAAATTTTGTTTTTTTTAAAAATTGATAAGAACAGATGCTACTTGAAATTTGTTTTTAAATTGATAAGAACAGATGCTATATCAAAAACTTTGCTTGTTTGTTGCTGCTGCATGTGATGGATCTTTGAATCTAGATGAGGAAAATTTTGTTTCCATGTGCTTGTTTGAACTTCTATTCATGTGTGTTGTATATATGTGCCTATAAACCCCCCCCCCCATGCTTTGATGTTTTGCTGTGTATCATGCTTGCATGCCTATATATGAATGATCCCAGTTATAAAGGTCTGTAAACATCCTATAATCTGAAAATAACAAAATTGACAAGTTTAAAATAATTGTTGATGAAAATGATGCATGCTAAAATTCTTGGAACCATTATGTGAAGCTTGAATGTTTGTTTAAGTATGGAATTAAAAGTATGTATGTGAATATGTATTTTTGCATATACATGTCACTGTGAGTAAACATACCTGATTTAAAAAGTTTTTAAAAATCTGTTAAACCCCTGTTGCATGCAGAAACTTAAGCTTAAATAGGCAAAAATGGTTTGCATGTTGTAATTAAATGTTTTATGTGCAAATTTAGGATATATATACAAGCTTTTTAAATATTAGTTTTAAACAGATATGGTCCTGAGAATATAAGTGATATATGTAAATTGATATTCTGAGAATATAAATGATATATGTAAATTGATATGTGTGTGCTCCTGTACACTTATTTTCTCAAACTGTTTGGGTCACTGTGTTGAACCCAGTCTCATTGGTCTTGACTTGATTCATTGCTTTGAGTTCCCTGTCATACTTCCATGAAATTTCGACTCCCACACTACTACAGCTTGTTGTTTGTGTACTGATCAAGTATCAATGTGTACTTGCATTGTTGTCTGTCTCCGGTCTATGCACATTGTTGCATGTATTGAGTATTTCATGCTTGATGTTGTTTCAGTCTTCATATCCATATATGCCTTCCCATCTCTGTTGCACTTGTAGCTGCATTCCATGCTGTTGCACTTGAGACTTTAGACTTGATTTTTTTTGCTGTTTGCATGCAGTGGCAGTTCCATATATATATGTCCGTGTACTTGAAACTACTTGATGCTGCACACTTGTGCTTTGCCTTGATCACTTCTGCTGTGTCATTTTTGCAGTTGGTCTTGCATTTGTTGTTGTTTATGTCTTCATGTCTTTGGCATTTCTGAGTCTCTGCCTTTGATTGCCTGCTTTGACATTGTTGTTTGTATTGCTTTGTCTGATGCCTTCTTGACACTTTTGTCTGTGCATTGGCCTTGAGTTGAACCTAGTTTTGAAACATGGGTTTGACCTTGTTTTGATCTGATAGCTGTGTGTTTTTGTTTGGTGCACACGAGTTGGCGAGGCAGTGCACATGTGTATAAATATACGTGTGTACTGCAGCCACACAGGATTGACAGATTTTAAAAAAATTGAAGTTGTTAATAAGAAAATCCATAATAGATTTAAATTGATTCATGTGATTCGTCATCTCTGTTACCATTTTATTCAGTTCATTACAAATTTAATTACTTGAATAAAGATTAATCCTGACTCGAGTGTTTTTGTGTTTTGCAATAAAAGCTCGGGTCAGACCGAGTATTTTTACAACTTGAAGATTTTCAGGCCGCGAAGTTAGAGAGAGTTGGGGAAATTGCTTCACTTTAGCTTTTCGAAGAATTTTTGTACTTAAAAGAAATATTCCGCTGTATAAATATAATGCATTGTACAAACTCTGATATATGTATAAAAATTCATTTATGAAAAATATTATGATTATTCTGTGATTCTGTGGCTGTTTCTGTTTAAACTCTATAAACTGAATAACAATCCGTCATTTTGAACGTCTCAAGTTGGTTTAATTACCGACTGGGGGCGGTCAGAGCGGCGGGTCGTTACAAAAATCCTCAAAAATCATAGAAAATAAATTTTGTCATGTAATCAAGCATATTAAAAATTCAGATGCAAATTCTTCCAGGAATGTTCAAAATAAATTTTTAACCCAAATACTTCATATTTACCATCAAAAATTCATAACAAAATTTCCATAGCTTGAAAATTTCCAAAAATTAAAACCCATCTCCAAAATCATGTTTTACTTATCATAAAAATTTTCAATGGCATTTTTAAATTGATAAACCATGGTTTTGATCCTAAAACCATACGTATTACATGTATAAATAAATTGTTTAAATCAAACAATTCACAAATTTAGCATATCATCATCCAGTATATCATAGAAACAAGATAAATACTCAAATCTGAACATGATTATAAAATCAAAAAGAGTTGTAATAAATTATTATTCACCTTAAACTTTATAAGGAATTTGAGATTTGTTATTGATTAATCCTCCCTAGCTTTTGATCCGTAGCTTTAGATTGAAATCCCTCTTTTCCTCCTTGTTGATAGCCGGCTATCTTAGGGTTTACGTTTTATTTTTGATTTAAGAAAAATGAACGTGAATGGATAATTACAAAAAGATATATCCATGTATAATAAATTATCTAATTTATTAATATGCCCATATGTAAGTTAATTAACCATTAAATCAATTTAAATCCCATTTATCTTATGGTTAAGCACGCCTTATGTGTTTTATTCAAATCTCAATCCCCTTATAATCATTATTCTATTTAATTTATCTAATTAAATCTTCTAAATAATGTTTTCAAAAATTAGGGATGTTACATGATTTATAGTCGATAGTTGAATAGGTGGAGTCACGATCGGAAGACCTTTTTGAGTAATATTTGTCTTAATAAATTATTATTTTTTAGGAAGAAAATAAGCTTGATTTGTAAGATGAAGTTTTTACTATACTTAGAGAATTGGCTGAGGAAAATAAGTTCGATCCATATAGCTTCTAACAAAGAGAAGTTAGATTTTTATATGGCTAGTATTAGTTTAAATTTTAAGTGCTTTTTATTAATCTAAGTGTATAAATTTTATCCCATGGAGTTTTATACGACCTTTTCTTTAAAACAAACAAAATTAAGGGTACAAAAACTAATCCCACAAATTTAGTTAATCAATTCATTGTATGAACATATTCCTAATCTCGTCTTAATTTAATAAAAGTTAGTTCACTTAATTGTTTAGTAAAAATATCAGCTATTTGATTTTTGGTACTTACAAACTCCAGCGATATAATTCCTTTTTCCACATTATCTCTTAGAAAATGATAATGAATATCAATATGCTTTGTTCAGGAATGGTTAATAAGATCTTTTTATAAATTTATGGCACTAGTATTATCACAATATATAGGAGATTTTGTTATGATTTTACCGAAATCTAGAAGAGTTTGATGCATATAGATTACTTGAGCACATGCGAAAGCCATTGAAATGTATTCAGCTTCATATGTCCAGAGCGAAACATAGTTTTGCTTTTTAATAAACCATGCAACTAAAGACTGACCAATAAAATGACATGTCCCACTTGTGCTTTTTCTATCTGTTTTACTGTAACGACCCGCTATTTTGGACTATTCGCACCGCACATATCAGACTCGAATAATTCAAAATACCTAATTGTTAATTTAATTTTTTATGAACATATACAGCAAATAAATAATCACAGATCACAGACACAGAGTAATAAATGCAGCGGAAACAAAAGATAGTAGTTCATGAAGCTACTATATAAATAACAGAGTTAAATAAGTTACAACAGAATACTTGAATACAATAGTCAAATACAAGAATCAGAATTATCACTAGAATCAACCGAACATCTGAAAGTTGGATAGATAACCGGATCTCCAAGTGAAGCTCCAACTCCAAAGGTGAGTCTCGAATACTGGTTCACTCAGTCTGACCCGAGCGTAAAGCAAAACACAAAACACTCGAGACAGGATTAACATTCTTGTATCAATAAATTCAACTCAAGTGAAATAACCACTGAAATACAAGTAACTCAAAGGACGTTGGAATAACCATCCTCTAAGGATCCGTTAAACTATCTACTATGTAGTAATATACGCTAAATAGATAATGTCTATCAGTAATATAAAATATCAAAATAGTGTTAAGGTGTTACCATTATCCCCCTTAACATATTTTATATAAGTGTTATAGACTATACAGCGCTGTAGACTCCACCGTAAACTAGTGGGATATCAGGGAGTACTCCATAGGTATAACACAAAACAAATTCGTAGTGGTCGCATATATAGGGATACAAGTATGACAAGGCACATGAGGCAATACCCAAGGTAGTGAAACTACCATTTTCCTGATCTGGACTGGTGAGAACGCATCGCCGCAACGATCACAACACCGCGAAACAACACTACCAAATTACAAGGGTGCACCAATCAATAACAAGTAATGAGTAGTTTACGAAGAAGTGTGTTCGCTCGAGGTGGCTAACCCCATTTGGCCCGGCATGGCTCCTGTTTTAGTTATTTCCAATTTGACACAAGTGTCAAGGCTATCCATAATCGTTCTCTTTCTTCAGTCATAACGTACATCATTCCAACCACTTATTCTGGATCACACTCCACGTATAGTTATTAAAGTGGTTTTCGGTTTAGACAGAGAGTATGTCCATAACCAATCCCGGTTTCTTTAATAACTTTCGTAATTATTACACCAATTGGTCGTTTAATAAAATTTAAAACCAAATCAATTTCAATTTCAATTTCAATTAGAATTTATAAATCAACATTTCATTTGTCTTTTTATATCAATTTCCATAAATTACGTTTAGACTTCCAAATTACTATTTCAAAATCTTATAATTCAATTTCAATTTCATTTAAAACAATTCAAATATTGATTCAAGTTCGTATATAAGTTTCATTCCGAAATCATTTAAATTTATTTAATTTAACATTCAAATCAATTTAAATTCATTGATCGATTTCATTCAATATTCGTTAAGTTAATTTATCATTCAAAACAATTTCTGTTTAATTTCCAATTTATTAAATCAATTACCAAAGTTCAATCTATTATATCAAAACTACAAATTGAATTAAATTAGATTCGTCAAATCAGGTTCTTTAAATTACAAGTCTTACATAATTTTCAATAAATCTTATTTTATTTCCTGTTAAAGAAATCCAATATCACTCATTCATTTACTTCATTACAAATTTCAAAACTAAATTAATAAGGAACTTAATTTCACTTATTCAAGAAGTTCAATTTCACTTATTAACTTACTCAAACAATTTTCCAAAACTTAATAAATAAAGAAACCCAATTTCATTTATTAACGAAGTTCAAATTCACTTATTCAATAGTTCAATTTCTTTTATCATATAATTCAAATTTTTATTTGATTCTCAAATAATTCAATTTTATTTAATTATTAAATAATTTCAAAACTTAATTAACAATTTATAAATTTAGATATTAAATAAATTCCAAAACCTAATTATTAAATAATCCCGATCTTAATTATTAAATAATTCCAACTTAATTATTAAATAATTTTAAAACTTAATTATTAAATAATTTCAAAAACTTAGTTCAATCATTTCTCAAATTAAACAACGTTCTTTCATCAATTACTTTCTTAATATTTTGTTTCAGATTATTAAATATTAACAATTTCCTTCATTAAAATTTCAAACTCCAATTTCATTTCAAAACCTTAATGTTTACTCAAATAAAATCTTTATTTTAATTTTAAATCAAATTATTGACCAATCGGGTTTTATTCAATTCTCTATCCTAAGTCAAAGTTTATTTGAGTGTTTATCATTTCAACCCGATTCCATTCCAATTCAAAAATCAAATCATAGCAAAAGGAACTTGCAGTGTGATAACTGGGATGGTGTCAAAGTAAAAAAATAAGTAATAACAATAATCAATAACAATCCAATAATCAATTCAAATAATCCCGAAATAATCGTATTAATTCACATTGTTGTTTGTGCAAATTAATATAATTATTTCTAGAATCTACACTATCATTCATGTAGATTAAAAATTATTACACTAATATTAATGCGGTTCTTCAATGGATATCTATTATTCAATTTCATACAACATCAATTTATACAACAAACATTTAAATGATTTGAGGTGTATTTTACCAAATTTCTACATGTCAATTAATTCAACATTTAGAGGGTCATATTATGCAATGCCATCTAATCAAATTTAACATACATCAAATCAAATTATCCTGCGTCAATTTCAATTTCAAATTATTTATCACTTACTACAATAACAATTTAACGTCCAATGTCAACATCAAACAATCAATCATTTATCAACCAAATGGATCATCATTTCATAAATAACAGATAATGGTGTCAGATGTCAAAGGTGAACTGATACAGGTAATAGCATATATAACAGTGTAAATAACTACAACAACATATTTGAATTGTCGTTTCAATTGAAATCAAATTTAATAAATAAAAGAACATTAATCGTGAGTGATTTCTCACCTTTCGAGGCTAGAGAAGAACGAGAATCATACGAGTTACGAATCCAAAGCAAGCTAGATTGAATGCGAATCGATAAACGAAGCTGATAATAAAGAATTGAAGAAATCAAATCAGAACTAGATCCATGCAGATAAAATTGAAACAAAAGTATATTATATTTGTTTTCTCAAACCAATATTCAATTTTAAGTTACATATCATATTTCAAATCATAATACATATCCAAATCACTATATATATTTTATTTAGAATCTAAAATAAACTAATATATATATATATATAAACTAATTTATAATACAACTAGATAACATACGTAGGTTATATAAATAAATATATGTTTAAACAGTATTTTATACTTAAAACCATATATAAAGCACATATCATCGAACGACCGAAACCATTATAAAATTTATAGAGTAATACAAGCTTATAAATACAGTACAGTAAACGTTATACATTTAGGTGCGCACGCATATATAATGCTTACATCCTTTCAGTACATACAAGCTGACATAAAATATAAATGTATAAAACCCAAATTTTCTTTGGTTCAAAACCCACATTTTTCTTTCATAAATCAACTTTGAAAGTAAATGCTTACAGTCTCAGTAAATCTATACTACAAGCTACGCATATGTTACATACACTTACAATCTTATATGTATTTACAACTAATATACAACCTTGTATATTTACAAAATTATATGATCAAATTTCTTAAACGCATATGAAATTTTTTTAACATATAATAACAGCTAAATATACTAAGTATCATATATATACAAAAAGTCGTAGATACTAACATATATATACTCATTATTACCATAAAATACTGTAGACTTATATATTATTGTAACCCATATATATGCCGGCATATAAGTTCACATAAAAATATAATAATAGCAACTATTATATTCATACTTTTAGCATACATAAACACCGTGACCATAACTTTTAAATAAAATCACTTACTGCAAAGCATATTTATTAACAACACATACTATACTAACAGATTATAAAACGATGACATATGCAATATATACATATACAAAATAACCTTCACTCACACTTAACTGCAAGTTTAAATACAATACGTTATTAATATCTATATACATACTTTAATATGATAAAAGAGAAGAATGCTAACTGGAAAATATATAAACCAATGTTTATTCTTGATATGAACTTAGATTATAATATACTTCTCAAACAAAAGGAATGAAATAAGTCATGCAAACGAATGTATATGCAACTTACAAATCTTATGTGTATACATACATATATACTTCATTCGATTTTTTTAAAGCGTAAAGACTTACGGCTATCTGCTGATGCAGAGAAAGCATGAGTGAATGGTCGGCAGAAGTAGGCGAAGGGTTGATGGCTTGCGTTGTGTAGCTTGGGTCTTGTGGCTATGGTGGAGAGAAAGGTTGCTTGCTAGAAGGAGGTGTGGTGATCATGGGTGGAAGAGGAAAATGAGAACGAACTCGATGGCCAGCTATGGTTGCTGGAGGGCTTCAATGCATGGGAAGAGAGGTAAGAAGTGGATTCAGGCATTATCATGGAGGAGGGAAGAAGGAAGTGGTGTTGTCGGGTGGTGATGGAGGAAGCGGCTATGGCTGAAAATGGTCAGCGGGTGGATGGAAAGTAGCGGCCAAGGCCGGAGAAGGTGATGGCGGTAAGAGGAACGGAGGGTAGGCCATGGGCGCAGTGGAGGCCTTAGGTGCGCTCGGTTGTGGTGCTCCACATGGGTGAGGCGCCGAAGATGGTGTGTGGGCTATGGAGACTGCAAGGTCGGCGTGGGTTGTGCGACATGTGGAGGAAGCGGAGAGGCACACAATGGAGTTCTCGGTTGCGTTGTGGGTTATTATATATATATATATATATATATATACACGATAGAGATCGATAATAATGAAAGGAGATGCAAGAATAGGTTGTAGGCATAAAGGAAGAAGAGTGGTATTGCATAGTTCCTAAACTCCTGTGCAAAAATTAATGGGTAAAGCAACAGACAAAATGATAATAATATCCTTGGTAACAGAGAAAGTCACGCTTCAATTCTGAAAGAAAATAAAAGAAAACCGCTATTGGTCTTTAGAAGGTGGAATATGAAAGAGACTTAGAAACCAAAAGTTAAAATTTGGTACTGGTACGCTAAATCGTTTCATCGATTTTTGTCTAGTATTGAACTTCGAAACACCCAAATGAATATGCTACAGAGATGCGAATGACGAGTCGATCAAAATGGTATATGAATATCAGTGATACGATTGAATTATGAAAATTTGAATTTTCAACTAGCGGAAAATGCAGGAAAAACATAGAAAAATAAGATCGACGGTGTGATAACCTGGAATTTCAGAATATGTGTAATTGATAGAGTAACTGAATTTAATTAGTGAAAATACTGATAAAGTTTCTGATAATTTGAATATATCTGGATATATCTAGATAAATATTCATTTGAAAATATTTGTTTAATGATCCTCTTTTATAAATATTTATTTGGAAAATTCATCTTTTCAAAACTAAAATAAAATTTTATACATACATACATATATATATATATATATAAGATCAACTTTAAATAAATCTTTGGAAATTTTATATATATGTAAGGTTGATTCGTAAATTTGTAAGGTAAGATTTTGTTTTAAAATATTAAAAAAAAATACTTTTTCTTTTTAATACTTGGAAATAAATTTAGTTGGTATTTATGTAAAATACAAGGAATAAGTGTAAATATATAGTTAAGTAATTTATAAAATAATAAGGTTTAGAAACATAACTTATAAATAAATTTTTTAAAAAAAATTTGGGTTTAGGCATAAAAATACTTATTAGTGACAAGTGTTAGCCCATGAATTTTCTTAATTACATGTGTAAATGAATTAAGTATAATTAAGACAAGTGTTGGATCTTTTAACAAATGACATTTTATTTTATTTTCTTTTATAATAAAAACTAAAGTTTATCTATATAAGCATATGTCTATTTTCTTTACTTCTTTTTCCTATCTTCATTTTAAAATCAAAGAGAAGAAAGATTTGTAAAGAACAAACCTGAGCAGATCCAAAAACAGAACAATTCAAAGCTATGTAAAACTGGAAAACTCAAGGCAAACATGATGATTCAAACCCAAGACAGGAGTAACCAAAAAAAAAAAAAAAAACTGAAAGCAGGTTGAACAAAAGCAAGTTTTTAGATCAGAATATTTAAACCAGGCCCCTGTTCTTCATCGAGGTGAGTAAATTTTCAAAATTTATGTGTGCAAATTGGTTTGCATGTGATAAATTTTGAGTAATGACTTGGAATTTAGTTGATATGAATAATAATATGTTGGATGTTGATAAATATAGAGCAATATGAATATGCAGATCTGTGCATATGTTTGTATATATCATCTCTGTCATACTGGAAGTTCAAAATTACCAAAGACATTTAATTGAACATTATACAATCGAATCTAGGATTTGATGTCTGAAAGAGGAATGTTTGTAATATGTTAACATTTTGTTTAAAAATAGATTCGAGTGGAATTATTGAGAATTTTTTTTAAATATATGAATTACAGTGAAAAATTTAACAAGGTCAAGAATTCGATCATCATATTGTCAGATTTTGATCATATGATTAGAATTTCCATCAAAAATGGTAAATTTTAAAAACAAAATCATGATTTTTAATTTGGTATTGGTTGTGAATTGTCGAGATGAACGGAAATGCTTCAATTGTCGATTTTTCGATGTTGGACGAGGAGGTAGTCATCGGAACTGGAGCTGAAGGTAGCCAATAAATGGGCGATTGTAGGAAAAATATTCATGAGGGTTCTAGATGGTCGTGGTAGCCGGAGGAGGTCGGAGTAGGGTTTAAGAGCTTGAATTTGTCATCGTGAGTTTTGGGGTTTGCTCGTCATCACCAGGGGATCGAGATAAAGGGGACCTAGGGGATCGGACGCAGCACGTCTTGATGCGTCTCTAAGTGAAGTAGCACAACCTCTGGTGATCTGAGTTGTCATCGGTGAAGCATTTTTGTATCGGTGATGTGGTTCTAGGGAGGGTTGACAGTTTGATTTTTGATTTGGGGGAAACGACGTTGATCTAGGTGCTTGTCTGTGGTGAAGTGGTCTTCGGCGATCTGTTGAGGCCGGAATGAATGGTTGGAGGAGGGAGGGTGGTCTGTACACGTGCATGTGCATGTTTGGAATTTGGGGACGATCGATGGTTCGGGGAAGATGGAATGGGATCGGGTCAAACTCGAGGAATCTATAGGGTTTGTCTTGAAGTTTTTCTGCAGAAGCAAAGTACTCATGAATGGCACGGGGAAATAGTGAATTAGCTCGGGTTATTCCATCATTTTGTTCAGGTTTCGACTTTTAAATAAATCTGTTTTCATATTTTAAATTTTTAAGTGGATTAGTATCCAGATTTTAAAGGGGTAAAGGAAATATGCAGATTGGTAAAAGCGAAGGGTTTTAACAATATTAAAGCCTTAAGTAATTAAGTTTTAAAAGGAATATTTTGTTAAATCTAAAAGTGTGTTTCAAACAAGTATATTTTTTTTAGTGTATTATTTAACAAGTTTTTAGTAAGTGTCTAGAGAAATGGAATCTATATTTTCCAAAGTAAAAGTAATTAAAGTTAATCACTTATTAAATTAACAAGAGTTAATTAATCTCTAATTAACAATCCAAAGGGTAATTACTTAATATAAGTAATGAAGGAATAGTTAATGAATGTGTTTAAAGGATCACTAACTAATGATTATGAGATAATTAGTTAAGATAATTAATTTGATAAATTAATTAAGAATAGTCCTACGTGGAAACTGGTTAAGCATAACTATTTAATATAATTACTTAGAGAAGTAATTAATGGATAATCATTAAATGTAATTGATCAATTGAATAAAAAGGGGAATCTCTAAATGAAGTAATTAGTGAATAATTACTTTAATAAAAGTAATTAAGGATTTAATCACTTAATATAATAAAAAAATGATTAATTAAATGATAATCAATCAGTGTAAGTAGTTATAGGATAATTAATTTAAGAAATTAATTAAAGATAAATGAAATAAATCGTTATTAATTACTTTATAAAAGTAATTAAGGGATCAGTTGATGTGATGGGGGAAGGCTAATTTATTAAGAATTAATTACTTATTGAAATTTGAGGATAATTATCAAAGGTGATTAATTAAGATGGATAATTTAAGGATGATTAATTAATTTGTAAGTAATTAATACTAAATAAAGGAAATCTTAGTGATTTAAGATGAGTAATTAATTTAATTAGAGATGAATTAAATTAATTTTTGAAAATGATCCATCCTTCTTATGAATGATTGAATGATGATTTAATGCTTTGAATTGATTGATATCCCTGATATGAAATGCTTTGTGATATGATATGTTTTAGGTGAATAATGATAAGATGGATATCTGTAGATGATGAATTGCAGTGAAAATGACATCTTTTATTTTTAAAGTTGAGTTATATTTCACTTGAATAACTTGGGATAGGATGGTATCGAATTCGAAGAGACCGGAGTCGGGTGTCAGAAAATACCCGAAAACCACTTCGATTCTTTATTGATATGTGAAATCAACAGGCTGGTATGGAATGATTCAAATGAATTTGACCATTAATCTGAATTCTGGTACTTAGAATATTGATGTGTGATATCAGTGATGTTTATAACAAATTGTGAATTTGTAAATTGAAACGAGTACCCCGGGGTTTATATAAGTTGTATGCTTCTGTCATTCATGTTAGATGAGTTTACTCACGCTGGTTTCCAGCCTGACCCGGGTGTTACTTTGATGTAATACTCGAGTCAGACCAAGTATTACAGATTTTCAGGTAAGTACGTTCTGGAGTTCAGAAGGCGAGCTATAGAGCAGGAGCGTATGGAGAGTTTCTGCTGTGATATATTATAGTATCGAAAACAGATTGATTTATATGTCCTGTGTTTGTAAATATGTTGTAACTCTGATATATATTAAAGTGTAAATTATCTGATTTAGTTTTCTTTGTATAACTGCTATTTTATGTGATATTATATTTGATCCGCTGCGAATGTGTGACTTGTTTTCTTTTTCTTCTTCTTTCTCTTTTCTTCTTTTCTCTAACTATCTGGAAGTTTCGGGATCGAAATTTCTGGGTCGTTATAGACGGTGCCAAAGAAGTCCGAATTTTAAAAAACAAATAATGACATCACGCTCAGAAGTCGATTTAGAATTTTTCTATATAAAAATATTTAGGTTTTTGAAAACATTTTATTTTCATCAATTCCTAACTGATTAAATTGAAATAAAATTACGCATGAAAATAAACTTCATATTTTCGGACGAAAATTTACCAGTTGCTATGTTAAACTAGACGCATTCCAAATATCAAATTTATATTTCAAAATTTTATCGTTTCAAATTCCATAAAATTTCAATTAATAACGTTATTAAAACTAGTTAAATTTACGGGTCGTTACACTCTCCCCCACTCAAAACTTTTCGTCCCCGAAAAGGAAGGAGGTAGGAGAATAGAAACAACCAGAAGAAAATAGACTTGAATTCCAAAATAAACAATTTATTTAAACCATATAAATTTCAATTGAATTGATTAATATTCAATAATTGATTTTAAACTCAAGGAATTTCATTAAGTTGGTTTATTTCAATTTATCATTGTTTGTTACAAAATTTATTTCAAACAATAATTTATTTTATTAATCCATTTGTTATTCAACTAACCTAGTATTCTATTTGTCTCTATTAACCATTTTATAATTTAAACTTTAAGTGTGTAACATTTTTATACGCACTCAAATTTTAATTATAAAGACAATTTATATCTTATAGTATCTAATTATATAGTTAACTTTTTGAGCAATTTAGGTAGGTTATATATAATGCAATTGAGTATTATCCAAATAAATTTTACAATTCGCTTATTTCAAGTTAAGTATTTAGTCAAAACCTTTGGCTTCATTGAAAATCATCCTTATATGAAAATTTTAAGAATTAATTTTCGATTAACTTTAAACCATTTTAGAGATAATTATATACATACAATGTATCCAAGTCAAACCTAAATCAAATATTGGTATATATATATATTTTAAATCGAGTCATACTTTTAGAAATTATCAAATTCATTTCAAAACAAAAGTATAGCAAGCTATTGATGGTCTCTCCTCTTTGAAACTCGAAAATAAATGTCGATGATGCGGCCGTCATCACCGAAATTAATTTCCAACGACAAAAGAGAAGAGCTCTAATTTAATCATTTAAAATTCTTTGAAAACCATTCTTATTTGAAAATACTTTAAATAACATATCCTTTAAATTTTTAAAGCCCAAGTTTGAAATCACCGGAAATTAAATTATCAAATTCATGATTTAAATTCATCTCAAATTCTAAATCAAATTATAACTAAGTTTTATAAATTCATTTATTCGTTATGCAATAGTCAATGGTTTACAAAACAATAAATGATAATCAAATATTATCATTTCAACAATCAATTTATTAACAGTTTGGTTAAAGAAGATTCATACTTATATATAATATAATCATACAAACTTATTTTATCTATCAAATTTGAAAAACAATATTGTGTCAGTTTGCTCTGTTCAAGTGTTTTGGAAATCCTATCGATAGCGTTGATCAGACTAAGCGATCGAAAACCCAAATCAACATCAACAACTCAAACAACGCAATATATAAAACATTTTAACATTAATTTACAAATACACCTCCTCGCTCGACGATACAGAATGGATTTCAAAGCAAGGATAGAGATTCAAATTTGATGGACTCAAATCAAAGAGAATTTTGATTCGAATACAAGTTTGAAAGAAAAGATAAGGTGACTCAATTAACAGAATCGAAAGATGGATAAGCTTATTTAATTCACGAGCAACCATAACTGGGTCGACTCGTAACTTCAAGAATAAGATCGATGCTGAATTCCGAGGTAAATCAACATTCAATCTCAAGAGATAGAATTCAGGTATAGTAGGGAATAGATAGCATCGTAAACCGAGGATACAGAAATCTCTGGTAAATCGATGTCTATTGTAAAGGAGTTTCTCCCATTTACAAATCATTCAAAGATTAGCGAGACTGCCGATTCGTTATAAAGATCATTCGAAGTGGAGTTATGGGATGCTCCAGAATTGAAGGAAGACGAATAGTGAGGGACGCGAATGAATTTTGGAACCGCAGAGAATGTTCCAAAATTCAAAGGAATCGAGTCAAAAGGAAAAGATTCAAACTCGAATGAGAGTGATTCTGTAAATACATTTACACTATATGCTAAGTTTTGCCTAGAGCTACCAAAGCTCTGATACCAACTGTAACGACCCGCTATTTTGGACTATTCGCATCCGCACATGTCGGACTTGAATAATTCAAAATAACGAATTGTTAATTTAAATTTGGAAAAACTGAACATATACAGTAAATAAATAACCACAGATCACAGACACAGAGTAATAAATGCAGCGGAAACAAAAGATAGTAGTTCATGAAGCTACTATATAAATAACAGAGTTAAATAAGTTACAACAGAAGTCTCGAATACAATAGTCAAATAGAAGAATCAGAATATATCACTAGAATCAACTGAATATCTGGAAGCTGGATAGATAGCCGGATCTCCAAGTGAAGCTACAACTCTAAAGGTGAGTCTCGAATACTGGGTCACTCAGTCTGACCCGAGCGTAAAGCAAAACACAAAATACTTGAGTCAGGATTAACATTCTTATATCAATAAATCCAACTCAAATGAAATAACCACTGAAATACAAGTAACTCAAAGGACGTTGGAATAACCATCCTCTAAGGATCCGTTAAACTATCTACTATGTAGTAATATACGCTAAATAGATAATGTCTATCAGTAATATAAAATATCAAAATAGTGTTAAGGCGTTACCATTATCCCCCATAATATATTTTATATAAGTGTCATAGACTAAACAGCACTGTAAACTCCACCGTAAACTAGTGGAATATCAGGGAGTACTCCATAGGTATAACACAAAACAAATTCGTAGTGATCGCGTATATAGGAATACAAGTATGACAAGGCACATGAGGCAATACCCAAGGTAGTGAAACTACCGTTTGCCTGATCCGGACTGGTGAGAACGCATCGCCGCAACGATCGCAACACTGTGAAACAATACTTCCAAAATTACGAGGGTGCACCAATCAATAACAAGTAATGAGTAGTTTACGAAGAAGTGTGTTCGCTCGAGGTGGCTAACCCCATTTGGCCCGGCACGGCTCCTGTTTTAGTCATTTCCAATTTGACACAAGTGTCAAGGCTATCCATAGTCGTTCTCTTTCTTCAGTCATCACGTACATCATTCCAACCACTTCATTCTGGATCACACTCCACGTATAGTTATTAAAGTGGTTTTCTGTTTAGACAGACAGTATGTCTATAACCGATCTCGGTTTCTTTAATAACTTTCGTAATTATTACACCGATTGGTCGTTTAATAAAATTGAAAACCAAATCAATTTCAATTTCAATTAGAATTTGTAAATCAACATTTCATTCGTCTTTTTATATCAATTTCCATAAATTATGTTCAAACTTCCAAATTACTATTTCAAAATCTTATAATTCAATTTCAATTTCATTTAAAACAATTCAAATATTGATTCAAGTTCGTATATAAGTTTCATTCCGAAATCATTTAAATTTATTTAATTTAACATTCAAATCAATTTAAATTCATTGATCGATTTCATTCAATATTCATTAAGTTAATTTATCATTCAAAACAATTTCTATTTAATTTCCAATTCATTAAATCAATTACCTAAGTTCAATCTATTATATCAAAACCACAAATTGAATTAAATTAGATTCGTCAAATCAGGTTCTTTAAATTACAAGTCTTACATTATTTTCAATAAATCTTATTTTATTTCTTGTTAAAGAAATCCAATTTCACTTATTCATTTACTTCATTACAAATTTCAAAACTAAATTAATAAGGAACTTAATTTCACTTATTCAAGAAGTTCAATTTCACTTATTAACTTACTTAAATAATTTTCCAAAACTTAATAAATAAAGAAACCCAATTTCATTTATTAACGAAGTTCAAATTCACTTATTCAAAAGTTCAATTTCTTTTATCAAAGAATTCAAATTTTTATTTGATTCTCAAATAATTCAATTTTATTTAATTATTAAATAATTTCAAAACTTAATTAATAATTTCTAAATTTAATTATTAAATAAATTCCAAAACCTAATTATTAAATAATCCCAATCTTAATTATTAAATAATTCCAACTTAATTATTAAATAATTTTAAAACTTAATTATTAAATAATTTCAAAAACTTAGTTCAATCATTTCTCAAATTAAACAACGTTCTTTCATCAATTACTTTCTTAATATTTTGTTTCAGATTATTAAATATTAACAATTTCCTTCATTAAAATTTCAAACTCCAATTTCATTTCAAAACCTTAGTGTTTACTCAAATAAAATCTTTATTTTAATTTTAAATCAAATTATTGACCAATCGGGTTTTATTCAATTCTCTATCCTAAGTCAAAGTTTATTTGAGTGTTTATCATTTCAACCCGATTCCATTCCAATTCAAAAATCAAATCATAGCAAAAGGAACTTGCAGTGTGATAACTGGGATGGTGTCAAAGTAAAAAAATAAGTAATAACAATAATCAATAACAATCCAATAATCAATTCAAATAATCCCGAAATAATCGTATTAATTCACATTGTTGTTTGTGCAAATTAATATAATTATTTCTAGAATCTACACTATCATTCATGTAGATTAAAGATTATTACACTAATATTAATGCGGTTCTTCAATGGATATCTATTATTCAATTTCATACAACATCAATTTATACAACAAACATTTAAATGATTCGAGGTGTATTTTACCAAATTTCTACATGTCAATTAATTCAACATTTAGAGGGTCATTTTATGCAATGCCATCTAATCAAATTTAACATACATCAAATCAAAGTATCCTGCGTCAATTTCAATTTCAAATTATTTATCACTTACTACAATAACAATTTAACGTCCAATGTCAACATCAAACAATCAATCATTTATCAACCAAATGGATCATCATTTCATAAATAACAGATAATGGTGTCAGATGTCACAGGTGAACTGATACAGGTAATACCATATATAACAGTGTAAATAACTACAACAACATATTTCAATTGTCGTTTCAATTGAAATCAAATTTAATAAATAAAAGAACATTAATCGTGAGTGATTTCTCACCTTTCGAGGCTAGAGAAGAACGAGAATCATACGAGTTACGAATCCAAAGCAAGCTAGATTGAATGCGAATCGATAAACGAAGCTGATAATAAAGAATTGACGAAATCAAATCAGAACTAGATCCATGCAGATAAAATTGAAACAAAAGTATATTATTATTTTTTTTTCTCAAACCAATATTCAATTTTAAGTTACATATCATATTTCAAATCATAATACATATCCAAATCACTATATATATTTTATTTAGAACCTAAAATAAACCAATATATATATAGACACACACACACAGATATATATATATATATATAAACTAATATATAATACAACTAGATAACATACGTAGGTTATATAAATAAATATATGTTTAAACAATATTTTATACTTAAAACCATATATAAAGCCCATATCACCAAACGACCGAAACCATTATAAAATTTATAGAGTAATACAGGCTTATAAATACAGTAAGTTATACATTTAGGTGCGCACGCATATATAATGCTTACATCCTTTCAGTACATACAAGCTGACATAAAATATAAATGTATAAAACCCAAATTTTCTTTGGTTCAAAACCCACATTTTGCTTTCATAAATCAACTTTGAAAGTAAATGCTTACAGTCTCAATAAATCTATACTACAAGCTACGCATATATTATATACACTTACAATCTTACATGTATTTACAACTAATACACGGCCTTGTATATTTACAAAATTATATGATCAAAATTCTTAAACACATTTGAACAAATTTTAACATATAATAACAGCTAAATATACTATGTATCATATATATACAAAAAGTCGTATATACTAACATATATATACTCATTATTACCATAAAATACCGTAGACTTATATATTACTCTAACCTGTATATATGCCAGTATATAAGCCCACATAAAAATATAATAATAGCAACTATTATATTCATACTTTTATCATACAAAAACACCGTGACCATAACTTTTAAATAAAATCACTTACTGCAAACACATTTTTTAACAACACATACTGTACTAACAGATTATAAAACGATGACATATGCAAAATAATCTTCACTCACCCACAACTGCAAGTTTAAAACCAATACGTTATTAATATCTATATACACACTTTAATATGATAAAAGAGAAGAATGCTAACTGGAAAATATATAAACCAATATTTATTCTTGATATGAACTTAGATTATAACATACTTCTTAAACAAAAGGAATGAAATAAGTCATGCAAACGAATGTATATGCAACTTACAAATCTTATGTGTATACATACGTATATACTTCATTCATTTTCTTTAAAAGCGTAAAGACTTACAGCTATCTGCTTATGGATAGAAGGCATGAGCGAATGGTTGGCAGAAGTAAGCGAAGGGTTGAAGGCTTGCGTTGTGTAGCTTCGGTCTTGTGGCTATGGTGGAGTGATAGGTTGCTTTCTAGAAGGAGGGGTGGTGATCATGGGTGGAAGAGGAAAACGAGAACGAACTCGGTGGCCGGCTATGGTTGCTGGAGGGCTTCAATGCATGGGAAGAGAGGGAAGAAGTGGATTTAGGCATTGTCACGGAGGAGGGAAGAAGGAAGTGGTGCTGTCGGGTGGTGATGGAGGAAGCGACTATGGCGAAAATGGTCAGTGGGTGGATGGCGAGTAGCGGCCAAGGCCGGAGAAGGTGATGGTGGTAAGAGGAACCGAGGGTAGGCCATGGGCGCGGTGGAGGCCTTAGGCGCGCTCAGTTGTGGTGCTCCACGTGGGTAAGGCGCCGAAGATGGTGTGTGGGCTGTGGAGACTGCAAGGTCGGCGTGGGTTGTGCAGCAAGTGGAGGAAGCGGAGAGGCACATAATGGAGTTCTCGGTTGCGTTGTGGGTTATTATATTTTTTATATATATACGATAGAGATCGAAAATAATGAAAGGAGATGGAAGAACAGGTTGCAGGCATAAAGGAAGAAGAGTGGTATTGCATGGTTTCTAAACTCCTGTGCAAGAATTAATGGGTAAAGCAACAGACAAAATGATAATAATATCCTTGGTAATAGAGAAAGTCACGCTTCAATTCAGAAAGAAAATAAAAGCAAATGGCTATTGGTCTTTAGACGGTGGAATATGAAAGAGACTTAGAAACCAAAAGTTAAAATTTGGTACCGGTAGGCTAAATCGTTTTATTGATTTTTGTCGAGTATCGAACTTCGAAACACCCAAATGAATATGCTACAGAGATGCGTATGATGAGACGATCAAAACAGTATATGAATTCAGTGATACGATTGAATTATAAAAATTTTAATTTTCAACTAACGGAAAATGCAGGAAAGGCGTAAAAAAATAAGATCGACGGTGTCAAAGAAGTCCGAATTTTGAAAAACGAAAAATGACGTTTTGCTCAGAAGGCGATTTAGAATTTTTCTATGTGAAAATATTTAGGTTTTGAAAACATTTTATTTTCATCAATTCCTAACTGATTAAATTGAAATAAAATTACGCACGAAAATAAACTTCATATTTTCTGACGAAAATTTACTAGTTGCTATGTTTAACTAAACGCATTCCAAATATCAAATTTATATTTCAAAATTATATCGTTTCAAATTCCACAAAATTTCAATTAATAACGTTATTAAAACCAGTTAAATTTACGGGTTGTTACATTTACATTCGTCGAAATCAGCATCGCTATATGACATGAGTTCGAATGAGCTTCGTCTTGGGTACAAAAGTCCATATTCTCTAGTGTTTGTTGAATATGTTAAGATTCATTTTACTGCTCGATGATGTGATTCGTTTAGCTATGCTTGAAACTGTGCACATAAACATACACTCATCATAATATCTGGTCTACTAGCTGTTAAGTATAACAGAGATCCTATCATACTTTGATATAATTTTTGGTCAAAATCTTTTCCATTTTCATCTTTATCTAAATGTAGAGTAGTAATCGTTGGAGTTGGTTTACTTGATATATTTTCCATTCCAAACCATTTTAATAAATCTTGACAGTATTTTTCTTGATTTATAAAACATTTCATTTTCTAATTGTCTTATTTATAATCCCAAGAAATAGTTTAATTCTCCCATATGTGACATTTCAAATTTATCTTTCTTTATTTCAGAAAATTTAGTGCATAATTTTTCGTTAGTGGATCCAAATGTAATGTTGTATATTTGTATGGCTAAAATATTATTATTTTCTTGTTTTATGAAAAAAGTGGAATCAATTTTACCAATTTGAAAATTGGAACTTTGTAAATGAGTTTTTAATCTTTTGTACCAAGCGTGAGGTGTTTGTTTCAATCCACATAAGGCATTTTTAAGTTTAAATACATGATCAGGATATTTATTATGAACAAATAAAGGAGGTTGTTCAACATACACATTTCCATTTAAAATGCACTTTTTACATCCATTTGAAAAGTTTAAAATTATGATGACATGCAAATGCTAGTAATGTTTGTACTGCTTGGAGACGTGCTACAAGAGCAAATGTTTCATCATAATCAATTCCTTCTTCTTGGTTATATCCTTGAGCTACTAATCTTGTTTATTTTGTACAATATTTCCATTTTCATTTGCTTTATTTTTTAAATCCATTTCGTTTCAATTACAAATTGATTGTCTGGTCTTGGTACAAGTTTCCAAACTTCATTTCTTTCGAATTGATTAAGTTCTTCTTGCATAGCAGTTATGCAAAAATTATCTTTTGATGCTTCTTTATAATTTTTCGGTTCAAAATTTAATATAAATGCAACATGAGTCATTTGATTTAACTATTTTCGGATTGATACCCTTGTATTTAAATCTGCAATAGTATTATTAATGGAATGGTCTGTTAGGTGATGATGTTATCGTATTATCAATATTGTCGTT
The DNA here is from genome assembly GCA_030765085.1 of Allium cepa. Taxonomy (NCBI): domain Eukaryota; kingdom Viridiplantae; phylum Streptophyta; class Magnoliopsida; order Asparagales; family Amaryllidaceae; genus Allium; species Allium cepa. The sequence continues at coordinate 830,042,285 of CM060934.1, forward strand.
GACATTATTATTATTATTTTCATGTATAGGTATATTAGTTTTATTTATTAATTCTTCATCATCATTTTTATTTTCATTAAAAGTTTCGTCAAATGTGGAATGAAGAATTTCTTCTATAATATTTGTTTGTTTATTAAAAATTCTATATGCTTTGCTTCGATACAGCCAACACAAATTCCTTCATCAGCTTTAGAATCAAATTTTCTTAGATTATCTTTACTGTTTAATATAAAATATTTTGACCCAAATACACAAAAATATGATACTTTTTGTTTCTTAGTAAAAAATATATTTCGTAGCATGTGTTTTTAGTCATTGGTTAATTGTTACACGATTTAATACATAACAAGTAGCAACAAGAGCTTCGGACCAAAAATCATTTAGTAAGTTACTACTATTTAGTAGAGTTCATGCACATTCTTGTAAAGTTCGATTTTTCCTTTCTATAACACCGTTTTATTGTGGTATTCGAGGAAATGAAAAATTATGACTAATTCCTTTTTTGTTACAAAAGTTGGTAAATAGTTCATTTTCAAATTCACCTCCGTGATCAGTTCGTATATTTTTTATTTTTAAATTCATTAAAAAAATATTCCTTTTAGCAAAACAATTTAACATTTCAAAAGTGTCAAATTTACGTTTTAAAAATAACGTCCAAGTATATCTTGAAAATCATCAATAATTACAAAAATGTATTTATTATGATTTATTGAACGTACTTGAGTTGGTCCAAATAAATCTAAATGCAGTAATTCGAGAGGTTGTTTTGTGGAAATTTCCTTTTTATATTTAAACGAGCTTTTCTTTAGTTTACCAAATTGACAAGCGTCACATAGGTTTTTAACCTTGTAGTTAATTTTAGGTAATCCTCTGACTAATTCATTTTTAGCTAGTATGTTGATATTCTTAAAATTTAGATGACAAAAACGTTTATGTCACAACCAAGGATCATCATGATTCATGGCTAAGCATAAATTTTTATTGTTTTTGACATTCATGTTTAAAACATATATGTCTCGATTTCTAAATCCTTCAAAAATTAAATTTTCATTTTGATCAAAAAATTACATTTATTTTTCTCGAAACAAATTTTAAATCCTTCGTCACATAATTGAGTTAAAATTAATAAGTTATATTTTAAATTTTCTACCAATAAAATATTAGTAATTATAGAAGAATTAGGAATACCGATATTGATGACTTCTCCAATGCCGATGGCAAATCCTCTTGAGTTATCTTCGAATGTTACAGTGGCATCATCGATATATGTTATATTTGATAACATATTAGCATTTACAGTCATGTGCTTAGAACAACCACTATCGAGCATCCATTTCTCTTTATTTTTTATTTTAATTTTGGGTACCTGCAAAATAAGAAAAATTTAATTCGTACCCACCTTCTTTGATTAAGGTCCTATGTGTTAGTGGATGTAGGTTGCCATATCCATGAGGATTTGGTTCCCTTAGAAATGTAATTTTTGTTTTATACAAATTTTTGTTTTATACAAATTTTTGTAAATATTGATCAATTTATTTTGGTCTAATTAGTTTATTATTTGTTTTCGGAATCCATACTTTGGTCATATTTGTATATGAGTTCTTAAACTTAGTTTCTAACTTTGGCTTTTTGAATTTTGTGTATAATGTGCTACATTTCTTTGGCTTTTGTTTGTTTCCAAGACCTAATCCATTTCTATTTCTAGATGGTTTAGATATCATAATCAAATTTTCTAAATTTTGTTTCTTTTTTTGAATTTTGTCACATTATTTTTTATAATTTACTTTTATGATCACAAATTTCAATGTTTCTAGAATCTAAATTTTCTTGTAGTTCTAGTTTTTCATTTTCCAGATTAACTTTTCTAACTTATAATTTTCTAAATTATCTAATAATTTTTCGTTTGAGATAATAGTGTTGCATATTTCTTCTACACAATTTCTACTTCTTTTTCCAAGATAATTTTTTCATCTTTTAATAATCTGATTTCTAATTCTGATCTAGTTAACTTTTCTATATATTCCTTATTTAGTTTTTTTGATTCTCTATATTTATCATCTAATTTGATACTTATTTCCATTATTTCATCATAAGTAAGTTCAGAACGTACCTCATCAGTGTTATTCATAAAACACACATTTGCTTGTTCTGAATCGCTTTCACTATCACTATCTAAAAAAGAAGACGAATCATGATCATCCCATATTACCTAAAAAGCTTTTTTCTTTTTCTTGAATTTCTCGAATTTTCTTTTCTTTTTTCGTTATTGAGCTGTGGACAATCCTTCTTCATGTGGTCAAAATTTTCGCATTCATAGCATTTAATTGATGTTTTATTTGAAGAATTTAGTTTACAGCCATTTTGAAATTTGGCCAACTTCTTGAATTTATTGTAGTTTTCGGTAATAAAGACAATCTCCTATTCGTTTAAGTCTGAATCTTCGTTACTTGCTTCGAATGCTATGTTTTTCTTTTCATGATTTTGATCCTTTCTAACCTGCAAGTTAGCTTCGTGCGACATCAAATTTACTATTAGCTCTTCAACTTTAATTTGAGAAAGATCATTAGCTTCTTCGATGGCTAAACCTTTTTTTCCCAGTCATTTGTCAAAAAATTTAAAATTCGCGATTTCCATGAGATCGTGTTGAATGGTTTGAAATCTTGCATACATGTCAATATTGATTCACTTGTTTTCGTTTTAAAAGATGAGAATTGGTTTCGTAAAGTTGAAATTTTAGTTTGCTTGACTTTATTTGTGCCTTCATGTGTGGCTTGTAAAGCGTGCCATATATTATATGAAGTCTTGCAGAACATGCCACGTGAAAACTTATTTTTATTGAGTGAGAAAAACAATACATTCATAGCTTTGGCATTGTTAGATGCCTCTGCTTTTTGTGCATCAGTCTATGTGCTAATATCGGTGTTAAATGCTTCATATTTGTTTTGTGTTGCTAGCCATATTTCTAGGCTATTGGCTTCCATAAAAATTCGTATTCGTGTTGACCAATCAGCATAATTAGAGCCAGTAAATAGTAGATGACGAGCAGTTGATTGACCTTCTTTTCAATTACATGTAACTGTAGATTGAAATAACTTTGCTCTGATACCAGTTGAAAGTCTATAGGATCTTTATAAATAATGCAACTTATACGTATATATGTATGTGTGTATATTTCTAACAATGATAAGCAGAGAATAATAATTGAATATAAGATAAATAATAGAAATGATCACACCAGATATTTTATACCGGTTCGGACCTTCCGTCCTACGTCTAGTGTCGAAGCTCCCCTTTGGTATTCCCTTTAACCAACTGACCCTCGTTTTGTCTGGAGGAATAGGCTTATATAAAAGTATATCTGTGACAATTTTTTGTTCCAAATAACATGGTTTTTGACTGATATTACAAATCTTCCTATGATATCCTATGAGTATGTGAATATGAATGCCTTGAGTTGTAGGAAGTGGTTGAACCAAAATTATATTTTGGTTATAATAGATTGAGAGTATGTAAGTAATGTATGCACAAGAGAGTGATAAGAAATTAAAAGAGAAAAGATTCAATTAACTCAAGTTAGTTATCTCTTCATCACAATCAAGGTAGTATTTATAGATTCAAAAGGATGCAGATGAACAGTTGTTACCATTAGACAAGTTCTATTTATTTTAATGGCTGCAACCTTTTGATGAAGGGTAATTTCTTCTTTTTCAACAGAATTGTCTTTTAAAAAATTTGTAGTTTTTCAAATGATAGATGCTGTGGCAAAACCTAGAACGTCTGTGATTTCAGAAAATAATTACTCGAGAATTATCACAAACATCTATGGTTTTACCTCAGACGTCTATGGCTTTAGAATTTTATTTTCCCAAGTATTTCCTCAAACGTTTGAGGTTTTACTTCAGATGTCTGTGAGGAGTAAAAACAGTTTTTCAAATTAAGATCAGTGTTAATGAAACCGTTTGTGATCATTTATGCACATATACTCAATGAGATCTTAACAATATTTTATCTGAGAATCTTTTACAGTAGAATGCCTTTACTAACTATACTATTGTCGATAGATCATCGTTTGTCTTCGAGTCTCAATATCTTCAAGCATGATGTCTTCTTATAGTATATACCTGTAATCTTTAAATGTGTGTGTATATGATTGTATAATCGCTGTCGTTCAAACATAATTTAGAGGTTCCAACAGTCGTAAGCATGAAAGTTGTAGTCATTTGAATTTCATATGGGCTAAAGAAAATAATTTCTTCATTTGGATCTATTTTGAGGAAGTTATGATCCAAAGATAAGAAGGTATTCTCGGCCTTAAAATTTGGGCCCGAGAATGCATTGGTAAGAGGTGCGTTTTTGACATGGCTAAGCTCGAAATGGGAAGAAGTGATAACCAAGAAAGTTGTAGCCATTGGAATTTTACATGGTTTGAGAAAAAAGAATTTTTCCATTTGGTTCTGGTTTGGAAAAGTTATGGAAGATGGAAAATGAGCAAAGGAGATGGGTATTTATAGGCAAGTTCATTAAAATTTACAAACATCATCATGAGCGATCACCTCACCATAACCTCCACCACCTACCACCACCCTAGGATGACCAAAAGTCACCTTAAGCATGGGCAAGGCCATGTGCCCCCTTGAATGTGGCATTTGATGTGACAAACGGTGATAATTACCTTAGATATTTTAAGTGCTTTCTCTCTCCACCTTTATGCGCTACCTTCTCCTTCATCATCAACTAGCATGGCCAAGTCCCCACCACCGCTACCTAGGCACGGCTGACATGACCCTCTCCTATGTGCATGTGATGATGGTTGTGCGTTGATGTGTAGTGTGAAAGTGTGTAGGATCGTGTAATATAGAATATACTTAAATCTAAACGTGGAAACAGATGATAATAGCAAAGTAAATGAAAATAAGTAAAATAAAACAGGCACACTAGGAATTTTTATACTGGTCCGAACTTCCCGTTCTACGTCCATTCCCAGACTCCTTGTGGAATTTCAACTACAATAACCCTCACTTAACCCGGAGGAACAGGTATATACAGCCTGAGCAGCAGAACATACACCTGAGCAACTGAACAGGATTTTAGCCTCAGCAGCAGAAGAGGACTTCACTAATACAATATAATATCTGACACTGTGTGTTCTTGATAACACTGATTTGTCACTGATAGTACAAACCTCCTATAATCAAATTCTCAAGTATATAAAGTGTATGTGAAGATATGAAGAGAAGGCAATGCTAAGAATCGAAAATTATGAAAGTTATTTGTAGATTCAAAGCAGTAAAAACGTATGTATGCTGTTTGAATGCAAATATTAAAGTACAAGAAGAGTACTAGAGAGTTAGAATGAAAATCGATGAATATGAAGTGTTTGGGAGTATGTATATATAGTAGATGAAGAGTTACTGCCACTGGTGAAGGGTTCTGACGAAGAGAAGCATCTATTTTCGTTCAGAGAAGGGTTGCATCCTTTTGCAGAAGAAGATGTCTTTTCGAAAATATGGCAGTTGGTCTCAGGTCAGTCGACTGGTCATTCTTGGTCAGTCGACTGACTATGCAAAAGATTTAAAAAATAAACGGTGCATATTGTATATGTACACAGTCAGTCGACTGGCTGAGGTATTTTTGCATACTATGCTTATGTTATGTTTAATTATGAGAAACATGAAGTGCGGACTACTTGAGGATAGATTTTAACAAACTTCTAAGACTCAATCATAAGTACTAGAAAGTGATAACATAGTTTAAAAGTCTTGATATAGCCATAGTCCGTTGATGTGAATTCTTTTTTTCTTCTAACTTGCTTTGTCATGAATCAAAACTAGTGATTCAACATTCTCCCCCTTTTTGATTGATGACAAACCTGTATATATAAAAATCCTAGAGAACAAATATAAAAAAAACTCTCCCCGAATATATATGTAACGACCCTGACTCGACCTTCGAAAATCGACACCGAATACGACACTCATATTCAAATGTCGTAGATCCAAACGTCGAATCTGATTCGCCGGAGTTTATAACACATTAAGTACAACACAGCGGAAGAAATGAATAATACATCTGATATACAACATTTGATGCAATATCCAAATACAATGATGATACAATGAATATCAATATACATCAGAGATATGATACAAGAAAATAGCAGCGGAAAGAAAAGATAACACCAACAGCGGAACAATATCTCCAATAGAGAAAGTAGTCCTCAAAAGAGAACTCCAGTATAGGTAATCTCCATCTCCAAGGCAGCAATCCAGAAATAGCTCGAACTCCCAATAATGATGCACTAAGCTAAGCAAGGTTAGTCTTGGATCCAAGGACTGAACTAGCTCCAGATAATCTACTAAACCTGACTATCTAAAAAACCCAACTCTAGACTGCCCGTGTGGGAAAATTATGGGCACCCAGAGTTTAGGAAGGGAACAATAAACTCCAGGTCAGTCGTGGAACTGGTATGAGCAAACAAAACAGTTTATCTTTAAAACGAACAAAAAAAGAATTTAAAATTTAAACTCGCAATGTTTTTTTAGAAAATGAAACTACCATAAGGCCTCCCGCCACACACACAATGCAAACGCGGAATTGAAGGAGATTTCTCGTTATGATAGTCAAATATGCTTGATACGAGAAAATTTCTTTGATATTATTACTAGTGCATAGTGTAGAAAAACCATTTCAAAAGTATAATATTAATCCTAGCTAGCATAGGCATTCCGAACTATGCCTACTATAGCTACCATCTAAACAGTGGTGGCCACCATAAGTAAATGGAAGGTTCTACAACTAAAACCGTACAGGGCACGTATTGAAGATTGGATTTTCAACAAATGGCCAGGCTAAGGAACTTCCTACTGCTACATGGGTGCGCCTCTGGAGGGACGTCTCAAGAGCTTAGCCAGCTCTCTGCCAATACAAGGTCGGGTTACCTCTGTAACTAGGTAACTACTACATGAGCATGCCACCTCCCGGTCCTTTGGGACCTTTATCCGAGGCGCCTCTCAACCACAAAGCAATCACAAAGTAATAGATTTGCAGTGACCACATGAGTTAAGTATCTGGGCTCCATACCATGATACCACCCTTTTCCAGAAGGGAATGACACACCCTAAAGGAAGCGACCCTCATAACCTTGCCGCATCTTTCCTGTTTCGACCATTTCCGGGGTGTGAGGTCCTGATGCAGTCTCGTGCACAAAGCTACGCTTTATACAAAAACCATGCTTTGATCAACCAATGATACACGGCAGCACTCAGCGTGCCACACTATCACATTGGGAGTATGTCTCTGATAAATATCAACTACATAACCTCTGAGCTCGTACATCTCAGAGAAGGGTGTTAAACTAAGAGAATAAACTCTCCGCCACCAAATAGAAATGTATTTGATAGAGATCAGTTTCATATCTCAAAGTGCAGTGTCAGACATACAACCATACAAGTCTGTTTCGGGTTCGAACAGAACCGAAGGCACTTCCGAAGAAGCCCTTGTAATCCGAGCATCCACAATTCCGATCGGACTCCCCATCATATATGGAGAACTCTATACCGGAGTAACTCAGTGTAGAGTCAATCGACAGGTTATCCTATCGTTCTTGAAGACACCCGGTCTTTACCACCGGTCTTCAAATGCTATCGTCGTACCACTATTCGGAATGAGTTATATGACATATGGTCATCTCCCGGCTAACCCGAATAGTGAGCGCAATATTTAAAAACATACGGGTGTGGGATTTTAGTTAAGTCACAACTTTTAGAAACCCAAAATCTTTCTTCAAATGGTTCAAACAAATCACCATTTAAAATCTTTAAACAAAAAGATTCATTTCACAAAGTTCACCCTGTTTCACAAAGATTCATTCATAGATTTTAAAACAATTTCCATTTCAATTGGATTAACTCATTCAATCTTTAAATTAAAGATTTAACTTATAGCTTTCAAACCCATTTCCAAAGTTTTATTCATAACTTGGAAAACCATTTTCATTTTGAACTTGAAATCCCATTAACACCAATGGGAAATTCATTTCTTATATGAAGGCTTTTATTATTTGAAAACAAATAGTTTTCATTTCGGAAAAATCCATTTATATTTGCACGAGTTAAAGCCCTTGAATTTAAATTCAGATTCCCAAATTAACACCTTTAAAATGGTTTAACCCATATATAACTTGTATAACATCTCTAATCCCTAGTTTCCAAACATAGAATTTGTTTGCACCAAAATTGGTCACAAACCCCAAGTATCGTGAAAGCACCAAACAATGAATATAAATCAGCAATATTCAAGCACAAGTTGCAGATCTCAGCAAATAACAAGCAACAATATAGAAATAACACACAGAAACACGAGGTTTATAGTGGTTCGGCTATCTCCGGCCTACGTCCACTTCAAAGTTTTATCTTTTATTGATTATCCTTGCTGGTTACAGATGATTACAGCGATTACAATGAAGTAATTTGAGTACAATAGCGATGGTAAGGTGTAGAATTGAATCCGGCAAAGTCTGGACGTCCAATAGCCAAAAGATCCTTCTTCTATAGGCTTCAGAGGGCTATTTATAGGCGTAGGAGGCTGATATCGCGCTCAAACTTCGGGAGACTTCTTCTGGCACGTGAGTGGGCCCATGCGACCGACCCCACCAAGTTTCGACTCGATCTGTGATCAATACAAATCAATTTCGTATCGATCAAAAAATGATCCAATCAGGCTGAAACTTGGCAGGAACATTCTTTACCTTGGATGCAAGCTGCTGTGAAAATTTCGTTGCATTTGGATCAGCGGTTTAGGAGATATGATCGATGCAATCTTGTATTCTTCGTAGGCTGCAGATTTCGAATCCATCATTTCGAATCCATCCGCTTCATGTCGTTCACAAGCACGTGCTCGCTCGATAACGTGGAACGATAAACCAGGGGAGATCCATATTGTTCGCCGTGTTGACTGAGGCTTCATCCCCTCTTTCGCACCCAACGGTAACCTTCTATTCGTACCCATTTGACCCAGCCCACGTTCGCCTTGATGAGATGTCTTCCGTATCGATCGCTGCAATACAATGGATACGAAGTGACTTGTTTTGAGGTGGACACGAACGAGGGCCATATGCGTATGGATACGAATAGCATTCATCCCATGATCATTTGCGAATGCAATCAATTCAAACAACCATGAACCGCTTGGATACTAAAGAGGGCTGTAGAGTGGATGGATACGAATCAAACTTACCTGCGCTCGATACAAGAGCATGGATTTGAAATGTGCCGCATGCCTTCAACCTGATCGACACGAATGTCATCGATTATCCAATAGCCAATAACCGAATCCATTCGAACTCGACAACCGAGTCCTAATCCATCTTTATCCAATAGCCAATAACCGAATCCAGGACGTCTTCGGGTCGATACCCAAATCCGTAACCTCTCCGGGCTCTTGCCAAGCGCAACCACACCTGACGACCGTGGTCCAGTGTCCTTGGACGTTGAGCTAACCTCTCCGGGTTCTTGCCAAGCGCAATCCACACTTAACGACCATTGTCCAGTGTTCCTGGACGTTGTACAATGCTATGGCTTAAGTCCTAAGCCGAATCCTGGTCTCTCCGGACCCTTGCCGAGCATAGTCCATACTCAGCGACCTGAAACAATAATTGATAATATGGGGCCTAAGTCCTAGGCCGAATCATGGTCACTCCGGACCCTTGTCGAGCATAGTCCATACTCAACGACTTGAATAAGCCAATTCGCCACATGTGGACGAAGAGACTTACCCCTTGCCAGATATAATCCATACCTGACGACCATTTACCAAAAACCATTTAAAAATCTAATCAAAATCCAATCTGAAATCCAAATCAAATCAGAAAATCAGAAATCCAAACCAACATCCGAAATAGAAAACAACCATCCAAATGAGAATCCAAATCAGAAAGCAAACAAAACCAGGAGTTCAATCCAAACTCCAAAACCAAACCAGAAAAACGAGCGTCTAATCTAAAAACAAAATGACAGATTTCATAAACCATAGCATCGCGATTTGTCATCATTTAGAGCATGCCTAGGGGCTATCTCCGTCCCCGTACATGAGTAAATGACTTTGCCGTTTGCCAGTAGCTTGCTACTTATTTCATATTATCCCGGTCAATTGATAACCAGTCGAACATCATTCCTGGGCCTCATACCATCACTTCTCAAGATAGGCGGTGGTTGTTCCTGCTCCACCGTTGCATTCCGAGTTCCGACATATTTTCGCAACTGTTCATTCCTTACATGCTCCTCGATTATATCCTTCAGGTGCCTGCAGCTGTTGGTATCGTTCCCATCCAAATCATGGAAGAGGCAGTGCCTTCCTGATGCCCTCTCCCGTTCAGAAGTCTCTCTCCTAGCTGGCCTTTGGTAGGGAAGGTGATTCCGGGTTTCTAGGTATATCCGCTCCAGCATCTCGTTCAATCCTGTGTAGGTGAAAAACTTTGGATCCTTCCATTGCTTCCTAGCTTTTCCAGAATCATCATCCAACTGCCTTTTTCCTTTTTCTTTATCCAAACCTCTCCTGGATGGTCCTCCACCCTCAGTCGCATTCACCACCTTCAACTTTAAATCTGCACATGCATCCTCTTGTCGAAGAAATCTTTCATCTTCGTGAAAGAATTCCCCGAGATCCAGTGGTGGGTCTCGTATTAAAAATACCTTGAAATCCGAATCCTCCTTGAATCCTGACACTGCTGCCATCAAGACCATTGATGGATCCGGCCGATCCACCGAAGCAACCGCCGCATTGAACCAAGTTAGAAAAGCTCTAAGCGATTCATTCGTCTTTTGCTTTACCAACGTTAGCGTCATCACGTTCTTAGGCCTCTTAATATGAACCCGAAATTGCCTCAGAAACCTATCCACCAACTCCATCCATGTTCTGATAGATCCTTCCTCCAATTGCCTAAACCACATTGCGGCTATGTCTGTCAAGTACAAGGGGAAACATCGGGCCATAACTTCCTCCGATGCCCCCAACACTTCCATGTGCCTAGTGTATCTCATCAGATGATCTGCCAGATCAGCTTTGCCATTGTATACTTCCACAGTAGGTAGCTTGAAATCAGGCAGATTTCGAGCTATCCTGATTTCCCATGTGAACGAACTCTTGTTCACCCCTTCCAAATCTCTATTGGTCAGACCTCCATGCATTGTTCTCCTAATAATCTTAGCTAATCTAGCATTATCTGTCAAAGGTTGCCCCCATGCCCCCGAGGGAATTCCGGTACATACTCCTCATGCGGTTCACTAATGTTAGCGCTCGCTCTAGCCTGTTGAGCTCCATCCATAGGCCTTCCAGTGTCAGATCCTACAGGCATGCCCCCAAGTCTTTGTTGATTGCCCTCTGGTTCTGTATTCTGTCCTCCATTGGGTTCCGCGATCCTAGTTCCTTGTTCCACATTCTCAGTCACTGTGGTTGGTCTAAGGTTTTGTGCTCCTGCAGCTCTCATCTTTTCAAAGAAAGTCCGCATCATTTCCTGTTGACTTTTCAACAATCTCTCTTGCAATGAGTTGGCCATAGCCTCTATTTCATCCCTGGTGATGTAGATCGAAGCATGTCCTTCTCCAGCTCCAGAAGATGCTTCTTGACTTCCTTTCTGTTGGCTTCTCTCAGCCCTTTGTCTTCTAATGGTTTGTCGAGTCATTGTCTTTCAAATCTAAACTCTTCACGCCTTTCAAATCTGAACTTCAATCCGATGTAGCGATTGCTAGTCCGTCTCAGTGAAAGCACCAAAGTGTTTGCGCCAAAATTGGTCACAAACCCCAAGTATCGTGAAAGCACCAAACAACGAATATAAATCAGCAATATTCAAGCACAAGTTGTATATCTCAGCAAATAACAAACAGCAATACAGAAATAACACACAAAAACACGAGGTTTATAGTGGTTCGGCTATCTCCGGCCTACGTCCACTTCAAAGTTTTATCTTTTATTGATTATCTTTGCTGCTTACAGATGATTACAGCGATTAAAATGAAGTAATTTGAGTACAATAGCGATGATAAGGTGTATAATTGAATCCAGCAGAGTCTGGAAGTCCAATAGCCAAAAGATCCTTTTTCTATAGGCTTCAGGGGGCTATTTATAGGCGCAGGAGGCTGATATCGCGCTCAAACTTCGAGAGACTTCTTCTGGCATGTGAGTGGGCCCATGCGACCGATCCCACCAAGTTTCGACTCGATCTGTGATCGATACGAATCGATTTCGTATCAATCAAAAAATGATCCAATCGGGCTGAAACTTGGCATGAACATTCTTTGCCTTGTAAGCAAGCTGTTGTGAAAATTTCGTTGCATTTGGATCAGCGGTTTAGGAGATATGATCGATGCAATCTCATATTCTTCGTAGGCTGCAGATTTTGAATCCATCATTTCGAATCCATCCGCTTCATGTCGTTCACAAGCACGTGCTCGCTCGATGACGTGGAACGATATACCAGGGGAGATCCATATTGTTCGCCGTGTTGACCGAGGCTTCATCCCCTCTTTCGCACCCAATGGTAACCTTCTATTCATACCCATTTGACCCAGCCCACGTTCGCCTTGATGAGATGTCTTCCGTATCGATCGCTGCAATATGATCGATACGAAGTGACTTGTTTTGAGGTGGACACGAACAAGGGCCATATGCGTATGGATACGAATAGCATTCATCCCATGATCATTTGCGAATGCAATCGATTCGAACGACCATGAGCCGCTTGGATACCAAAGAGGGCTGTAGAGTGGATAGATATGAATCAAACTTACCTGCGCTCGATACGAGATCATGGATTCGAAATGTGCCGCCTGCCTCCAACCTGATCGACGCGAATGTCATCGATTCGAACAAACCACCGCACGCTTGCTTACCAATCTGGGTCTACTGCTATCGAGTCGAAATCCCTCTGGCCTTCACATCTGATCGATACGAACGCCATCGAGTCGAACCAAAACCTGATCGATTCAAACTTTCATCGAGTTGAACCACTGCCGATCGATAAGAATCTAATCGATGCAACACACCATCTGCTGATTGATGCGAAATGCATCGATACGAACCAGTCTTTACGCACCTTAATCTATTCATATCTCGAGCATACGAACTCCGATCGACCTAAGATTTTAAATGTAGCTTTCCTTAACCTTGATCATCATCTCCAATCGATTCCGTCCTGATCGGAGCTCATCCAAATTTTAACGACATCGCTTGCAGCCTTGTTTCCAATCGATTTCCAATCCAAATATCCATTCTTCCTTACCAATTTGTTGATATTCCAGCCTTGACCAAAGGGTGGGATAATAGAATTCAATTTCAAATTTTGAATTTAAATTTAAATCAAATTATATAAACTTCAAAACTTAATCAAGTTATTCAAAAATAACTTTTATCTTTGAAATTCCTTTTCAAAAACTTTTTACTTTAATCCCAATCCATTTCCAAAATCATTTGGATTCAAAAATTCAATTTTAAAACTATTTCAAAAATCTGTGACTTAACTAATTTCCACATGCAATCCATATTTGTGTGTGCATAAGTGTGGTCCAGGGGTTTTACACAATAGAAGTGCAACACCATCAATCAGTGCATATTCAAGTACAGCAATAATATTTGATAAGCGGTATAAACTATAACGCTTATCTTTCATTCACAGATATATATCACAGATAATAAATTATATTAAACACAACTCAAATCAAAACAGAGCATCACATATCAGGGATATCAAATAATTCAAAGCATCCAATTCAATCCAAACATTCATAAGTAAGATCGGTTAATTTTCTGATTAATTTAAATCAGATTAATTACTTATGAATTACTAATCCTTGTTAATATTAATAAATTACAAATCATTTTGATTAATTACTCTTTAATCATTAATAATTAACCATTTATTAATAATTTAATTAACCTTTAGTTATAATTAATCAACCTTTAAAATCATTAAATAATTAACCTTTAATTATTTAATTCACCATTTAATTAATTATAGTTAATTAATTAATTAACCCCCAATTTATTAATTACCATTAAATTAATTATCCTTAATTAATAAATTCATCTTTAATCATTACATAATTAATCCCTAATTTTTTAAATTATTCTTTAATAAAACACCCTTAATTAATCCATAAATTAATCAACTTTAAATTAATCACCACTTAACAAATCATCCTCTAATTATTAATCATCAAGTAATCAATCCTTAATTATACTTAATTATTCTTTGATTACTTGATAAATCAAACTTAAATTATTAACAATTTACCTTAATAACTTTTATTAAGTAATTAACTTCAAGTGATTAATTTTCCTTTAACAAATAATTTAACTTAAACTTTAAAAAGTTAATTTACCATTATAACATTCTTTATATTAATTAACTAACCTTTAATATTATAAAGTTTATTTAAAATAAACTTTTAAAATAAAAGTTTATGTATAATTTAAATTATTTTAAAACTTGGTTAATTTTAAACAATTTTATTTAATAAACTTTTTAAACAATTTAAAAACTGGGATAGCATCAAATATTTAAAGAACAATGATATTAACAAAAATTTATCTACAATAACTTGAATTTCTTGAAACTGAAAACTATTTTTTTTATTGTTATTACGTCAGATAACCCGAGCCAACTCACGTTTTACCCAAGCCTATTGCCTAATTACTTCGAGTTTCTTCTCAATCCAACCCGAGAACTTGCAAACGTATAAAATTTACTCAAGTGTTAGAATAACCCGGTACATACTTGAAAACGCATGAACTTGAACTCGAGTCCTCACGCAAATCACTCGAGGTTGTCTTCGAGTGAAAAGTTCCTCATTCCAGACTTAACTGCTGACACATACCAGAGGTATGTGCATGTGCACCGGAGCTCTAATGAACTCCGGTCGACTTCGCCATCCTCCACAAGTCCATGACCATCTGCCCAAGCCTCCAGTGCAACCAGATCGTAGAGTTCATGAGCCAAACACGATTGAGCATTCTGACCCAAACTGAAACAAACCGCGATTACCAGAAATTGCCTCGTACCCCAATCTCTGAACACCGGAGGTCGTGAACTCTCGCCTGAACCCTCGCTTTAGCTCTACGCTCCCATTCCCCTAGCAGCTTCAGTTCGCTTATGGTCGAGCAAGTGCCATGGTTTCACGTCGATCAAGAACAAGCAATCAAACCCTATATTGACCTCGAATGGCCAACACAGTAATTTAAAATTCTTTCGATTATTTTTCTGGTGATCATTGATGATCGATCCTCCATCTGACCAAAGCATTATGAACACAATTTTATGGATCGACGGAATTTAACAAAAATCCCATTTCTGTTCATCTCAATAGTTCTCTTTGAATACATGATTAAAAATCATGATTCCACCGTTAAAATTCATCATTTTCGAAATTGTTTTACATGATATAATTGAAATAATAAAACATGACCTTTGAATTTCAACACATTTTTCAAATTTTCTCTGTTTATTTAAATTTTCAGATAAATTTAAATTAATTCTTCTTAACAGTACTTTTAAAACCTAAATCATGATCGTACAAACAAATTTTGTTTAGATTTCAAAGCTTAATATAGATTGGAGATGAAGATTTTCGATTTTGTTTAGATTGGAGATGAAGTTTTGAATCCTGTGTCCAAAACAGAAGTAAGGATCCCTGTTTCCAGACATGCACACATTGATTTACCCATATAAATACATATACACTTGCTATTATGTACATAATCACACAATATCTTCAATCACTATCATCACAGAGCCAAAAAAAATCAAGGAACTGGTTTAAGAATTAGGATTTGCTCACCTAGATCAAAAGAACATAGGACAGAGTGATGATCTTTGAACTTAAGCTTCGAATTTTGTTTTACTTGTTGTTGTTTTTTATGCTTCGATCCTTAAGTTTGATTTATAACTACCCTGTTAATCACATGCAAACATATATTCAACAAATCTTGAGTTTAGAGAGTGCGTTTACTCATAGACATTTCAAAACAAGGAAGGCGAAGTTTTGCTCACCTGTTTAGTATACAGAGAGGAACAGTTTAGCTTTAAAAATCTGAAAATTTGATCTTTACTTTGTTTTGTTGATTTGCAACTTGAATCTGATTTACTTGTGTCTGAATTTGCTTTCTTCAGATTTGAATTGCTTCCCTTTTTCTTGAACACTGCTCAGACTTTAAAATCTGAAGCTTAATTTTGTTTTTTTCCAGATTTTTAATTTCTTCTTCACTTTCGTTTTGAACTTTGAAAACTTTGATCTGGAGCTTTTTTTCAGATTTGAACATGCAATAGACACATTCCAGGTTGCAGTTGAAACCTTGAATTGATTTAAAGAAGATTATTGTTTTGATTTCTAGGCTTGATGTTGAGAAACTTTGAGTTGTTCAGGCTTCAGATTGCTTGATAATGTTGACTTCAATTTGCATATTTGATTCAGATTTTTATTTTCTGTTTTCCAAGGTTTGTTTTGATTTTCAGATTTGAGAAGTTTCAAACTGGTTTTTTCTTAACTAATCATTTTTTTGTATATAAGTTAATTTCAAAAGGAAGAAATTTTTTCCCACTTGTTCACCTTAACCCAACACTTGTTAAATTTCTTATTGCATGGTCTACACTTGTCTTTTGCTTGCATTTTTATGTTTTAAACCCTATGTTCAGTTTTATTAAAAATTATGTTTTAAACCTTCTTCATTTTAATTTATATTTTAAACCCTTTTCTTACTTAATTTTTATATTTACATAAATTTATGTAATATATTTCCTATTTTTAGTTTTAATATGTACAAAACTAATTTATTTCAAGTATAAAAGAAAGATATTCCAAACTTTTTATTAAACCTTGTTTACGAATAAATTTATAACTTTGTTTTTGAACCTTACTTTATTTTAATTTTATAAAACATGTTTTTATGTTTTCTTATGCATTTAAACTTTACACATTCAAAATATACATTCATATCAAAGCTTTGTATTAATAAAATTTTAATATGTATATTAATTTACTTTTAGTGATATATATTTATATTTTTTAAAGAAATATGATTTAAAAATCAAATTATACTCTAACACATATTTTATATATACTTATCCCATTTTGAATCCTAATTAATGCATTTTCCTATGTACACATACTAAAGCCTTCATTCATTCTTGTTTTCAAATTTAAATTCAAGTTATTATGCTTTTAAATAAATAAACACACATATGTATATTATAGAATTTATCTTTAAACAATTGTTTTGAAAAACATTTGTATTTACTTCAAAATATAACTTTATAAACATATTACATATGTCTCTTAAAATTAGAAAACAAATTTCTATAAAATTATATAGTTTTCAAATCCAAATTTTTATTTATAAGATATTAAATATAGAGTTTCAAAGCCCCAATTAAATTTTAAAATCAATACCCAAATAAACAAACATCGTATTGAATTTGAAAAATTAAAATTAATTTACAATTTTATTCAAAATTTATTTTAATTATCAATTTAAATTTGATAAAAAAATTGGGATCATTACAATATGATACTTCTTATACCTGCATAAAGATGATTAGGACATTTCTTCTCCCCCTTTGTCATCGACAAAAAGGAGATATAGCAAAAATAATTTCAATATAAAGTGCAAAAATAAATGTCAATGTGAGACTATTTAGTACAAGTCTCAAAAGATAAATAATTAGCAAGTTTCAATATGTTTTAAATTGACAATAAAGTCACAGAAAAGCAAATAGTTCATACCCACTCACTCACCAAAAGACCTACTCATCAAGATCCCAATTGTATTCTCCCTCTGGTGCGGGCTCCTTTCCTAGTCTAAAAGCGCCTTGAGCACCACTGCCTGCTCCACTAGTGTCACTACTAGTATGCTCCTCTGATGTAGACCATGTAAATC